>JANPWX010000025.1:3474100-4108201 GCA_024734555.1 Trochalopteron elliotii
GATCGGCAGCTATTCGGGCCCGCGGGCTGCGGGGGGCAGGCGCTCCGCCCGGCAGCCCCTCCGCCCGGCTGTGTGTCCGCCAGGACGGGAGGGTGTGCGAGCCTGGGAGTGCGCCCAAATAGTTCTGCACGTCTAGGGAAACGTATGGCTGTCCGCAGCAAACGCAGTTTCCCCCGCCTCCATAGAAGCGTAGAGTATCTTGAGTTTGAAGGGACACACAAGGATCAAGGAGTCCAAGTCCTTCGATTGCCTTCTTCCTGTACTGATAAAAATACCACCCATGCGAGGCTGCGTGAATAACAGACTCATAGTACTTGTATTTACTTCTTCTGTTTCTTGTTTACTTTCTGAGGACTTTGCAAGGTGGCTCTGATTTTTTTTCTTTTTTTTTTTTTTTTTTTTTTTTCTCCTCAAAAGCTTTCTGTTCAGCCAGACGAATTTGAAGTGGAATGGATGTCTAGAATGACTGAAATACTGCTCCTAAAGAACAGTGGGAAAAGGACCTTCTGGGGATTTAAGTCCTACGGTTAATTTATTGAAATAGGTCGTTTTTTACCATGAACTGAACTGTGCAGTTTTTTAAGATGAATTAAAAGTGGCATTAACATACTGCATCCATTATTTCAACAGCCAAACTCTTGAAATTTACTATGAACAAAATACAGGCGCAAATAAAATAATTTCAATTCTCAGTTGGTTTTGATCAATTCCTTGCAGTTTAACAGATCTGACAAATCAGTAGGGTGTTCCCAAAGAAAGTCTGTTAGGTTTTTTGTCTAAAAGTGATGTAGTTCAGACAATTCTGTCTGGACTCTCGGATGTATCTCATCAGGTCCCACAAAGTTGTGTATGCTCAGGTTCTTCAAGCTGTCACAAATGCGATCTGTATTTATAGTGGGATCTGTACTTTGTTCCCTCAGTCCCCATCCTGCTGTCCATCAATGATAGAAGTGTGGGAAGAGTGGTTGCCATTGAAGACTGAGGCAAAGAAAGGGGTTTGGTGCCTCAATCTCCTCATCTATTGACCTGTGTTGTTTATCAGGTGGTTACACCTTCTTCGACCCTCTCAGAAGGGGTATATCTTCTTTAACCACGGGCTGTGATCTGCTCACACCTCATTTACTGCTTCAGTGCTGGGCTGTGGGAATGTTGGGTCACACTCATTGCACCAAAAACCAACTTAGTTGCACTAGTGTTATGCACAAATATTCATGTTGTATATTTACTTAATTCCTTTACCTTCAGCCTTGGCCTGCACTGATAATTTAACAGGAGGCAAAGCTGCCAATTATGGAGCTCTATTTTCTAACTGTGACTTCTGTTGAGAGAAGCAGAACGAAGGTTTATTATGTTTATTAAAGTATCACCAGCAATTTCAAATGGGTTAGAAGAAGTAGTTTGTTTGTGAAGTTATTTTGTTTACAACCATTTTTTTTTACAACTTATTTTGTTTACAACCATTTACCTCCAGCCTTGAATAAGCATACTTTTGTACGGCTAAATTAATTAAATTACATTAAAATAAATACGTAATAGAACATCTGAGGAATGAAGAGTACTCAATTATATTTTAAAAGAAGTATCTCCAAGTGGAATTTTGTCAAAGGTTTTCAAGAAACAAATGTATGTACTTAAGGAAAGATAGGATGGCATAACTATAAAAGTATTTTATTTTATGGTTTTGCATATTTAACATTTAAGATGTTTACTGTATTTAAGTGTATTATATCATTGCAGTGTAATTGCTTTAGCACCAATAGATATGTACAAATAGTTTAAATTATTGAAGATAGAAATAGAACATTACACAGGAGTGTTTACTAAAAAAACCCAAAACAACTATACTGTCTTTTTACTTTGAATTTTTATACCTTTCTCTATGTTTTTTTATAAATCTGGGAGTCTAGTAGAGAAATACATTAATTTGTGATTAGCCTTGCTGTTTAACCCTGATATTTATGTCATGACAGTGGGTTTTGATTGTCTTGGAAACAGGTTAAACCCAAAAAGCTTAAATGTTGTTCAGCTTCTATAGACCCGCATAGTTCAGTCATAGGGGAATCACTGTTTCTTCCATGTGATCTATAGATCAGATACCATATTACTCATTTCATGTTTAATACCCAGTCTTGATATAGAAGAATCAAAAGATGAAAAATTCATCATTTCTTTATTGTTCCAATCATGAACTATCTTTGGTGTCAAAATAATAACAGAAAGCATCTGTGTACCTTTTTATCTGAAGGTATCTAAGTGTAACTTCAAGCCACTGCTTTATATTATCACCTTCCCAGGTAGATTAAAGATATGTTTTGCCCAAAACATACTTTCTTATTCTAATTAGGTAATTTCTCAGTATTCTTTTTCCCTTTTTAATAAGCTAAACAAAGTGTCTCACAAAAAGGCTCAAGAAAGTTTAGATTTAATTACTTTTCTTCACTGATCACAAGTTCTCATCACTGAGTACGATACTTAATATTGACAATGGAAGCATTTTCACACTACTTTGACAATGAATCCCAATTCCCAATAAGGTTTCAAGATCTACTGGTTGGCAGTTCTTAAGCTATTTCAAGTACCTTTCATTGTCATGTAATCCTTACTTTTTAAATTCAAGTGTTCCAAGCTACTAAATCCGATGCCTAATGAGAGTATTCTGCCTTCATACTTCTCTTTATCGAGCAAACTTGTAATTTCCTCAAAGCGGATTTATTTGACATGATGGTGGTAGTGTCTCTTCAACTGTGGGTAAAGTGGTAAGAGAGAGTGACACTGAGTCAACAGTGCCATATTTTTATTTTGCTAATTGAGTAATGACTAATTTAGAAAAAGGAAGTGAGACTTCTTAAAGCCAAAAGAAAGAGAAAGGAAATGAAAATTATCAATGCAACATTGCCAATACTCTCATTATTATCATTATTATCATGCTACCCTCATTAGTCCAAAAATGAAGATGTGAAAAATGGGGTTACCAAAGTTCCAGCATATCCTGAATGACTGCAGGCAAAAGGAAGAGTGTTCTGCCCAAAGAATAGATTAAATGGGAGCCTGCTTAGAGGAAAAAACTGCTGTAGTAAATGGCAAATGATTCAGAGCCAAGATTAGATATTTTGGGGAATGAGCTGAGGACAGGGCCCATGTTGGGAAGAGGAACCGTGCTGGAGACAGGAGGATGGCAGAGGTGGGATGCCTGCACAGTGGGGAAGGAGAAGGTGGTGACTCACTGGAAGCACTGTGGCTCCCAGGACAGACCCCAGAGCCTTTCACCCAGCACTGCAGGTGGCTTTGCTGCTGCACCAGCTCTGGAGCTGGCGCCCACTACAGCCTGGAGAGCATTGGGTTCATGCTGTCATAAGCATCAGAGGGATTTGAAAACTTCCTTTCAACCACTGTGCTTCTCACAGTAGGTGTTTTGGAGATGCAGAGGTGGAAAGTAGCTGAAAGAGCAAAGACATGAACCTTTCTTAATTGAAGAAATGCTTGGAGCTTTCTGTGTATGGTCTATGTTGGAGCTGCCGTTGCACAACAAAATTTGCATTTGTCAGGTTGAAGTAATGCAGATATGACTTAAGAATTCAGGCTCACAGGTTTCTATTTTGTCACCAGGAAATACCCTAGGGAAATCAGGGAGGAATTAGTGGTGTTTTCCAGTCAGCTAATGGAATTCAGATGTAGAATTTTAAGATACAATTAAATAGGTATATATTATAATGTAATTTTAAATTCAGGAAATAAAAGGTGTGTTACTTCAGGTCTAAAATTTACAGTATATGTGTCTAACTTAGGCCAAGAGAGTAAAGACATGAGTAAGGCACCATTTTGACTAGAAAAGCAAAGGAAGTGAAAAGGGTAGGGAAGTATGGAAAGAGGTTTGTGGTTGGGAGTGTAAGGTTATAAGCCAGCCTTTGCACAGGCAAAGTGCATCTGAAGAGGAGAGCTGTCCATGAGGTGGAAGAAGCAGGTTGTTTGCTGGCAGTAGAAAGCACATCTGCAATAGGAAAACAAAATCTGGGAATGAGACTAATTCTGAATAGGTAGCAGATTTGAAGAAAATGCAAAAGGCTAATCTGTAAACTTTTTGACAGCTGGGTTTGCTTGCCAGGGGTCCAGTGCTATTGATAACCAGCTCTGCTTCTCAGAAGAAGTGATGGTGCATTTAGTGATAGTAATATTGAGGAGATGTAGTAGTCTGGTCCAGGCTGGGAGCCACCACTACCATATATCCTCTCTATGGTCCAATATATTTTAAAATTAAGTTCACACCTTAGATTAAGCAATAAAATGCAGGGAAAAGAACTAAAATGTAGCAGATGGAAAGGAACTGTGTGAGAAGGACCAGACTAGTCTAGGTACAATACTGAAGGAGGTGCAAGGAAAATCTAAAAAGCCTAATCTCCTAAAAATATTTTCAGGGATGATTTAACTACAAAGAATGAGTGAGAGCTTGCACTATAGATGAGCTTATGAAAGCGAGGTGGAAGTGAAGCATGCAGAGAGGAACCTTATAGTGAAAAGAGAGGATAAATGATAATTAAGAGATAATATTGAACTTTTCCAGGGAAATAAATAACAGATTAATCTGAAGATTCATCACAGCCTTGCCTCATAGCTCAGTTTAGACTTTTATTTAAAATGATCTCTGTGAAGCATGCAGTGGTGCTATGGCCTTCTAATTCATTTTCTTTAGTCAAACATTCTCAGGTTGGTACTTTAAGCTCCAGGAGTTGAATATTGAGCATGGAGGTTTATACTGCTGTAAGAAAGAGGCCTGTCAAAAATCTGTAGTTCAGCATAAACATTTAAGGCTTTTCCTTTCCCTAACTGTAGTGTTGCTTGCAATAAGAAACAGATTATCACTTGGTGATTCAGGACTCTGAATAATGGCTTTTACATGATCTGAAGAATGCTGGTTTTAACAAAGTAAAGGAAGAAAAAGATAAGTAGTAAGTTGACAATGGATGAGATCTAAGTTCCAGTTCTGTGTCAGACTTGTCATGGCTTTGCAAGCAATTAAGACTCTTTCTTTGAGAATGTAGGGTACCCCTTTCAAGTAAAGTATTGCTATATAAAAAGAAGGGAGAAGGTACAAAATGATAATTTCTGCAATGTCATCTTCCCAAACAGCTGTGTGACTCCAGCAGCATTGCAGCTGCACAGGATTTCCCACCTTTCTGTTCTGGGTGACATCCTGAGTCTAGAAGAGCCTTGCAAAAGCAGCAGAGCTTGCAGGTGCTGAAAAGGCAGGTACATGACTTTCCTCATCCTCACCTTACTGCTGCTGGACTCATTCGTTTGGCAGCTGAGTTTGCTAAAGCAGGAGAAAACTACCAGCAAAAAGAATTGTCTCCTGTTGGTTTTGTGCAAGCTGCTCTGGGAAGACTCCCTTGTATCTGGGAGCTGGTGAGAAAAGGTTAGGATCCATATTTTCAGTAGTATTCAGCCACTTGGAATCAGAGGGGGAAAGTCAAATGCTGTTATATCCATTGGAAATTGCTAGCAGCACACAGACCTTTTTGCTCAGAGCAGGTGACAGCAATCCATGCATCTGAGCCCTGCTGTGCAGTTTCAAATCCAGAAAAAATGCTGAAGATGGTGAAAGGAGGCAGTTTAAACAACGGGTTGCCTTCCCATTCAAGCACTATTATGCTTCCAGACTTGCAATTTCAGGCATCTCTCAATGTCAAAAAGCCTCTTGTATTATTTGGGTTTATTATACCTTCAGCCTGAGAGCTGAAAGTTTTTTTTTTTTTTTCTACTCACAGCCTTGTAGAAATGTAAAGAAATAGCCAGAAGGTCTCAATAAGAAAAGTTAGTCCATTGCTCAGTCTTGAGGCTACTCTAAATGAGGAATGACTGGCCTCAGGTTATTTTAAGAGAAAGATATTCATGGTAGATATTTGCGATCGTCAGAATGACAGTTTCTATCTCAGTTTTTAGAGGGCATTGCTGTGATTGAAAGAACTGTTCTGCATTTGTTTTTCTGTACCTGCTACCTGATGGAATATATTATACAGGATGTGTTTTTGTTTTTGTTTGTTAGAGTGGTTTGTTTGGGTTTTTTGTTTGTTTGGTTGGTCGGTATTTGGTTTGATATTTGTGTGTGTGTCTATCTCTTGCTTTCTTTAGAAGCAAATCCCTGTTGTACCAAAGTTACATGGCCTGTGAGAACTTAATAGTAGGCCAGAACTAATCTGCATGCTCTGTTTGAACTGTACTCTTCTGGCTTTCTTGCTTAGGTGAAGAAACAACTTTCGGTTGAATTTACACTCTGCAACTCAAATGAAAACCTACATGAGGTAATAAATACAAACATATTTCTTCTAGTACTGCAGTATATTGTTGAAGTCTAGTCTTTACTCAGCCTGTATTGTGTGACATGGGCAGGGAATGGGGAATCAAAATGTGGGCTGTACACAGCTCAGTCCTAGCCAGAGCCTGATAGCACTGCAAGTGTCTGTGATGACTGCTGCCTTTAAAGGGATTAAAGACAGGTAAGGCTATGGCACACTTTTCTTTCACACAATCAGCAGGAGGTGAATCATGCCATGTGTTTTCAGGAGCAGTAGGAAGTGATGGGACACTTTGGAGCCATCCTTCCCATAGACAATGTGAATGAAGTGTTTACCTGCTCAGGGCTAAGACTGGGACTCATTGTATGGTCATCTGTCCCCTTGGTTTAAGCTGCAGAGAAAATGCCTTTGACTGCAGGGTCTTTTCTTACTTCAAATAGAATGTAACACCACTAAATGGACTAGAAGCCTAAAAAAAGATGTCATTGCTCTTAACACCAAAAAACGTTCAAGGTGCTTGTGATAGCTCCAGTAGTGTTATGATTACCTTAGATGTAATGAACATACCCAGACACACAGATGCTTTGTAACCTTTATTAGACACAGAATTCAAGGTTGAATGATATCCAGATGATATCCAGCATGACTGTGTTCCTTGAAGGTCACTGTTGCTTTTAAAAGAATTTGTTGATTTTTTTTTTCTGTGGTGGCCTCTGAACCTTAACGCTCAGCTGTTACACTATGATTCAAAGCGCTGCCTAAGTCTGCAAGTGATTCCACGGAAATCAACTGGCCTTGCAGAGCAAAGTACATTTACAAGAGAAAAAGAAAGCATGATCCAGGCTTTCATCAAATGCCACTTGTGTAATGTGGGCTGGTCTGTGTTTGGCTTTGTTGCATGTAACTGCCAGTAACACCATCAGAATTTCCAGGCACAGACCAACGGGGTTATGAAACCTGAGTTCCAAATACAGAGTGAAGTCCGAGGAAATTAGATGACCCATGTTGCAGACAGAATACAAGTTCAGTGTAAAATATTTATTGCTCCAAATTATCGTTGTAAGAGTAATAAAATGAAGCCATATTTGTAGGCTTCACAGTGATATATTTTTATGAGCTTAGAGCTGCTTCTTGTGTAAATTCAATAGAGAAGCTGTTTGGACTTGTTTCAAATTTCTGTAGCTACGGGGGAAGAACATTTATTCCCTATTTCACTTGTTAGAAACAATGAAAAGCAAATCTTTTATCTGTTTACTAGAAAATACAACTTTAGTGAAAGTCACTACCCTTCTGAGTCTGGTTCTTTGACTTCTCCAGAGACAGATCCAGGTTGCCTAGTCATTGAGGGACAGCACTGACACCAATTATTTATGGGTCTTTTTAGAAGATACAGATGAAAACTGTTTAGATAGATTCAGCTGAAGTACTGCCCCAAATCATGTAGCCAAATGAGAGTATTTCGACTGGTTTTGCTGAAGATTGAAGGAAACAATTATTTGTGAAATTCTGACTAGACCTTCCTGGTTTCTGGGATTGATTTTTTCCCCAGGTCCTCAGCATCCTGGGTGCTGCATTGGTGGGGTCCCTAAATTATCCTGGCTCCCTGGTTGCAAGAGTCTTCATTAGGCAGGAATCCAGCCCTCGGAATTGCTAAATATTGAATGGTAGTTGGTAGAAACTTTGTTTGGTAATACCAAAATCATCACAAAGATGGAGTGACCCTTATCTGCCTAAGCCTGTAGCAGTATGCCTTTCATGGGTCTATCCTGACTGAAAGGCAGTCACACTGGATGGGGTGAAAGAGCGTTTATTATGTGCTTAAGGGCTAGTTTCATTCAGACTTCCTTTATGGGGTGGGGAAGGAACCCAAACCCACAGTAGCTTCATGCACAGTCACTCAGGGTAACACTTGATTTTTCTGGCCTAGTCTAGGTATTGATCTGATTCTGGTTGGGACCAATTTCAATATGATAAAGGTCTTTAGAGGTGGTAGTGCCCTTGGATTGTGCATTGGCTGTATAAGAAAGCTGCTTCTGGGATCCTCACTGGGGATGTCCCTGCATTCCTAGAGAAGCTGTATCATATGAGCCAGTTCAGTCTTTCAGTGGCAGAAAAGAAGGTTGATCCCAACTTCATAATTGACATGATCAAACAGAATATATATATATATAAAGCATATAGTACAAGAATAATCTGCAGGTTTTCCTGAAAAGTTTTTTCCTCCCCTGCCATTGTTGTCCTTGCTTCTCTGTTGGGCATATGTCTCAGTTTAATGATTAGTATAGAAGAACAGGGAAAATGCATTTTAATTTAAGTAATTCAGTGGGGGTTTTGGATAAAAAGTTTCCCAAAGAAAAAAATAGATTGCTTTTTATTTCCCTCTGTATTTTCTTCCTTCCAGCTTCTCTCCCTTAGTGGAAGAGGGGTAAGATATATTGCACTGATTGTAAGATAGGCTTTTCAAGCAGCTGTTTGTATATGAATAGTAACCAGTTTGCTCCAAGACAGAGTTTGATAAGATATGGCAGATTTAAAATTCAGCTGTCTTTTTAGTCTCTTTTGTCTTTGTGTAAACATCTGAAACCTCTCATTCCACCTACTGCTCTTCCATTACAGACAAGATAGAAGCCTCTCAGTTCATATAGTTCAGGAAAAGGAGTGACCAGTGACACAGACTCATCATGAACCTTCCTCAGCAGCTACCAGCAAATAAAGGTCTGACTGATATAAATTTTACATCTCTTAACACAGTTATAGACCTGTTTGAAACATTCTGTGCTAGAATAGTTGTTTCATCTGTCTTTTATTCCAGTTTTGCAGTTCAAAGAAACTAATTTTGTCCTTACATTGCAGCAAAGCCATAGTAAAGGAAGGGAGACAAATGAGGTAAACACACCCAAATGTTGTGAATTGCTGCTTCTGTTACCATTTCCTCTGTAGAGGAAGGGCTGAATTTCAGAGCTGTGGAATGAGCAGGAGACAACACAGCTCAGAGATGCTGGAAGGAGAAAACACAAGAAGAGTGTGAGCATCAGGGCTGCTGAGGGACCAATACTTTTAGCAGAGGTAGGCCTTGAGTTATACAAATCTTACTATGATCCAAATCGTGCTTTGGAGAATACAAAGTTCCACCTCTTCATAATTCATCCTGCTAACCACCAAATAGGTTGATGAAGGGGCCTATATAATAAAAACAATTGCAATTTTATTTATCAGTCATCTTTCTACTAATATTGTGGGTTTGGGACAGCATCATTAGCATGAGTTCCTATCTAGGTCAATAGCAGTTCAGGTTGAGAGGAACCTTGTGTAATCTAGTGCAGCCTGCCCAAAGCCAGAGCCTGATCAAGTCCTGTGTTCTTCCACTAATTATTGTGATTTTAGTTGTTTACATACAAGCTATATATTCAGTGCAAATCTCTTGGGCAGACTGTGCTATGTCTACCTTAACTTATTTGGCATTCATTTCCTTTCCCCTGACATTTTTTCAGGTACAGTCAGTTCTCAGCTTGACCTGTTGCTTTACTATAGGATCCTCCTGTCCTATCTTCCTTTATTATAGGAACCATTTTTGTCGCATTAGTCTGCCACATTTCTTTCTTAAACCCCTGCATAGTTTTTTTTTAGCAGAAAAATATTCTATATTTAAAATATTCATTATTAAGGCTGGCAAATTTTTACCCACAGAGCTAAAACTATCTTAGTTTCTCACTCAAAGTCTGAGATTTTTTTTTAAAAAATTGATCTAATTACATATTTCTGATTTCTGATAAGAATATTTTCTAGTATTTACATTTTCTAGGTTTTTGTTTCTGTCCATGGGTCCTGGTGTGTACTGTAGTATATTTCATTACTAAAATGTGCCTAGCTAATATATCCATATGCAAATATACATATGTAAATAATCGTGCATATAAATATTTATATTTTATGTAAATTCCTGCATAATGAAAGCATTATTAGAAAGACATGGGTTTTAAAAAAAAAATCAAATTTTGTTTGTTTGTATATTTGTTTAAAAAGTTGTAAGAAAAGAAACTTCCTGATTTGTGAGCATTAGCTCACATGATCTTTTTTATAAATCAAATTAAGAGTAAGCAGAAATTACCTGGAGTTAATTAAAGTGTACTTTGAAGCAGTCTCACTATAAAAACACACCCCTATTAATGAGGTGCAACTTGATTAGTAAATTGCTTTAAACCCATTGCCTGTTTTCCATTCTCTGGGAGAACAGCAGAAAGAATTGTTGAGTATCATTGTGTAGAACTCATTAATAAAAGAGTGTAATGCACATTTTCTACCCAGGTAAGCTGTGTCTTATATAAGTCTGATTCAACTAGACAAATGACCTGCTTTCAAAAGGAGATGGAAACATTTGCAGTAAAACTGTGCTGTCAGATGTGCAGAGGGTATATAACACCTACAGAAAAGACGTTTATTCAAATTCTTTAGACACAGAAGGTCAAAAAATCCTAGTTATAAGTCAAGAAAATGAAATCAGCATTTGGGACTAAATCCTTGTCTCAGTGCATAGGTTAAATACCCCACCTGTCCTCTTGGGATGTCACTAGTCTCTGGGCTGCATTGCTCAGTCAGTCCTGGAGTGGTGCAGAAGTAATCTGTGGTGACTACACAGCTGCTGTGCAGAAGAGGTTGGTCTGTTAGCTCAGGTGTGTGCCATTTCTAGTTCCATTGGAATTCACATCCTTAGGACAGAAATAGGTGCCTTTGTTATGAAATAACCTGGGAGATAATCAGCACCTGAGAAGAATAACAGGAGATAAACAGCACCAGAGAAGGTTCTGTATTTTTCTTGGTGGGGTTAATAGTCTCCCAGAACACATTTTTCAACACTGCCATTGATACTAGAGGAAGAATTTTATGCATTAGTGATATCTGTAGACTTTAAAACATGCAAATATCTTGCAAATAGAACTGATCATTTATTTAAACAATTGCATTACAATTTTTTTTTTTAAACTTGGCTACCAGTCTAATACAATGGAACAACAACATACAGCCTTGTTCTGATCTTTTTTTTCCCCATGTAGTTCATTGACTGTGGGGAAATTATTTCTGAATTGCTCCACCAAGCCAAGATTTTCAAATGCATGTTTAAGAAATAGATTACCTTCTTATTTGTCACAGAGTCATAGAATGCTTGAATTTGGAAGGAACCTCTGGAGGTCATCTGGTCCACATTCCCTACTCAAGCAGAGCCCCTTACAGACAGTTGCCCAGGACCATGTCCAGACAGCTTTTGAGAATCTGCAAGGCTGGGGGCTCCATAAGCCCTCTGGGCAACCTGTTCAGTGCTCAATCACCCTCACAGTAAAAAAGCATTTCCTGATGTTCCAAGGGAACCTCCTGTGTATTAATTTATCCTATCATTGAGCACCACTGGAAAGAACCTGGTTCTGTCTTCTTTCTACCTTACCTTCAGGTATAATACTTTGATATGCTGGCACCCCATAATAGGTACCTTGTAAACTCTTCCTTGCTTACTTTTGGGAAGATGCATAGAAAAATATTTTCAGCCCTTTTGTGATCAGTTTATGTTCTGCATCTATTGTCTTCCTCATGTTCCTTCTATATCACATCTTTAAACAATACTGAAGATAGCAGAGTTTCAGGTTTTGTTGAGTCATCCCACATCCCAGGAAAATAAAAGGAAGCATTTTCTTATAACTTTCTGAAAAATGGAAAAATGACACAGTAGAATAATGGAATCCCTTTCTTCTTCAAATACCTGCCAATGCGTCCATTTTCTATATTACACCCACACTGCAGAGGAGAGACCTAATCTGTGATCGTCACATTTGTGTGGTTCTCCTTCAAGTCCAGGCTTCCATACACTCATACAATTATGCAGGTTCATGAAATCAAGCTATTTCATATACGTTATTAAAATACCTTCAGGAATTGAAGATAGATTGGATCGTAACAGAAGATGTCACTTATTTTCCATTGTTACGATTTCTTATGTTGGACAAGTTGAGGTGATTGCATGCCAGAGGATGAATAATACTCCACCCACTTGTGGCTTTAGGCAGGCCACACAAAAAATTGCAGAGTGGGTTTAACCTGTACCCAAAGTGATATTCTCAGCTACCTACAAGATCCAGGCAATTCAGCTTCAGGCATGTGGTGCAAGAGGGAAGGAGTAGTTCAGCTCTAGTGCCCAAAGCAGAAAAAAACTGCTGTGAAATGTGAAACACATTTTAATGATCTGATTCTCCTTAATTACAATCAAGGAATCATGATGACCAGCTAACACACATTTGTGTTCCTGAACTGATGATTCTTCAGTGAAGATATATAAGTCTGTCTTTTTCAGCTGTTTGTATTTGACTCTGTATTTGACTTAGAGCTCTCCATGCCTATTTCCCCAGTTCCCGGTTCCTGTAGATTACTTCCACTAGAATACTAGTGGAAAAACATTCTGTCTTTTCTGCTAGTAGCTGTATGAATGTGTGCTGCTGTTGAGTGATTAGGAATTTGACCCAAAGGCAAGTGTCGTGGCTTTTTAGGAATGCAGCATAAAATGCAAGTACGTGAAGAGCTACAGTAGACAGTGCAGTTTCCTGAGAGGAGATGCCACAAAATGTTATGAAATACTCCCAGCTTAGTTTAATATTTCTTCTGTGTTCTCCCACACAATGTTCAGAACAAGTTAAGTGACATGAAGAATATTACACATTTTCTAAAACAGATGGAAGACATCACTTTTATGGATTTGAACAATTCATTAAAAGTTAGTTTCCGTTAAGATTCACCATGCTGTGATTTTTCTCACATCTTATCTGCCTTGTCCAGGGTGATCCTAATCTAAGTAGGGAACTGATGGAGTGCTCTCACTGATCCACCAGCTGATGTCTGAACCACCCGCTCTTCAGCACAGAAATAAGAAGACTTTGCGGAAGGATCATAAATTGTGCTCCCGCTGTGCTCTGTGCTGCTGTTGATGGAGGAGACAGGCCATGTCCATTCAAGTGTTGTAGAAATGTGTTTTCATCCTCAACATTCCCCACATTAATGGGGAGATTTGAGCATGATAGGTTAGTGCACATGTATTTTAGACAATGAGAACTGTCTCTGGAAGGACTTAGCAAGGCTCATTCAGGATTAGGAAGGACTGTTGGGTGTATAACAACAGATTGGAGCACCACAGGCACAGGCAGTTTGTTTCTGCCTGGCCTCTTCCATGCAACCCTCTCCCTCCAGAGTTGTCATCTTTCCCTGTGTAACCAGTCCTTTCCAGTATATGCCCAGTTGTGTATCCATAACATGGCCAGAATGTTACACAGTGTCCTTGACAAGGCAATCTTCTGCATGTTTAGACATGTAAGGCTGGGTGTCCCAAGGCCATTTCATGCTTTGTTATATGAATGGAGGCAGGTCCGTCTCATGATAGTGGTACCCATGCTTTCTCAGAGAAACAAGAGGTATGTAAAAGTGGATGCTGTTATGTGACTTTGCTCATGCCTGCAGACTGATGGGGGTGATGGCAGGCACCTGCAGTTTGATTGCAGGCTGGGTGCACACTGGGATGCACAAGGTTGAGCCGTGGTGCGCAGGAGTCACACACCTTCATGAGCACTTTGTTAATATGAAAAGTTGGATACATGGATGTTCTAGGTCACTCATGACATATAATGTCCATATCAGGGCATTTATGTGGTAACAATCCTTTCCCTGAAGTGTTGTCTGAGATTATGGATATAATTGATGAAGAAGAAGTATTGTGATTTAAGACCACAATGACTATTCAGAAATTAAATGGATTTGATGCAAAACCACTTTTATCATAGATGTAAGTAATTTTACAAATTATGTGACTTGACTGTCCCATGGGAAAGACAATGCAATGGGGGAGCCAAGAGAGAGATAAAGTAGTGGTTCCAGCTGTGGATACATGGTCATGGAGCAGGGCCATGAGGCCCCTTTTCTCTCTTCAGTAACTTTGGGCCTCAAAGGTAGAGCACTGGGCAAAGAGAGTTTTGGTCAACCTTCCTCAACACCCAACAAGTCTCTGGGGTTGGTGCTCACAACCACCCCATCTCAAAGGCTTTCCACAGAGACACGGTCACAATGCTGTACATGTATTTTACACTCAATGTACTCATCTGTTTCTATGACTAAGTTACTCCTTTATCCTGTAGAATTAACTGAAGTTCATATGCCAACAGTTCTTGTCAACAAAGTTCCCTATTCCAGTAGCCACAAGGAGCAGCTTTTCAGGCTTGACTTATTTTATGCTGAGGTCAGTGAGTTGTCAGATCCAAAGAAACAGTGCCAAAATCTAATGTCCTTTAATGCTTGCGCTGAAACTCAACTGTGGTACGTCTGCAAATGTTTCCCAGTTTATTATTTTTCTAATATATAAGCTTGTGCATGCACCACACATATTTGTAGCTCTATAAAGAAATACTGCTGGACAACTTTATTCAATTTGCTCACTGATTTTATTTTCCTTGGACTTCAATGGCATTTAGTCTCTTTGTCTCTGCTGATCAGCTTGATGTTTAGCTCCATGCAGTGTTATGTTTTATCTTGGCTCCAAATATGTTCTCAAATTAACATGATGGTACAGATGGATTCTTGTCTCAGAGCCGTATGATTGATTTCATCTCTGATATTCTGCTCCATCAACATGCACGGAATTAGTCCTGACATCAAAGGGCAATCTGTTTACATTAGAAGTGCAAAATATTGTGGAAAGCAATGCAAAACAGATTGAAAAAGAGAATGGCAGTGCCACTGCTTTTTTGAAACAAACCACAAACTTATTAGGAAAGCCATATAGTCTCTTCTCTAAAGCAATTATCTTAGATGCTGAGAACATAAGAACATCTGTAACGAGTCAAGCTAAAGGTCTGTTTATACTGCTGTGCATGTACACTAGTGGCCAATTTAAGATGCTAGAGATATGAATAGGGCAAGCAGATGGCGATATACTTCCCCTCTTGAAGTCTTTCCAAAACAAAAATTCTAGAGGATTTCCAGGAAGTGGACCGGCAATAATCATGGTAGGTTTACATGGGTTATAATTTATCAGCCACTCAGAATACATTTTAAAATATTTTAGCAGTAACACACAATACAAAGCATTAACAAAAATTGCACTAGAGCTTGTAAATTAATACAGATTTAGGATATATTTTTTCAAATCAGAGAAATTCTGGCAGAAAGAATTGTTATCTTCCATTTTGTTTTGGAACATAAATAGTATTGCATTCATTTTGATTCAGAAGGTTGTCTTTTGTACTTGTCAGTGTAAAGGATGAAAAAAAATAACTAAACAAAATGTAATTTTGACCTTGACACTTGCAGTCAAAAAGGGTTTGTTTCACGTATGAGACAGAAAAAATTTTTATTTGACGGCATAAATTACTTACTCTCTTACACTCCTCTTTTTAATATAGCTTCTTTTGATTGATGTAAAATAATTATAATAATAGCATCCCTTGAAAAAATCCCCAGGACTAAAATGATGAATGTGAACTAGACTGAGAGAGAAAGATTACAGCAATAGGCTGGACAATGTGTACTTCCTTTGGGTAATATATAGCCCTCTGTCAAGCCCATCACTTTTTTTGCATGGAAAACCTTTCTTTTGTGTTTTACATTCTTCACAAATAATGAGTTATCTGTTTTAGTCAGCTCTTGGTACTGAGTTGTTAATGAAAATTCAGTTTCAGAAGTAGAAAATGTTGTAGAGAGAAATATTTGTCTGGTAGAAACCATAGAAGTGTCTTGACAGGCTGAGAGAGTTGAAGCTGTTCAGCCTGGTAAAGAAAAGGTTTTGTGGAGACCTTATAGCACCTTCCAGTGTCTTAAAGGGGCCACAAGAAGCTGGTGAGGAAGATTTTACTTCGGAAGGGCATGTAGTGATAGCACAAGGGGGAATGGCTTTAAATTATAAGACTAGGTTTAGATTAGTTGTTAGGAAAATATTCTTTACTGTGAGGGTGGTGTACTGGAACGGGTTGCCTAGAGAAGCTGTGGATGTCTCATCCCTGGAAATGTTCAAGGCAAGGTTGGATGGAGCTCTGAGCAGCCCAGTGTAGTGGAAGGTTGGAAGGTCTGTCCAGAGCAGGGGGACTGGAACTAGATGACTTTTGAGGTTTCTCCAGTTCAGAACATTCTATGACAAACTTTGTTTCTTTGCGTGTACTGGCTCCAGCTTCCTTGAGAAGTTAATTCTCTTTCGGGGCTTTGGGGAAAGCAGTTAGAGGGTGTCCAATGGAGCACCACAAGGATGGTGGAGGGCCTTGAGGAGAAACCATGTGAGGAGCAGCTCAGATCTCTTGGTCTGCTCAGCCTGGAGAAGAAGAGACTGAGGGAAGACTTCATTGCAGTCTTCAGCATCCTCTGACGTGTGGGGAACAGGAAGGGCAGGTATTGATCTCTTCCCTCTCATGGCCTGTGACAGGACTCAAGGAAATGGCATGAAGCTGAGTCAGGGGAGATTTAGTTTGGATATCAGGAGAAAGTTTTTCACACAGAGCATGGTTGGGCCCTGACACAGGCTCCCCAGGGAAGTGGTCACAGCACCAAACCTGACAGAGTTCAAGGAAGCTTTGGACAATACTCTCAGGCACACAATGTGGCCTTTGGTGGTGTCCTGTGCAGGATCAGGAGTTGGACTTTATTATCCTGATGGGTCTCTTCCAACTCAGCATATTCTATGGTTCTCTGATATTTAGAAACTGGTATTTAGATTAAAACCAGAAATAAAAAACTGCTAAAACCCAGGTTACATCTAAATATATATAGCAATCGAAATAATACTGCGTTTAGATGGATTCACATAAGTTGCAGATAGTTTCTTCCAGGATGGTTTTCCTCTGAAGAGATTTGAGTGTCTTTGATTTTGAGTGAGGATCTATAAGGCTTTGTCTAAGGAAAGATGGCAATTTTTCCTCAGTAAGCCGTCACTGCATATACACTGCAGGTGTAGCAAATGCAGGAATGTGCTGCACAGGTGCAGTGTAGTCAGGTACAAGGTTGAAGTCTCCACAAACTTCAGGCGTAGCCTGTGGGAGTCTTTGGTCACCCTCAGTGTCAGGATATGCTTTCTTGTGTTCAGATGTTGTGTGGCTTTTTTTCCAGTGGTAAATTGAGCTTGAACAGACTGCACACTATGAAATGCCCCCTTCACTTTTCCACAAAATGGCGATTATTTAAGTTAACTCAAATTCCAAAGAAAAACCTCAGCTTTTTGTCACACTGTCCCAGAAAGCCCAGCAAGAGCTCTGCCTGATGGCTGGGACTGTCCCTTTTTAGACTAGGGTCATGAGCAGAGTTTGCAGCAGAAATTCAGGGAGCTTGTTTTGAGAGTGTTTGTGTTTTCCTGAGGCACCTTTCATCTGTCAGAAATACAGCTGTTTTGCAGCACAGTAGTTCCTTCCTTCCAGCAGTGAGCACATCTGAACTGTACCTTTAAAGCCTTTGCATTAAAACAAGGCCTCCTACTCAGAGTAGCTAATAGTTCAGGTTATAATATGATCAGTCAAACAAAAGATTTTTAAAAGCTTTCCTGTATAATACGACCTAGGGAAGTGCATTAGCTGAGTAAATATATTGTTGATTTGTTTTTCCATTAGCAATGAGTGATTTCTCTCTAAGTGACCTATAGTACTGCTTTCTGGGAATAAAGTTATATTGACAAAGAGAATGGAATGTAAAGGAAATATTTTTTTCTTTAGAGAAAACTTGTACACAAAACCAGTGTACACTGGTTTCTCTGGTTTTATATCCTTTAGATATGACATGGCTTTGTTACTTTTTCTTCCTTTATCTCCAGGTCAAACGGGTCATGCTGTACATTTTAACAGAGGTACTGTTTTCATTTTCTCAGCATCTATACTCAGCTATGGGTTTAAAAAAGACAAATTCATCTTGTGACTGTCTGTTGTGTGACGTGTTATATAATTTGGTGTATATTTATTTATATCCCTCCATTGCAAGGAATGGCAGTTTTCACCAAAAGAAAACAAGACATTCATTCTCATTTGTTTGGGGATCCAAGATGTATCTGAGAAAACAATCTCCCTCACTGTTTGTTTCAAGATTGAGAACAGGAAATATAGAATTGGGATGGAGAATATGACAAAGCAATGTGACACTGTAAGATAATCTTTTAGAATTGAGTTTGCCCCATGATAGACAGTGCCTGAAATTTTCATGCATTTATGCTTTTCTGATACGTTAAGAAGTATATATGCACTGCAAATTGATATTCAGCAGATTTGTTAGTATGCAGATCTATTGCGATAATGAATTTCTTAGAGCAGATGTTCCTTAGCAGATTTTATCTGTGTCATTTCAATGATAAATCCTTTTGACTTCTTAACCTTTAACTACAGTTGCACACTTACATTTGATTGTGAGAAATAAAAGAAACTGAAAAGAATTTTATAAAATGAGTGTAATTTATCTGGAGGTCACTGAGTCTATGATAATGAAAAAAATTGTCCCTAAAACTTACCATTAGGAGGAAAAAAAGGTTAGAAACTGTGCAAAATTGTTAGTGAAATGATTGCACCTTGCATTTTGAATTATAGAAGTTCTTGCTAAAATTTCTTATAACTTATTAAGTCAAAGACCTAAATCTAAAACCTTCCTAAATTGTACTGCCCCCTATACTCTCTTTATTGAGTTTTGGTTTTTTTGTTTCACAGATGGATTCAATGTGGGATTCTTCTCTAATTTTAACTTTCTAAAATCAAGATATATATATATCAAAATAGTCATCAAGCCTGTCTTCATAGTTAGTAGAGAAAACTTAAACTAAAGGAAAACTTTATGTACTTTAGAGACCTGTCTTAGCATGGGATTAGTTATATCTGGAGTTGCTTAAGTATCCCATTTCGTGTGGCTTAGTGCTGGCACAACAATAGGCATTAATCAGTTTTGGCATTAATCCTAGCTACAGGCTTTATCCATAGGAAGAAAATTTGTTCCATTTGCTTGGATTCTGAGCTGTGATAGGTTCAAATCCCTTTCTGTCCATGGATGTCCTTGGTGAATAAAATTAGACCCACACTGATCTTTGAAGTCATGAGAATTACTTACCCAAATACTATTGGAAAAGCAGGAATTATTGTCCTTGTGCCTTTGCCAAGTGCAAATTTTCACAATATTTATTCCCTTCTTCCCACCTTAAACTGAATCTCAGTAGATTAAGTATCGAGAGTTACCTAGACACCATTACTACATATTTGGTAGAAAATTAAACAATGTCAGGGGATATTATTAGCATTTGTGTCAAGTGGTCTGGTCTGGTCCTGAGCTTAAGGTTAAACTATTTTCCTCTTAAACAGAGTGGCAAATGGCTTGTCCTTGATTTGTATTACCCAACCTTTACTGAGAAGAGGGATAGTAGTTGGACTGGACAAAACCATACTAGAGATTATTGAAATGACATGGAAAATGGCATTTTTTTTTATGTCAGGAACATTCTCTGGTGAAGTGGATTAGCCCCAAACAGCATCTCAGACCCACAGAGCTGCTCACTCACTGCACTCTGGTAGGATGGGGGAGAGAACTGGATGTTAAAAGTATGAAAACTCATGAGGTGAGATAAAGACAGTTGAGACAAATAGGGAATGCAAAAGCTGTACACACAAACAAATCAAGGAATTAATTCACCACTTTCCATGAGCAAGCAGATGTTCAGCCATCACCAGGAAAACAGGGCCTCATCACATTTAACAGTGATTTGGGAAGACAAACGCCATCACTCCAAATGTTTTCCCCTTCCTCTTCTTCCCTCAGTTTTATGTATTGAGCATGATGCCACATGGTGTGGGATTTCCCTGTATCCCCTCCCAGCTCCTTGTTCACCCCCACCCTCCTCACTGTTGAGGTGGGTGAAAAGCAGAAAAGACCTCAACTCTCTGTCAGCACTGCCCAGCAATAACTAAAACCTCCCTGTTTTTTCAGTATTTTCTAACACAAATCCAAATCACAGCCATATACTAGCTACTGTGAAGAAAATTAACTCTACCCCAGCCAAAACCAGCACATCTGGTGTTATTTGTTTTATTCAAATAATTGCTTGTGGTGATGGAGGACATAGAAGTCCTTAAAAAAGAGGAGCTTGCTTATACTCATATTGGCAAGTAGAGCTATGGCAACTTCTTATTTGAAAAATAAAACTCTGAGGAGCATCAGCCAAATGATAAGATACTGATGAAACTTTGTTCAGTCTTTTTTTGTGACACCAGGAATCACTAAGTATAGCTTGTACTTCTCCACCATCTGAGAGCTTTTCCACTGTACACTGTGAAAAGTGAAAAGTAGAAAAATAAGCAGAAAGATGTGCAGTGTTACTTCTTCCATCACTTCAGGATAATGGTGCATGAATGATGGAGAAAGAAGAAACAGCAGGAAATCAGGTAGAAAATTTTAGGGTTTTCCAGGCTTCTGCCTCTTTAGGTTAAAAAATCCTTGGAGTGAGCAAGAACTGGACTACAGCCATTATACATTGGTTGCAGTGATGCTGCTAAAGCAATATAGCTACCAAGCCATTATTGAAATTTTCTCGTCTGCATTCCACAGACACAGCTGAGCTAATGTGAAATATATACCGTATAGTCTTTGTTCTTTCCCAGCAAATGCATATATCAGGAAATGTAGGACTGGGAACTAGGCTTTTCTTGGGGAAATTAGTTTGCAATCATGGTGGCTATTTGTTAGCAATGCTGGAAGAAGGGGATACATGTAAGGAGAAGGACAGAAAGGACAAGTTCATATCTGTCCTGTGCTCAGAAGGTGTTTTAGACAGCCAAGGCTGATAAGAATATAGACATGCCTGAAGTTATTTGGTGTCTCTCACTGGATATTTCAAGGTTTCACTCTGAATGAACCTGAAATGCAGTCAAAACTTGTTTACCATCAAACCCAGAAACAAACCCTGTCAACAGCCTGAGCTGCTTCAAACAAACAGCATTGGTTTATAGGTTCATAAATATCAGATGCAGTGCTTTGAAAACTGTATTGAGCAGTCCCAAATGCCGTGGTGGCAGCTGAGCAAACATTAAATGAGTAATGGGGAAAATTCCAAGTGTTTATTCCAAGCTTGTGTTTATGGGGAGAAATCCCTTGTACAGCAAAACCAGAAGACAAAATAAGCATAATTTGTCCATAGTATGTTAAGGAACAACTTAACCCACACCTAGATTTCTTTTTGTTCTGAGAGAATGAGGTGACTACCTGAAAATAAAGCTCCTGAAATAGAGGAGACAGCCAACTCATTAGGGTGTCAATAAGTGCTCATCCAAAAAATTAATACATTTTTCTAAGCTTCAGGGCTTATTTTCAGTCTTGTTAATAACACAAGCAATATGCCTTTTTTTGGCTGTGCAGCAGAGGTGAAAATAAGAGCAAATTGTACATGAAGTTACAATCCAAGTTAGGATGGATGCAAGAATGGATGATTTGTGTGTGTTCCTGGACAATGCTTTAGCAGGCTATGCTTCTATAACTGCTGCTGCCACTGCTGTGTGACCTTCTCTTCTGGCTTGATACTTGAGATAGCAGATCAGGGTATCAGAAGTCCAGGAAGAATCTTCCTTCTCTGTCATGACCACTCTGAATTATAGTTATTTGGATACTTCCATATCTAACAGCTTTCACAACATAATTTTTGTAGGTAGATACTTTACAAGCTCTTCTAAGAAAATTTTAGAATCTGGAGAGAACTTTTTTTTTGGCTGCTATAAGATAACTACAGTTTCATGCCATAATTTTCACTGGTTTTATTGTCTGTGGTTCACTGTAATTTGCATTCTCAGTGTAAATCCATCTGTCTTCAAATAAACACTTTCTTGATCACCTTTACAGTAGAAGATATGACAGGACAAAAAATATTGCTAAATTGAAAACACGAGGTCCTTTGGATGCAAATTTCTTTGGCCTCAGGTTAGTTTTAAGATGACTTGTGTACAGGCTTGTAATAGCCTGAACTGAGGCTGGAGTTCAAGGATTTGATTTGATTCTGATGGATTTCCTTAATAGTTCCCCACATTTTTTGGGGAGGGTGTGGGGTGTGGGACCCCAGGGTGGGCAGGGGCATTGCTTGTTTTTAAATTTAACTTTGGGGTTTAAATTTTTCTTGCATATTCAATTTTATTGCACAGCTTGCCCAGGTTTTGTAGCCATTCCAGAAGTAGAACTAAGGGGTAGACTCGGATCTTGGGTTAACTTTAGAGACAGAGAGTCTGGGGAAGGGTGAGGTAGAAGGCATGTCCTGTTTTACAGAGACAGTGGAAGTTACTCTCTGAATTACTTCCCCTGTTAAAGTTCTTCAGTCTGGTGAGATTCATGGGTGCCATAAACTGAAGTATGCTGCACTCAGCATGCTTTCACTGTAGTCTATGGGGCTATTCAGTATGAATAAAGGCAACTGACTGATTTTGTGTAACTCATAAGCAATTATAGCAGTGAAGGTAAGAGTGGGGCTGTAAATAATCAAAGTAAATGAGAAGGCAAAATGCTCTAGAGCTTTTCTCACCTAACAACACAGAAGTGAAGGGCAAAGGTAAAGCAGTTAGCACTACTTGTGGATACTTGTTAACTTATTCATCGACAAGCAAAAGCAAGTGAAAGGGCACCTTCCACATCAGTATTTGAAGCAGGCTGTAAAAGTATTTTTAATGAGGATGAGACCTAGATAGAAATAAGGCTTCATTTTTCTTGAGAAATCATCAAGCAGGATTGCATGGCTCATCACATAGTGCAAAGAGAGTTCTTCAGGCAGGAGGCAAGTTTGCATGACTCCTTGCAGAGATGCAGGCACGAGCCAGGCACAGCTTTGTCACTGTGCTGCATGTCACTGCCTCCTTTTAACGAGGTGGTCTTAGCAGGAGAAAATGTTTCTCCATCTAAAGCAGGACTGCTAATTTGGGCAGCACTTAAACCCTTCCCTGGGTCGTGTAGTTGTGCTGTAGTCTAGCCTGCCCACCATAATGTCATCCTGCCAATGTCTTTTAGTGTGATCCAAGAGCACTTTGGCAACCTGCTTGAGCTCTGACCTGATTGTAAACTAGAGATAAAATAATGTGCCCTCTGTGCAGTCAGTCGTTCATGTTGTTAAAATACTGCTTAAGTATTGCTAGGGGCAGTATATATGGCAAAATTATGAGGAAAATCACCTCGTGATAACTACCAGTTCCTGTTCTAGTCGTGGCTGCAAACTTCAGTATTGTTAATCTGTTTGAGAATGTTTGTTTGCATTCCTGTGTGAGTCAGAATAGACCAAGGGTGAGGGTTTGGCTTAGAGGCTTGCTTTTTCCTCATGCATGAACAAGAAAGGATTTCAGAGGAAAGGGAGAGAGAGAGATTGAAAGTTAGGAAGATAACTACCAACACATCACATCAAAATGGGTAGTTAGAAGTTCCTAAGCTAAGGTGCCTCAGTCACGATTGGACTTGGAATCAGTTAGAGATATCTCAACCTCAGCTGTGTTGCTTGTAGTTTGTTTTGGATAAAATTTGGTATTGCAGCCTCACAGTGATCTGTGAGAAATTTGCTATGATCTGTGGAGAACTCTGATATATGACAAAAGTCTGTTACCGAAATGCACCATATTTGAAATTCCTGGTCTTCGTTAGATGTTTTCCTTGCTATTATTAGTGTGTGCTGAAAACCATTGTACAGGCCTGTTTCTTTATGGAATACAGTGTCACAAACACATTTAAATTGTAGTCCCAAAATAATCTAATTTTGAAGTATTCAGATGTTGTTTTGTTTCACTTTAAAATTTAGCGCCAAATTTCTAACATTTTTAGAGGTAAAATAATCAGTGTATGTAAAAAATAAAATTTCTTCTTTTCAAATTCTCTGTGATAAATCACCTGCTGTTACTCAGATACCACAACTTGCTCATTCCTGTTCTATTTTTTCGCAGTTTCTTTCTCCAGCCAACATTATGCAACAATCAAGTATCTAGCAAGTAAGGTGGCTGATTCAGGGTATATGAGTGCATTAGAGCCTCTGTGGCCTCACCTTCACATCTGCAATTGCTTTAAACTTTTCACTGGTGGTGCACACATATCCCAGGAAGAGATCTGTTCGACTTGTCATTCACGTAAGCTTCCAGATCCAGTGCACGTCAGGAGTCACGGGCATTTATCATTTCCTGTACACCTTAAGCAAAGATAATGCAATATTGCTAAGGAGTGTTGATTATACAGCAAACATTCCAGCTTGCATTGAGTCAGATTAGCCTATACAGTTTCACTAGAATTCAAACTGGTTTTCTTGCATAGTTAAAAGAATTGCTCAATGATTTAATCCAGTGGTGTATCTATGTATACCCAAGTTAATTTCTGATTTAATTCCACTGACATTTCCAGGCTCACACTGTGGAAGAATTTGGCTTGTTCAGTGTAGTCTATCACTATTTTCCAGATTAATTTTAATGGAATTGCCATGATATCTTGCTTTGTCTTCTTGCATTATAACAATGCACTCAAAGAATAAAATATATCATTGCAGGGATAAACAACTGGGATTTATATGTGTATCCAGTGTATGCAGAAAATTGGCATTTCACCATGATTGCATGGGAAAAAAAATTATAGGGGTAACTTCAGGATTTCATTCTTTAATTTTGCTTTTGGCTTTTTGTATGATATCATGTAAAAAAAGTTTAAGTCTGTACTCCAGGAAAAATTTGGATCTACAGAATTGAGTCAATTTAGAATGCAAAAAGAAAAGTAATGTTAATATTTATATTTTAATCCATGTTCTGGGTAAGGGGAAAAATATGAAGAGTTGCCAAACTGAGTTCTATTGATTCTCTCCTTTGACAAAACCAGAGTGTTATGCTTTCTTGAAATTAAATGTACAGCATTGGTAAAACTGTGACTCCTACTGTGAGCAATGCAGAGTAACATCTCTGACAGATCATGAAGGCATGGAGTCCAGGAAGAAAACTTCCCAGTGCAGACTCTTTGGTTCCCCTCAACTCAGGGGTTAAAGGTGAGCTTTATGCTCAGCCTTGCCTTTTTGAATCATTACCCACACTGACAACATTTTATAGTCTTAGCAGAAGCGTAAATGGAAGGCAATAAATATTCTGGCCGGTTTTCTATCATCTTTAGATCAATACTGGAGTCAGATGGGCTATGAGGATGTGTTTCATGGGCATGGTGCTTTCACACTCATAGGACAGCAACAGCTACCATGTTTCCACCATTTTCATTCACTAGCTGGGTAATGGTCTCTGTCATTAAAACTGTCCATTTCTTACTAAATCAGCTTTGGAACTTCATCTCTTCTTATTCATTCCATGGCAATGTAAAACAGTTTAGCTGCAGCAGCTTGCAAGGTAATCAGGGTCATCTGGCAGTCACTTGGTCCAAAATGTCTCTGTCAGTGCTGTTGACTACTAAGTGCTTCAAATTACACTATATTAGAGAAATACACGTTTAGCTTTGAGACCTTTTTAAGTACAAATTTTATAGGTTATTTATTTAATTTTTCTTCCATAGAGTTCATAAAAATGTTGGCAAAAGGCCAAGGAAGCACATGAGCATAGGGAGGATAATTTAATTTTTTGAATTGAAAAGTATGAATGTTTTTATGCAGCCATATGTATTATATCATCCTCCTCATGAAAAGGGTGCAATAGTAAAGAATGATTAATCACAGGGAAAATAGCATTCCGTCATCCTTCTCCCAAGAGGTACTTTACAGAGTTTGTGCAATACAGCATTCAAAACCAAACCATCAGTATTTATTTTCTGGTATCTCACCTAACGACAGGATGAATAACCATCACATGAAGAAGGAGCAATCTGTTTGCTTTATAAACAACGTAGTTTCAGCTACTTATGAAATAATGGAATCTAACACCTAACAGTAGCATCAAGTGAATATGACAACCTACATTTTTGAGCAGTGTGTGAGAAGGAAAAAGTAAGCTGTAGATTGCATGTCAATTCCTATTGTAAAGATGAATATTATTTGCTTCATAGTGATGATTCGTGAGACCCTATAGTTGTATACACCTGAGATGTGTGACGCTTGCAGAGTTTCTGTAACCTAGTTAATTGAGGCACAAGTATTCTTTTCCAGCCTTCTTCACTCTGCTTTTATGTGTCTGGTCTGTTCTCTACTTGCTCACAAAGGCAGCTCACACTGTGTGCCACCCTGTGTGCACACATACTGTGCAAAATAATACACAGACTGCATTCGTATCAGACTTGGCTTTCCCTCTCAAAATAAGTACTCAGGTAGCCACTCTTACTGCAGGTTCTTTTTCTTTTGTGTGTGTGTAATGAGATTCTTACAGACGTCTTGTTGATCGTTCTTACAGTAAGTCTTGTGCCTTCCTCTGTTTTTCATGCAGGGTATTACAGTGCCCATTCCCATTTCTTCCTCCATTGCAACTCTAAAAATAATCAGCCATGAAAGTAACTATTGAGCTTTATTGCTACCAGCACAGTGAGATTAATAAGTGGTGAATATACTGTACCTCACTAAAAGGATGTCTTAAATTGACACATCTCCCAGGACAGTCAGGGAGTTCTGAGAAACCCCAGTGTTTCCTGTTACTCCTCCATGGTAGTATGGGTCTGCATTGATTTTTCCAGTAGTCTGTGCCAAACAGGAACAATTTATCTCACAGGGAGGTAATAAAATAATCTTTATAAGCAATTAATAGGGTAAAGCAGGTTAGAAACTGGATTTGTGTTTATGGGAGAGAAAGGATATGATAGCATAGAGTCTTTCAGTGAAATTCTACATTAAAAAAAATTACTGTCATTTGTGACAACTGAAGGATTTAATTTTTGTTTATCCCCTACTTTGTTTCAAGAAGTTGCTACTTATTATTATTTCAATATAGTAAAAATATTTCAACTTTTCAATTCAACGTTTGCTTATCTCTGACTTTTAATAGAATAGAACACAGCCTAATATAAATTAAGAATGAAAACAGCATAAAATGTTTTTAACATTGCTAAAATAAAATTGTTTCCCATTTCTGGTGTGCTTTGAGAAAGTCAAGATAGTTTTTTTCAACTTCTTCTTATTAAATATGTAATTGAAAAAATCCATTCTTATGAAAATGATGAGACTTAGCTTTCTCAATTAATTAATCAAAAAATTAATTAATTGAGTGGAATTAATTCTCAGTGGCTGTGATCCACACTAGAGACTATCCAAGGAATCTATGTTTTGAAATCTATCTTCTAGGTGCCAGGCTATACTACTGTTTTTCTCAGTCACAATATCAATCTTATATTAGGTTTACATGCTACCACAATATTTTTTTGCTCTCAACCTTTAAAAAAATGGACACAGAAAAGATAGCAGGTATGACCTAGGTTTATATCCTCAATTCTCCAGTGGCTATGTGAGTATCTGCTCTACTTCTTTTTACTGCATTGTCAAGAAAATCTCATCAAAATTGCAACTAAGTGAAGAGTTTGTCTTTGGTTCCAGAGCTGCTTTTTCTTTTCCTGTGTTTAACTCTTGTAAAAAGAATTGTATTAGACTTCAAAGTGGAGACTAAGTGAAAAGTGTTGAGGTAAACAATTAATTTTCTAAGAAAATATGAACACAGGAACATTTTCAGACATTAACTAATAAAAGCAATAAACCCTTCTGTTTTCCCAAATATGGCTAAATCTAATTTTATTGACAGTGATAGCAATATTATTACATGAGCACTAGGACTTTTTTCTTTATGAGTTCCTGGAGTTGGATTAATTCCTTTGCTGTCATAAAAGTGTGTTTAAATGAGAGGTGACTGCACTGCCTGTGTTAGTGTAATTGTCGTATTTTGAGTGTGAGTGGCATTGGAATGAAGCAAGAAAATCAGTCAGCTCAAGAAGTCTCACTGTGAAGAAGAAACTGAGCATTAATCAATTTTCTGATTTTTTTTTTAATCCAGTAGAAAATACTCTCTGAATGCCATGCCTAGAAAGCAGTGTGTCAAATCTCCCAGAAGAAAAGTATGTGTGGCATCTTATCCACATCTAATGCCTTATTAAGGCTGTTGCATGTCCAGTCAGCATGGGAGACCATGAAAAGATATCATTTGCTAGATATCCTTCATGGACTCTTGGAGTTGGTTTTTTTGTTTGTTTGTGGGTTTTTTAAAACCAATTTAGTTTATGTGTCCTCCCTTGAATGGATGCATTAGCTTTGTTACTAAGTTGCATAACTCTAGACCCAATTGCAGCTGGACTTGAAGGTATGGCTGAGAAATCATATTTCTCTTGTGATTTATTACAAGTCATGTGCAATTTCAGTGCACTCAATACCTTAACTTTTCATGTAAATCGAAAACATTTTACAACTCTTGTCAGGAATGAAGGTATTAAAAGACAAGATGGGTATGAAAGGCAGCTCTCATATGAAAAGTTCCAGTACCACTGGCACGGTTTTTTCATCTGGACACAAAGTGCTTCTATGGCACAAAGGCTCTGCAGGTCAATATAATCATAGAAATGATTAAGTAAAATAATTTTACCACTCCTAGTCTATATCAAACACCTGATTACAGAAAATAGCTTGTATTAAGTGAGCTGTGGTCATGATGCCAAATGTTTAGCTACAAATCAGAGCTTCAGTTTGTATGTGTAGACATGACTACATTTAATCTACTGAACATGTATAACTTTACTTCAGTAGAGGCTGCTACAAGTATCTATAAGCACACTCAATCCTGAAGAAGAGGCAGAAAATTGTTATTAATTTTCCTTCCATAAGGCATTTTCTGATAATATTGCAGTCTGAGAACTGTGAAGCCTGTCAGGTTTTTCATAATGACCTTGTCCATGCTATTCTCACTGTGCCCAAGTTTGGACAAAATATTTGGGACAGGTTGTAAACAATTTTTTACACTTGTGAGTATTATTGGGTTGTACAAGTAACAAGGAGTTAAAAGACCCAGTTCATCAAGAATTTCCATGGAGCTGGTGTTCCTTCTCAGCTGAAAGGTGGATTCTGACCAAATACTTTTGAGGAAAAAGAGATTATGTTCAGGTCATTTTTTTCCATGACTAGTTCATACCCCGCTGAGTTGGGTGGCAGTGATTCATGGGTTGCTGGTGTTGGATGACAGTAAAGTCTATTACAGTGCTCAGTAGTAGGATAAATGCAAATAATGATGATGATAGAATTCGTACATGGCTTTTTATCAAAGAACCTCTATATGTTTTGCAAATGTTGCGTCAAACCTAAAGACAAATTGGCTGCATATGGACAAGCCATAACAAAAAAGGGAGGGGACACAGGAGGTTGGCAGCATGCCACAGGAGTCTTCAGCTGTTTGAACTTCTAGCCCTCATTTCCAAAGTCTCCATCCAGCACTATGACAGCTGAAGGGAAACTTGCCATATCTTCAGGCCTGAAGCACAACAGGCTGATTGCAAAACAAGGTCTGCCCTTAGCCTTAGTGCTCAAAGAATGGATGGAAAATGAGATTTTTAGTGCTTGTAAAATATTTTAATACTTCAATACCTTTGTTAAAAGAAAGGTGTACATATATATATATATGTAAGCAATTGTGAACATACCCTGAGTTGAAGTCACACATGGGCTTTTTGGTTTTGTTCTAGGGTAATTAATAATTATTCTGGAGAACAGAAACCTCTTGCAGGAATCCGTTCAGAATTACTTCTTCTGAACAAACAGAATTCACAGAAGTCTTTTAGAAGTAATGATAGAAATTTAAAGATAATAATAGGCATAACAGAAAGTTGATAACAGAAACAAAATCTTAATTGAGGACTGTCATCTAGCAAATAAACTGATGAAATCAGCAGTCACTGAGCTTATCAAGCAGCAAGTTCTAAAACACCTCAGATATTTTACTGTTAAAATTTACACATATTTTGCGCATGTAAAGAAAACTTGATTGATGTAAAATTAAGTATTTCCATGGAAATCCATTTAAATGCCACCATGGACCTCAGATCAATGTCTCAATGTTCATGAGAATCTATAGGCAGCAAAGAATCTTCTTCCCCTGCCATGGATGACACTAAACAGTCTTCAGTTTAATATGTCTTTCTATTAACATCTCCTCTTCACCCTCTTCTTTGACCTCCAGTACTTGGCCTGTGACTCTGAAGAGGAGTTTTTTGAGGGAGTGTTATGTGGGAAGTGTGCTTGAATGATATATTCCTGCATTTCAAATTTCAAAAACCTATTATATGTCTCAGTTGCCAGTAGAGTTTGCCACTGCTTTAAATCTTAGTTCTCATTGAGCTCAGGAAGTGTTGGCTGATGTGGAACTGACGTTCTTGACAGAAAGAACAACAGAGCTGTGGGAAGACCCATTCTGGGCTGCTGCCAGAAACAATATAGCCACATTACTGCTGCACTCTGTACAGATTAATTAGCTCTGTCCAGAAGCAAGTGTCACACTGTGCTAACATGGTTACCTTTGCTCTGCAGCTTAAACTAACTTGTTTAGGTCTGATTAGGTACCTTTAGATAAAGTGTGGTTTCTTTATCTTTGGACTACATCAAGGTAAAATGACGCATTCTGCAGTACTAATTATTTCTGGCTAGTTATGGTCAGTGTTAATCAGTGAGACATAGCAGATGCTTTGTGATGGTATCATCTTGCTCTTGCTTGTATCCACCTGTTCAGAGGAAAGCAGCTGACCTGTAAAATCGTTTTCCTGCTCTGCTGGTGCCCATATGGAGCATTCCTACTCGTTTCTCAGCTCCAATAGTAGCGTAACTCTTTCACTCTCAGGAGTTCCAAAGAGCAGGATAACTGCTAAGTCACTAATCCAGACAAGATCTCTCTGGCCAGGGCCTGCTCTCTTCTCCCTGAGGACATGCATTCTTGTGTATATACTTGTCAGCTTGCACAGTAAATGGGGAGTATTTACTCACTTTGTTGTTTCTTGAATTGTCTTCTTTCTCTTACCAGGAGCACTATTACAGCCATTTAAATATTTGGCTTCAGAACTAAGCTGATTTTGGACACAATCACTGTAGAATCCAGAGTTTCTCTGTGGTGCTCATTGTCATGAAGCTTATTATTTCTTTGTATTGCTGTACATATACCAAGCCTGCACATATAATACTGATCCAAGGACCAAATTTGTGATGCTGTGCCAGAAAAAAGCCAGTAATATCTGTAAAGGAGAGAGAGAGAGCACATCACTTGGCAAGTCACAGTTAAGCATGAACTCTAATGGTACAACAGTAACTGCTAATTGGACGTTATGAGGTAAATGCCTAAGGGAAGCTGCCCTCACCAAACAAGTAAGTCAAGAGGCCAATCCTTGTTGGCAGGAAAGTTTTAAGTATTAGTACTCATGTGAAACAGCCGTAGGGAAATGAATCATACAACTGAATGTTGCTAGAAAATGTTCTGTGACTGAGTGCGCTACTCTGAGTTTGTGTGCAGCACAGCAAGCAAATTTCATTTCAAGTTACTGGAGTAAGAGGAAATTTTTGAATAATCATCACTATATAATGACCTAGATGACAATGGGTAGGTTAAAAATAAGAAATGCCTTTTTGGATTTAAGGGAAATGAGAGTGGCCTTCCTTTGGGAATCAAGGAAAAAATTGAATGTGAGGAAGAGAATGTCCAATTTTAGACCTGATTATCCTCTCCTCTTGCAGCCTTGCCCAGACAGTAACACATTTTCAAAGGGATGTGAAGTGCTATCATTCAGAATTTTTAAGGCTACCACTCATGCCCTGACTTCCCTGCTGTGAGTCCCCCCAGGCCAACATAAGAGAGACTCAGTTTTGACCTTTCTGGCTTTAGATTTCTTTTAATATCCCCATTTTAGGAGGGACAATGGAGCAGCCAGTGGCAAACTGACCACAGTTTCACAGCCGACAAGTTGCACGATGGAGAACTGGATTCATGGTGCTTCTATAACACTATTTTCAGAGACTGAAATATTTGCAAGGAAAACTGCTTATGAATTGGGAAGTATAAATGACAGTTCCCAGGATATTTTATGGTCTCTCTGTCTCAATGAATGATAATGGAAGATACCCTTTTCCCAGACAAATTACATTAGGAATACTATGAGAGAAGTGTCTGGGCAGTAGAAATATGTGAAGTTACAAGCAGTCATGATTTTTCTTCTTATGACCTCACAGCTCTCTGTACATCCAGAGAAAGTGAGAGAGAGACTGAGCCAGCAAGAGGCTCTCTGGGCTCCCTGGTGGTTCATATTATCCTGACAGTTCAAACACAGTCCCTGGTCTGCAGGCTGATGAAATAAGTGAATTTTCTTCCATAAATTATATAATTGGAATTGCTGATTTATTGTATTAGAACATTTCATTGCAGTAATTTTTATATAAAAATATCTGTAAGTTAACATAGTTATCCAAAGCAGAAAATTTCATTTGTCACTTCCTTGCATTCTGTTCACAGGAATGAACATCCCACTGAAATGTGTCTACATTCTTAAGTGCATTAAGATAAACATTCTTCTGGACATTGGAATAGTACAGATTTTTTCTTATGTCACTTGCTGAAAGTTGGTTTTATTTCACAAGCTGAGGCTTGAGGGGGCTGCTGTGACTATCTTTTCTGAAGTCTCCAGTAGAGCTGATATCACATAGTCTGGTGAACTAGAGAATATTTACCAAAAATAGAAGCTGGAGGTGAAAATGTAGTGCCTTCGAAGATTTTGGTGTGTTTTGCCTCTGGCATTACTTCTGTAGGGTTGAAAAGTCCCCACCATACTGGGAAAATTGAAGAGTTTTAAAATAACCACAGAACAAAATAATAATAAAAAATGGAGGATTAAGCTGCTTCAAAAGGATTTGCATCAGTGACCCTGAAGATTATGACCCAGAGCTTTTAAAATGCTCCCCTAATTAAAAAAAAGTTTAAAAATATTGTTAAAATCTGCAAGCTATGAATGTATACCTTCCCTTCTATGTCCTCAGCTTTCACAGTAGCATAAATAATTCCCCTTTTTGTTTTGGTTTATTTTTCACTGTGTTTCTGTTTTCTGGTTGTCAAAGGCTGTTCCCCACCCAGTCTTTTTTATTTACAGAGATTGATCATGTTTATTTTTTGTACTTAGTTTAATGACATCAGCACACTTAACCTGTGAACCTAGGCTGTTTTGGCTGGATGATAATTTGGCTGAAATTGTCATTAAGGTTTCAGAGTGGATGTAGGACAGCAAATTAGCACTGCTCTGCTGTTGCTGCTGAAAGCTGAGGGTGAGTCCCTGCTACACCGTCTGTCACTCCCGGGAGAAAGCTGCCACTAAGGCATAGGAGCAGCTGTCCCATACTTCACATTTCCTCCTCCTTTGACTTTCTGTATAGAAATGTTGGTTTTATCCAATTGCCATCCCTTACATTTCCATTTCTGGGGTTGTGCCATGCCTTCTTCCAGACATATCTAAATCTTTTGCCCAGGGATACTTTAAACTGGATAATTCCATTTTATCTCTTACTTCCTATGTGCCCATCAAGCACAGATGTTCTGTAATGAGATTTGAAGTGATGTACATAGGAACTGTGTCCTTCAAGGGATGAATTTAAAATTCACAATTATCTCAGGAAAACTTTGAGCTCAGCAAGGGTCACATCTGACACCTTCAAGAACCTGCCACATCCCTGCCTGACTGTGAGCCTGTGATGTGATTTATTTGATTAACATAACGGAGAGAGAAAGCCGTTGAGAGAAAAGATTTCTCTTATATTGTGAATGGGCTAAATTGAACCTAAAATATTTGACAGTCCAACAATTACTTGAGTAATTAGAACAATCTCAGCCATGCTAATATCTATGCGTGTTTAGGCACTAACTTTAAAGGGGCCTGGCTTTCACCCAATGTCTGTCAAAGACCTTTTAAACTAACATTACATTTGTCCCATGCAGTGTTGGGACAAGCATGCCTGTCCCATACAGATCCTGGGAAAGACATACTGTGATAATTTGTCTGCAGTTGATTTCCTACAGAAAAAACAGTTTTCCCTGAATCCATATGGTTAGCAAAATACATTGTTAGCAGAATTACTATATACTGTGGCTGTGATAACACATGCTACAAGTTGTCATTTGGAATCATCACTGTTTCAACGGACTGTCTGCTCCTGGCTCATCTGTTGAAAGAGGGTAAGGAAAAAAAAATTCCACACTGTCTTGCTTTAACCTCAAAAGGACAGGATGGTGCCATCAAGCAATTACAGGAGTTTGACTTCTTTTCTACTGTAAGCAAATTTTTTAAAGTTTAAAACCAACTAATGTATGAGTGAGAAAAAAATCCATGCAGAATTATAAAACGGCAAAATAATTGAAAACCAATATCTCTTCAAGGAATATGGAGAGGTGACATTTATCTAAAAATTCATAAATTCCAAAATTAGTACTACATGTTGAATTTTTAATATCTAATAAGAGCTTTGTCCTGAATAGATATTTTGATGTATTGCCTTAAGAAAAAGAAGGTTATAAGTGAAAGAAATGGTTATTCACTGCTCTCCTTTTACACATCCCTTCCTTTTCTTTGAGCAGCTCCTCTCTCCTGCTGCTTCATCATCACAGTCCATCAGAAGTTACTCTCTTTAGAAAGAGCTAGACACTCTTTATGTGTCACAGCAGATGGAAGCATCACCACCTGAGGACAAATACTACAAATGTGTCTCTTTCTTTTCCTGGTCATGGATAACAGAAGTAATTAGGGGCTGCAGAATGTGGTATGGGGACTATGTGCTATTGGGTAGCCTCCCATAGTCAAGTCAGTCTTTAAACCACACAGGTATATCTATTCATATAGTAAACATAAAGTAGGCCATTTTCCCTAAATAAAATTATAGGAAGAGATTAAGTATTATATAATAAACATACATAAAAATATTTCTTTTCAGTGCTGTTTACTAGTTTGCAGATAATTCCAAATCCAATTCATATCTTAGCTCTTTTATATCCTGCAGTGTAAACATATTTATCAAAATAAATGCATTTATGCTGCAAGGCCATGTTTATGGCAGTGTATAACTTCGCTAAATTTAATGTGTTTGGGCACACATTTATCACATTGAATGTTTGACTCTGGAAATTATTTTTTTAATGGTTTGGTCGTTTCTAAAAATGAAGTTAAGGAAAAATATTGTTGTTTCTTCTTTGCATTTGACAAAAAGATCACTGGACTTTCTTCAGCAGTTTGAATGCTGTTAATCATTTTAATCATTCAGGATATTTGTTATGGTAGTAGACAGATGTGTTTACAGTTTTTGAAAAAATCATCTTGGTTTTGCTGGTTTCCAAGATTCTAAAGAATTTGATTTCTAACATGGCAAGAAGAGTCCAGGACGACAGGCCAGTGGGCTGTTTTGAATACTCCTCTTGGACTGAGCACACTTTAAGCTCATATAACTCCTGCATGGTGACTGGATAGGATGTGTGGCATCCCTAGAGCAGAGCAGAATTATTTTTTTATTAATATATTTCAAACACAGTTCTAAAATACTGTGAGAGCAGCACAGTCTGTAGAGGAAAATAATAATTGCCATTCAGTTCATTTAAGATCAGCAATACTCACCTACCCAATGATGAACAACAAAAGAGAAGGGCAGAGTTTGCCCACTGCTGTGCAAACAGGCACAACCCAAGTGAGGTAGCCCCAGCATTTCTGTGCTTTTTTTGTGAAGCAGATCTTTTAGAAGACCAGTCTTTGATCATGTCACTCAACCCTGTATCTTAAAGTGTGTGAATAAGTTAGCAAAATGCTCAAATTGCCTTTTGTTGCATTGCTTGACTGTACAGCCTTACAGCAGTGATATTTTTTTTCCCATTGTGTCTGTATGAGTGTAATGTAAATAGCAAAATGTTCAATCTTTTTGATACATAGAAATATTACATCCCAGGATTTTTAATTTGCATGAGTCATCATTTCTCAGGAAAATCAAAGAATAATGTTTTTTCCTGATAACACATATTTTATGTTTCATTTATATTTAGGTTTTTATCAGTTTCCCAGAACTGAGTTTTTCTGTAATTCTGAAAGCCTTTATGAAAGAGAAAAAAAATCCTTTTGTTACCTAAAAGGTAAGAAACTTTTTCAGAGATAAGAATGGATAAATCTTCAGGTTATTTGTGTTGATAAACACTGCACAAGTATTTTGCAGTTAAAAGTTGAAATAAAACCTCTGAAAATTGGATGATGGTAGGTGGGAAGACACCTCTGCACAGCTCTGCAACTGCTTATATTACTGTAAATGAAAGCAATTGTGGTGTTTCAGAACTTGGTGAGAAGACTGAAATTTTATGATTTGATCCCAGAGTGCCAAATGTTGACTTGTTTCTGCAGACACTCCAGACTCTTCCACTGACTTTAGTGGGGTTGCTCCCTGTTCACAGTAATGTGGTCTGAGGTCTCATTCCCTGACAGTGAAGTCAATGGAAAAGGCACAAAGGCACTGAGTGCAGCCTGGATGACGCCCTCAGAACAAGGCAGGCTCACTGTCTTTGTAGGAGAATCTGCAAAAAGACTCATATTTTTGAGGCCAAATGTGAATGTGGAAGCATTGGATGAAAATCTTTCAAAGTCTTCTTTCATTGTCCTATGGTAGTCTTCTTTTTTTTTTTTTCTTTTTTTTTTTTTTTTTTTAATCTATAGACTGAAGCAGAAAATGGAGTAGCTTCTTGTACCTAAATCAGATTCTGCCTCTGTCTATCAGACTTGCTGTAGGAAATTCAATATACAGAAATGCTATGGGTTTGCATACTTTACCATTTTAGAGCTTATTTTTTTTTCCTGGTAACAGAGGTAAGAAAAGACTACATCTACCACAAGAACAACCCAAAATGTCATAAGACTTATCAAATGCAGGCTTTGTGGAGCCTTCATGCAGGTTTATGTAATACAGATCTGTATGCAGATAAGTAATAGACCATATGATATACAATTGATCTATGCTAACTGCTACAGAGAAGTAGGCATATTTTAAAGTGTAACATTAGTAGAGCATGCAGGCCAGGCCATAATAAATGAGAAGCAGAAGTACAATAATGCCATAGCAATGCCTCAGGAACTCATTGGCATAGATGGACTTAGAAGTAGATTACTCTAACAGTTAATTTACAGAGTACTGTAAATAGGATGATTAAGTACAAACCATGCTTTTTAAATTAGTATGCAGATAAAATTAGTGTAACAGTGTATTTGAGAAGCTATAAATGCATTTTTTTAGGAGGAAAAAACCCCATGACCCATGCTTCCCTGAATTAGTATCTGCTTGATTTCAGATTTCTGTTTAATCAATGAAGATGAAAGTTAGAAGTCACAAAGAGACAACTGTAACTGGTCTACATCTTTGTCTTCTGTCTCCCTCTGATTGTAGTGGTCATCTTTATAAACGAGTGTTATTATCTCTGTAGGAGAGGTTGTCGTGAGCCTGTGAGCCTCTGTATCAGTTATCTGAGAGTGACTAATTTGAGAGTTGTGCTGTTCCACGTTATAATTCACTGGAATAAGGCAAAATTAATCACCTCCCAGTATTCTTTGTTCTATTCTCTGTTCTACCAGAAGAAAAAAAAATGCAAGCAGGAAATCTAACAAATGCATTTGCTGCACTTTTAATAATATCGGAAAGCACGTTCACACTCATAATTGTTCTTATGAAGTATTGTTCTGATGGGTTCAGATTTGCACATCAGCAAAATTTGTACAGAAAAAATTCTCTTCTATTAATTTCACTGAAGGGGGAGAGTTTCACATACTTGGGGTGTGTTTCCCTGAATCTGAGCAGGAAGTGGATAATACCAAATCTATTGTTCTCTGTGAATAAAGCCAGGTAAATAAGTAATAATTGTGGCTTTAGTCATGTTTAAAGAATTCAGGTGAAGAGGAAAGTTATGCCTTAGGAAAAAGTAGAGAAAATTCCAAAGAACTTTACTGACAAGGTGGATAAATGATTGAGAAATAAATGTTAATAGCCACTTTTGGAAAGGATTAAGATTCACTTTTCAGGGTCAAAATCTGCTGCACCTTTTGTTGTTAGATCATCAGATTACTGGACTCATGCCAGTACTGCAGGAATGTGGCCAGCTAAAAATCACATGCAATCAGATGTTGACACTTGGCACAAGGAAATGGCTGTGCTGGGCAGGCAGTGCTGGCAGTTATAGTGGAAAGATGCAAATGTGCCTTTCAACCACATGGAGGGCTGCAGATATATAAATGTAACACATTTTCTCTTACAGAAAGTCTTACAAAGAGAAGGGATCCACTGTTCTAAGTGCTATGTGAAGGCAGAGCTGAAAGATGGCTCTCAGTAAAATGAGGCTGTACAGACTGAGCAGGTAATAATGCAGAACTAGCCATAGGGTAGCTGCATTAGCTGCGTTCTCTTCTCTTGCAGGTAGTAAATTTAGAATTTGTGCTAATCATGGAAAAAGGTACTGAACAAAATACAAATTCTCGTTTCTCTTACATTAGTGCAAATCTGCCATAACTCAGTCGCTATTTACAGTGTTTGGCTCAGGAGTGTTTCTGAAGGGCAGGTCAGGGCATGCACATACCCTCTGATCTCATTCGAGCCACAGGGAATGTGTGGTGAATCTGCTTCCATAGTAAGGAAATCTGTATGTATATGGCAGAAAGGACCATGGTTCACTCCCAGTCAGCTCCTAATCTGGACGGCCGGGGATAAGGATCTCACAGGACTTTGGAACATACAGTGATGCCTTTGCAACATGTAGTGGCATCACCAAGGGCTCTATTTCTATCATTGTCAGCTTTTCTTGTTAGGAAAATAGGAGGTCAACAGTTCACTGAGATCCTTCTGAGGATTTAAATAACAAGATGGGTTTGATTGCAGGAGCTCATGTGAAATTTCCTCTCTATAAAACTATTTTGCTATTCTTTGATTTAACAACCAGTGCCTTAGGTTCAGCCTCTATAATATGAATTTTATAGAAAAGTTTACTACATGGTAGAGTTGAAATAGGTTAAAACCCCTCCAAAATCTCACCTGATCCTTGTCTTGTTTAAGTAAATCTCATCTGATCTAAGTAAATTAAGAGCTCTCTGAATGTGGGCTGTTTCGCAACAGCTGAATATTTGGATTTATGCAGCTTTCTATAATGACAAACTTAGACTGCTTTCTCACAATAATTTTTTTGTCCTCCCTCAGATACCAGCTTTTCACAAAACTGTGCATTTTCTTAGTTTTTTCATTTTTGTCTATTGCAATTTTACTCATCATGGTTCACTGCACTGTCACGCCTCCCACACTGTGTTAATCTGATGAATTAGATTGTGTTTCACTTTCTTGTTCTTTTCCTTTTAAGTGGTCTCTGCTAATCATTTCTGGTCATGTCTGTTGCCTTTGAGACACCCACTTTTGCTGTATATTTTGGTTTTGTCTTAGTTTGCAGTTCCTTCACTGGACACTCTTGCTTTTCAAGTAGGGCAAGCATGACACCTACGACAGGTTACAACAATGTCCTGACTTTGGTTTTCTGCCTGACTTAGCTGTGAGTTGGCTTTGTACCAACAGGCATGGATCACATCACCCACTGTCAGTGGAAGCTATGCAATACTTGAGGTTTTAGCTCTTGTACCTGGCAATTGATCAAGGAGAGTTAAACAAGATTCTCTCCATGATTCTGATCTGAATTTGTAATTGTTTATGTCTAAAACTCTAATGCCTTAATTAAACTTAGACTACATTATTCCATCTTTCTTGGGCTTGCTGTTTCATTATCTTGGCTGCTGTTTACCCAGTATGTTACCCAACTTCTGCTTCATGTTAAATTACAAGTGGTTTTCCTAGGTTGGCTTCTATCTGCAAGGCTACAATGTCACTGAACCTTTCAATTTATTTTGTCTTCCTGACCTCACTGGCTGCGTTTGGGGATTTTTGTTCTTCCTCTTTCACATATTCATAGTGGTACAAAACCTCAGTATATCCTTTCTGCTGACCTCATCAGCTCATACTATTATGGAATGTTATACATTTTCAAGCTTCTAGATTTTATAACATTTCCCAAACTATTAAATGGGCCGTTTCTAAGAATTTGCTTCTCAGTATTTTTACATATCTAGGAGACATAGTTTGGGCAATATTAAGGTATTTTGCTACCAATAAAGTTAATTTTTGTCCTAATATTTACAGTAAAACTTTAAATAGTAATGCAACATGCTGGGTTCCTGTTATTTAATTTTCATAGATTGGATGTAAAAAATATATGTAACTATATGTTGTTGGTTTCTCTGGGGGCTCTGCTTACCAGCTAAGCAGTAGATCCCAGACCAACTGAGTTCCTCAATCCCTGCTGTGTGTGGTTAAGACTTGGAATCAAGAGTTGGCTCAGCTGTGGGTTTGCAAAGGTGTTTATTCCAGTGCAGCTCCACATGCAAAAGCGAGGTCTGGGCCTGTTCTCCTCCTTTTTGTACCCAAGGGCGCAGCCTGGGCTGAGAAGAAACCTCGGGCCAATGGGGAAAGGAGGGTGGGTGGTCCAGGACAGGGGTACTTATGACAACAATTGGAAGGTGGGTGTTTGAGCACCTGGCCAAATGGGAGATGATCTCCTCTCAAGTCAATCAGGGTGATTGACAAGGGGCTCCCCTCTGGGAGATACCATGTGGGTTTAGGAATAGGTGATAGGGCTTTAAAAGGAACATACCAACACAAAATAAATAAAATACATATACAACTTTGAAAAGCTCAATCATGCACCGCAACAACTATAGATCTCTCTTTATATTTTACTTTTTTATTAAAAAAAATCTACTATAATATCAGTCCAAACTTAAAAATAAACACCCAGTAATTGTTTCTAGTGGAGGTCTTCCATCTCTGGCTATCCACACTTCTATTGCTTTCTTCAAAAAATAGTCACTACTTTTGAGTCAATGTCGCCTTCCTGTAAACATAAATTTCTACATGTATATGCATAAATATTGATATAAACACTGGTCTAAATAACATTTGTATAGTAAGTACTTGAGTAGAAGCAAAAGCAAAGGGTGCTTGAGAAGAACAGTTGTTATATTTATTCTTTTAATATATTTTATGCATTTATTTGCATATATTAGTTTCATTTTGATAAATCTTAAAGTTGTCTAAGAATTAAATGTGTCCAGTCAGTCACTGTTCCTATGGTTCAGCTTGCTATATCTGTCAACGTTTGAAGTTGGGCTTTATAATAGAATCATACTTACTGTTAGTCTTTTTTCTCCTTTCAGAAAGAGAAACAAAAATAATTCACTGTGGTTTGTTGAAAGCTTGGAAGCACTCATTAAAAATTCTTGCAAAGTACTTCACAACTTGGCATGAGAAAGAAATACAAAATAGCTTTGGATGTTTTTCTGCATTGTTGCATTTTATCTGAAAGGAACTGTCTTGTGAGGGAGCAAAAATTATTGACTTGAATTGAGCTTTTGGTCATATGAAATAATTTATCTAATGAAGAACTGAAATGATCTTCCATAGTCTAGCAGATAGCTTTAACTGCACTACACTTGCAGTAAAAGGGTATCTTAATTAATTATTTTGTGTTTTAACACATTTTGTCAAGCACAGCTCTGTTTTTCGAAATAAAATATATAGGTGCCTTTTTTAGTAGATGCTCCACTCAGGTAAGGGGTGAAACCTCTGAATGAAAGGTCAAAGAACAGAGAAATTTAAAATGAGGCTGTGTAGACACAGATGTTGGCCAGTTCTAAGCACTGGAACATTGTTTGTGGTATCACTGTCCATCTCAGCAACAGTGGTGACTTTCGTGCCTCTTTCTGAGATGTCCAGTTCATGTGAGCGTGTGACTCCAGTTCATTGTCTGCCTTTCAGTGCTGAAAACTTCTTTTAGGTGCAGAAACATTTCTTTGGATTTCCTCTAACATTTGTTTTAACTGAAGACTCTTTAGGTTAGTGTTATTCAATGTGAAAATCTGGTCAGTTCCTTATTGATTTGTTGCTGCAATAACTTTAGGAACTATCAGTGATATTTGAGCATTTGTTGAAAGAATCAGGAATGAACAAAGTTGTCTAGATGCTGGGGTCAAAAAGAAAATAACAAAAGGGAAAATGGTATGGAAGAGGAGAAGAGAAAGTTTGCAGTCAAAAACTTTAAAGCATTAAGGTGAAGTCTGTCATTCAATGGAAGGGTTGTATGATATTAGATTTAGGTTAAGAAAGATCTTTCTTTGTTTGTCTCGGGTCAAAACAAACCAGGAACACCCTAGAATACAAATACATTCTTTTTTTATATATAGCATGAAATGGTCTAGAAACAGGAAATCCATTAAATCAGTTGTGTTTTGAATTCTACAATGAATGGAAAAAAAATCCACAGCACCATAAGACAAAGAAATAGAAAGTTAAGGTTTGATAAGCTGCTAAAGAAAACACAATTTTTTAACTCTCCGTCCACATTATATATAAGCTTTCACATGCTTCCCAACTTTTCTTCCTGTAATTAAAACTCACTAATATTTTTGTAGAAACTTATCTAGCAGGACTGAGAGGACTGTAATATTGAAAAGGCCTTTTTAACATTTGTGAGAAATAAGAGGTGTTAGCTTATGCAAAAGCAACACCTATTTGAGACATTTAAAAATAATATGAAAAACAATCTGTTTTTATTCACTCTATCAATGAGTTGATTTAATTTAATTTAAAGAATGTCTAGTGATATTTTTTCTAATGTAATTAGAACTTCTGGATAATAATTTTATTATTGTGACTACCCCAAATTAAAGAAAAAAAAAATGGAAACCAAATACCATTGCTTGAAAAATACCTCAATTCAGTTTTCTTGCTTTTCACAGGTTTTGAGGTTTTCCCATGAGTGCTGTGTTAGAGAGTTTAAAAGCCTTTTCAAGTTGTTCTGGAATGGTGAAAATGCTGAATCCCTTAGCCCTGGAGCGATGTTCACCCATGTCTTCACTCCAGGTGATGATCAGACATAGACCTGCACAAGCCCTTCTCCAAACTTTTTGTTTTGTGGTTCCTGTAAAAGGAAAGTTGGGTGTCTGTTTCATGTGTATCCTCCAACAGGTGGCTGACCTGAAGTGAGGTCATGAAAAGAGCAGGAGTCTGGGGTGTGTGGCTCTCCATGCACCTACTCTTTCTGTAGAGCACCAAACAATTCCACTGTGCCCCACAGAACTGACAATCAACTTTTATATATTGCTTGTATATAAGGAAACTCCAGAATGTAACCCAAATCTAACAATTAGGTTAACTCTTCATGTTATATGATGTGTTTACAACAAATATAGGTTTTTGTTAGTAGAATTGCATTTTGTGTCATTATTACCAGTCTTCCTCAGCAGTTGGTTTATTATTATTCACCTTGAAAGTGTGTCTTTATTTTCAAAAAGCTACATATAAATGTGTATTTGTAGATGGCACCACGATCAAAACATTCTTTGCTGATACCTTATCAGCATTTTAATGATGGATTATTATTTTCTTAGCCAGAAATAATAATGTTAACATCCTGAAAATGAAATTGCTTTTGCCAGTAGCTCAGGAAATGAAGGGAAAAGAGCTTTGTTGACTATATGTTCTCATGGGCTGGAAAGATCCTATCATGATATGCTGTGATAAAAATCTGGAACACATTTGGCACAATTTTAGAGAATTACAGTCAGAAAGCAGATAACTGTGGAACTGAATAGAAGTAAACAGGAGTAAAACAAATCAGCTGTATTTGAGAAAGACTGAGTTTTTTACTCCTGCTAGATTAACTTGATAACTTGTAGTGTGTTCCTATTATGTATGGCACTTGGTTCAGCTGGAGTACAGGTGATAGGAACCAGGGTTCAGGAGCAATGGATTTGAGTTCCACAACTACATCTGCTTTTCCTTTGCAGGCAGAGATGGCTAAAATTTTCTGATCATATCTGTACATGCACAGAGACACAAACACACACACACACATATACTTCTTCCTCTATCTCTGTGTGGATATAAAAGTTCTTTTCCCACTTCAGAACCTTTCCCTATTTTAAAAAATATTTATATAAGTATTATAATATTTATAATATTTCTTTTTCTATTATCCAAAATAGTAAATGCCTCAAAGAAAATATTTCTGGCTAGGACAGATCAGAAAATTCATGTGTATCTAGTCTGTCTAGAACATATCTTTGAGAATTAGATACATTTTTCTTATCTGACATTCTAGATATGCTATTTTCCTTTTTTTTCTTTTTCCTAAAGCAGAATTTACATGCAGAAATCAGTATTTTGATCAAAGTTTGCTTTGAGCTTCTTTACTTGTGACTAGCAGCTGATCAAATATTGCTGCCAAGTGAAACAATAGAGCACTGGTTTTCTCGCTCTCCTACTGTTTTGCTGGATCTGAAAGCATCTTGGGAATACTCTGATCTTTGTTCAGAAGTTTGTAACCTGGCAGCAGAGGCTAAATAGATTTGGATGGCCTCTGAGTGCACAGAGCTCTGAACACAGGACTGTAACTTTTCCAGCAGTAAGAAATCATGCACAAGACCAACCTCTTGCTCCTTCATCCTTGTGTTGCCTGTGTCTGGCAGTTGAGTGCTTTTGGGGCATGTTAGCCCTTCTCAGAACAAGTCTGGGTGTCTGTGGCAGCCTGGGTTGTGAAGAGACTGTGTGGGTTGCAGACAGCTTTAGTCGCCTACACGTTCATCACTCTTCAGGTGGTGACAACTTTTGTTGAAGTCAGTAGAAAAGCTGACTGTAAAAGTTTTCAGATTAAATCTAGCTCATTTGTAAAACAGATAATCTGTGTCTCTTGTATTCAATACCTTAATTCCACCCAAGGGGAAAAGTAACAAAAGTATGTTTTAGGCCTCCCTTGGCACCTTCTTAAATTCTGGTAGTTCCATTGGTGTTGCAGGCAGGGTCTCTGCATGTAGCAAGGCAAAGATGTTACAGCCATAGTCAGTCATGGCTCTGAGATGCTCTGCAAAAACTGAGTCTGTGTTTGCAATTGTGGCTTTCAAGGCTCGTTTGCTGAGGAGCTTTCCCTGCTGAGTATCACATCCTTAAGAGGTTTTGTCTTGCTTTAGAAATAAACTCTTTCTCCAGTAAAGGGACTTGCATAAACTAAAGAGGCAGCAGCAACCCTGCGTTGGAAATGTTAAATTTTGAAGATTTAGGAGACTGGGGAATATACTGTCACAGTCCTGTGTTATGAAGCCCTGAGGTTGTGGTTACAAATAGACACCTGCTGTCATTTTGGAACAACAGTTGGTGTCGGGCCGTTGTTCTATAATCTATCCCATCCTTCTCAGTTTTTCAGTTCCACCTTCCTCGAGTACCATAATATCAGAAGTTCTCAGCCCCTGTGCAGGGTACTCTCATCCACTGCATTGCACAGAAGGGGCTGGTTTTCATTTCCCTGCTTTCCTCCTTTCCTGCTGTTCTCAGGTCATGTTAAGCTGCTCACTCCTAGACTGCAATCCACCTCTGGTGCCAGTTTCCTCTGCTCACTTGTTTTATTTTCAAGCATGAACCTATTCTAGGACAACCCTTCCCCCTTCTTGAGCATTGACAAAAATGCCTCCTTATCATCTCTCAGATCACTCCTTCAGCACTCTGTGTTCATCAAGGAAAACTGTAATGCTCAAAAGCTTCTGAGCAACTGGCTAAACATGGACTGCTTATCAATTTAACCACCATTATCTCTGTGCTTCCTGGGACCCGGTCATCTGGCCCCATCTTATCTGCTTTATTTGCTTATGACTGTCAGCCCCTACAGACAGGACACACTGTTCTGTTTTTGTACAGGGTGAGAAAGAGCTCAGAAGAAATGTTGCAGAACTGGGCCTATACTAGACTATGATTATTTAAGTAATAAGTACAGGAATGACCTTGCTTATTGTAGCCCATATTTTATACCAGCCTACGAATGCTGGGTCAGGAGATTGAGTGGTTGGGAGGTTTTTTTAGACATGGGGCATAAAAATGTGCTGGTGAAGTTGATCAAGTAGTGTGTCAGATGCTAAGTGTGAATTTCCTTCCTGCACTCTTGTGCAGGATAAACCTGTGGCTCTGATATTTCAATGTAATTTACAGCCTTCTGGCAGATTTTCCATTACATGCTGGATGATGTAATATTTTCTCACCCTGTGGCATGTATGCAAAGGAATGAAACATTTGTGATCCTCATTTTAACACCATTACTATATATATTGAATTGTAATAGCAAACTTTTGAGATTTCCAACTTAGATTTAGATCATGAACATTAATGGTAACAAAATCTCCTCCTCCTGTAAGATTAACATTCAGTAAAACCAAGATAACTAAGGTTTATGGAGTGGTATGCTAATGCTCAGACCCCTTGAAAAGTGCAAAGCATGGGGATTTTGAAACTCCTGGCTGATGCTGTAACCACTACCTTGCCTCTTTGACTACCATCCAGAGAGATTTGGTCTGATACTTAATTTTCCTTCCATTGTTCTATTCAAAAGTGTTCTGTTTTCAAAGTGAAAACAGATCATTTTAAATGCTTATCACTGATGTTGAGCCATATTGAAAATGTGAAATACATTTCCAAGAGTAGTATGACTTATGTTGTGAGCCAGATATAGTTGTGGATGAACATATTGACTAAAGAATTAAACAAAAGACCTCTGTAATTCAGCTGAAGATTACATGTGATAATGCTGATGCCTAAAGAGCTGACATAGTTTATTTTCTGAAGCTCCTGGCAAACATGGATGGCTGTCACAGGTCAGAGTGTGGGCCCTGCTGTGCTGTCATGTCTGGGAGGAGAGGTGTCACAGGCAGCACCAGCTGCAGCCCTGCCCTTTTCCTGGAGGAAGCTGCTCCCACAGCACCACTGATGAGTGCATGGAGCTGGGAAGCAGCTCCTGAACCATTGCAGTTTGCACCCAGCAATGCATCCACCAAGGCAGTTCAGCTGTTCCTGTTCAGCTTCTCTCCTGAAGCACATGCACAGCTGAGCACCCTGGTCCCCTGTGACAGCTTTGCAGCGATGTCTCTCTCCTTCATTTCAAAGTCTGCATTCAGATTTAGACAGAAAATTCAGCAAATACCTGAAACATGTTACCCAGTTTGAAAAATGGGATAGCTCTTCATTTATTTTGATTTTTTTTTTTCCTGAGAGCAGAGAAAATCAGGACATTTTATATTCATTCTGATGATTAAAGCTTCCTAGATGCAGTTCTGTGGAGGTCTGGTATACCACCTTTGGTCTCAAGATGAACTTGAGTTTGTAATCAGTCTGTCCTGAAATCACATGGCTTTCACATGTTGTTAATATGTCTATAAAAAAAACCTTTTGAAAACACCAGTCATGCTACATAGAACACTATTCACTCAAAAAAAAAAAAGATTTATTTTTTTTTAAACCACCCATCTCTATGTAAATAAGTGTTGCCAATAAAGATAATTTACAAGCATGAAAGCTAAAATGAGATGTGGTTTCTCAGCTAAGTGTTCAAATGGCTGATGGAAAGAGTGAGATATCTGCCAGCTGAACCCAGCAAAGGATTATGTATTACCTGCTACTTTTTAAAATAAATACCAATGTGATTTTAACAGAACCATTAGAAATAGGAGTGGAATTTAAAACCATTAATATTACCCTGTATTTCATAAACTGATAGGGTGTAACCTAGAAGAAATCAGGTATTGCAGCTGAGGTTTTCAGTACAATTTCAAGATGTGGATACCTAAAGAGTAATGAAATCCTAAATACTTTAAATTAATCACTTTAAGTGTCTTTGAAAGTTATGGTCTAAGACCTTTTCTTTTGGATTATAATTTCATGTATGTGACTTTTTTTCTTCCCACAGAACTGTTAGTAGATAACAAAGGTGACTTGCATAGTCATTTGTGTGAAATGCAATGAATGCACTGCAGATCTATCATCACCATGACATTAATTAAGGCCTGAAGACTTTGGCCTGTCACTAAATTCCTCCCTCTCATGAATTTACAGAATAAATCACCCTAGAACTCTGACCTAAAATGCAGGAATACTTGGATTATTTTCTGTATTTTTTCTTCTATCCAGTGTTTTACTCTTTTAATTTACAAAGTAATTATCAGAATATTACGTAGATTTAAAATTAATTATCATGAAAAATTTATATATGTCATGGTCTAAATATGTGAACCTGGTTGCAGGATGTTTTTTTAACTGTGTGCAGAATACATGTACACACAGACATAGTGCATATGCAAATATATTTGCAAATAAACAGTTTTTTATCAGATCTAACACTCCTGTGAGCAGGACTCAGGACTGGACTTAGTGGCTACACTCAAATCTAACCAAATTGGCTGCTATTGAGCCTTACTAGTAATTATAAACAAGGAAAAAATAACTCAGGGATCAGGTAGGATTGGATTTTTGCTTCCTTGAGTTTCATGTTTGAAAGTGGGAGAGTTGTTTGTATGAAAACACTTGTGTGGCAGATGATGCACTAAACCTCTGACATTCCTGGAGAGAACACAGTGGGCAGAGCTTGAGATCAGTGTCTTTGAGGACAGTGTCTTTACATTCAGCTACAGATCTGGAACACTCTTTTTCTGGGATCACTAAGAAATTGTGCATCTCTACGCTGAACTGCTCCTGAATTGGTCTGAATATAGGACTAAAATCATTGCAACAGTACTTGTAAAGCTCAAAATGTCATAAAGTGATTAATGGGTGAGGATATAATATGGACATGTTAGTGTATATTAAAGGTAAATTTTCATTTTTGTTGGACTGGTTTTCTTGTAAGTCCTTCAAAATATTTACGAATTAATCACCAGCACCTCTTTTCACCTGGTAAAATTCTGCTTTTCTTTTTTTGCTAAACATCTAAATCAATAGTGATTCATTGTTAGCACTAGATGTTGTAAAGTCTTGTTTTAATTAAAAATATTTATTCTCTCCTGTGTAAATATATTTTCATGTATTTGCCAGTCTACCAGATTTAGTTTAATATGGCCAAGGAGGGTTGTGTTATTGATGGAAGGACTCTTGTTTTAGAGTTTATTCCAATTTAATTAAATCAATAAGAGAGCATCCTTTAAAATACAAATCTGACCAAGAAAAATTATATAGAAAAATATTTAAGAACAGCTGCTTTTTAGAAATAAATTTCCATGTAATTCAGAAGTGGAAATTTAATGTTATGAATGAATACAGTATTCTTCATTCCACAATCCAAATGCAAAATCAGTGATTTATGTTGGGAAAAGAATGCAGATAAATTTGGATGAAAACCACAAGCCAGATCCATTTACAATTTTGGTGGTAAAAAGACAGGGTTTTTTTCTTCCATGGTGCTTGAAGCATAAATCAAAATGACAATGTTCCTTAGGAAAATTAGGTTCTTGGAATTCAGTGGACCTGCTTTGTGTGAGATGGAAACAAATTTTAGAGTTAAGAATGCTGTTTCAGAAGCATTTAGGTCTAAGCATTTTTACTGCAGTTTCCTGGGCTGATTACTACTTTTGTCACAAATTCTAATCCATTTTGTTTCATGATCTAGTTTAACTTCCGATTACTAACATGTTTTATCTTCTGCCTACAAAGTTTTTCCACTCCTGTTCAGACATAATCTTCTTCAAAGCCAACCAGATATCCTAGGACATATCTCCCTATAATTTTGGTTTTATTTCCCACCAGATCAGTATCTTATGGGTTCAGTAGTATATTTGTCTTGAGTGTGTACTTTTTATGATTTCAAAGATTGATATTTTTACTTATTTCCTTTTGTTCTTTTCTTGCAGTCTTCTCTTCTGATCATTATCCATCAAAGTGTACCAGTTCATCCTGATTTGAATTAATGAGAATTTGCACAGAGAATTTTTGCTCTCCATCTCTCTTAGCATACAAGTGGCTTAGGCTCGGTTTTTGCTTTCAGTTCTTTTTAGCAGTCTAAATATTATTAGATGCAACTTCATGTATGACTAAAATTGCTTTATATACTTAACCAAAAATTTGCTATTTGTATTCACCACTTTACCTGATTATCCTCTTGTTTGTTTTAACATAACAGGCCAAAGAATCCCATTCTATTAACAAAGCAAAGTAATGTCCAAGTTATGTCAAAGATCATAAATGACTTTATCTCATTATAAATCATTCCAGGCTCAGTGTTCTTGTAATTTCCCTATTAGAGATCACCAAAAAACTGCATGGAATTTAAAAAAAATTACTGTGTCATTCAGTTAAGTTTTTATCACTAAAACTTAAAGTAGGAATAAAAACCACCTTACTTTTCTGCTATAATGTATGAGTCACATAAATACTTGCATTATGTGCAAAGTTTTCTAAAAGTGAAAATGCATCTTTTAAGCTTCTTTTCATTTGATATTAAAAAAAAATTTCTATGAATTCTAGAAATTCCCATTTCCCTCTCCTCACAAAAAAGTTTTCTTAAGAATTATGCAAATTTCACTGTGCAACCTCTGTTTCAGTATCTGAGGCTGTCTGGTTTCCACTTCAGTAAAGGACTATTCCTTTAAGGAAGCATTCAATATGTAGATGGATGCCAGATTCTGGTGATTTTGGTTGAAAGTTCAAATAAAAAACTCATTTCCATCTCTAAACCCTACTCTTCATTCCCTGCCATTTTTTTGCTTCTGGATGGTGAACTTTCAGTGATGTAGTCTTTATCCTAGAAAATGATCGTTCTGTTCCCCCAATATTACTTTAAAAATAAATCCATTTACTCACCGTATTTGAAGAGAAAGGAAGGGGAAAAAATCCTCTTTTCTACAGCGAATACTCTTAATTTCTGCCTTGTGATTTCTTTTTTAAGAAGAAAAATAAAATAGTAATGTATTAAGGAAACTAATCCCAAGTGTCAATTTTTGACTGAGGAAAAGGGAGTTTCTCTCTCCCAGCTTCTTGCTCTACCCCATGGGACAAACTTTGGTCTGACTTTGGTCAAACTGCTGGTCTCCTGTCTCAATCATGTCTGCATGAGATTTGTTATTAAAAATAAAGTGGCTGTAGTTTAGTTTCTAATTCAATTATAAGTTTTTTTTTAAAAAAAACAAAACTCTCCTCACAAAGCAGTACAACTGTGTTTATTCTACAGTCCTTTAAGACTGGAAATTTATGCAGCTCCTCTTGGAAACACTCCTCCCAGGAAAAACTGTGACACTTCTGCTCTTGTTCTGTGTAAAGGGAAGTTCCCAAGTTCATGATTTCAGGGTGGGGGGATTTGCACTTTGCTCGTGCTTCTTTCAGTTTTGCTGTAGTGCTGAGGGAGGGTTTTTCTAGTGGTCAATGCCTACCATGTGGTGGGTCTCACCTTGTCCACCTCTGTACTTGATGTTCTTAGGGAGAAAGGTGAGGTAGAAGGACAATGTTTCCTCCTGTGTTCTCTGGTAGTACAAGAAGTGTCACTGGAAGAGGCTGTAAATGAGCAGGAGAGCTCCTTCCCTGAGAACACTACCTTAGTCCTTAACTGAATCTTTACCTGAAGACTTCAAGGATTTTTTCTATAACTCTCAGGAATGTATGGTGGAAGGAATGTTAAACTGGTTTTCTTTACATTTACGTGGAATGCTCAGATATGAGTTTATTTTGATTCCCACTTTGTTTTGATTATATTTACCAAGTACTTTGCCCAGCTTCTTAACCCCTTTCTGGAAATCTCTGCAGCATTTTTAATGTAACCTAAGATGTCTTATAGTGTTTTACAATATAAGCACATGTAGTTACATATATATATTTGAAAATGTGTCCTCATGAAATCATAGTAGGTTGTCATAACTGCATTTTTACATTGCAACAGCAGCAAAACCACACTGTGTCTGAATGTAGAAAAAGTTTCTGTTCCTACTGAGAAATGCACCCTTAAGTATTCTCTCTTTATGACTTCTTTCACTCATTGATCTCTGTGCAATGACTGTATCAGTGAGATCAAGTAATTCCACATTTCAGGAACATGGAAGTTTCTAAACCCTTTATTCAAGTTTTTCTTGAAGAAAATTGCACATAATGAAAAAGGAATGTCAGCAGAATGCAAGCACAGTTCTACATTTGCCAAGGGCCATTCTGGCTAGTCAAGGGATGATTTTGTTCTTTTTGAGATATTTAGCCATGTTCTTTTCATTTCCTTTATTCTTCCTTATGTCAGTTTTCTTCCCTGAATTTCTGTGCACAGTTCCTAAATCTTTTGTCCCCAGCTCTCAAAGATTTGCTGATCTGCAGCGTGTGACATGGGGTAATGCAGGGTGAGGTTAGTGACATCTCCAGAGGGCTGGCCATCTCCAGTGACTCTGTCTTCATTACATCCCTAGGGAGCTGCTTTAAGTTACTAACAGCTAGTCATGAAAAATGGTGCTGCTTGGTTTCCATGCTTACATGCCCGAAATTGTATCTACTCTAAGTCAGACAGCGTTGTCGTGAAATGTATTCCAAATTTGTTTCTGAGTGTGCTGAACTTTTAAGTCTGAGCAAATGTGAAGCATCAGAGAAAGATAATACAGCTACTAAAAAAGTGCATCCACAACTGTTTTGTAATTGTGGCTCTCATTTCTGAAGAGCTTTTAAAGAGAAATTGCAGAGCCAAAATCACAGCTTGCTGGGGAACAGTAGATATAATCATTATTTTATTCAAGCTGTTGACCTGAGTTAGAAACTTGATAGGTTGTGCCTCAGGTTGCACTTATCCAGATCAGCCAGCACCCAGGGGGTGGCACTTGAAAATTTATAAATGTGCAATATAATTACAAAATTCTATGGTTTCCTTGTGTGTATTCTCTCCTGCATCTACATCTTCCCCCTTTTTTTTGCCTTTTTTCTTTTTTTCTCTAATCATGTGTGGTATAGACTGCCATGGTCCTTTAACAAAGATAATTGTTATAGCTATGACCTGATGATCTGAAACTTTTCTTTAGTTGCCAGTCCTTTCTTACTCTTTTTCATTCTCTGAATCCACTGCAACAGTACTCTCTGTTTCCAGATATCATCTCTAGCATGTTGCTGTTAGTTCTCTTCATTTCTTGCATTACTCCAGCAGATCTGGAGACATTGCCAGTTTTCTTTTCCTTTCTTTCCTGAGATAAGCATCTAAACACAACATTTCCTGATTATTTCTCACCATTGCTATGAAATAAGATTAGATTCCTGGTTTTATCTAGGCATCTAGCTTTTAGATATCTGAGCCATTGCACATAACTGAAAGTGAAGGCCTCAAACTGTGTTCTCTTGGCTAGTAATACACTTCACCAGCAGCTGGTTTATATATATGTCTCGAAGTGGCTTGCTGTCATTGGCAAAGAGACCTTTCATCTGAAATTACAGAGCCAAATCCTCAGTGAGCAGCAATCATGTAATGACAAGACATCAGTTTTTGCAGTTGAGCATACAGCCATTAAAAATATATATATAAACCACTCATAGAGTTTAAAAAAAATCCATTACACTCAATGTAGATCAATGCAAATTCATAGAAATGATATAATATGAAATGCTAAATTAATTAAATTGAAGGAAAACAAACAATATTCTTCTGATCCATAATCTTAGCATTTATTAAAACAAAATCAGATTCTTTCTTCTTTGAAAATAAATTCATGCAGAAAATAAGATTAGAGCAAAAATAGGAAAAAAAGGATGTGAACACCCTATGTCTAATTCAGTAATTCTTTACATGTTTTGCAATTGTAGACACCCATATGTATATATGGAAATAAAATCTTTTCACATCAAGATGAGAAAGCATTTTGCATCAATTTTGCCTCCATAAATGACAGTGAAATGAAGAGAACAATGGCAGTGCCTGCCAGAATTCTGATGGGTTGACAGGAGGGCTCCTGAAGCCAAGTCAGCACCGCAGGTCACAGGCCAGGTTTGATTTTGTTGCTAACTAGCTTAAAAAGGGTAAAATATATTAAGAGGACAATATAATCTTCTTTGTTTACTGAAGGGAAGATAAATAACTTTATGCTTTCAAACCCATGTTTCAAGCTCAAGGTGCCAGTGGAAGTCCAGCATTAGGCTGTAAAGTCCCTTATCCATTGCTCAGGGTCCAGCAGGAAGGAGTGTCTTCCCAAGGACTGAGGTTTACAAGTGGATAGGATGCACAGCCCTAGCCCAGGAGGACAGGGTTGTTCTCCCTAGTGGAAAGAAGAAGAATGGGAGCAGCTAGGAGAGTCAGAGAGGTTCACGAGTGAGGTCCAGAGACACATCCCTGCTTCCCCAATAGCCTTGAGACTGAGTATGCAAGCCTCAGGGTAAGAGATCCACCACCCAGCTGCTTCCATGGTGTCTGTGCTGAGGGGTCTTCAGGGCTGGCAGGTGGTGGGAGTGGTGTTCTTGTTTCATAGGCATGTGGAGACCTGGGCGTGTGGCCTGGAGAAGATCACATAGAATTTTGCAGTGGGGTGCAAAAGCAGCAGACTTCAGAAGGTCTTAGTTTACTTTGATTAATTTGGTTCAAGGAGCAGGGAAACAGCTGCTGATCTTGGTCCATGTTGCTACCACCAACCTGTGGAAGTACAGGAGAAACAGCTTTTATGGAAAATGCAAGGACACTGGCCCCGGTGACCTCTTTGCTCAGAAGTACAGCCAATTCCAGTGCGAGGCCCATGGTGTGGGAAGATGTCCAGAGCCTCAGAGCAGGGTTGGTTCAAAGGTATAGAACAGAGGGGTGTGTTTGTATTAAGAACTGATAAATATTTGGGGAATGTTGTGTACTAGAAACATAGGTTTTACTTTAACCTAAGCTAGTGGCACTAGAAGTTAAAATAATCGTGGAGGGTTGTCTGCACTGGAAGCAAGAGAAAGCTGACAGGCTTTGAGGAACATTTGGTTAAATCCCATGAAATCCTCAAAGAGGATGTGCTAAAGTCCAGTGCACCTCCAAAGGGCAGGAGGGACATAAATGGAGAACTGTGATGAAAGGAAAATGGAAATCAGTCTGCTTAGAGTGCCAGTTCAGTAGCATTTGCAACACTGAGCAAGACCAAAAATTACAGATGCTTCTGCAGCAATAGTAGAAGCCTAAAAATGATAGAAAAATTATAATGGCTGGCACCAGCAGCAAACCTGACAGAAAACACAACACAGAGACTGTTGAAGGGAGGTAAACAAGATTATTATGGTTCTAGGACATCAATTTCATAAAAAGTAAAGAGGGTATAAGAGGTTGTGAGACAGGCACAATACAGGTGGTGTAATGGTAAGTTCAAATATGATGTTGTGGGAAGTTCAAGTATAATATTGTGGGAAAAGAAGAGCACTGAGGAATCTGTTGGTGAAATCCAGCACTTTGATAGTATAAATAGAGCATTTTCTTCAGCAAAACTGAGGAAGCTGCAGTTAAGATAGATAAAATAATAGCAGATTTTACTGTCTAGGTACTGTTCAGTACCTAATAAGGATGTGCTGTAATTTTTTTTAATGCACTATAAAGTTCCTTCCTACATTAGCCTGTTTCAGAACTAGAGAGAAAAAAAGGAACCCAGACATCACAGTAAGGGCACAGGATCTCACTCAACAGTTACTAGAGGGTGAGCCACTCTGTAACTATGATCACAATATAGCTGAAGTTAATTTTGTATCATGAGAGAAAAAGACAAATCCTGCATACAAATACACAGTTTCAAGAGAGCACTAAATGAAAAAACGACACATTAAAAAATAAAGCAAAATGAAAAATTCAACTGGCCAACCAAAATGTCCTGTAAGGAATAGTTCCACAAGCAAGAGCCTGGAGTATGTATTGCAAGCCCAGTTAAACCATGTACTGCAGTTCCAGGAGAAAATTAAGTCATCAAATGCAATCTCTTCAAGGCTCAAGGGAAAAACTATCATAGCAAATGATGGGAAATTGTAAAAGTTCCTATCTTAGGAATAAAAATGGCAAAATGGCAGCTAAAAAATGGGAGCTGTGCACAAAGGAGAAGAAAGGAAAGCCTATAATAAATTACAAAAAAATTAAGAGGAATAAGAATTTGAAGAGCATCTTAAAGAAATTGCAGTCTATTGTACCAGAGAAGTGGTGTTTAAGCAATTCCATCTTTAAAGAGATATGTGGATGGGCAGATCCTGGGGCCTACAATCTGGTGAATCTGCTGTCCCCCATAACAATGCCACTGAGTCTGTGATGAATAAAAGGTCCCTGAGCATACTAAGGTGATTTATTGGGTGGGTTTGAGTAAGGGCTATTCCTGCTTCACTGGTGGAGTTTTCATCATTCTGGTTTACCTGGTGTGCCAGTGAACGTGTGGACAAGAGGGCTACAGTGGTCTGAACACATTTACTTTCTAAAACCTTTTGACAATTTTTTAACCCAAGACTCCTGAAGAAATAAAACTGCTTTAAAGTTGAATAAAAAGTCCTTTTATGGATTGAAAGACGGTTAGCTAGGAAACAACTGGAAGGGTTCAATAGTCACTTTTGAAGAGGTCAAGAGTTGGTAGAGGTGTCATAAATGAATCTGTATTCAGACCAGTTTGGTTCAAGATCTTCATCAGTAATCTGGAAAAGGGAGTGAATTGTGAAATTTCCAATTTCACAGATGATAGTAAGTTATTTTGGGAAATCAGATACCATGCTGCTGGTAAGGATCTTGAGAAGAACCACAGCAAGTAAATAGGAAAAAAATCAACAGATAAGTTGAGAGTAGGTAACTTTAGGGCAGAAAAACATAGTCCCAATCATGTTTACATGATGCTGTGCTCAGAAATGAGAGGTACAACTCAGAGGAGTGATTTAATTCAGTCAGAATTATCTGTATGACAAGAAGTGGCATCATCAGGAATAGTACTGAGAAAAACAAAAAAGTATTGTAGCAGAAAAAACCCCCACCTTTCTACTATTCAAAACATTAATATGCCCATATCTTAAATATTGTGTGTATGTGTCATTTCTGCATCTCAGAAAAGTCAGTGGAGTTTGAGAAAGTACAGAGAAGAGCAACTAAAATGAGTGAGGAGGTAAAGCCATTGCATTACAAGGAGACACTAAGGATAAGGAGTCTGCAACTCTTCAGTTTCAAGAGAAGACAACGGAGTTTTACAAGGGTTTGCAATATCTACAAGATGATGAGTAATGTATATCTGAACTGTAATTCACCAACCACACTCTACCAGCTGATTGAGCAGTAAGTGAAGTCAATAGAAGGTAAGTTCAAACCAGACAACAAAAAGTACTTTTTTTACACAGCGGATGCAGGACTTCTTGAAACTTTTTTAACAAGAGGTTGGGAAGACAAATAATATCAGCAGAATCATAGAGAAAGTTGTGGAAATCAGGTGTGGGAGAAACAGACACCAAACAGAATAGCCACAGACATGCTCTATGTCACCAAAAGGAAGGCACTACTAATCACGATTAGTCTAGAAAATAGCATCTCCTATTACTTCTGTTAGAGATAGATTGTCCTTAATGGGCTAGTGTTCTGTGTCAGTATGGCATTTCTTTTCTGTAGATGTACCACAGTCTGAAGTGAAGTTTCTTTCAAAAAATATTCTCAATCTTACTGTTTTTTCTTTCCCTTATTTTCAATAACTGATTCAAAACTTCACTAACAGAACCTGAGCCAGTAATAGAGCTGTATTTCCACATAATAATATATGAAATAAGAGCTGGAATTTAGGGAAGGAAGGATCTTCCTACCTATTCTGAAAGCATTAGTCAAGTTTTGCTGTTATTTGATCCTGCTGTAAATATTGTGCTATTTAACACAATATTTTCAATAGACTCAGTAAAATGGTACCTAGAGTACCTCTACTTATTAACTGTCCTCATGTCCTGCTAACAGGTTTCCATCCAAAGTCTGCACATTATGAGAGCCTCTGTCTTTGTGTTTGACCAGCATAGGTAGGTTTGGGCATTTCCTCATTCAGTTGCCAGATTAATAGAAAAATCAAAAAATTCAAGTAAACTCTCCACTAGCAAGTCCAAGTATATTTTGAGATAGGCTTACAAATTATTTCAAAACTAATGAGCCAGTTTAAAAAGTTGTGAGATTTTTAGTGGAAGCAAATACGATTGATTTTATGTCTTGATATTGGGGGTGTTGAATCCAATCAAATTAGGTCTTTAAACTTTTCCACAATCCTTGCAGCATTGAACACTTCATTTTAAAGGAAAATGAAGCTTCTCATTGCTCCAGGAAGTGGGGCTATGAACATGTCAAAACCCTAGGGACGTGGTAGCAAAGATAGCTTTGACATACACCCCAAAAGAGTAGAAAGTGTCCCAGGAGAACCTGCTTCCAGCCAGCCAGCAAGGATCTTCAAGTTTTTAAATATGGTTAACTCTGTTAATGACCTATCCATAGATCTGCAGGACAGAAGAAGGAACAGGGGCTGCACAGCCTGAATTTCTAGTTAGCCTTTGGCAGAGGATAACATGCTAATACTTCATGCTTTAATGCAAACCTGCACAGACTCCTCACAGCTTGTGCATAACCACATATGCAAACCTTTAAGCTCTTAGCTGTATTTTTTCTTTCCTTATATGTGCACATATGCTCAGTTCCCTTGTTTTATACTGCTTCTGTGAACAGTTTTCTCACATCTTATGAGTGATTTTGAATCATCTGTAGGCAAAAAAATGGAGGAAATTAGTTTTCAAATAGGGCAGACTGGGATGACCTTCAGCAGCACAGGTACAATTACCACCTTTCACAAATATATTAGCAAACGAAATGTTGCAATTTTCTTTTCACCTCACTGATTTCACAAGGATGCCAATGAAGTAACTCATGACTTAGTGGATAACAATCATGACTTTTACTTACTCTTCTACTTGCACCAAACCCCAGGATAGGATTTAAACAAAGAAAGCCTTATTCCTTAAAGCAACCCCATTCCACTCCTCCAGACATATTTATGCATGCATAAAATCTCCCTAGGGAATTATTTACTACCTTTCTTGCCTTTAATCACACAATCTGCAGATTAAAGGGAAGAATGTTGTCCGGAAGTGTACCTTATTATTCCATGGTGACTAAGCACCATTTCTGTGAAACCTGAAGTTCCCAGAACAAATTAAAGACTAACACCAAAATGAATAGTGTTTCTCCTATCAGTGGGTTCAGGAAGACAAATCAGTATCTAGTGTTTATGAAAAATGCTTTCAGGAATCATTGGAAGAAATTAAATTGCTTAATATCCATATAGGTTTTCATTCAAATGATAAAAAATATGCAAGGTGTGTTTTTCTTTATCTTCTGATGCTTGGACTTTAAGGGGTTGTCACCACTGTGAACCACCTAAAGTGGGAGGAGAATTACAGTTTTTGTCTTCACACCCTGTAAGGGAGAAGTTGGAGTTACACTTGATTTTTGATATAAGCATCCTTTACATACTGATTGCAAACATTGCCACTTGGTAGATATGATGTACAGACTGGACTAACAGATGCTGTCTTAAAATTCCTGTTGAAGTCAGTGATATTTACACATGCTCAAGAATTCAACCTTATGCTTTGGATATATACACTTTTCTTTCAGTGCTGATTGTTGTGAATAGCTGATAAACTCTTATTTTGTATAGCATTACCTCAGTGTTACACTTTCCTCAATCACATTTTCAAATTAATTCCATTTGTTGGAAGTACTGTCTTGAGAGACTATATAAGTTAGGGGGGAAAGGAGGGATATAAGCGTATTTAAGCATGACTCAGATAACCTGTAATTAAAATGAAAGATATTTATAGATAAAAAAATTCAATATGTTTTTCAATTACTATCACACAAGATGGCTTCCATTCTGGGCTACAATCCTGGAAATATCCTAATCAAAATACCACAAAAGTGAATGAAAAACTAAGTATGTCTATATAATGAAATCATATTTGTCTTTAGGGAAACCCAAGACACGTGTGTAGAAAATGGCTATCACTAACCCAGCCTGGTGTTTGACAGGGGAGGAGACAAAACAGCTGGTACTTGGGGACTGAAGAAACCAGTTAAGATAAGAGTTCTGGCATAATACAAGCATCGGTGACAAGGTCAAGAAGGAGGATAGTGTTCAAAGTCAGGTTGGGTGGAGCTTTGAACAACTTAATCTAGTGGAATATGTCCCTGCCCACAGCTGGGGTTTGGAACTATAGGGATTTCTAGGTCCCTTTCAACCCAAGCCATTCTGTACTATTCTATGATATTCCAAGTCACATGCCACAACTATCCATTTAAAAATGGTGAGGGCACAAGAGAAACAGAAGTCACAGCAGCAAGCATAAGAAAAAATGATTGGAAAAATTGTATAAAATGTCACAAAGAATTACGTATGACAACATCCTAGTTTGTTAGAAAGTTTTTATCACAAGCCAATAACATTGTGTAATATGAGCATCAGTCACATTATGATCAAACACTGTGGGCAGTATAACTCTTACTGATATTATGAGAAAAGAAATCAGATAAATCTAAAAAATAGTGATTGATTCTGAAATTAACTGTCTAAATAAGGATCATAAGTTTGTCCTAAATATTGCAATACCTGCACTGGTCACATTCTTAATTTGATAATTCAATGAGGACTAAAGTTTACATATACATTTCAATCACATACTTTCAAAATACCAACCAGTCAAATATTTTATTTCATGTATATCTTCCTTCTCTTGTTTAGGTAGAATGACATGTAGTAATCACAGGATCAGTTAGGTTGGAAAAAACCTCTGAGATCATCGAGCCTGAAATGTGACTGAACTCCACCTTGTCAACCAGACCATGGCATTGAGTGCCATGTCCAGTCTTTCCTTAAACACCTTCAGGGATGGTGACCCCACCACTACCCTGGGCAGTCCATTCCAATATCTAATCACCCTTTCTGTGAAGAAATTCTTTCAAATGTACAATCTAAACTTCCCCTGGTACAGCTTAACTCTATGTCCTGTTGTCCTGATGCTGGTTGTCTGGGAGCACAGACAACCAGTGACTCATCCCTGGCTACAGTTTTCTTTCAGGTATTGTAGAGAGCAGTAAGATCACCCAAGTCTCCTCTTCTCATCTTCTTCATCATCTCTTATTACCACATGTATAGAAAACCAAAATTCCACTTCTAACAATGTTTCCCAAAAAAATTACGATTCAGTTAAAAGAAGTAACCAGAGCCAGTACCCAGGAATTTGTAATGACATTCACAGAAGGATCATACTGGTCGTTCTGCTCCCTCTAGAAGTTTTTTCTGCATGTGCACTTGTCCTCTTAGATCAATTTATGCCCATGGAGTTACACATCTGTAAGTGAGCAGAGGCAGAACAAGTCCAGCTGACTTCACGAATAGCTAGATTTACATTTACATGAAATAAAAATCTCCAGTCCATAGGGAAACTGCAGCATCTCTGTCATAGCAGATTAACATAATCAAAAGATCATAGTACTTTTGATTGAAAACTCTTCTGAAAAATTTAACAATTAGTGTCACAGTACAAGGAGCTGTAAGTTGAAAACTTGAAAATTTGACCCCTGTTTCATTACAGTGATGAGAGTAAGAGTTTCGGAAAAATCTGTCCTATGCTGTCATTCTGAATACTAAAAATACAGCTTCATACATGCAACTCACATCACTTCTGTATTTAACTGTACCCAATGCAGCAATGCCACCATATGGTGTAGTTCTCTTAGCTATATCAGTATTTAATTGACATCACCAATGGGAGCCCATGGAAATACAGTGATTGTGAGCCAGTATGTGGATAACAATGCCAGGTACAGGCATCCTCAGAGGGAGAGTGGGAAATGCCTGAGGGAATTTGTTAGCTTCTAACATCCTTTCCCATTACTTTCAAGCCCCTAATTTCTGTCAGTAGAAGTCACCAGCAAGTTCATGTCTGCTATCTTTTGAAAACTGCAGGATGAAATTTCCCCACGCACAGCTTGGAATAAAACAGGCCATGTGCAGTCGAGCAGGCAAGAAATGTGTAAGACTAAATGTAGTTTGCACTCGTTTTTTTCTTCCCAGGCATCGTACCTCTTAGGGGAGAATACTATGCAGTGAGTATGAAAACTGTCATCTGTTGTGCTGGAATCGTCATCCAAGTACATTGCAAGTTTCTACCAAATTCTGGTTTGTTTTTTTTTTTTGGTGGAACATTCATGAAACATACAGGATTTTTTTTATCAACTTACAAGAAAAGACAAACCCAAACCTCATACAGAATATTTTTCTTCTTATGTATGTTATAATTTCTGAAAAAGGTTTGAGACCTGGAGTTAAACTTGTTCCACTCTGTTCCTTAAAAATCTCCTCTGACACTGCTTGCTGTTCACAAAGGATCATAGAAATCATAGAATATGCTGAGCTGGAAGGGACCCATCAATGTCAGGGAGTTCAACTCCTAGCCCTGCACAGAGCCATCCCCAAGTCACACCATGTGGCTGAGAGTGTTGTCCAAAAGCTTCTTGAACTCTGTTGGGTGAGAAACCTTTTCCTGATATCCAACCTAAACCTCCCCTCACTCAGTTTCGTGCCATTTCCTTGAGTCCTGTCACTGAGCACAAGAGTGAGGAGATCCCTACCTGCCCTGATTCCCCTCACAAGGTGTACCTCCCTGTACACCACAATGAGGTCTTCCCTCAATCTCCTCCAGCCTGAATAGTCCAAGTGACCTCAGCCATACCTCATACAACTTCTCCTCCAGACCCTTCACCATCTTCATGGCCCTCCTCTGGACAATCTCTAACAGCTTTATGTCTTTTTTCTACTGTGACACCCCAAACTGCACACAGGATTCAAGGTGAGGCCATCCCAGTGTGGAGCAGAGCAGGACAATCCCCTCCCTTGCCCCGCTGGTGATTCTGTGCCTGATGCACTCCAGGACGGGGTTGGTCCTCCTGACTGCCAGGGCACTGCTGACTCATGTTCAACTTTCCAGGTCCCTTTCCACAGTAATGCTCTCCAGCCTATTGCCATTAATATACTGGGGGAAAAAACACTCTTTTTATTGTCCCCCCATGGGTCTTTCCAGCTTCAACTTCTGCTGAGCTTTGGCCACCTGAATTTTCTCCCTAGTTATAAGCAACACTTCTCTATTCTTCCCATGTCACCTGACCATGTTTCCACTGGGCATACTGCTTTCTTTTATATCCTTATTTATATATATATAAATAAGGATATATATATAAATAAAAAAGGGTATGTATATATATTTATATATATAAATAAGGAGATATATATATCTCCGTATTTATATATCCTAAGAGAAGATCCCTATTTAGACAAACCAGACTTCTGCCTTACCTCCCTGACTTGCAACATTTGGGACTTGCCTGCTCCTGAGGAGGTGATGATTAAAAAGTGACCTGCAGTGACGGATCCCAGGACTTGCAAATACATTTTTCCTTGGCACTGGAGGTATGACTGACACTGAATCTCAGGTTTGCTTTTTCTCTCTCCCATAATTCAGGTGGTGGCTTGAGAGAGTCTTTTGCCCTCTGAAAGCTCTGAGCCAGGTGGCGAAAAAGAATCAGTGTCTTCAAGGTCTTGTTTTTCAAGGTTTCTCGTGTTGTTTATTAATTCTTATCTTACAAGTTTCTCTGTGCCCGGCCGAAGTTTTCACAGCTGCTTGGGCAGAAGGCGACTCCCCCTGTGATGGGAGGTTGCTACCTCATACAGATAATTACGTGTCTATTATTTACGATTCCGTGCCAATGCCTATTACCTATCCTAAAAGGGTCATTTCTACTTTGACCCAATCCTCTTAAACTACTTTGTGCCCCCGTCACTGCAGAAGATGGATGCCAAGGGAGAACAAGAAGAACCCAGGGTACCGCCCTAAATCTTCCATCTTGTTCCCCATTCACCTCCATTCTAAGAATCCCAAAACTACAAAATTTTCCACCCAGTGATAAACTATACTACTGTCTGTTACACCTTTGTGGCTTGTAATTCCTCTCTGTGTTCGAAATTTTTCTCATGGACTGAAATCATAGCCAGTGTCTTCCTGGGCTCTGTGCCAGGGTCTACAACCCCCCCGTGGACCGGCTCCACACCCTCCTGTCCAGGATTCAAACCCACTTGCTTGGGTCCCAGACCTCTCTGCTGAGGTCTGTGACCTTCCAGGGCAACCAGAGGAATGCCCTGGACTCTGACAACTGAAGAAGGGTCCAAGCATCAGCTAGTTAGTAACCTCTTAGTGCACTGACCTTTTCTCTGTACCCTTCCTGTGGGCAGCTCCACACAATACAGGCTCCTTCTCTGTACTCTTTCCTAAGTCTTTCTTCTGCAGAACCAGCTGACTCATTCCTATCCCTTACACAGCTGCCTAACCCTGTTTGTCCCTCATATAACTTCTTACCTTATCTGCCCCTTGAACAACTGCTTGACCCTTCCTCCTCACAGCATGGCCAGCAGACTCCAACTACCTCTTGACCAGCCAACTCACTCTTCTATGACAACCCTTCCCATTGGCCATAGACTGTGACCTCATTAAGGCCAAGGCTGTTCATACCCCTTGGCAATCATACAGCTGCAATTCATCAGGGGAGATTGCCTTCAGTACTATCCCTATTCTCTTACAATCTGTCCTCCTACATTTCCTCATGGTCCTTCTTTACGAACTCCCTGAGCAGCCTGAAGTCAGCTCTCCTCATGTCCAGAGCTGAGGTTTTGCTGGCACTTTTCCTGTCAACAGATTTTAAACTCGATCACTTTGTGGTCATTGTGGCCAAGATGACCACCATTCTCCACTCACAAGGTCCTCTCTGTTGACCCGCAGTAGATCAAGGAGGACATCTTTCTGAGTTGTCTCCCTTAGGGCCTATTCCATAAAGATGGCATCAGGCTTTTGAGAATCTTTTTCCCCAGGTTGCAACACCTCTGTGAAGTTTCCAGTTATTTCTGTGAAGTTGAAGTTGCCCAGAAGGACAAGGGCACTTGACCTGGAAGCACCCCTTGATTCCTCAGAGAATAGTTCATAGGCATCATTGTCCTGGCTGGAAGGTCTGTAGTAGCCTCCCACAGTGTCATCCCTTAATTCTTATCCAGAGGCTCTCAACTGTGCCATTGGCAGCTGTGGGTTCCATATCTTCTAACCCTCCTATTACACACAGTGACACACCCCAGCCTCTTCTGCCCTGCCTATCCCTCTTGAAGAGCCTGTGACCACCCAACATGGCACTGCAGTCACAGGACTCATCCTACCAGGTTCTACTTATGCCAATGGGGACATTCGCCCACCTCATCTCTGGTCTGTCCTTCTAGTTCCCTTCTATGGGCCTCATACATGTTGTAGAAGGTGCTGGTCCTATCTGTTAAATTTTCAGGAGGAGGAGGATCCTTCCTCCTGGTATGTGAAGTGACCTGCTTCCAGCCTTCATCTTCAACAGACCCTTGGCTAATTACCTTGTAGAATTCTAAGCCCACCTGCTTCTCCGCTACGATGAAGGTTTGAGACTCCTGAGTGTCTCAAGCCTGTAGCTTCTCTGAAAATAACGAGTCAATCTGTTGCTCATTCACTCAAGTACAGTATAGATTATTCACTTAGTTCCCTCCCCTGGTGACACAGCTTCTCCACCAGAGCACACCTGCAACAGAACTCTTGGTCAGCCCCAGCCTCACAGGGAGGCATCAGTGTCTCCTGGAACCTGTGCCCTGGACAGGCCCATCTGCTGTCAGCAGGTCTGGCTGGCTGGAGGCCTCTGACATGGCCAGTTAAGCAGCTGCAGGGGAATGAGCTCTACAGCATATCAGCACCACAACTGGAGAAGTTTTCACTGGTACATTAATAAGACTGAAAAGGTCTTTTTGTGCTTTTCTTCACCAGATACCGAGTCTGTTTATCTGCCTGATGACTCCTCCCAGAAGGAAAGAGGGCTCCTGTACAGGAGCCCTTCCTGCTCACCCCACCTGCCTGAACTGCCATGCAAATTACCATGCCACACCTTCACTGCCATGACACACTCTGGATCATTCATGATACCTAGATCCATTTAAATTTCCCATCTGCTCCTGGAAGTGCCCCCCTACCTGCCTGATTTGGCTGCTGAGGGTTTCCAGACCCAGATGGGTTTCAGGGTTGCTGCTCAGGTGTCCTGAGCTCAGGAATGCCCCAGTGCAGCTCAGTCTAACTCTCACCCTTGGACTTGCCTCAGTCACCAATGCTGCCCCCACTCCTGTTGCTGCTGCTGCTGCTTCTCCAGCTGGCCCAACAGATAAGCCCAATATTAGACACTAAAATTCTTTAAATTTTTGACATTTAAATAGAAGATTGAAACTCCATTAATGCCACTGGACAGCTCCACTTCAAGTATCCATTCTACCTTGTTTCCCTCCACATTTTCAAGTAGGTAATCCATTTTCCACAGTTCCTGTAAAGTGCCATACACTTTCAGAATATATTTGAAGGGTGCATACACCTACAGTTTGCAATATGCTCGTGCACTGAAAGCTGATCTTTTAATGTGCTGTAACGGTTATCATGGACTTCTTCCAGAGCACATTAATGTCAACAGAAGATTCACAGTAAACACTGAAATCTAGATCAAATCCTGTTTCCTTACTATTACTGTATGGATGGACACAGATAAATGATCCATTCTCACAAATATCTCCTGAACTCTTCTGATAACTGCCACATCACCTGTTTGTGCTGAGAGATACTTTGAATATCATCTTAGTAGTGCTGGTGCAATGGATCTGCAGATTATTTCTCACAGAGAAAAAGACACTCTTTATATCCCTGGGCATTCAATTTTTACTCTAAGAACATACTGGGCGACCAAAGAGGGTTAAGTATAAATGAGTAAAACATTAAATAGAAGAAGAAATTGAAAATCTTTGGCTTCACATTTGCATACTTTCCTTGATTTACCTGTTAACATTTATTTTAGACAGAGAGATCCAATGATGAAAATCATACTTTTAATTATGTACCCCTCTAATCACATGTCAAGTGAAAAAGCTGTCACTGTAGGACACGAAAGAAAGACTCCAAATATTTCAGAAGGCAAAGAGCATAGAAAAAGAAGGCTTTATTTTCTAATTCTTACTATCTTTTATAACGTGTTCCAATACAGATATAACATGATTGGTGAATAGGAACGACAGCTCTCTAATCCCATTGATTAACTAGAGAAACAGCAAAACACCACCTGGAGAAGGATTGTTTTCAGAAAGGATAGTTGTCTGCCAAGATTGTTTTGAGAAGAAACTTTCTTGAGAAATTTTTCCTTGGGAAAAAGTAGCTGCTAGGAGGCTAAAATCTCTCAGGCCCACAAAAAGCTTTTTTTGTTTGTTTGTTTGTTTGGTTGGTTGGTTTTTTAATAATAATGAAAAGACTCTATCAACTTAAGAAACCATGGATTGATTTCAGGTCTGTTTCTAGAAAATGCAAAGTGAAGTTCTAAAAGGATTGCATTCTTGTTAATCCCAATATAATTAACAGTGATTTTTTTTTCAAAAATCTCCTTTGTATATATACCAAAGCCTGAAAAGTTTGTGTGGTTTTTTATCCATGGCATTTCTGAAACTGTAGGAAGAAAAATATCAGAGATAGAAAAAAATATGTTCTCATGGGCAGTTAGTATTCATGCATTTCATATCCAGAATCTAGAATTACTGCTCTGTGATTGCCCTTCTGTAAGAGTCAAAACAAGTATTGGCTTACCCCTGTAACATTTATGATATTTTTTCTGGCACTAATTAATAAAGATTAAAAGAAAACTGATCAGTACTGTCTGACCCCTCTTAGTCTTTCTAAACCTCATCTGTAATTTTCTAAAGTTAATGTAAAGGTGCCTGTTGACTTCAGCAACTTGTAGGATGAATCTTCTTAAAATACTTATTCCTGAACAAACAAAAAAGGGAAAGCATGGACAAACAGTATTATTTTATGCTGCATTTTAATAATTCTATTCTCTCAAAAAAATTTTCACCTCTGTCTGGGCTAACCACAAGGAATAGAAACAAGACCAGAAGCACACTAAGTGAGCTCCAAGACAATTATTTACTATTAAAAAACCAGGATGCACAAAATAAAAACAGTATTAAAAAAAAGTGAATTTTTATACTTTATTAATAAATGCTGTAATAAGGATTGCTGGATCACATTGATGCAGTAACAGGTATCTTAATGTCTCTGGTTATGGCTGGATCTGTGAAGTGCTGTGACATTTGGCATTGCACATTAGGATTCAGGCTTCATCACTGTACTTTGGTATTGTCAAAATCCCTCAAGGACAGAATGCATAATTTGCGTTGGCTGTGGAAGAAGAGATGGTGCCTATTCTAGCACAGAGGGGGAAAGGCCATCTATAGCTGATCCATTGTGCAGCCTGCAGGTGGAAAGCAAACTGTCCACAGCTTCCAGACAGATTTGAAAAATGACAGTGTGTTTAAAGCCTTGATGGTAGGTCTTAAGGAGATTCTGTAGTCTTTTGAAGGTGAATTTTGTTACAAGAAAAGCATTAAAGATGGAGGCTGAATCATTCAAGGTGATCTAGAAGAATTAGATCTCCAGGTCTCAAACCTTCCTAGTGCTCTCAGGGATCTGAAGATGTGAAAAGGACTTTTTTTCCCAGATAGTCCTTACCCCATATTGCAAGCTGGGGCCCTGAGAAGTCATAGTTCCTCCATCCTATGGCTGCTTACAGGATCTATTTTCTTCTTTAATCTTTGCTATACTGAACTGATGTTGATTGGAAACTCTACAGTCAAATATAGTTGGGTTAAATTCTCAGAAGGTTTCTTAATTTTATGCCTTGCAGATGCTTGATACCTTTAGTATAAGGTAAGCTTGAGCTGTAAATATATTTCTGCCATAGTTTGACAATTTTTAAATATCTAGATTTTAATATAAAGTCAAATCTGTTGACATTCAACATGTCAAGGAAAAGTGTCTATGTACAAACATTTTAAAAATATTTTGGAGTTACCTTTGTTCATGGCAGCTTGAACGATAAAAAAACATGACAAAGGCATCAAGCTGATGTAAACTCATTATCTATGAATAATGTAAAACAAATGTGCCAGATTTGTACTTCTGGGTGGCAAAGCTGGTGCACAGATGTGGTACTAATGATAATGGAATTATTTTCCAGGGTTCAAGCTAACTTAATAAGTCCAAAAAAGAAAGATTACATGTTGCTGATGGTGTATTGAAAGAGCTGCAAGGAAAATTCCAATATTTACATCCAAGATGCTAAATTCTTGGCCAAGAGTGGTTTTAAGCAAAGCTCCAATTCAGTCTTTTTCAGAAGCAAGGATAAACACAGGATTGCTTGATGTATTCAAGCATGGAAAAACGCAAGGAGGGTGAAGCTGCTTTGATAAAGTGCCCTTTGCCAATGCATTGGCCACACCTCTAAATAACAAAATATGTCTCAATAGTAAAAAAGGGCATGGCAGAAAGTTTTTGCTAGTTTTTGAGATTGTGAAAAGCTGATTATTTCTTTTCACTTATCAATAATTTGATTAAGATACATGAATCTTGCTTTGAAGCTCTATTTTTGCAGTATATAGTGGTTGCTAGAAAGGTCTGATACAGACCAGAGAACTGTGAAATAAAATTGGGTGGATCTAGACAGTCTGTGAATGAGAGCATTAAAATTCAAATGGCATTTTCCTGGGAGCAACAGAGGGTTCAAATAGAGTTTATTTCTGAATGTCTAAGCTTCTTTAAGACGGCTTAACAGCTAATGTTAAAAGTGGTGACTGAAGGCGGTTAGGCTCAGCTGGTGTCACACAGCTATGTATAAAACAATTACTTAAAGCTATGCTTTAGTTTAGATGATTGAACCCAATAATTTATATTGCAATATCTGCATAATCACTATGGATAAGCAATTTTCAAGGTGCTCTAAAAGTTGGCATCTTGCAGAGATACACCATAACAACATAGTACAGTCCTGTTTTAGGACTGTGAGACAATCAAGACTATCTTGAACAGATTAATCAGTGGCTCTCTAGAAAACAGGAGTGCCCATTTGGTAGTTTCTGTATCTTACTATATTTAACAGGTTAATGGCATAACTCAGCAATCTAATTTGATTTTGAAGGATTAAAAAATATTTGCTTAATTTTATTGCATATTAATATCTTATTCATTTAGGGAAGACTTTATCCCCAATTTTTTATCTCCTAAGAGTTTACCGATATTATAAATCCAATGTTTATTCAACCTTCAGTCAGCACTGCCTTAGAGGATTATAAAGCTGAATAAACCAAGCTATTATGCCTTTCATTATTAGAGCTTTGAACACAATGATCTTGTTCCTGTTAAAAAAGAAGGTAGACACTTCTAAGAAAGATTAAGCAGAGTTTGGATAAGGCATCTAGTTTGCAGATAGCCCTAAATTATTGATATAAAATATTAAATTTATCCTCACAATCAAAAGAAGAAAATGCAAAATTTATGGTTTCATGTCTGAAAAGAGATTGACAAGCTTCAGTTATTTGAGAATAGCTTTTGCAACTTCCTAAGCCAAATAAACTTGATTAACAGAATAAACAAAGACAGAGAGAGAGATGTGGCTGTAAACATCAAAACCAACTCTTGTTGCAAGGACTTACTCTGCAGTCAGGGAGGAGCAGTGGGACTGCTGCAAGTGTCTCATAGTGCAGCATGGTGTTTGGTGCTTCCTGATACTGAGAACTTAAGTATATGCTGGGCCTTAAATGCAAAAATAGGGAACTGGCCGAAAAGTTTTGAGAGGGTTGAAACTTTTCAACATGGCCATTATGAGTTCAGGCATTTCCTATTTCTCCAGTTAGAATGATAATAGACTTTTGAAATTGTGCAAGTAGTAGAACCTACCCTTTATCATGAACTAGCTGTCCATTACACATTTAGGAAGGTAGATGATGTATATAAAAATACATATATATAAAATTTGAGTGATATTATGACAGCACTGAAATTGAAGATAAGATTTATAGTTGCTAATGCAAAGCCCTCTCCTCATAAGTTAAAAGACATGCTTTTCATTGCTATGCTGTTAACAGACATCAACCTCTAAATACAATCTGTCTATTATTTTGGAAGGGTAGTGCATGATACTTAAAAGTTCAAGCTTATTCTTCATTCAAAAATCCATAAAACTTGAATTCCTAAGTACACTGTCACTTGCAAAAATGTTTTGGACCAGATCCAAAGAGCTTTCTTAGACAAATACTCCAAGATGACCTTTGACTGTGTGTTTCGTGCCTCAGAGTAAGTGTGGGTTTTCTTCAACACAAAACCACTTAAAGACTGTTTATATGTAGTTTCCCAAGAAATTTGCCGGTTTTTTTCAATTTTTTTTGTTGCAAAAATAGACTGCTTCACTTTGACAACTTTTACGGTAGCATATTAAGGAGTTTAAACAATCTACAGAGCTGAGGAAGTAGTTAAAATACACAAATAAGAGTAGCATATTCCATGATATTATTATGGATTCATATACTTATTATCATATGTTAAGTGTTAAAAAAGCCTAATATTTTCCTTGGAACATTGTTAGCATTATGTGCTTTGCAGCTGCAATAAGGTTCTTTAGCTATCATATGCCCTGAAAACTTGAAAAAAATCACTTCTAAGTTGATTTTGCAAACAGGAAGAGAAAGAAGTAATAATTTTAATGATACCTTTCATTTTCATACTGAAATTATGTTCTGCTGTACCATAGGTAACTGATCTGAAGTAAAATACCACTGGTCATTTCTTGTGGTTCGGATTTTTTGGGTTGGTTTTGGAGTTTTGTGTTTTGGGGTTTTTGGCTGTTGTTTGTCCTTTTTTTTAAGATTTTTGTTTTTTTCAGGAACAAAAAAACATTTTCCTCATCCTTAAAAGCGAACTAAATAAATATAATAGAGTAAATCCACTATAAGACCAATCACATGCTATATAGCTGTTAATAGTGGATTTGTACATATTAACAATTTCTTAATCTTAACTTAGAAGAATTATTTCTATTTTTTTAAGACAAAGAAATAAATGTAAAAAGTGATAATATTTAATTTTAAGGGCTAGGAAAATATTTAATTTTTTTTTTACTATAGAAAAAGAAGATTTCTAAAGATTAAAGAGCTCTAATATTCTTCAAGATCACTTTTTAATAGGAATACATGCACTATGTCAGTTAAAAGAAAAGTAAGAGGAATTATTCAGATGGGGAAGTCTCAGTTTGGAAAAACAAGGGTATCATAAACCAGGACAGGATCTGTCCTCCCTGCTGGGTGTGGTGGCAGCAGGAGGGTGTTCCCTTGGTGCAGCTCCTTGGAGCTGGGGCAGCTCAGACAGAAATGTGTTGAGGTGGCTGTGGTGGCATCACCCTGACAGCAGGGACTGAGTGACTGAACCTGCTACAAAAACAAATAGATGGCAATGACAGGGCCAGGAAGAAGATTATGTAGCTGGAACTCCACAAAAGGAATTTTATCCTCTTTAGCATTAGTAGTCCTTGTTGCATCTAGCTATGCACGGCTGCTGTTATCTTTGCCTGGCATTTCAGCAAAAGGAAGGGAGGGAGCAGAGGTTCCACACAAATTGCAGCCTCCATATTTCCTCTATATAAAATTTCTGTTTCTGGCAGGTTGGATGATCTTTTTAAACACAGTATACGCTATCATCCAAATACACTATTTATTTCCTCAGCATCATATGGCTGCCTTGTGATATTTCCTTAAGAATAAATACAGACTGCAACCATCTGTGTCTGGACTCTTCTCCCATGTCTTCCCACAGTTATTTCTTCCGTGAGTTATTTTAGCTTTTCTTTTCTTTGTAGGTGCATATGCATTAATATACAAGCTATAAAGTTCCAGTTGGAAAAAAAAATGTCTCTTTTTAAAAACATGTTTAATCAAATTTTCTCTTAATCATATGGAATTTTAGTGCCACTTTCTGACAGTTGATACTTGAACGCTTGTTTCTGTCTGATGGGTTGTAATTGTTCACTCCCTTTCTACTGTGTAAAGATGTTATCACAGTAATTGCACTGCCTAAACATCCTGGGTGACGTAATATTGTAGGTAAGAAATGTACAGATTCAGTTTTTATAAATATGCAATAAAAATAAAGGAACAATTTTCGTAAGATCAATAATACACACTCCTAACTTCATCTTTGATTTATTTAAGAGGAAATCTTTGCTAGACACCAGTTCCTGAAGACAGTTCTCACCAATTCCTATAAAGGTTTCCAACTTCTCCAGAAAGTTTGCCCAATATTTCAGAGTATTCTGAAAAATGCTTTGTGTTGACTAATAAGCAGTTACTGAGAAAAGCTATTAATTCCATCATAGGTTTACTTTTGTTTTTCTGATGAAGTTTGTAGCAAAGGTTGCTGCCAGATTGTCATGAGGCACTTTGGGCTTATGATTTCACCAGAATCTGCAATTAATCAACAGGCCTTTCTGACCCACATAATGTGAATTATTAACTGTGGTTTAAATATTTGAGAGCTAATTATGTAGCATGTCTTCCAGTTAACTTCCTCAGTAATGATGTTTCACACACAATTTTCTCTTCTACACACAGGGAAACAACTGAAAAAAACCAACATAATGTAAAAAACTGTGTTTCCTGTAGGCTGGAAAAAAAGGGAGGGATTGTTATTTGTAGTGATTCTTATAATTTTTACGGTATCAAGCATAAAGGAGCCACTAGATAGTACTGTACTTGTAAGAGAAAAACCAACAATCAAATATTCAAGATAGAAGGAAATGAAGGTCCAAATCTGGTTTTGGAAATCCTATTTCAAGTCAATGGACTTAAAATTTATTAACTGGAACCTGGTTGTAAGAGGTTACAAAAATGTTGACTTTATCCCAGTAACATTTTGGAATGGTTTTGAGTAACCTAGTGTTAGCCTTTTTTATTTAACGCTTTTGATAGCTTGGGAAAAGATGACAGTAATTCTGATGTTATTTGACCCAGATACATTTTGAAGAATACACATAGAGGAATTGACAAGAAATGTTAATGGCTTACAAAATAGTGCTGCCATATTTTTTTTGTGTTAAAGGACCATTTTTACATACATATAATCTACAAACATAGGTAGTCATTGATATATAATGAATGTAAGTTTTCTTCTGTGTTAATGCTCACTTAAACAGGAGTAAGAGAATTCCTCCATCCAATATCCTTCTGTATACTAAATTCCTCTAGAGGAGCATCATTTATTGTGTGTTATGTTTTAACATGAATTTTTTGGACTTTAGCAGGAAGTCTAGTAAGTACTTTTGCAATATACATAGTGAAATATAATGCAATAATCTTCACATTTGGAAAATTCTTTGTATATAGAAATGAGGTGGATGAAGAAATTTGAAAGCATAAATTTTTGTGTAAACTGTATTATCCACAGCCTTATTAGAAAATAAGCTGAAATAAATTTGATGGGTTTGATACTGTGCAAGAAATTCTATATTTTGACATTACAAAATGATTGAATTGGAAGAAGAGTTTTTCAGAATTGCTTTTTATAAAAGGTATTAAAAACTTACTAAAGAAGGGGAAAATTACTGACACACAATTTTCTATGGATAAAATCAGAAATAAAATCTAGCAGAATCTTGTATCACAGAACTATTTCATCCTCACCATCTTCCCATAATTGCCCATTATATACTTACCCTTCAATCTTAAAGAGTTATTCCCACTACTTTTTTCCAGAAAGGCTTGGTAATTGTCCTTTATATTTTGCACAATATAAGTGCAACAGCCTTGAAGTAGCAATTTTACAGCTAACTTTTACTTTCTGTATGTCTTCTGCTAGTTCATAAGTGTTATTAACATTTGATATTCTTTTTCTTCTTCTTTTTAAGAAAATCAAACCTTTATAGAAGCTCACCTTCACTTAGTAATACTTAGGACTTTGAATTTTGTTGTTCTTCATGTTTATGATGAGAGGAAAAAGGCCACCTCTACATGAAACTATTGAATTTTAGTGTGAAGTTCTGGAGAGGTGATTCTTTTTAGTTAAAAATAAGACTTCCTGACAGGAAGCACGTTTGTAAGAACATCTCAATTTTCCTCTTCCTTCTGTATGTTTAGGCAACATATTAGTCAGCCTGAAAGGCTGCATGTAGTCATCTTATCTGCTTAGTCATCAGCTATCACTGAAGCAGCTCTGCACAGGTTGGGCATTTTGGGTGGATCAGGGGCTCTTCCTGTGCTTGGTGTGCTCATAGGATGCCCAGCTCATTGCTACTGCTGATCCTGCTGCTCTCAGTGTTCAAAGCAACGACTTTATCATCCCTCAGTCTACCTGTGGTAAAGGGTCATGGCCTCCTTCATGTCTGCACGTTGTCTACTACTGTCTACTGTACTCTGTAATAGTTCCTATAATTCCAGCTAAACACTATTTAGGAAATCAAGGCTAGTAGAGTTCCCAGTGGGACAAAAGACTTTTGTACTTGTTAATTGATTGTATCCACACAGAAACTGGACAATGGTGATATCATGAAAATATTCTGTGCAGTGTTGTGTGTATTTACAGATATTGTCTCAAAAAGAAAAGTGACCACTTTGCATCCATCCCTTACATTTCCTTTCCCAATCTAATTATAAATATAATTCAAAAGAAGTTACTACAGAAAAAATGCTCAACCCCTCAGAAACTGCAAAAAAATTCCCACCAATGCCTCTATTTGAGGATTGTGTTGACAAGTATAGGCGTATGCAAGTATCTGCAAAATATCTTTTTGAATATTTTGTGTGCCAGTTTTATTTTGCAGTGATAGACAATTTGGATATATTTGCAAATATGGGCTGAATTATCATCTATACTTTTGTTTTAATGTGATTTTTTTTTCATAGTCTGGTGATTAGAACACAGAACAACAGGAAGCTACAGATCTAAGTTAAAATCTATTCTTTTTCTGATTTAGTGCAGATATAAGATCTGAGTTCACTTCTCAGACAATTGTTATTTTAAAGCTTTGTGAGCTGGCCACCTCCAGGTCCTCAGCTGAAATAAATTCTCACTGAATGAAGTGCTTCTTGAGATAAAGCGTGTAAAATATGACCAATCAAGAGTCTGGCCATTCAGAGAAAGGGTGTGAAAATTTGTTTTAAAATCATATTATAATGTTTAAGTAGTTTTGACGCTGCTGTGCTTACCTCAAACTGTATCTAGCATAATTATTTGACCACTATTCTGTGACTCCCTAAGCAGGGAGAAGTGAAAGACAGGCCTCACCATATTTCTGCAGGACAGTCCTCAAAAACAACACTTTCATGCCCCTCCAAGCTAAAACAGGCGACCTTTGGTATTTCTGAACTATTTTATTCTTGCAAAACAAAATGGTTTTGAAGTGAAGAAAATAGGGATTTTTTTGTATTCAAGGAGCGATGGCCACCCAACAAGCTCATAAATTTCCTAAATTCAAATGCAGAAAGCAAACAATTAAACTGAGTATACACTCCCAGATCTGTTATGCTAACTTCCATTTTATGCTAAATGCCATTTAAAAATTTTGTGCTGGTTGGAATTTTTGAGACCATTGACTAAAATTTTGATGCAAAAAGAAGAAAGGTTTTATTGGACCAGAATCCTAAGTATGTGATAAAAAGACTCAAAATATCCCCCTTGGAGCCATGAGACTCAATTCCTGCTTCAGTCAAATTCTGAAGTCCAAAGTAATCTATTGAAAATAATTGTCACTAATAGCTCAAAGACTCCGTTGTTAAATTTTCATGCAAGGTTTCCATGCTAGAATATCCTGCTCAGTTGAAAACATCTTCATTTCATAACTTTACTGCTTAAATTTATTGAATGTGTATACCTGGCTTTCTTTCACAGGAGTAACAATGTCTGCTTGAGTTTAAAAAAAAAGGCCAAAATCTAGCAGACCAGCTTTTTCTTTGGACAACATCAAACTGCTTTTACACATGAATAAATCTTGCTTTGGCATGGTGGAGGTGCCTCTTTTAACAAACTGTATTGCTGACAGCAAAGAGCAAGATTTTACAGCCTGAAGCCGGTGGGAGTTCTGCCTTTGACCAGAGTCAAGAGTGTATCAGAGCATAGGTTACATTCCCTCCCCTAAGACTCTGTCAGATCTGAGATACAGCCCTTGTTTGGAAATCTTTCAGTACAAAGCTTCTTTTGGTTTAACAAAATCAGAACTCTTTGACTCAGAATGTCTTAAACAGTTGCTCACTGAAGACTGGTTAGGCATGTGGGTTCATCTCCTGGCTTCCAGCTAAACTTTGTTTCAAAAATTGCATTACTAACCAGAAATGACATTATAGATCCAATACCTTTGTACAGTGTCTTTGAGTAAATGGAGACATATGTAAAGAATGATTATGTATTTATGAACGGGAGAGGAGGTTGTGCTGCAGTTGAGATTAAAAAAGGTATGACTTATAAAATCCTATCAGCCAGGGCTGCATTGTAAATTTCTGTGAAACCTGGTTATATTGTATAGTCCTAATGCACTATGCTGGACACATACAGCCTAAATCATGATCTTTCAATTTCTCAGCATAGATACAATAATTGGGAATTACTATTTCTTTCAAACCCTTTTGAAGGAAAACATCTTTTTGACTAGAGTGAGAATATCCTTTTATTCCTTTGTAAAATTCTATTGGAGAAAAACAGAGAATTCCCATTCATTTTGTGGTCTTCTGTTCCCTTTCCCTGTTTATGTTGAAGAGACTTTGTAATGCAAAAGCTCTGCAAACTGAAAATATGGCAAATACAATCGATGAAGCACTAATTTTCATGCATTTGTCAGCAATTCAAATTCATTTGTGCAGTGAAGAGCTTTTCAACACAACTTTCTATTAAATGGTAGAGGGAAAGGTAATTCACTGTACTCACCAGAGAGCACAGCTTTCATCCAGGGCTTTCAAAGTACTTCCTGCATTGAACTTTCTGACATCTTTTGAGTTAGTTAAGTACCAGGTAGGTGAACTGACCATTTTATTTCAGCATTTCTGTGTGAAATATATGCATGAAAGGGAGCTGATCCTGCAGCGAGGTAAATAGTGCTCCATGGAGCTTGGTCATCCCTGGGTCAGTCAGACCATGGAGCTTCTGAAGCCTGTGACTGCTATCCCAGCATTGCACATCATCTCCTCTGCTTCCAAATGCCAGTGTCAGGCTCCTGGTGACTGCATCTGCTCACAAAGATGTTCTGCTGCTCCCACTGTGCCTCACACAGTTCATGTGCCTTACCTGCTCTTTGACTGCTTTTCTCTCACCTTAAAATTTAGGCCGGATTTCTCCCTGTACTATTAAGTATGTTTTAAGAGATGAATAATGTTATAACGTCAAGTATTTTCCCCTGCAAATACATACATGTATATACATAAATATGCATATGTAGTCTGATTTGCTGTTTGCTGTGAAAAGGTATTCAGTATCATATTTTAGAAAAATCTCTTGTCTTTGACTGGGGAAAGCATGCTGGGTTTTGCCAGATGTGTAGTTAGTCAGAGTAATTAAATCAGCTGGGTTTGCAGGTGGTATGTGGGAGGATATTTCTTGGTTTATTCTCAAGAAAAATGGAATTATAAAAGTCAATCACATTTTTATGTTGAGGGTTTTAGCCAAAATTCAGGGCCAAATATTTGAATAAGAGGAGAAAACAAATATCCATTTTTATCAAGACCATAGAAATCCGTTTTCCTAATCAGATTTCTCACAGAACAGTTTATTTTTCTGTAGTTGCCTCCTCCTTTTCAGATACTGCTCATCTCTTCAATTCCCCCACAGTTTTTCTCAAGGGCATTTTCTAGTGCTCGATCAGATGATTTTCTGCTGCTTCCCCCTCAGCATTGCACTTGTTTGTCTTCTTTCTGAGGTGTTAGTTTTTATCACCAATCAGTGCTTTTAGTGAGTCACCTCCAAGACCACATATGAACCTCTTTTCTGGTAAAGGTTATAAACCTTCAATCTTTTAGGTTCTATAAGGGACTCTGGTTCTTTTTATGTTTTTGGGCAAGTGTAAGTCCAAATAATAGCCCAAGTATAATGTTTCAGAAAAACATTACAAGAACTAGGAGTTCAGCCTAAATTATAATACTTGAAATAGTTATGGTAATGTAAAATGTGACATATATAATAAAGTAAGTAATATAGAGTGTTAGGATAAACATTTGCTGTATCCTTTTTTACAATAACTTGTGATAGTAATGGTGAAGTGATGCAGTCAGATGAAGCTTATACTGCTAAAACCTTTAACCCAAGCAGCACATGTACATATATTTCCTGTCCAGACTTTTCACATAGAAAAGCTCTGGTAAGAATAATCCACATGACAGAAGGAGGAAGAGTACAAATGACATGTCAGTTGCAATTTCAATGTTCATTGCAATCCCTGGAACACCCCTGGCATAAAGCAAAATCAGACAACTGGACCAGATGTCAGGAATGTTAATGTGTGTCTTTAAGGTCATATTTCATTTTCATTCTTTTGAAAAGAATTGGGTTTGGTTTCTGGGATTTTAGGAGGGAATAAAGAGATTTTAATTACTCAATAATAGCCAGTGTGAATGTGAGAAGCATATTTAAAGGAATTCTCAGTATAGTATCACAGCTGCTGTAGCTGCCTCTACTCAGTTCCCTCTGTAACAGTTAATCACTATAAACCTTTTAAGAGTAAAAACTAGATCAATTTTTCAGTAGTTTCATTCAAGTTTACAAAGCATGAAGGCAGTTAATATCCACCATTCCTGTTCCCGAATTTTCTAAAGAGGTTTTAGAAAGATTTTGTATACAACAGTTGCTCTGTTCAAAAGCTGTGTAGGATAAATTTGTCAATTTACAGTGGTGCAATATTTAAAAATTCATAGAGAATTTAAAATATGTCTTGCCAAACAAGGAATGATTCCTTTTGTTAAACATATATGTTAGATTTAATGCCTCTCTTCATACACTGCTTATTAAGTTAGACAGAATTCATTCTGTTGTAAGAACAGACAGCTTGGCTTGATGGAATGTGCTTCATTCAAGGGGGAGAATTGAATAGTTTGACAAAATGCATTTTGTGGATGGATTAGGCACAGGAGGGTGAATTGTGGCATGTTGTCTAAGGAAAACACTGAAGAATTGATTTTAAAATATTGAGTATAGAATGGATTGGAGTAGTTTAAAACATGCACATTATTGATCAACCAGATGGAGAGGCCTGACAAAGAGTAAAAAGTGCCCACAGAAGTCATTCTGTCAATGGGGATGTTTTTCATCTACCTGCATCCTCAACAAATTGTATTTTCCTGTATACTTCATGTGCTCTTATCAGCACGATGCCACTTTCTCCCAGTTTCTTTCACCTCTGACAATAAATATGGTTTGGTGAAATTCCTTGCTGTGAGAGATTTCACAGGCAGTGCATAGTTCATCTGCTTCTTTTTGGTACATGCTTTTCTGGCCTAGAGAAGGATCACAGAGAGACTTTGGGCAGCTGGGCATTTAGCTACAAATCCATCTGCTGCAGATTCATACATCGACCTGGGTGAGTAATGTACAGGTAGAAACCCATCAAGGCCAGTGTTTTGTGTTCAGACGCCTTATGCAGGGGAGCAGTGATATTCCTATCCCTAAAACACTTAATGTTAATTAGACACTTGGTAATGGTGTTCAGAAAATCCCAGGTGCTGAGAGAAGAGGAAAGTTAGCTAGAGCATAATGAGAGCACTTGGAGGCTGAGAGACAACTCCCATCCACAAAACTGTGTTTGTTGCTGCTCAGGATAATTTACCAGCTACATGCCTGCCTCAGGCTGTCCTTTCCTCTCTGGGAAATGGCAGTCTAGGAGCTCAGATCTTTAACATTTAGCTGTAGGAAAATTTGGTTCATATGCACAGCATGTGAACCTGCTTTACGAGTAACCTTAAGGAGCTTTGCTCTTCTCTAGAGAAAAAGTAGTCATATTTGACTTCTGCAAGTATTGGGGAAGTGACTATAATGAAAGCTTAAAAAGGGCATGTATACAGCCAGTTTTCCAGAAAACCACACAAAGAACTTCCAAAGGCTGAATTCGTTGTGACTGCAAAATTTAGGCACACCTAAAATATAAGAAGAATGAATTCCCATTTTTTAATCTTTACTCTTTTTGTAAATACTTTTAGAAGCCAAATCCCCACACTCTTACCCAGAAAAATCCAATGCCATTAAGTGATATGCAGAAAATTACTATGAACATAATTGACCATAATCTCATATTGCATTTTACAGTGGGCCTAGTTTAGGCGAATTCAGTAACTTCTAGATGGGCTATTTTCCATGTTGAGATAGTAGCACTGTTTGGGATTTGAACTCAGACATGACTAGATCCTCGCAGACCCACTTGAATAGTATCTATGAACCTGTTGAAATTTTAATTTGAGAAAAGTATGTTGTTGGCATATGAAGAAGCTTTTTGATTTTTTTTTTCTCCTCTATTTCAAAATTGTTATCACGACTGTTTTGTATCAAACACTCTCATAAGAGTTCATAATGCTGCATAATAGGGGTAGGTTGAAGTGTTTATGAATTGTTAATGAATAATGTTAACTGACCAAAGTTAATAAAGATTCATTAAAATTCATAAAATGGTTCATGTATATTTCATTGCGAACATAAAATGAGATACTTTTCCAAACATGCATGTTTCCTGAAACTTAAAATTATGAATTTTCAGAAGCATTAATTAGTGGAAAGCTGAAGAAAAAGGTTATGGTGAATGTACAGTTTGAGCTATTTTGAATAACTCTTCTGTATAGGCTCATAAATTATTCAGTCCAAACCACTTATGTAATATTTCTTAAAGGTAAAAGAAGCATCCTTGCAGGGTTGGTTGCCCTTTCCTTAAAACAAAATAACTCTGTTACATTACTGGAACCAAGTTACAGAAATAAATTGATTTTTCCCCCCAGGGCAGGCATCTGTTACTTCCTAAAGTAAAGAAATGCTCAAGGAACATATGGTTGAAGGGATTTGGCAGGGTTCTGTTTTAGAAGACGAGATGTATATGAGATTGAAACAGGAAACAAGAAAGTATCTGATTCAGCCAATAGATTGCCAACATGTTTTATCTAAATTTAAGTCAGTTTCTGAGTTAAGAGCAATTCGGCTTCTTAATACAAAAGGAAGTCAGGCCTTATCAGCTGGGTAACAAACTTTGCTTAGGCTTAATTCTGCATAGTTGGTTAGGCTATGGTCCTAGTCAGATGTTCAATTTCATTAAATTAATGCCTTGGGGGTGAGGGTTAAGGGTTACTCTCATGAATAAACATTTCAGAAGTGCACATACCACATCCAGAAAGGCTACTGAAATAGCATGTAAAAGCCAGTAAAGGCTGGGTATCTGGCTCCTCATTTGAAGTCCACTATTAATTTTGAAATAAAGTCACCAAAACTAATAAAATGGGGATTTATCTTCCTTGAAAAGGGAATGTGATCAGAATTCAAAAGTGTTAATTAAAATGTTGTGCATTTTCGATAGACTGCAGGTTTTCAGTCTTAGATTATTTCCAATTACTATTATTTTTGAACTATAGGAATAAGGATTGGGATAATGTCATAGTCATTATGCCCAGACAATTTAATAGAGCCTGGCAAATAGATTTGTGGCAAGACTTTTCTGGAACGGTTACACTTTAAAAGAAGAGTGGGTTTTTATATTTTTCTGGAGCTGTCAAGCTAAGTTTCTGCTCTCATTCATTTTTCCTCTTTGTGGTAAGGGTTATGACATTTGCAACACCAATCCTTTGTTAGATGCATTGCCACTTGCCTTTGAATGAAAGAGAGAGTCAAAGACCTTCCTGCTTTTTCTAATCTATGCCCCTTTGCAATACAAATCAATGGAAAGTGAGATGATAAACTTCCAACTTCATTTGCCAGGATACTGATGAATGACTATCAGGGGAATAATTATAAGAAAAACGTAGACTCCAATGGAAGAAAGATGCTATTTCCAAACAGGTATCAGTAAATTGTAGACCATACTGCTTTTTTGCACCCATCCTACTGCTTAGAAATATCTGGTCTCTTTAATAATTCAAGGAATCTTGTGTTTTCAACCCAAGGCATATTACTAACAACCTCTGAATGTTATTGCTGGAAGGGCCCCTCCCAAAATGTGCCTTTTTTCCCCATGTGGAATTGGCTGCATCATGAGTTGCATACTTGTTTTCATGCAATATTGAACGTCTGAGTATCTTCACTCTTCTGAGCTGCAAGGGAAGGGAGCTGGCAGGCACTGGGAGTGTCCTCAAGAGAATGGGTGTGCTGTGAGAAGGGTCAAAATTTCCTGGCTGCTGAGAGCAAAGAAGCTGTCAGTCAAGGCAAGCTGTAAGATAAATGCAAGGCAAAGGTTTAATTTAGCAGAATAATTCTGTTGTTTAAAAAAACCAACCTTTTAATCAGCAGATTTCAAAGGTACTCAGTCTATATTTTACTGAAGGCACAGAGATGTGAGCTGAAGCCAATGAAAAGGCACAGAAATAATGCCAGAATTAGAGCATGGGTCCCTCTAATCTCAATTTGCAGTTTATCTTCTAACCACATCACCTCATTTTGTCTCAAAGTAAGCTTAAAAATTGTGAGACAATAGACTGAAATGCTTTCCTGGCTTCCTGGGTTTGATCAATTGCAGCCTCAAATGATGTCAGGTTGTTTCCTTTTGAGTGGTATGGGCATCTCCTTTCCCAGAGTCACAGTAAATGTTTTCTGTTTTCTTTCTTTGGAGCACACATTTTTTTTCCTTATGTTCACATCATAGAGGTTTTGGTCACAGGCTAACAGGTTTGATTGTCTTTACCATATATGCGTATTTGCTTGATTTTTGTCATGATTCCATTCCATTTTGTTGATTTACCATTGCTAAAAGACTTTTTTAAGAAGTATTTGACCTACCACTGAAACAATTTCTCTCATCTACATATTGAATGACTTGACAGTGTCCAGATGAAAAATTGGATGTGCTGGGAGATTTTTGGAGAAATTTTTAGTACTTTCAAGTGCTATGACGTTGGGTGTGATAAACAAGACTGGAACAAGTTTGGGCTGTAGAATCCAATCCAACTCCAGTAGCAAGAGTATTGTTTTCCGATGGCCCCAACTGTCAGGGAAATCAGCAACAAAAAGAATGACATGAGATTTTATCTGATATATCCAGAGAGCTTTTGCAACTTCTGTATTTCTACTTATATTCACTCCTGTACAGTAGAGCAAAGCCTGATGTCATTGGTGAATCTTAACTTTACATAGCATGTTAGAGCAAATTTAAGGCTTACTATTTGGGTTATGAAGACTTCCAGTTTTGTTTTGTGTAAATTGTTATCTTGTATTTAGGCACATTATCCGTGAAACTCTCTCTACTGCTACAAAGGCTGCCCCAAAAGCAAAATGACACATTCAGCACAAGAAAGTTCTCCTTGCAGATCTGAGTGAATGTCTAAGCTCTCAGGTTTTGTTTGCCTCAAAACAAGCAGGTCATTTCTATGATTTTGAGTTTCCAAGGTAAAACCCACCCCATGTATGGCTACTTTGAAAACAAGCCCCAAGCTACTCAAGACTTAAGTTATGATAAGTATTATCACTAAAAAAAATATTTTCTTTGAGTGGGGGCTGATCAGCATTCAGAACCACATTCAGATGCTTACTCCAGACTTGTGTGTTCGTAGAAGCAGGGAGGGAATGAGGAATAAGGCAGTATTTCCAGCCTGCACTTTCTCAAGCCATAATTCTGTTCATACACTCAAAATGTCTTCCCATATTACAAGTACAGAGCTTGTACCTGCAGCACATCAGAACTCTTGAGGTGATTGCATATATATAGGAAATGTCATTCTATTTAATGGGAATATCAATATTTAAGAGTGGCGAATGAGGAAAATTTGGCATTTTTCAATTTTGAATTGCTTTAGGCATGATTAAGAAGGAATTGAATCTTTTGAAAGAGATAAACCTTAGGTGATTGAGATGATTAAGAGACACATGTGTTTGCAGGTGAGAAGGAGATGTAATTTCTTGTACCCTAATGCACTGCCCTGACATGGGACAGAAGCAGAAGCCTGGTTTGGCTTTGTTGCAAGACAGATACAAGAAAGCTGGAGGAGCTGTAAAGGCTATGGAGGGAAGATCATTGGATGCCATCGACCTACAGTACTGTAGGGTGAAGGAAGTTTTGAAAAGGATCTTAGAGATTTCTTTGTGCTAGGAAGTTTTGTACAACAGAATCCTGTGTGGAGCTGACAATTTGTACCTATGCATGCTATAAAAAGAAAGAAAGAAATAAAAAAGATATTATTAACCTGAAGCTCTAGCTTTCAGTAATGAGTTGTAGGGAAAAGTGAGTTTAAACCTTTAGAATGTTTCAGGAAGGAAAGTGATAACACAATAAGGTCTGGGCACCTAAATTGTGGTATCAAATTTAATGAACGGCTCCATTTTTGTATTAGGAAATACACCATGAAAGAAATGGTATTGGAACCAGTTAGGACACAGGGAATGATAGTTCATGGCTCAAAGAATTTAAATGTGATACATTTTTCTGAGTGGTCAGAGATGCAGATTTTACTGTCATGCCTTATGACTGGAGTGAACATATATGCTAGTAGCCAATATCTAGGTTTTCTAGCAAGAAGAAACTATTAATGATGGTGTGTTACTGCTTTTGAAATTCTGTTCCTTCAGATACCATTGAGATTTGATTTAGGTTTGTGCTTTGCATAGTTTGTTATGAGAACAACTTCAGAAGAAGATATCTGCCTGAATGAATGCCTTCTTGTATTTGTCTCTTGCACACCTACATTTTGGTAGAATTTTAGTAATTTTATGTGTATGACAAAATCTGATTGAGCACTACTGTTAGGTGTATTGAAAAGTAGGAAAAGGATAATTTTTCTCCTTATGTTGCTATATCTCCAATGAGATGAAAAATTTTGAGTCATGTCTGGGATTCCTTATGTGTTTCACCCTCAGAACTCATTCAAAGTGTTTTCCATTGTGTTCAGCTTTACAGGATATTTAAAACTGCAAAGTTATCAGAAGTTCCATTAAATTCTCTCTGGTTTTCTCTGAATAACAAAAATGTCTCTTTCCTTCTGAATCCTGAATCTTTATTCAGTTTTAATCTGTCTTCTCTTGCAGTGGCTTATATAAATTTCTTCAATTTTGTGCCATTAAAAAAGTGTTTCAAAAGTATACATGTAATGTTTTGCTGAAAGCAACTAAAAATCTGTAGGACTGAACACAATAAACACTGCAGTGTAAGCCACTTTTTTCTTTTGTTCAGAAAAGAATTCTGTCTCCTTTGCCTCATTCTTAACTCTTTTGCTATTTTGGTTTGACTCAGAAGAGGTCAGAACAAGGTGATATTCTCTAAGTCAGAATCACAAACCATCCTTTGCCAAAATATACATTTGTAAATTTTATGTAGTATGCATCCCAAATAAGTGCTTCCTGCAAGCAGCTGATAGTTGGAAATCACACTTATAGTTTTGATCCTTCTTAAACTTTTGAACAATATTAGACATCCACCATTCCTCTTGTGCTTCCTCTGTCTGCAATGAGATATTCGTAAGATTTGCCAAAGGCTTTCCTGCTCCCCCTGCTACTTACTTCATAATGATGGGATATTATTCTTATAGATCTGCTGGCTTGTCATCTTTTATTACATCTAGTTGCCAGCCTTTATACTATCTTGTAATCATAAAATCTTAGTACATTTTACCCTTCTCCTCAGAAAACTCAGCTCTGGTCTCTAGTGTGTGATCTTCCTTCCTTTGTTTTCTTTTTCAGCACTAAGGCAAAACTGTATTTACAATCTGAGTGATGTGTAGGCTTTGTTTTTCTTATGAATCCCTGACTCACTTCACCCCAACCATTCATCTCAAGATTAAGGTATTTGAAAATTGTGTAGTGACATGGCTTAAAGAAGTATTATTTATTTGTTTACATTTTTGAAAAATGTATCCAAGTTGGAGTAATGTTGTTGAAAAGACCAATGACTGAGTTGACTTTCAAGTGTTTTTCAATACCTCCCAGAATAATCTTCTCCAAACCTCACCAGGCACTGAAGTGAGACTGACAGACCTGCAGTTTCCAGCATCCTCCTTCTTGCCCTTCTTGAAAACCGGGACAACATTTGTCAGTTTCCAATCATCCGGGATCTCTCTGGATTTCCAAGACTGCTCAAAAATCAAGAGAGCTTTTGCAATGATAACATCAGCCAGATTTTCGAAGATTTTTTTGATGAATCCCAATCAGGGCCCATAGATTTGTAGGGATCCAGATGGATTTCACACAGTTTCAGGATCTGCTGGGAGTTGAACTTTCTCACAGTCATGGTCCTCCAGCTCAGGGCACTGAGACCCCCTCGGTCCATCATTCATACTGAAGTCAGAAGCAAAGAGTGCATTAAACACCTCTGTCTTGTCATTGTCCCTGTTTGTGAGGTGACAATCCTCATCCTATAATGTGCCAATGTTATTTTTACCTATGGCCATTTAGATATTTAAAAAAACTCTTTTTATTTCCCCCACAGTTCTAGCTGACTCCCAGAGAGCCTCAGTCCCAGACAAAGGGGAGGGGACTGTAAAACTGTTTAGAAAGAAAACTTCAGCTGAGAATGAAAGGAATAAAGGTGAGTGGTGCATGAGCAGACATATGGACTGAGAATCAGATTTATCATTAAGACATTCATATTATGGACCTGCCATGCTGCAGGACTGGGAGTACAAGTCCATCGTGCCTATTACAGCAAGACTGATTCTGGATCAACTAAATATCATGCAAAAAGCCAGAAGTGCTGCCACCATCAAAGCTATTACAACATCCCAACTTTTCCTTAGTGTTTGGAGGAGTTTATCCAACTTGAAGTGAAAGAAGGTCAAAATGTTGATTTTCATATGAAGATGAAGATACTAAATCAGAAAGTATTAGGGCAGCAAAATCATTCCAATCTATCTGCTTGCTTATCTTTCTATTGCATTCCTAAACCTCTTTATTGACCAGATAATCAAACATATATATTCTTGATCCCAGTACAAAATCCTTGTCATCCAAAACATCATCTTGATCCTTGTAATCCAAGAACAGGATTTGCATTTACAGGTAGAGAGCTATCATCCATGGATAGAAATTAAAACTAATATAAAAATATGCATATATTTCTTTAACATGCCTGAACGTATTCATGCAGGAAGTAAAATATTTTTATATTTATCAGATTTTTAAAAATATCTATAGGTCTTTTCTAGATATTTAGATTCATTGTTTTAAAATCTGTACTTTGCACCGGAGTTCTTCTTCATCCCTTAGGTCTTATGGAAAAAAATAAAAACAATTTTTAGACTGATAGGCCACTAGCAGATATTGTTGTTGGAAACAATGTTAGGCAATTCTGAGAAACAACGGATGACATGTGAACTTTTTAATGGATCATCACTATAATTAAAGTGAGTCCAGATGTGACCTGTAATTTCCAAAGAAGTTACTGCTGTCCCTGAAAGAATGTAATAAAAGTCAATCTCATGCCTGCAAAGCCACCTCTTCTAGTATAGATGGAAGCATCAGGAAAAATAATAAGGAAACAAAGTAAAGGTCTTCAGGATCTATTATTTTCTTTCTGGTTTTTTTTCCCCTTGGAAAATAATGATTTTATTATTATTGTTATTATTAGATATGAGTATTTATTATATAAAGGCCCTTGGAAAACTTTTTTTCCATTTCATTGGAAGTTTTCTTGCTGCACATCTTGCAAGGATGTAACTCTGGTTGTATGATGAACACCCAATCTGCCCCTAGCCATTTGCTATGTACCCTGTTTTCCATCTTCCTTCCTATTAATTCCCCTTGATTAAACTTGATGAAACCATCTTCTTTTGTCTCACCTTCACTCATATGAAAGTCTGAATCTCTGTAACTAATGTTTCTCTAAGTGTGATGGTTTGAAAGCAAAACTAGTGAGAGGCTTCAAGTCAGAAATACAATTTAATAGGAAAAGAAAAAAAAGAAATAAAATAAATGCAATAATACAAAAGACCCCTGACAGAGTCAGAATACAACTTGAGCAAGATGATGGAAGCAGCAATCCCGTAGAAAGGTCTGGTAGCTCTGATTTTCTGTAGATCCAGTGGGTAAGGTACTCCGTATTGTCCCAGATCCCAGATTATATGCAGGTGAGAATGCTTGGCTCCTCCCCCTGGGTGGAGCATCTCACAATGGGATAATGAGTCAGACAGGGGGGTCTTTGATGGCCTATTAACGGGAGATAACTCCTGGTGGGAGTTATCTGTAAGTCATCAGCAGGCCATTAACAGAAAACACGTTATCAAAAGACCCATTAGCAGAAGACACCTTAACAAAAGACACCCTAACAGAAAGAGGGAGGGGAGAGTCTGGAAGAATGCTGCTTCAGCAATTGGTTTCAACAGTTCATGAAGATGGTGGTAGAATACTCCGTGCACGTTCTACACCACAACCCAGGACACTAAGCTGCTGACTAAATCCCTTCCAATCATATAAAATAAGGTACATTTAAGTTTAGAAGGTTTGCTGCTGCTTAAGCCTCTGGTTTTCTACTGATTACTCAGCCTGTATAGCTAGTTTCATTAATCGGTGAGGTGACTGATAAAGTCTTCAGAAACATTGCCTGAATTTTCAGAGTCATGTGAAGATACCACAAACAACTCCATTCAAAATGTTCTGAGGAGTATGGAATGGAATTCAGTGTTGAGTTCCAACATGGTGATTAAGCAAGCAAACTGTGACTGGTTGCCATGTAGCTTTCCTAGCTGTGACTCCTTGTTTGATGGGAAACTCCAGTAGTTACCTGGCTTGTTTCACTGTAGACCAATGTATTCCTGAAACTCTGAGGAGTATGCTTTGAGCATACCTAATATGTGCCAGCAGTGGCTCCCTAACTACCACCACAATGGAACTGTTTGGGCTGCTTTACGTTTTTTTAAGGATTCCAGTTTCCGCAGAGGTACCACTCAAGTGGTTCACCCAGGAAAATGTCCCTCCCCAACCTTGGCTCTGCCCAAGGTAACAACACCCACCTTTTCAGAGAGTGTTTTCCCCAAAGGCTGATACTGGAGTGTGGGAAAAGAGACAAAAGTTCCCTTGTCTTTCTGGTGGAGTTTGCAGGAAGGATTACCAGATTTGGGAGGTCAGGAGGAGACAGCACAAGGAAAAACTTGGTTTTGTACCAGAAGTTTGAAAATTAATTTCAGAGGAGGAAATTTGGACTCTATTCTCTCACACACATATGCTTATTCATCTTGTACAGAAAACTCATGATGTGAGAGAAATGTAGGACCCATCTGCTAGGTGAGGACAGCCACTGTACCAGAGCTGTGAGCTCACCCTGGGTCTTTCTTCTTGGTTCAGTGTAGGTGCTGTTGCAGGAGCAAGAACAGAATAGTTCCACTCTTCACACTTGTGCTGATGTTGGTAAGAACTAAGGCTTTCATACTTCCTGGATGAGCATAACTATTAGACATTTTTTTTTAAAAAAAGCATGGTAGGAAATAAAGAAGGGTATTTATCTGTAAGTGCAACCTGAACTTTAAAATAGGGAAAAAGGAAATCTATCTTAATTTCTTTTAAAAAATAGCTGTTATTGTCTTCAAAGGCAGATTCTGACTTTTTGGTTGGATGGATGCCAGCAGCCATCCTCTGGAAAGACATGGTAATTCAGGTTATGTATTCTGTTCTCAGTATTTATTAGTTCTACTTTCCCAGCATGCCATATTTTCAAAATCAGTCTAGAGTGTGCATGGTATTTAGGAAATAGTAAGAGCCATTTGCATTTTTGGTCCTATGCCTGGCATTTCCCACTGGCTGCTACAGGCAGTATATTCAATACAACATTAAGAATGTGAGGCTCGTGGGTGCAAACCTGCAATTAGGAGCCTGTATTCCTTACTGTGGGTTCAAGCCTTCACCTGGGCTGGGGATCTGCCTCGTGGACAAAATCCTGTGATTTCAAGTCCTTATTGAATGTAGCCTCAAGTATTTGTTTCCAAAGGCACAAAGTAAATCAAAGATGGAGGAGGGACATGAGCCCCTAATTTTCATTTTGTCTGTATATATGATGAATTTAATAGCACCATTATTTTTTGCTCAAGCAAGGCATTATATTGCATGGCTCTATTCATCATTGAGAACTGAAAGATTGTCATGGTACAAAATGCTTTGTATTCACATAATTATACAGAAAGACTAGAAATAAGACTAAAATATTTCTGTTATTTGCCATCATTGTAATTTAACAGTGTCAATAAGAAGTTGACTTAAAAAACCCCACTAAATATCCTTGATTTGTCTTGAAGATATTGCACCAGTTTACCCCTTTTTGTAAAATTCCTCTAGGAATTTCATAAGCACTGCTTTAATTTTTTGGCCAACCTATCTCATACAAACATGAATTTTACAGCCAGCAACATAAAGAGGATCCCAAGGACTTTTATAAAGATTTTGAGCAATACTTATTTGCTCTGTAATGTAGCAGTTGGCTTTTATGAAACTATATATTTTGTCATATAACCAATTGCTTTGCTGTAAATGTATTCAGCAGTATAGATATTTCAGTGGTCAAAGTGTTTCCAAAGGCTTTTGCTACAATTAAATTGATTCTGCATAGTGTGTATATAATGATACACGTATATAATATACATATGTTGTATATATATAAATATGCATGATATATGTATATAATGATAATAGTAATGGCACTATCATTAGAAGAAGGTTCTTTGGGATTGATAACTTGGAGGTCATTTTAAGACAGAAATTTTATTCTTCTTATATTGTTGGGTTTGTTATGTGAAATACAAACTGCAAGACAAGACTTGAAGTTTGCTTATGATGTCCTTATTTTATTACTGGGGAAGAGGTGATTAGGGTTCAAGAAATTAATCTCAGTCTCTGCAGGTGACATTTCTCATAGTTCTGCTCTCAATTCCTGTTTGAGATATGTTTGACATAACCTTTGCATTTTGTTGCCAGTATAGTACTGGTCTTTTGCCACTCTGTACTTGGTCACTGCACATTTGTGCAAGAGAGGAAGGACAAAGTAGGTGAAATCCTGTGAGGTTATGCTGACATGGATACAAGCAGCAAGAGGACAAAAGACTGTAACAAGGTGATAGGATTTATTTTTCTGGGACTGTACACATGTTCTTTTTCAGAGGGGCTGAAAAGAAGCAGTTCTTTGATTTGAACCTCCCATGGCAAATCAGGGACAAGTGGAAATGCAGTGACTGGTTCCAGGTGAACAAAACAAACCCAAGGTCTTTGAAGTTACTAAACACCCTTTTAGAATTTAGAGGAGTGTTACTGGACTACAAAGAGAAAAGACCTTCCTAGAAGAGATGAGACCCACAAGTCATGGCTGGGGAAAAAAAAGAGAGAATAAGAATAGGGGTAAAACTGTCATTTCACAAGAAATTTTAGCTATTAAATTGTTTTGTTACTAAAGAACTTCAAAGAGTATTGAATAGGGAGAAATTTTTCCCATTGAAAGTAACTTGTCAATAAACCAGTTAAAACTTGAGATAATATCACTTACTGAGCCGTTTCATAAAATCATTATTCTAACCTATTAGGAAGAAAGCTATAACAGTTGTATTGACAAAAATTCCTTTTAAATATAATTTTTCAGAAGCTGTCCAGAATGCCAAAAAAAGAGACAGAGATATGAAATCTTCTAACAAAGATGATGTTTGCAACAGCAATGCAATGCAAGGTTTATGCAAAGGTCTTCACAAGATGGTTGCCGGTATTGAAAATTCTATCTTTGAAATCTAACTTTTTTTGGCAGAAATTTCTGACTTCTGGCTGAAATGAAGGCCCAGCTTGTTCAGCTCAGCCCTCATAACCTGTCAGTGCCTTGTGGCAACTGGGGGGTTGCATGGCTGACATCCTGACAGTTGGTCTCACTAACATTCTGAGATTCTTGATATTTTGATATTTGTTTTATGTTTATGTTTCTTTAGCAGTTCATCTCAAACAAAGCAAGGGATTATATTTTCATATGACTAGCAAAGAAAGGCCAGAGTTGGGATTTCTTGGCAGAGTCTTTGGCCAGTTTTACACATAAATCTGGTTCCTCAGCAAGCTGATAAAGGAAAATGTTGGTGTGCGTGTCTCTTTGGTCAGCCCAGTGTTTGGCTAGACCTCCCAGCAGCTCTGACATGCCACAACAGGACCAATTTGTGAGTCTTGGCTCAGCAGCCCCTGGACGTTTGCTGTCACGGCCATGGTGTAAATGAAAGAGGGGTCTCTCGGAGGTTCAGGGGGGACAGAGGTTTATTGGAGTCACAGGGGAACCCCTTACCTCCTGTCCAATGCCTCAGGAGAGACCCTGGACAAAGGCTACAGGGGGGTTTTGTCCAGGACAAGCTCAAGGGGTGGGTACAAACTACAAACCAATAAAACAAAGCAAAGTAACAAATGCCAGCTGAATTACCTAACTACTAACAAATCAAGGTAATTTGGGGAGGGGTCTCGGGGGAATCTGCCAACTGCTGTCCAAATCTCCTCGAAAGTTCTGGACCTTGGAGATAGGGACTCAATGATGGACAGAGGAAGAAGGAGAGGATGGGCAGGGAGCATCATGGGGAAAGGACCAATAGGAAACAGTCTCTGGGCAAAGACCAGAGAGGCATAGAAACTCTTATCAACTTATGATAAGAGAAAACTCCAAGACAAGGGGCCCTTATGGGGTAACTAGACCTATACTAACTTATAACAAAACCTTTTTTAAAACATGGAAATCTTGCAAACCCACAGGAAAATAACAGCTTTAAACACAGACAAGGGAGATGGAGAGATGGTGGCTGTAAGCAGAGGTATGGGGAAATTCTGGAACCATAGATGAGGATGCTTTCCCAAAGAGAGCAGTTCAAATACAAGAATCTATTCCTATACCTATAGGTACCTCATCTCCCTCAGCCAGAAGTGTGGGTATCTATGCAGCTATCTGTGTTCCCCTCTCTGTTCTAGAGGAATATCCTAGCCATGTTTTTTAGCCAATTCTGGAAGCAGGACACTGGATTGGATGGACTTTTGGTCTAATGGTACAGACTGTTCTGTTCATTCTGCTCCTTTACTTCTCTTTCTCCATGAATATCATGTCTTTTACCCCTCTAGAGCATCATTCTCCTTGCCTGCACCCAAATGTTCTCTTGTATCTGACAGCCCACCCCAGGCTGCCTGCTGATGTCTTATTTTCTTGCATCAGCTATCCTCCTGCTCATTCCCCTCTCTGCTGCCATTGCATAAATCAGTTCTTCATATGCCTCTGTAGAGGCTAGGGTTACACACAACATTGCCACTAAATTCCCTTTCCTTACTGACTGAAGTTCACTGGAGCATCAGATCCCTTTGCATGATTCTGTGCTCAATGAAATCAATGCTAACAAGAATTATAGGATTTTAGTCTATGGATACCTTTCTCTGTTTATTCACTGTAAGGATTTCTGAGCAAACTGCTTCGAAGTTTATGCCTCTCCATCAAGTTCAATTTTCAAGTAAGGAACACATTTTAACGGAGATAAATTGAGAATAGGTGCCTTTGTCTTGACTTCCTCTGTATTTGGGAATTCTCAAACCTCTCAATGTAAAAACCACTTGACCTACTTTTCCTTGAACCCTGTTCTGCAGTCCAAGGCAGAACACACAAAGAGAAACCAAGACAAACATCCCCCAGAACGATGATTCCCCCCAGTTGGTTTCCTGCATGGTTATTTGCTCTGTCACTGTGAGTCCTGATCAGCAGAAAGCTTTGTCCTGTATAAAAGTTTCTGTGAAGCTAATTTAGGGCACAGCAAGGGCCTCATTTAAGCAAAACAAAACCCAAGCAAAGCACAGAGCACAGAAATCCAAGTGGTTTTGTTTTGTGTCAGAGAAATGTATAAATATTTTACTGTAATTGTCTAGGAGGTTATGGTGAAATATCTCTTTCTCTGGAAAACAGGAAATTATTTTTCCTGAGGTCCATGTTAGTGTGGTGTTAGTGCAATCAGCTTTATGAAATAGCATCACTCAAGGCTGTGAGTTGGGTAATTTTTGATTATATATCTCTTTTTTTCATTTCTGTAGTTTGTTTGCTTTTTGATTTTGTTTTTTTGTTAGGAGTTTTTTCCTAAGTCTGAAGACTTGTTTTGTCCTAAAGGCTTAAACAGAGAAAGCAAAAATTTTGTTTTAAACATTGAAACATTTCTTTAAATGTGAAAATGACCTAATGTAATTGTAACTAGTCTATGGCCCCGTGGAATACAAACACTGAGTTTCTGGGATCTGTTTATTCCCAATGATTGAAAAATATAGAAACAGACGCTTGTATAAATCTGTGTGATTCTATACAAAGGCTTAGTTTCATATTTCCTTATTGATTAATCTTTCTATTTGGCAAAATTTATGAGTTCTTTACCAGACTGCAAAATAGTAAAGACTACTACTATAACATATATAGTATTTTCTCTCATTAATAGTGCTCAAATGTAGTGTTTAAATAAATTACAGGTTTTCTTTGAATTGTACTTTGTTAATTTATCTGCAAGTATTGAAAATTCAAACTTCTTATAGTTTTCAAATTTATAGGGGACATTGCCCTACATCCACTAATCCCACCAAGATTTTTCATAGATTCTTCATTTTTGAAGCCCAAGTAGTGAAAAATTTAAAACATTACTGTATTCAACAGGGCTGTTGCTTTGTTCCAGGCTTAGACATGGTATTAAATACAAGTCTGAAGGAGTGCAAACTGCTATGAAGAATACATGTAAAGAAATTTTCAGCTCTGATGTCTGCAGAGAATGCACAACACACTGTAAAATCTCAGTACCTTCTTGATAATTTTGCATTAAGTGCTCTCTAGATAATGTCAGGATCTTTGACTTCTGCCAGAGATGGTGATTGCATTGTAATCCTTCTGAGTAGATGATGTGAGTGTGCTGATTCCACGAAGTCAAAGTCAGAACACTCACTGATTGTGCATAAGGGTCTGTACATGGAATATTTTCATATAGTTGAGACTTAGAAATGTTTTATGTATCAAATGTGAATAAACATGAGCATCTGAATTTGGTATTATCTCTCATGATAGGGGGTCAGCCCCTAGTTCAGGTTTTGCAGTGAAGAATTTGTCACTAAAATAACTGTGGTGACTCATACAACTGTGAATACCTTCCCAGTTGTACAGTTTATGACTAAACCTCAACTGAAGATGAAAGCCAGAGCAAAACAAAATAAGCATAGCAAAGAATAGCAAAGCAAATGTCCAGCTTCTTCAAAACTTGCAGACTGGCACTGGAAGATACAAGCACTTGGAACAGGCTGACAGGTGCCAGCATGGCCAGAGAAATAGGCGTGGCAGGGCACTACCACTTTGGATGTGGCTATGTCTGAATCCATTATTGCTTTCATAGCTTCTTTCTTTAGCACAGCAAACTGCCTAAATTGCTGTGTCTCATACTGGAGTTCAGAATGCTTCATACTGTAAAGTGATGTCATTTAGTGCTCTCTTGTGTGGCCCTCTGGGCACTTATTACACAGCTATGTGAAACTGGGATATTCTTGTAAAGCCCCCGTAAGGGCTGTGCAGCTTTTGTGCTGAGTGAGCATTTAGGGTGGCCAATGTTTTCCCAGTTTTCAATAAGGGAGAGAAGGATGATTACTGTACCTGTACCTGTAGGTAAATACAGGCCAGTCAGTCACTGTCATTGGACACAGCCAGCGTGGGTTCATGGGGGAAAGTCCTGCATATCACAAAATTACTCCCCTTTTATGGCACCATTACCCACCTACTTGATCAAGGGAAGCCAACTGATATAATCTTTAAGGATGTCGAGTTCTGATACTGTCTCTCACAGGATTCTGCTGGTGAAAACGTCCTGCTCACAGCTGGATAAACACATTATGTGATGGGTGAGCATCTAGCTCACAGGTCAGGCACAAAGGGTGAAGTGGGGTGGCATCAGACTGGACACTTGTCACTAGTGGGGTTCCACAGGGCCCCATCCTCGGCCTTGTGCTCATCAGCTCATCATCAGCTCCAGAAATGACTTGGACACAGGACTTGAATCTGGACTAAGGAAGTTTGCTGATGGTACAAAACTGGAGCTGGTGACTCCTACAAAGGCAGAAAGGCCCTACTTAGACACCTCGAGAAATCTGAGGAGTGGGCAGCAGGGGTCAGATTCTGCACCTGGATGCGGCAACCCTGGATGTGCAGACAGTCTGGGGAATGAGAGACTGGAGAGCAGAGCTGCAGAAAGTGACCTGGGAGTTGCTGGTTTCTGGCAAGTTGAATAGGAGTCAACAGTTCCCTGACAGCCAGGAGGGCTGGGGTGCATCAGGGGCCTCTGTGTCCTGGGGAACACCAGGCACAGCATGGCCAGATAGCTGAGGGAGGGGATTGTCAACTCTGCTCTGCTCTGGGGTTGCTGCACCTCAAATCCTGTGTGCAGTTCTGTGTGCCACAAGCTAAGAAGGATATAAAGCTATTAGGGAATGTCCAACGGAGGACTACGAAGATGGTGAAGGGTCTGGAGTGGAAGTTGTATGAGGAGAGTCTGAGGTCCCTTGGCTTGTTCAGCCTGGGAGAAATTGATAGGTGACCTCATGACAATCTCCACCTTCCTCGTGAGGAGAAGTGAAGGAGCAGACACTGATCTCTTCTATCTGGTGGCCAATGGGAGGATGCAAGAGAATGAAGATGTGTCAGAGGAGATTATATTAGCAAAAGGTTCTTCACCCTGAGGGTGGCTGGGTGAAGCCACTGGAACAGGCTCCCCAAGGAAGTGGTCACAGCAGCAAGCCTGAGAGAGTTCAAGAAGCATTTGTACAATACTCTAAGACACACAATGTGATTTTGGGATTTTTTCTGTGCAGGAGTTAGACTCAGTGATGCTTGTAAGTACCTTCCAGCTATTCTCTGATATTCTATTATTGTATGATTTAATTGTTACTATTTCTCCACGTTTTCAAGAGTATGTGTTTAAAAGTCGATAACTTATTTGCTTCGTAATTCTGAAGAAAATAATTGTCAGAAGTATACAAGTTCTATAAAATGTTGGTAATATGTCAGCTCCTTATCCATACATGTACGTGTAGCAAATATTGACCTCAAGAGAACAGAACTCAGCAATCATCCATAAATAAATCGATCTGACAGCAAGTTCACATAGTGCTGCAGGCAACATCTTGAAACAGGTTTGCCTGTAGTGAAATTTGAAAGTTTGGAAGAACGCAGTGTGAAAACAACACCTACAGTTTCATTGGGTTGGAAATGTCAGCATATCACAGATAAGACAAAACTCGGTACTTTCTGTGCTGGGCATGAAGGAGAGTTAAAGATGGAACAGCATGCAGGTGCTGAAGTGTGGTATGAATCTTTCTTCACATTCCTAGAGAAAGGTCATTCAGGTACAAACACAGTGTCATCCTTATGGGATTTTTTTTTTTTGAAACTAAAATCTAAATTTATATGAAATAAAATACAAACTTGTGCTGAGCTTTAGTGTAAGACAGTAGGCAGTAATCGATTGTTAGTTCTATATTGCAAACCTAAATCTGTATTAAAGAGTGGTTGAATTTATAAACAACCTTCTGCATCAAAATAAGAATGTCTGACTGTATGTCTGTGGGGCAAGAATTCATCCTTGTGATAAAAAGAGCTGCACTGACACTTAGGAAATGTGTTTCAGCCCTGATCCTGCCTCAGACTTCCTGTATTATCTTTGAAAACTTAGTCTTTAACTGTAAAACCAGGATGAGACAATTTCCTCTAAAAAATTCTTCAGTTTATAAACACTCTCAGTGAAGGACATTTGCATGTGTGTGTCCTGCATTGACCTTGAGTAAATGAAGGTCCTAAGACATGCTGTAACAAAAATAAAAACTATGCAAGTGCAGAAGGTGCCATTTGGTACAGAAAATGCTGTTTTGACAAAATTAACAATTCTCTGGAACTTGGCTAAGATGTTCATGACATTTACACATGGGATGTTTCCCATTTGGAGGATACGGTTTCCAAATAAAGTTCCCATAATATATTTAGTATACACACATTTTCGAAACCAGATATTTAAAATTTAAATTTTAGGAGAAATTATATATATATGTTTTTCTTCTGAATCAAGAACAAAAAGACTGAAATGCCAATATATCAATGAAGTGGAGAAAACTAGCATTTACAAAATGAAAATACTCCTCCAAATTCTATTTAAATTATTTTTTTATTGAGAATTCAGTTAAGGTTTCCTTTCTTCTGTAGAAAGTTAATTCTAAAGTGTATTCAATATCTTGACTTCATTATCTTTTGTTTGCTTTCACCCTAATGTTGATGCTTTTTCAATAATTTTCAGCTTACTTATGTGTGCATGCTCTGTAGTAACCACTTGAAAATGTAGTATTTACAGAAACAAAAGGAAACAAGTTTGAATAGAGGTTCTTATTGCAGAATTATCTTTACAATGCAGAGTCCTGCTTGCTCTTACAGTGCATTTTCACTGTGATTTATGAACAGTGTATACACAGCAGTTGCTGTTGAAGTAGTATGAAGGAAAATTAAGTTTGTAAGGACATCCGCTGTGGTGAAACGTTAGTGAATCATGGGTAATTCAAAGATAATATCATGTCCTGTTTCCTTTTTATTACCTTCTGCAAGCTCATCTTTAGAATGATTCTTTTATCTGTGGTAATGCTTATTTGGTTTGCTTAGTTCTACAGGAATAGTTTTGAGACACTCAGCTTTAAACTGGCACTGAAATTTTATTTGTTTTGCTGTGCTTTTGAAATTTAAAATTTTAAAATGGAGGGATTGAAAAAACAGCAATGCCATGCATATCATTCCTTATTCTACCAATGAAGAAGTGATGAAAAATAATAATTTAAGTCATTAGTCCTTCTGTAATGGAGTCCTAACAGTAATAGTCCTAAATCTGGAAAATTCAGAGAAAGGAGAGTAATGTTTTGTTTAACACAGTCTTCAGTCTGGCAAATAAGTTTTCAAAGGACAATATTTTTCAAAAGATTTTTCTTTTGGGATAAATAATCACTGGCAATGAGCAAGAACCTGGAAAAAGTCATATTCCTGAGCAATATTTCAGAGTGTTTTGGAACTGTTACAAACTGTAAATAGCTTTTGCCAAGAAAATGAGGAAGGACAGGAAACTATGACAAAAATGGCTCCTGGAAAATAACAGAAAAATCATAAATCCTCATGTTAGCTTATACCCAGACAAACAAAAAAGCATTTGCCTCTTTTGGGTTATTTCTGTGCTTGATTTTAAAACCAATACTTGGATTCAAAAAAGACCAAAAAGACCTGTTAAACTTTCTCTCATGTTTCTGTAAAAGGCATACTTTTATTCCACCTCCCACAAATGTCCTTTAGTACTAAGGTCTCGGGTACATAGGATCTTAATATACTTTAACTGCTTAGAATAGAAATAACGGGACTCTTCTTTCCTAATTTGAGGCAAAGAGGTTTATGGGATTTTATTTGTTTGCCTTTGTTTCTAATGAACTAAAGGAAAGTCAAGGGTGATGCTTGCATTTAAATTTGAAAGTTGTAGTAATCGTAATAGTGATTTCCTGTAGAAGAAAACCCTGTAGCTTAAATATCGTTCCTGTGACAGGTATGTCATCTACAATTGCCTGTCTTCCTCTTCTGGAATAATGACAATCAGAACATTCCTGAAGAGACTTATCAGTAAGGGGTTAAACTTGTAGAAATTCAATACAGATAGAAGCTCCAACAATTCAGACTTCTTTTAAAGGAAAAAAAAAAAAAGTCAAATATGTAAGTGGACGTATTTTGGCAGCATGAAAACCAAAAGAGACGGCTAATTTTAATTCTGAAGTGAAATTTCTCATTAAAAAACTGGATGAAAATTGTGCCTGAATAGATAGAATTTTCATCTAATATTAAACTTTTACAGATGTGTTAACAATTAAATGTGTTTTCCATATTCAACTCTGCTGTGAAAATGTTCTCTAAACTATAAAACAGTGATATCAGTGCTCATCTGGTATGCAAAAAAGTATCCTATTTGACACAATGCAGTCACATGAATAATATTAAATCATAAAATCTTTGAATAATCTGGCTTGGAAAGGGACCTTAATGCTCATGGAACTCATCTAGTTCCAGCCCCCTACTATGGGCAGAGACACATTCCACTAGAGCAGGTTGCTACACCCCGTATCCAACCTGGCCTTGAACACTTCCAGAGACGTGCCATCCACAACTCTGGGCAACCTCATGTAGGAAAGGTTGTGCTCACCTGGAAAAAGTGGGGAAATGGCAGAGAGCATGATCTTCTCACACATCTCAGCTCTATGGAGCAAAACAATAATACCAAGGTTTTCCCAGCATTCATAGAAAATCGTAAATGTGAAAAATTAAATTAAACTGGGACAACAGCAGCTTCTTCATTTATTTCAGAAGAGACAGGTCTTTGCCACAGGACTTTTCTGATACATTTTAGCCCAACAGCTAAAAAGAATCCATTTTCTGGGCATTGGTTGTTTTGGGGGTGTTTTTTAGGAGATGTTTATGTGTCTCTCCAAAAACCAAAATAGCTGTGAATGAAAAATGTCCTATTACTTGACTGCTGTTGTAGAAATGTTCCCTCGTTTTTTTATACTACTCATAGAAGTGTTTTTCTTCTATGTAGTGATATTTGCTTCTAACAATACTTTATGTTACACTTCTTTTTCTTTAACAGGGTGGATTTCCTGCCACAGTTTCCTTTTTAACCTCTAAAACCTATGTCAGCAAATATGAAAGAGAAAAAAAAAGACATGGCCCAATGAGAAATAGGCGAATAAGGATTATTGAAATACTGTTGAGAAAGAGGTATTTCTGCCTTTATCTTTCCTCTACCTGTCAGTTTATGAGCCCTGAAGGACTCACTGGCAGTGGCATGTCAGAGAAAATGCAATTGCCCTTTCAGGAGTGAATCAGAGACAAAAGTAGCACTAGAAATGCAATTTTAGTAGGCAGTCTCTAAGCATATATTAGTTGCTATTGCTCAGAAATCTCCTTGCGATGCCTGCAAACCCTCAGTCCAACCAATTGCAAGTAAATTAGGCTTCTTCCAGAGAACCCTTTATATTGCTCTACTTTTTTGTCCTTCCTCACATGGACTTGCACTCCCTCCCTGCCTCACTGACTGCAGTCTCACCAGTGGTTTCAAAACATGGAATTTCTTCTCCCACCTTTCAAGGGAGGTGAGCTGCAGGATAACACTGTGTAAGAGAAGGGGAATGTGGAAGCTAAGCCATCTAAGCCATTTGCTGCATTTTCTCACTAACTAATAATAGAGTTTTCAGGCTTTGCCTTGCCAAATGTCACAAGACAAGGAATACGGAGAAAAAAGAATTAGGGAGAAGGGGGCTTAAAAATATCACTTAAAGAAATATGTGATGGTTTCCTTTTATTTCTCTCACTGCCTGGCCCTCCTGCACCTTGCAAAGATCAGGATCAGATTTATAAGTATTTTGGGCAGAAAGACTCAGAAAAAAGGAATTTGCTTTCTTTCTTATGCAACAAAAATTAGGATTTCTAGAGATTTTTCTGAGATTATGAGATTACTTTTAAAAAATGTAGAATGTTATTCTAACAGCACTGAGAATAATGATATTGCAGCCAAATTCCATTCATTTAAGATTTTTTTCTGTTGGGTTTTTTCATTTAAAATATCATAATAAGAAGATATCCTTGTGAGTCATTATGTTCTTTTGGTCAGTGGCACAGAATAATATGCTTCTGTAGTAGATGTAGTGGTTGACCTAACATTCACCTTTTCAACTGGTTCTAGTTTTTTCTACTTTTTTACAGTGTTTTTTTCTTAAGACACCTCGTGTACAAATAGATTTCCAAGAGATCTACACCTTTCCCCTGATCAGGGTTGGGGAAGGAAGTGAGGCAGGGCACCCTTTTGGGCTCCTCTCTAATGGATTGCTGAGCAAAGGTGAATATTCTGCAGTCAAGCACAAGGCATAAATCACAAGCCATAATCCCACATAACTATATTTGACATTAGTAAAATGAGATGTCATCAAACATATATGCCCTGGCCCACTCATTGAACTGAATATATAAACTTATAGGTTACTCAGTATGGGGTAAAATCAAGGTCCTTCTGGTGCTGATGTCAGTGTGCTAACTCAAGTGGTGGTACACCACCTTGCAGCAGTAGAATAAATGCTAGTTTTATTTCACTGCTGGAAATTGGTCAGTAAGCTGGAAATTGTGTCCTGAAACTGCAAAAATTTGTGTTTGTGAGTAGTTGTGGCACTGTGTGCAGGGCTATTGGAAGTGATGAGGCAGTTTGCTGCCAATGAGTTTCCTGAGACTTGCAGGTTTAGGATCTTTGTAATTTTTGTAAGATCACATGATCCATAGTTTTCAATGTTTACTTACAACATTTCTATTCCAGCTGAGAGTGAAAACTCTTTATCTATTAATTTTCTCTGTCTCTTTGTTCTTGAGAAACAATATCTATATCTCATAGCTGTAACACATCCGAAATGCTTCTGAGGGCAGTTCTGGCCCTGAATAATTGTAATTTTCATGCTGTTGTCACTTTCCTGTCCCTGGCACTGAGAGGCTTGCAATGTTTTGACAACTTTCCTGTGTTTTCTCTAGCTTGAAGTTTCCTTGTCTGTCACTTGCATGATGGATTTTAATTCCAGAATGTGTAACTGCTAATGCATCGTTACAGTCAGGACTGAAGCACACAAAAACCAGATTTATTAGAACTGGGAAAGAATTTGGAAAACAGAACTGATTTATTTACTTTATGTGTTCTGGTCCTTCCATCTTAAAAATATTCAGATGAAGAAAAGTATCAAAGTAAGAACAACTTCCCTACAGTTGTAGGGAACTTTCTAATTTAAAAAAAAAAAAAAAGTTACTGCACATGATAAAGGTCAGTAACATATTAATAGTGTAAAGAAGTGGTTGTTTTGTGCCACAGTCAGGAACAAGAAGACTTAGTGAAATAATAAATGCAGCACTTAAAAGGCATGAAGCACTTTTCTCCACTATATATAATTTAAATGATGACTTTCAATTTGTGAGGAGGTCAAAATTATAAATTGGTTCAAAAAGGTATTAGGCAAATTCATGAATAATAACAGTATGAAATACAGTGGCCCAGAGGTAACCTCCAGCTTGAGGAGTCTTGAAACTACTGATTACTGTCATCTATCAAGAAAAGGGTCATAATTATATGTACTTTATTCTTGCACAAGCACCAGCTACTGTCCACTGTAAGAAAAAGTCTGATCTGGGACAAAAAGAATGCCCATTTTTTTTGCTTAAGATTGAAAATTGATGTCCATGAGATTTTAAATAACATAGAAGAAGTGAGAATTCAACTACAAATGCATTTATATCAAGGAATATGAAAAATGATACACAATGTTAAAATGACATGTAAGTAGTAACAATAGATTAAAAGGAAAATTCAGCCTAAGTGAAATTCTGAACAAATTGAACAAAATGAACAAACTGAAGAAAATGAAATACATTTACTGAGATTGGGAACAGTATCTTTCTAGAGCTACTAGAAGCAAAAAACACTTGAAAATGTGCTTCATTTGAGAATGAAATTTCTCTCTCACTGTGAGAGAGAATTCTGAACTGACATCCAGATGGCGTAAGTTAAATGACACAAAGAATGAGTTTATTTCAGTGGATTCTGGTTTTATCATGACACACACAATTGGTCTGTAGCTCTATGAATCGAATATGTTCTGAATTGCATTGAATGTAACTTCATAAAATGGATGACAGATTTCCTTGCATCAAACAAATCTGTTTTGTAATGGTGCAAAATTGAAGTACGTTAGCCTCAGGGACTTTTCCTTGGATTACTGAAAACAGATCTGGGCCCAACACTTCAAGTTTGAAAGACGTCTCCAGGAAAAGTTTCATCCTGTTTTAAAACTTTTAGGATGATGAATAAACAGTATTTACTTTAAAAGCCTTTCAGAAGTCTCAAGGAGTTATACAAAACTTTTAACGACTACCAGCATTTCCATAAAGATGAATATAATCAGAAATATTGTGCTTAAACTTTGTCTTGAGCAACACCGTTTTCCCCAGAAACAAAAATCACAGTGAACCTGAGAAGCAAAGGCTGAAGAGACCATGAGGAGATGGGTCAGAAGGAGAGAGATGGATATTATTCAGACTTGTAAGGTGCAGGTAGACTCATCCATGTTTTGCCATATGTGGCAAATGCAGATATTTATACAACAGAAAGATCTTTCTCTAAGTTCTATCAATGTAGTTAAGAAGCTAAAAACAGCACTTTTCGTCCATTAATGAGATTCAAATACCTGCAGGTTGACATTAGCTCTAATTGCATGTTTGGGAGTGAAATTTTCTTCTTGCATTGCACAGTCTGTTTTCAACAAGGTGGATATTTATGGGAATGTGAATGATTTTATAAGTGGTGATTTAGAGGTTAAATTGGAGCATATTTGAAATGTTACCACATGAATTTCTGATCTATTTGTTCAATTCCTCTTTCTTGAGATATTTTTAAAGTGTGCAAAGGAAGTAATGTAAAATTTCTACTGTCTTCTAATAACTGGGTCACCTACAGAATACATTTGAAGGTCTTCCATTAGTATTACATCAAATATAAGAATATTTTATTTTTATAAAATGGTGGAGTTTGCTGATGACTCAAAATGAGTGGTGAGGTGAACACATCAGAAGGAAGAGACATCTTACAGAGGGTTGAGAGACCTGGACAGGCTGGAAGACTGTGCTCACACTCTCAGGTACAGAGATGAAGGTACATACAAAGTTTAATAAGGCAAAATTCAAAGTCCTACACCTGCATAACTCAAGAGAACAGCACAGATCAGGATTTTTGTGGCTGAAAGGGACATGGGGGTCCTGCTGACAACAAGCCAGATGAGTCAGCACTGCACCAACATAACAAGGAAAGCAAATCAGATCCTGGGCTTCGTCCACAGGGCCATTACTATCAGACCTAGAAAAATTATCATCCTACTCTATTCAGCCTTTGTCAGGTTGAGAGGAGACCTCATAATTGTCTGCAGCTTTCTCATGAGGGGAAGTGGAGGGACAGGCACAGATGTCTTTGTGGTGACCAGTGACAGGACCCCAAGGAATGGTGTGGAGCTGTGTCAGGGGAGGTTTAGGATGTTAGAAAAAGGTTTTTCAGCCAGAGCATGGTAGGGCGCTGGCTCCCCAGGGTAGTGGTCAGAGCACCAAACCTGACAGACCCTAAGCAGCTTTCAGTCAACACTCTCAGGCACATGGTGTGACTCTTGAGGATGGTGCTGTGCAGGGCCAGGAGTTGGACCTGATGATCCCTGTGGGTCCCTGCCAACTCAGGATATTCTATGATTCCATAATTCTAACTACATCCCTACAATTTGAGGAAGATGCAGAGAGATGGAAGAGAATCCAAAGGAGGGACACAGAGATGATCAAAGGGCTGCAGAATGGGTGCTTCAACAAATCATGGTATTCTAAAGCATTCTTAACTTATCTTTAGCTATGCAATCAAATACTAAAAAAGTTCAATTTTTTGGTGGATTGAAGTTGGAAAAGGGTGTTTTAAGGTATGTATGAGTCTTATATTTTGATCTATTTTTCTCCCCAATTTCTATCCCACTTCCAACTAATGAGTTTTAAATATGTCAGTTGCCAGCAGCAGTAATAAATTATCTTCCAGAACATGGGGATGCTAATCATGATTTTCTTAAACTGATCACATTATGCCACTGCACCTATTCAGCAGTACACAGTGTTCATCTGAGCAACCCAGCTGACATAATGAAATATCATTATTCTTTTCAATTGTTCATTTAAAATGTAATTGTATTTTTAAATTACTGTGCAATTTAATAAAATCACGGAATATAATTGCTTTCTTTCAGGTTGTATATGTTATAAAATATTATAATTTTCTAAACTTCCATGCATTCTTCTGTCTTCAAACTTACGGTCAGCATGACTTAAATTAATATCTATTTATTGCTCATTCTGAGTCATCTTGCTGGTTTATCAATAGCCTGTAGTCTTTAAATTTGTCATAGTTTCTGAAGAAGCCCTGGCTGAAGTCCTGTGGACCTTAATATTGCTTAATATTGTCAGCTTCTTAAGTCTTCACTGACTAAACAGAGATGCCTTCTTGATTGTGACTAACAGTGTTTCCCAAAAGACAATGCAGAACTGCACCACAAATGGAGAACACAGAAGAAAAGTCTGTCACAAGACTCACAAGCATTTCCTGGCTCAAAATATTCTATGGATGAGAAATAGATTGCTTAGTGTATTGGGTTTGGATGGCAAGGTTTTGGTAGTGGGAGGAATACAGGACTGGCACATCTGAGAAGCTGCCAGAAGCTTCCCTGTGTCCAACAGAGCCAATGCCAGCCTAAGATGGACCCACCACTGGCCAAAGCTGAGCTCATCAGCAGCAGTGGTAGCGTTTCAGGGATAAGACAGTTGAGAAGGTGGAGAAAAATTATTGTGCAGAGTAATTGTAGCCAGAAAAGAGAGGAGTGAGAATATGTGAGAAGAACAGACCTGCAGGCCCCAAAATCACTGAAAAGTGCGAGGGAGGAGGTGCTCCAGACATTGGGTCAGAGATATCCCTGCAGCCCATGGTGCAGTCTGCCCCCCTGCAGTCCATGGAGATCCATGGTGGAGCAGACAACCACCTGCAGCCCATGGAAGACCCCACACAGGAGCAGGGAGGGGCCTGAAGGAGGCTATGACCTGTGGAAAGCTCATGTTGGAGCAGCCTCCTGACAGGACCTGTGAATCCTTGGAGAGAGGAGCCCATGATGGAGCATGTTTACTGGCAGGACTTGTGGCTTCATGGGGAACTCATACTAGAGCAGCTGTTCCTGAAGGACTCATCCCATTGGAGGGACCCACACTGGAGCAGGCCATGAAGAACTTCAGCTGTGGGAAGCACTCACACTGGATAAGCTTGGGAAGGACTGTCTCTCATGGGAGGTACACACAGTGGAGCAGGTGAAAGGTGTGAGGAGTTCTGCCCTGAGGAGGAAGCAGTGACAGAAATGTGTGATGAACTGACCCCTATTGCTCATCTCCCTGTGGCACTGAGGGGGAGGAGGTAGTCAATCAGGAATAAAGTTAAGCCCATGAAGGATGGAAGGGTTAGGGGAAGGTGGTGTTAGGATCTGTTTTATTTCTAATTATCCTACTCTGATTTTGGTAGGTAATAAATTAAACTAATTTTTTCAAGTGGAGTGAGATTACCATCCATGACAGTAATCAGTGAGTAACCTCTTCCTGCCCTTATCTCAACTGATGAATTTTTTGCTGTATTTTCTCTGCCTTGTACAGCTGAGAAAGGGAACAATAGAGTGGCTTTGGTGAGCACCTGGCTTCCAGACCAGGTCAAACCACTGCACTTAGTTTCTTGACTGGCCTGACTGGAAGTGGATGGTAATTTTACCCATGGAATATTAAATAAATATCAGTTCTTGTTGATGTTTATCTGTGTTGCTTGATATGGTGAAGTCTGTTCAGGTGAAGTCTATGGACTTTTACCAAATTACCCATGGAGAGAAGCAGAGCTTAACACAGTGAAGAAGGATCAGCAGGAGATTGTCTTTATCAGATACTGGGTTATTGCTCCCAATGTATTTTTTCTAAAGTGGGCAACATCCTCTAAATCCATAGTGATTCCTGCTTCGGAGTCTTTACAATAGAGGCATTGATCTTGCTGCTAAAGAACTGAACTGAGCATTTCACACTCAATAAACATAAATATTTATGCCTTGAAACTCAACTAGTCAAGAGCTATTCTTCTCCAGGAAGAGAAATTCTTGATAGAACAAGTGTTCTGTTTTGTTTTCAAAATAACCTGGAGAATACAATCTTGGATATATTTTCCATGGATTGAAGCGAAGCCAGATTCTTCTCTTCACAGCCCCATGTCCTGGCACAAGCACTAAATTCTTGAATACTCCAGGTTTCCTGAATTGTTCTGTCCTCCAGCAAAATTTGTCTATGCAATCTGTAAGAAGAAAGTGGTCCCCTTTTCTGTGAAATGGGGGAGAACCATGACTGTGATTTTTTTGCCTCAACTCAAGAAATGTCCATCTGGCATGACTTTTAAGACCCTCATCTCTGTAGAACATAGGACCTTCATGAAGATCAATTAATTCCTCTTAATAATAATCCAGGTGTTTTATCTTCCCTACTTTATTCAGGCCCTAGGAGAGTAATAAAGATCAGACAAAAATGATTGATTATGCATTGAAACACATTTCTAGAGGACTGTGCTAATGATTTAACCAAGTTATCTCTCTTATCTCCTTGTGTTTTCTCAATTTCTGATTTATTAAAAGAAAAAAAGTGACCTTGTGATCTTTCTACAAACATCAAGTATGAAATTCTTTATGCAATCCTTTAAGGAAAGTGAAAGAATGAAAGAACTGCAGAAATTTTTTTTAAGTACATATTTTAAATTTCCTCTTTTATACTATCTGACTTTAGGAGTTATACCAAAATAAATTGCTAAAGCATAAACCAAAGAGGTAGGGAATGGACACAAGTCTAGAAAGACAGGAAGTCTCCCTGTGGGGAAGTATTCTCTATCTCCATCAATCTGGAAGTTTACTCTTCCCAAGTTTTAGAATAAGGCTAAATGGAGTCTTCAGGAAGGGGTGGGATGGGTTCTAAGTCATCAGAAATGCAGAGCGCTAATGATGTGCTGTAAGCAAACAGGTGACATCCTCTCCCAGAAAGAGCTGGTAGTCATTAATTAAATTCAAATTTGGTCACAAAACTATAAATCTGTGTCTTTTGTTCCATAAACACACTTATTCAAATACTTGGGAGAAGAGATATCTAAATAAAACATTGCTCTGAAAATGCTGTTGCTATGCCTTTTGAATATGTGAAACACCAGCTTCTGAATGAAAGCTTGAACAGTTATTTAATAGTTAATTGTCAATATGACAAAAATCTGAACTACCATAAAGAACTAACCTAGTCTAGAGTTTGCCCACATATTTCAACTTCCAGTCAAGTATAAAAATCCATGCACCCATTTTGTAAAGCTGACTGTAGAGCCTGATGTTTCCTGTCTCTGACAGAAGGATACTTTCGTGAAATAAACACTGGCACAATATGTATCACCAAACTCTAGAGTTTAAAGCAGACAAGATGCATCTGACTAAAGGGGTGTCAATCTGTAGCCCTTTTACTGCATCCAACCCTTATGCAATTTGTATTTGTCTTCTCTATGAGGATAATATCCCACAGAAAAAGTCTGAGGTGCAAACACTCTGAAGTTCCATGTGCAGACTGTCCCACTTCAGAGAGAAAAGTATATACAGGAGTTCTTTCTGCCCTTGATAAAAGAAGCGCTTGTGTATTAGCATAGTTGGCCTCTTATCACTCTGCTTGGAGAGGCTGAAGGGTTGGCTTCTGCTGATGAAGCTTGATGCCCTTTACCCATACCACTATTTCATTGCATTTTCATCTAGGAACTTCAATACTGACTCCAAAGCTGCTCTATGGTTGGCCTAAATAATAATAAATTCGGTCAGGAGAGTTAGGTGGTGTGTGCCACTGGCAAAGAGACAGGAGAGACCAAGGTGCGAGCTTGAGGCCTCTGTGAAAGCAGGGAACTGATTAAGAGAGATGTACCCAGATGTCATAGCAGGAAATACATGACCTGTGCTGTGCAGAAAGATAAAAACCTCACATGTTTCTGTCATCTCCTTGAAGTTAGTTTTTTTAAATGTGCAAGAACTTCTTGCCGCAGCTTTGTACTGTGAACTCATGTTGAGACAATTGCCTATGATGACCTCTGAGTCCCTTTCTGAATTACTTATTTCCAAGACAGATATTTGTACAACCTGCACTCTGAGTTCCTAGCTACTGTTATATTTGACCATACAAAATGTACTTATATTACTTTGTGATCATCTGCCAAGTGATTCAGGTCTCCCTATAAGAGTAACAGCACTATTAAGTATACTCTTTGATCCTATCAGTTGCCATGTCAGTAAAATTTTTGTAGCTTTAGCTCAGATAAAAATAGGGGACAAGAAAAAATTCTCTTTGTTAAAGCTCCATTCCTGACTACATTCTCAGTATGATTTGTATTTTAACATCCATCAGAGATCTCAAAAGTTTTGATTAATTTGGCTGCTTTTTAGTTCCAAGGTCTTGAGATCAAAAATCAAAACCAGAATCGTCATAATTCTAAGAAAATCCCAAATATATAAACCTTGATTATATCCCTTAGACTTGAAATTCTGACAATAAGAAAGGAATAGTTGATTTGAAAAGACCTACACTCCATGAATTCATGCTGACTTATGGTGAACAGTTCCATAGTCTCTAAATTTAATTGGCAGTCTCAAATTTGTTACATTTTTTTTTCCAGGAATTGCTATCTAAGTGCACTCGAATTCCTACAGCCCCTGCTTTTATTCAGTTTTTAATCATGGCACTCCTCCAGTCCTTTAAATTACTGTAAGTTTCAAGTGGCTGTTAATTATGAAAAGTAATAGATATGTTCAGAAAGTTTCTCAGCAGCTTCCTCTCAGACAATTGGATTTTGTTTATTCTCTCCTGCTGCTTGATTGGCAAATCTTTCATTTTTCTACAGATGTCTTCCATTTTTTTAATTGTAAATGAAGCTAAATGTTTTGTGCTCTTCATATCTGAGTAAGGGAGATTTTTCTTGCTTGTTGGTAAGAAAATTTACCAACCATTGCTATTCCTCTACATTTCCTAACTGAGGTTTCTTAATTTGTTACTTCTTTAATCCTTGTTATCTAGTTTGCTCCTTACATGGACTTTAAACATAGATGATATTATATTACTGCTTCTGTATGTCTTTTTAAAACACTAGGGCTAGATTAGTCTTCCTTGTTTGGGCATAATTGTCTGCAAAAACCATTGCAGGTTGATACACCTGGAAGATATGTTGTACCAAAAGAGGAAATGGCGCATCTTGATGAACCTGTGACAAACCTGATCCTATCCAGGTATAGTCTGAATGTCTTTTTGTCAAGCACAAAATTTTAATTTAATTTAGTTTAATTAATTTCTGTTGATTATGCAACCACACCACTATTAATTTATTGTTTAACACATTCCACTTGGTTTACCAGTCAATGAACTTGGCAGTGCTTTAACACTGCCTTTTTAAAAGTCTTCTAGATATGTATTCTTGTAGTCTATATTAATGCCTTATGTAAACCTGGTATCTAGGTCTTACAGATAATATTTGGGAAATTTCTAATTCTAGGTCTAACTAGAGTGACAGATTAAAAAAAGAAGAACAAATTGTGTTCAGAATCTATAAGGAAAACTTGGTCCTGAGACTTTCAAACATGAGGAAATGTTTGGTTATAGTTATTTATTTATTTATATGAAATAGCTTTGTAATAGCTTGCCTCTATTGTCCTTTGAGATAGTGGATCTTAAATTCACTTAAAGCTTCATTCAATACTGCAAGACCAGTGCATTAATCAAATAGCAGGCTTGGAAAACACACATAAAATTTTTAACCATAAACTCTTGGTGCCAGTGGGTCGGAAGCACCCCCTGTTAAGTGCTGCTTCATTTGGCCATCACTGCTGAGGAGTCAACCTCCAGCTGCCACAAAATCTTATTAACTTTAAATATCCAAGTGCACAGTTTCTCAGCTGTAGTGCTGCAACCCTTAACCTCATCACAGTGGATTTATTATGGGGTTAATTCTGCTGGTTTAGAGAAGAGTTTTTTGTCATAGCAGAGCACTTTTCTGTTGCTGGCTGACTTTTGCCTTCCTCAAACTCTTACCTTCAACCTTCATATATTCAGTGAAGGTATAAAGAAAATGCAGGACTATCCCTATGTGTATGTGATGCTGTGCTTTGTATTTTCTTTCAATTACAATGGCTTCAGGCCTAAAGCTTACTTATCATCTCTCCTCTATTTTTTGTCTCCTCTTTGTTTTTTTGCCAAGCAGACATCATGGCACCCTGGTCTCCCACCCGTGTGGAAGCTTTTCCTTAGCTTGGCCAACATAACCTTACAGAACCCTCTGCTCTCTCTAGGACACACATACCAGAGGCATCAACAGTGCATCAAACAAAAGCAGTGGGGCATCCAGATGTCAATCACAGTCTGAGATTCTTCCAATATCAAACTCACTGATGCTGTGGGAGGCTTGACTGGAGGCCCAGGAGGAAGAGCAGCAGATGTGATAGGATGAAGGGCTGACTGCCCCTGCACAGGTGCTCAGGGCTATGTCCCCACTTGGGGATGATGGGCTGGTGTGTGAGGCTGTGCCTGCAGCCACACAGACTTTTCCTCTGGGACAGAGAGCAGGCCAAGATTTTAGGCTGCCATTTTGTGGGTGGTTGACTCTTTTTCTACCTCTCCACAAAGAAGTGAATTTCACAGCAAAATTCAGCTGTACTTCATGAGCTGCCTGAGGTTGCATTTGTCTCCTTTATATGAAAAATAAAGGACTTGGTAAAAGTTGGGGAACAGAGAAAGAGGAGATAGTTTAATACTTAATAACTAACTGAGTATGTGGAAGTTCTGTATTCAGTCCTTTGGATATCTTTGAGTCCTTTACATATAAAGCTTACTTTGCATCCAAGTGACTTTACATATTGAAGTGAAAATCGATATCAGTGGATAACAGCAAAGTAAACTGCAGCCATACAGGTTCCTGTGTGGTGCCACTGGTGTCATAAAGTCTCACTGTGCACCTTTGTTCTCCACTGAGCTCCAGTGTTTCCCATCAGTCTTGAATTAGCTATCATCAGAATGCATGTGGTCACTAAGGAGGCATTATTCTTGCTCTCAGTAGGGTAATAGGTTGTTTTACAATTAATATTTAATGAGAGTGAGTTTGGAATCTCCAGGAAGTCATTAATAGTTGATCTGCTTAAAGGGGGGTTATTTGGGTTCATCCCATCTACAGTAATTATAATACACATTAGCTTGTGGGCGGTAACCATTCAGGTCTTGAACCCTGAGGGGAGCAAAAGTCTGTCAGAATGAGGAACAGGTAATTCATAGAAGATGGGGAAAATGCTCTCTGAGAAGAAATATAGTGTATAAAATCATACCTAAAGCTATTAATCTTTGCGTTTAAACTTAAAAAAAAAATTGGGGAAAAATCCTTTATTTAGGTATGCCTTTATTGTTGTGTTCTGAAGTACAAATAGGGTACAAATCTAAAGCCAAATTTACTCACAATACAGATCATCAGACTTCAAAGCAATTCCAACATCACTGGAACAATATCACAAAAAAACAATGAAAAATGAAAGCAAATGAAAAAATATATAAACCTTAGGTTTAAGCAATCAGTAGCGAACATCAGTGGGTAATTTTTTTATAAAAACACAAATACCTCATTTATCCAAAACCACATTTTTTGATTGAATGCAGCTATTTGTGATGTTATGCCAAGTTTGGCAAATAGCTCCACTCCACCTATTTTCTAAAAGGAAATAGTTCATTCTGACAGTTTATAAACTAGGTATTTTGATTTTTTGTTTTGAAACAATCTTTTTAAACTAAATGTATATCTATATCTATAACTCTCAGAAGTTTATAAATTTTTCTTTAGAAGCTACTGAAGCTGAAATATTTCAGTTAAGGTGGAATAATCAGGGTTTTTTGTGGGCTTGTTTGTTTGTTTGTTTGGTTTTTTGTTGTTTGTTTGTTTGTTTGCTTGGGTTTTGTTGTTTGTTTGTTTGTTTGTTGTGGGGTTTGTTGTTGTTTGTTTTTTGTTGGGTTTTTCTTGGGTTTTTTTGAGGCGGTGATTTTTGGGTTGATTTTTTTTTTTAGACAGCCTATAGAGTTTTAGTTGCAATTTTTTCTAAGAATCTGAAAATTCAGGTATTCATATAGCAAGCATGGGATGAGAAGACACTGAAGGACCAGCAAAAGTCTTAATTTCACCCTAGATGCAGAAAAGCTTGAGATCTTACAGCTTGCAATCCAGATGATATTGGTATTTATGGGAGCAAAACCAGAACATTTGAAACTTTAACTGAGTTTCCACATAGAAAGTCCCTCAGAGTGATTATATGTTATTTAGAGAATGTGAACATAAAGCTGAACATTTATAAAAGGCCCCAAACCATTCCTGTCCTTTGCAGTGTTCTTAGCAAGCTTGGCTGCTCCTGGGAGCACATGGTGCCATTGAGTTTGTTGTTGCTTATTGATCCAGGTTGTCTTGTTTGGGAGGAAAGTTTTGAATAGGGTCTTTTTAGAAAGCAAATTTAAGCAGTCTTTCTTTTTCTATCAGTTCAGGAAAGAGTTTTTTGGAGAAAAGTGGGAAAAAATGTTTATTTAACAAGCAAAATACTCACAAACATGAAAATATGAAAAATATTAAACAATGGAACTTTTTGTTGTTCTGAAAAGATGGCAAATTTAGAGAGTTCTTTTGTACTTTAAGGGGTGTATTATGTGTGTGTCTTCAGCTTTCTCTCTGCTTTTCTGGGGCTTGGGCCCAGTGTCCTGGCCAGTGCAGCTTGGGGGACCCCCGGATGATAGTCCTGGTGTTCCCAGACCGAACAATAGCTGAAGAGTTCTAAACAACTTCTGGCCTCAGCTAACTAAAAAAAAAACAACTAAAAGCAAAGGAGAGCTCTCTCCTGCTGTCCGTGCTGCAGACAACACAGTCCATGAAAAGGAATGTGCAGGAGCAAGTGCAGTTTCTGAAAACCAGCTCTGCACTTCTTCTCCCCCACTTTGCTCTCAAAACCAGTCTTAAAGTGCAGAACTTAATATCCAGCATAAACAGAACAGATGATTGGGGGTACAAGCATCATAAAGTCACCCCAGGACATTACACCCATTATCCCCATATCATCACCTTACTACCAAAACTAATATATATTCTAATTCTACAAACACATGCATTATACATACATATATACATATACACATATATACAGTATGCAGCTATATACAGACAATGGCAGTGACATTCAGCAAACAGTGATATTTATATGTAGTTTTCACTTAACAATCAGATTTTTCTGAGATACACATCATGTTGCTCCATCTTTCTGCATTATCCACCATGTGTAACTTGGTCTTTGAGCAAAGACAGCTTCATAGATGGATTTGTCTGTACTTGAGGCAGAATTGATTCAAACTGTTTTTCTTAAGAAATCTCTGAAATGTACCATTGGGACTTTCTCTCCATCTATTGTATGCAGGGACTCAGATTGGGTAGGGCCTGCTCTGTATGTGGAACTTTGGGTGTTGACCAGCCAGGTGGCTTTTTCTAGATGTTGCTCTTAATTTTTGAAAGATCTCCCACCCAGTGCTTTCAAGGTGGTTTTTAACAGTCTATTGTATGTTTCTACTTTGCCTGCAGCTGGTGGATGATAGGGGATATGGTATCCCTACTCAATGCCATGTTCCTAGGTAGCCTAGGTGTTGATAAGACTATTCTTGAAATGAATCCCATTGTCTGACTTAATTCTCTCAGGGGTATCAAGCCTTGAAAGGACCTGCTTTTCATGGTCCAGGATGGTGTTATGGGCAGTAGCATGAGGCAGAGGGTAGGTTTCTAACCATTTTGTGGTGGCTTTTATTATTGTGAGCACATAGTGCTTACCTTGGTGTATTTGGGGCAATGTGATGTAATCAATTTGCCAGATTTCTTCATACGTATATTTGGACCAGCGCCCACCATACCATAGGGGCTTCACCCGCTTGGCCTGCTTGATCGCAGCACATGTGTCACTGTCATGGATAACCTGAGAAATACTGTCCATGGTTAAGTTTACTCTTTGGTTTTGTGTCTACTTATAGGTGGCAGCTCTGCTCTGATTAGCTGAGGCATCATGAGCCCATTGAGCTAGGAACAGCTCAGGAGGAGATTTAAGATGGCCTTCTCCAAATCTTGGCAGTACAGATCAGAGGTTCTGGTACCAAATGCAGACATGACACAGAGAGGGAGAGAAGGTACAGCCCACAAGGTGAGCTGTGGCTCTTCCTGAGTGATTGTGGGGAAAATACCTAGCTTTGACTTCAGAATCTCAGTGCTCAGCCTCTAGTCACCCTAGGACACAGGTAGACTCTGAGTACTGACCTCTTTGCATGCTAGCTCTGATCCTCAGCAAGGATAGGGAAAGCACTCTGTGCTTCAGTCATCCTAAATTTTGTCTCAGAAGTGATGTCCTTGATATTCTTGGCTCTTATAAATTTCCAGCTTGTTCTCCGAAGGAACTTAAAAGAATGAGACTCAATGTGTAAGCTCCAAGCCTGGACCAACAGCTCTTAGAGCAGGGGACTGACCTCTGCTGGTCCCTTGTGGCTGGTTTCAGTTCCTGTTCCAACAGGATAATGAAGAAAAGCTGGATTTCAGTAAAGAAATAAAGCCTTTAATCATCAAAAGAAGCCAGTATTAAAAAACCAGAAAACTAATTCTTTTTTTCTATTAGAATAGATGTACACTCATCAAAAAACATAGCTCAAAATTATACCCAGAAAGCCAAATTATAAATTAATCTGATGGCAGTGATTCAGATTAAGAATTGATGGGGTTTTCATGGCTTTTAAAAAAAATTCTTTTCATATGTTTAGCCAGCTCTCAAGATCCCAGGATACTGCTTTCTTATCACTATATTAACTCTTGGTATATTGTTTTTGCAGCTTAAATTTCATTGTTACACTTCACAACTTGGAATTTGTGGGACTGGTCTCATATCACCAACTAAGTTTTGACAGTTTTGCTGTGTGTATTATTAATTAGCTTTGCCAGCATTTGTTGAGCTGGAGGACCTATCTTTGTATACTGAAGAATGAAATAAGTGAAAATATACTACTGTTGTTGCTGATAGAAATTGACCTTTATGCTGTGTAGTTTCTGAAGTCCTCCAGTTCTGAAGCTGTTTGTGTGCCCAGAGTGCACCAGAAACCCCAGGCTTTGGCTGAAGTTTGATCAGGATTACAAGAAAATCTGCTGACCTGTGTCAGTGTACAACAGTGACAAGTTTCAGAAAATGTCAGGAATTACTGTGAACACATTTGATGAGAAATCAGTGAAACAAAAGAAATTATTATAGATAGTGCTAGTAAGTACTGTGGTGTTATGTTTAATGCATAGTTTTAGATGATCTCACTGTACCTGGTAAATGTATCAGAAATGAAGTCTCTAATTAAAAGGAACTGCAACGAGATCTTGACTTCATTAAAACTGTGCATTTTCCTGCATTTAGTCATACCTGTAGATACTTGAAATAAGATCTTGATGCACAGACACACTTCCACATTTGTAACCTCTTCCAGTATGATCTTGTAGAGTTTCAACAAAGGAAGAAGTGAAAACAGAGATGATATTGATTGATGTTACATGATCTCCAAAGCACCTTTCCTGTAAATTTGTAAGATTTATTTCTCTGGCAGAGCTGCTTCAGTGCTCAAGTCAGGAATCTCAGGATTCTGCATCTACAAGGATACTTTAACCACTGTGCTCCTGCTTCTTCACCTCTTGGATCTTGTTTTATATACACAGAGAAACGTTTTTGAAGACAAGTGTTTTGCTGCTATTCAGAGATGAGAACTGTGTGTTTGAACAGCTCCTCTGGGCTCCAGGCAGAGGCAGGCAGCCCTGATTTCTTGTTTACTCTTCTCTAACTTGGCATTAAGTCACAGTCTCAGCAACAGCACCCATTTTGTAGGTTTTGTGCCAAAAAATAACTGTTTCTGAGGATTCTGAGCCTGGATATGATTCCTTAGGAGGAATCAATAGAGCATGTCCACAGCACTGCCACCTCTCCAGGCTTCTCTGATACCCTCTCCAGGGACAGGGAAGGAAGAATCAGGCTAAGCAGCTCTTTAGGCAAGAAATTTTCTTGGCTGCAATACTGTGATCTGTGTGTGTAGTAAACTTCCATCCAGGCCAGAGGCAGAGGGAGTTTGGCCCAGGAGTTCTGTAGCTGGTGAGCTCAAATTTCCCTTTTTGGTTTCTGTAAGACTTTGGGCACCCAGAAAGCTGATTTCTCAGGTCTCTCTGCTCTCAGTTTGCACTGCACTGCTGTCCCTCAGCCACACTTCTCTTGCCTTTCCAAGGACAGTCCATCACCATACCTACCTAGTTGAGTGTAAACAAAACTTCTTAGGTCATAATTTTGGATTTAGAATTCCTAGTGTCCTCCTAAATCCTGTTTTATATTCTGGTGTCTTTATTCAACTCTAAATCAAAAGAGGGTATATATCTCAGTCTTAAAGGTTAAAGAATCTGATTATCTCCCCTGACAGTGAACAGTGTCTTGAGGTGGTGTGTAGGTCATGTTTGAATGCCTCTTATTTAAGAAGGCAATCTTTCATTTGCCTTTGCTTTTCCTGATTATTTAATAATTATATGTCAATTTTTCCTCAGTTCCACAGGACTAGAAATATTCCTTCTACAGGATAAAATGAGCAAGCAATTGAGGATTGTGTAAAGTAGAGGCCAAATTCAGGAGGAATACTTTTTTCTAATATAAGACTGTCTAAGCCCTAATGGTCACTTAAAATCTGAGCATTGAAGCTTGTAAAATTTAATTTGTTCATAGGTCGGGAGTATGAAAACATGATCTCCACATTGGCAATGCAAGTTTTGCTGGCTGGGGAAAAAGGCTTGTGACTTAGTTCTCATCTTTTGCAGTTTGTTGTCTGGGAAGGGTGGTTTTTGCAACATGATGTAATGTTATGGAAATAAATACCCTTGGCAAAACAACAATTATTCAGGATAACAGACTGAGAACAATTGCTAGCAATTGTAATCACAGAATCATAAAATCATAGAATATACTGAGTTGGAAGGGACCCACAAGGATCATCAACGTCCAGCTCCTGGCCCTGCACATCACCACCCCCAGGAGTCACACCATGGGCCTGAGAACGTTGTCCAAACACATCCTAAGCTCTGTCAGGCTTCGTGCTGTGACCACTTCCCTAGGGAGCCTGTTGGAGTGCCCAACCACCCTCTGGGTGAAGAACCTTTTTCTAATATCCAACCTGAACTTCCCCTGACACAACTTCAGGCCATTAACTTGGGTCCTGTTACTTGTCACTAGAGAGAGGAAATCCGTGCCTGCCCCTTGTTTTCCTCCTCACGAGGAAGTCGCAGATGAGGAGCTTCTCCTGTGATGAGGTCTTCTCTTCAGTCTTCTCCAGGGTACTGACCAAGCGCCCGCAGCCACTCTTCATACACCTATCCCTCCAGACCCTTTACCACCCTCGTGCCCCTCCTTTGGATGCTCTCTAATAGTTTAATATCTTTTTTATGTTGTGGCACCCCAACTGCCCCCAGCATTTGGGGTGAGGCTGCCCCAGTGCAGAGCAGAGCAGAGCAGGACCATCCCCTCACTTGCCTGCCTGGTGATGCTGTGCCTGATGCCCCCCGAGCTGCCAGGGCAGTGCTGACAGACATTCAACTTCTCATCAACCAGGACACCCAGGTCCCTTTCTGCAGTGCTGCTCTCCAGACATTTGTTCTCCAGTCTTTATACACCACCAGGGTTGCCCCATCCCAGGTTCAGAATCTGGCACTTGTTAAGCTTCATATGGTTGGTGATTACCCATCTCTCTAATCCATGAAGTTTTGTAGATGATCAGAAGGGTATTACCTCCATAACCTGCAGTTTTGTTTTATCCTTTGTTTTCCATGATATTTTTCATGGTAATGGAGCTCTTCCCTACTAGTTTCATCCACTGTTATATAATGGCAAGGAAGAGAAAATATGTAAGAATTTTACCAAAAGAGAAATCCAGCAATCACTCAGTGCCTTGCTACCACTGGTTTTAATTTTCAGGTTTTGGATTTCTTGTTTACATGGTTAAATTTGGCTTTCTGTGTTAAAGTCTGAATTTACCTAGCTTGTACTTTAGATTTTTTTTCTGTAAAAATGCCTTACAAGAGGAAGAAGTGTATTTATTTTTCTCTCTCAGATATATCTGTGTCCATTTGTTTCGATCATCTCTCCAAAGAGATGCCAGAAGGCAAGTGCAGCACCTTCCCTCATGTCTCAGGATGAGGAGGATGAATTGATCATGGGGTGATCTGTGCTGACTTAAGCAGGCTGCTGTATATGACTCCCTGCTGCTTTCCCTGGCTCTTTGTGCCCACTTGCCCCAGAGGTTCTCAATGTGCAAAGGCAAAGATAAGAGGAAGGTTTACATGAACACTTTCCTTTTTCCTTTGAAAACAAAAGTCATGCTACAGTGCTAGAACCACTGTTTTATTTTTGTACTCTCGTTTTTCATTTTTCTGTTATTTCTTGTTTTTAGGTGGATGATAAAACTGGTTTATCTTAAATCAAGGGTCTTCTGTCTCTTTACTCAGTAAGAAGGAGGAGCCAATCCCAAGTGCCAAGCAGTGGATATTTTTATTTCTAACATCTGTAATCACTGAAGTTATCCACTTCTCTTTTTACTCTGACTCATTTGGGGATATTTGATTTTAGCTTTATTTTTTTATTGTTATAATTTTCCCTCCTAAGTCACCAAGACCCTCTGAAGGTCAACAAGTCCCAGTAAAGAACAATAAGTGCTTCACAAAATATATTTTTTTCCATTTTTAAGAAACTGAAAACATAAAAAAATTTCAGGGTCCACTGCAGAATGTTACAAAGGCTTGATGGAAAGAAATGGGTGCAGATTTCAGGGAATTAATAGCTAAATCTGCCTAAATGCCATTCACATAATTTATAATGTAAGGATTTAGTGAAAGCACAATGTAAATGTATCTATTTGATGAGTGAAAAAATACTGGGCTGTGTTATATGACAGAATGACCATATTTTGTACAAATGACTTCCGTACAGAACTTATGCAAGGAAATTCATAATACTTTAACCAGGCACTGTTTATCATACCCATATCATATCCATCCCTATGATCATAGAGAGTGTTTCTACAGAATTAAAATATTATTTGTCAAGTGAACAGTTTTGTTTTATTTTGAGCATTTGAAGAATCAATAAGGGTTCCCATCACTGAAGTTACAAAGACAAGTATGTGTACCAAGGACAGAATTGTAACAAAAATTAAATAGTAGACTAGAGAAAAAGAGAGAATATAGGGCTGTGAAATGTTGTGGTGTCTTATTTAAATAGCTAACTGAATTCCCCAAGTGAAAAATAGACAGCAACAATCTACCCAGCAGTGATAGTTGCAATTATTACATGGATAAATGGAAAATGAAAAAAAAAAATGGTTTGGTTTGGTGTTTTTTTTTTAACTTCCATTATTTAATAATATGCTTTAATGCTTCTGGTGATATAATCTGTTTTTTTATTAGCAATTATATAAACTATCTGCTTTCAAATGTTACTGTTTTTGAAATATTCACCTGTGAACAACTGAGTCAGTATGCAGCAGGTTAAAGGTAGTCTAGGACAGAATAAATATTTTTGTTTCTTTGTATATCATATGCACAGCTGAAAAAATGGACAGACAAATGAAAACATTTCTATTTGTTCAGGTAAAGACAATATTATGCATGCAAGTGGTCTCCTTACCCTGAAAAATAGTCATGATGAGTTTTTTGGTTTCCAAAATATTCAGGAGTAAAACATCAAAGAAATAATATGCTTCTAACATTAATACAGTTCACATTTCAAATCCTGCCTGGACTGCTTGATTGTTTTGTTAGCTGCTACTGAATTCAAATTGTAATGTTTTTCATTGCTGTGAGAAATGTTACCCTGTTCAAATCTTTTTCTCCAAATATGTTTCTCTAAACATCATTCTCAAGGTACTCAACATCTAATAATGAAGAAATGTATGCTTATTCTGTCCCTTTGGTCTTCTCTTTTGATGTGTTATGAGGATAGGTTTTACTTTTATTGTGTTTTGTAATTCTGCTGTTAAGACTGAGCTATGTGTTCAGTCACTTAGTGCAGAGACTTTAAAAATATATTTATTATTCTCCTCCAGATGATAGTTTGATTTTGGTCCTGTTCTCATTGCTTTTTTGTATCCCTTGAAGAACAAAGAATTTAGGTTGTTCTTTTTCATGTTATTTTTCCTCCTTGTATCACTGGAAAAGAAATGTACTGGTGTATTCATTCCATAACTAATCAGAGAATTTGGTGAAAAGGAGCTAATTTTTTTTTTCCAAACATAAAGCCAAGACATAAAAGGGAAAATTAAATCAAATAATACCATAGAATATCAAATAAATAAAATAAATATCAAATAAATCAAATAAATCCACAGAACAGCAGAAGACCAGAAGCCAATTACTACAGTGCATGTCCAGAAAGCAACATGGTATTGAGGAAGGGCATCACAGAGGCAGTGGAGGGCTGTGACTAACTCAGTGTTGTTAGAACATCACTTGGGTAAAACACTTACACGAGTGCACACACAGAGTCTTGCAGCACCCACCACTGCCCAGTGTCTCCTACATCTTCCCTTGTTTCCCTCCCTCACCATCCCTGTGCCTACAAAAACACAATCTTTTCAGTAGCTGGTCTGGTTGTTATGTGTTTACTGCAGCAAAGTACACTTAACTATTTTTTGCATTTCATGATCTTGGGTGTTTCTTCTGGCCAGTGAATTATGTGTCTCTCTCCTGGTTCCTACACCACAGTGCTCTTCTCTTGTTCTTCTGCCTGGAGATTCACACTTGCACTGTGAACCCTCTTTCTGCCTGTGCTGTTGAGCTGCTAAAGTAGAGAAACCATCAATCTACTTTTGTCTGACTCAGGTTAGGTAACATTGGAAGTGGGGTGGGAACAGAGGTCATCTGGTGTGGTTTTGTCTAAGTTCAGAAGTGCATCCGCAAACACAGTGACAAGCAAAGCCTTAACTGGTCCTTAACATTTGTTTTAAGTAGAACTCTATTTAGAAGAGTAGATGACATTGGAATATATGTCATTCAGTTCAATGCAAATATCTATCATTTACTACTCCTAGTGCATAATAAATGTATGCTAATACTCACCTGCTTCCCTGAATAAAGTGCTTTCCTAAGTTGTATCCTCACCTGACTTTCTGCAAGCTCAGCTTCCCACTTCCTCCTGTGGATTCTGTGACATTTTCTACTCTGTCATTTGACTTCATGCTTTTCTCCACCACAATCCACACCAGCTCCACAAACACATTCAGGTCTACCAGGTTTCACCTTTCTATGCTTTGTAATTTCAGTGATGCTGCTTCTGATTCCTAGAAAAGTTCAGTCATGGTTTCAAGAGGGTTTTTTTAAGATTTACAGACTTAATCCTCTACAATTTCTTTATGAAACTGCACCTGTGGTTTTTGGGTGGGGGTTTTTTGGTTGCTTTTTTTTTTTTTTCCTAACAGTTAATACCACTCTCTTCTTATTTATGTCAAAATAAGTCTCTCTTGGCTTTTTGTGTTATTATAGTACAGGATTTTCAGCAGTAATGTGTTTCTTTTTCTACAAGTGTGACTCTGCATGAGAGAGTTTAAGAAGCTTTGACCGAGGTTTGGCAAATGGATTTATTTTTAGAGAAAAAAGACACACACGTACATTCTTCAGGATTATACTTAACTAAGGATATTCTGGGTTCTTCTGAGACTTGAAGAAGGGCTCATAAGACATTGCCATTTTTTTCTCAATTAGTTGAATAAATGGTATTGTACCTCTCTGCAAAACTTTAATTTAAAGCTGTTCTATACAGATATAATGCTATTTTTGTGCTAATTAAGAAACTTGCAGATTTACTGAACTCATCCCATCTCACTGTTGCTGTGCCAACAGGTGTTTTGTTTCATTTGGGGATAAATTGCCTGCCAATGCTTTGTGGCACACAAAGCATTTCTTTAAAAATGTCAGACAACATATAGCTGTATCATTAGAAATGCTATGATGATGGCCAGACATTGTGCACTCAATTATTATTCATTAAAACCCAAGCTTTTACAACTTCCCAAAACACTTTAAAATTGCCAACACTTTCAATTTTCATAAACTTATAGTGGAAAATTTTGCAGTGATATTTTCTATCTTCTCAGAATTTTTACTGACATTTTTTTATAAACAGTTCTTATTCACAAGAGTGCATATTTCCCACTGGTTTTTACAAAAAAAGTATAATTAAGTACATGAGAATTCAAACAAAAATGGTAAAGGGAGCAGATATAATATCACCAAAAAATGACAACTGAAATTTTGTACACCTGAAAAAAAATCTGTATTGCAACTCAGGGAAATATTTTTTTTTCTTTTACTAGTAGAGGTATTCACATCTGTAACTAAATGAGAAAGAAAAATGTTATGTAGTTTAAAGTTAAAATTTAACTGAACATGGTTTTGTGTATTTTCAGTTGCCATTTCCACTAAGATTTTATTGTTGAAAAGCTATTGTTAATGTTTTGACATAAGGATGAAAAAAAGCTGGTGATTATGTTTGTTGGCTGTTCCAAAAACTTGGAAAGGGAAATAATATTTCATGAGTTTCTGGGTGAATATCCCAAGCAGGATGAGATGTTTCCTGAGTAAGCAAGGATTTGTAGCCCACACTTGCAGGAGCTGGTTCTATGGTTTGTATAACTTAGAAGTAAAATTTCTGCTTTTCAGGCCATGGTTAGTTACCCCAGAGAAAGTTTAGTTCCTCCAGCACTCAGTTTTGTAAGCTCCCTGCCTCTGATGGCATGAAGCAACCCTTAATGGAACAGGATGTATTGTTTCAGGATTATTATGTGCCTAATCTGCCTGCCAAAACTCATTCTGAAGTCAAAATACCTGCTGAATCAACTTCAGAGCATTATTCTGCTTCTTCTGTAAGTTTTATGCACTACTGTGGTTTTCTTTTCTTCCTTTTTCTGTATTCTGTCCGCCCTGTTCCCATATGGTTTCTTAAATCTATATTAATATCAGAGGATTAAAATATTACAACTAATTAAAATTATCCCTATTACTGACAAAAGCAATACATTACTGAATTAAAACCAGTAGTATAATCCTTGGTTCAATGGTGCAATGCACTCCCAAATTTGCTCAGTGGCAGTTTTCCCTGGGGAGGAGGCAGTGGAGCTGAGGGAAAAGTTACCCTGCACTGCCTTGGGTCCCACAGGCACAGAGAGGCACCACAGGACCTGCCCAGCCCAGGAACCAGAAAATGCAAAGGGAACTCCATCCCTGGCTATGGGACATACCAAACTGCTGAACTGGGAACCATGGACCAAGGCTTTTATGGTTTTCTCTTTCTGACCAACACATCTATAACAACTCTGGTATTTGGTGTGCATTAAAACACCCCTGCAAGAACACATGTAAATAAATAATATGGCACAGGTGGTGTCATGCTAAGCAGACCAAACTGATTGTGAAAACCATGCTCATGCAGAGAAGAACATTGAACTAGGGTACAAAATTTGAGCAGAAGCAGATAGCTTCTGTTGGGGTTCACTGTATAAAAATATGACCTCAGATCTTTAAAGGTACTTAGGTCTTTTACTCAAATCTCATTTAATGGGAATTTGACACCTAAGTGCCACTGAAGACGAGACATTAATATTTTTTAATCACTCACATCTTTAGCCTGTTTGGAGAATTAGTATCACAGAAAATCCCTGTTCAGGTTCCTATGGCAGATCTAATGCCACCATAAAGCTTCAGAGGTTTTTAAAGTGTCTAAAAGCTTCAGATGCTAAAGTCAAAATTGCATTTTATGTGGCTCACAGGCCAATACATCACTTTCTTTTTTTCAGTGTTGTTATTTCCTGAGTAACCCTTCTAAAGCAAAATTACATTGGAAAGAATGAGATACAAGGCCAGTGGAGAGGTTATATACTGTAAATAAGAAGGATATGCTTTTTCTTTTAAGAGAAATCTGTTATATTTTAATAGTCCTTATGTACATAAATTCAGCATAATCAATTTATTGTCTTCACATATGTATTACTGAGAATTCCCTTTCTTGCTCATTTCCTTTTCTTGCTCAGTTTTTCTTGCTGAAGTCTGGGGAAAGATGTTGTCTTTGAAGCACCTGGAAGTTTACTGTTTTGTGACTTCTAAGCTCCAAACCACTCAGAAATGAAGTAGCAACTCATTACAAGCACTTGTCACTCTTCTGTCTTATCTGAAGTTCCTATTCTCTTGAGTGACTTTAACAGCATTAAATCAACACCGTCTACTCGAGAGTTGCCAGTCTAGTATTTTTTTGTTAGATCATCTCTCTTTTAATCTGATTCTGTGGAAAGCAGCAGGATATGCCAGCTCTACAATTTATCCTCAATAAAAGCAATCAAAGACATTATTTTCTTATTCTCTGAGCTCTGCTCTATCTCATATTATAGAATTTTCCTTCCCTGACTGGTAGCAGCAGCTCAGGCCAAAAGCTGTGAAAATGGCAGAGAATGATCATTTCTGGTGACACTTGTTGGATGTGCTGACTATACCATCAGAGAAACAAAATACTTCTCCATGACAACAAATTTGGCCATCTAGCACCTGACATTTGGCAAATTCCTGAACATTTTGGTAGTGGATGAAATCGGTTTCTTTTACTTAGAAGTCAGCTAAAGGAAAATTCTCTAAACCATAGATTCATTGTAGCAAGCTGAATTTTTGATTGTGATGGCAGCAGAGACTGTGCACAAGTAGTAAATTAAAATACTTCTTTCTGCAGCTGTCTATCCTCCCTCTCTCTTGTGGTTACTGCCCTCGAGAGCAGAGGCAGTAACACAGCTTAGATTTGCACCTCCTTGCTCTAGTTCATATCTCGGTGTGTTAGATTAAGCCACTGATGAGGAGCTATAGAAACCCCATAAGACCACACTAACACAGTGGACTAGAGTTGTGATTCTGTCATGCTGATACAGAAATAACAGAATTATAGAGAAAAGGGAGAGCAGACAACTCCGCACTGAGGTCTTAGTCAGCTATGACTAGATTTGACATATTCCAGAAACTGCCTGTTCTGGGCATCACAAGTGGAAAGAGTTAGACTGCTGGCTGGGATTTACAATTCTTAGCTGGCCTTGTTGAATTCATCAGAACTGAGGATGCCTCAGCCAGCCAGAGAACTAGGAGGAAAGGCTGGAGGCAGAGAGAAATTCGTACTTCTGTTCCAGCTTTCAGCAGTTCAGAAAACTTCTAAGCCGGTGTTTGTGAAAGATTGGCATTTACAGCCTGAAGGGCTTCAGTGCCTTAGCTGCCACTCTGTGTTTGGATGCTGTCTTCTAGTTCTCTTTGAAAATTCAGCTGAAAAGGAAGGTGTCTGTTTCTGTCCACCTTTCCTTTAAGAGAGGACTTTCAGAGGCAGTTCAAATTGTGTGCATATCCCAGAAGCTGTGCCTTCATTTCCTGGTTTAAGACAAGAATTATAGAAGTTTTTTTTCACTGCTCTTCTGTTGTAGTACTGTGCAGAAATAAAAACAAGGCTGAGAGGGCCAGAAAAAAGAGCGTAAACAACTGGGAATGTAACTTACAGCCTCATAATACACAGCCTGGCCCAGGAAGAGGTCAGGTCAGATACTGCTTTTGTATTTTATTTGTGGATGCTTCAATGCCAAAATGCGTAAACAATCCTTGGGGCAGGGAGCAGAGCCTGGGGGAGGGATCACATCAGATCACTGAGGAACCTCTCTGTGTTCCCTTTGCTTACTGTGTCTGTGCTTCTGAGCCTTGTGCCCTTTCTACAGCTGTTACATCTGCATGGTACCCTGTGTGCTGAAGCCAATGATGGACTGAGTACAGCATGAGACAAACAAAATATATGAGACCAAGACAGTGAGCTCCTGAGCTAATTTACTTCTTCCCATCAGTACATACTACGTCATACTCTGGCTTCTGCATGACTTAAGCATTACTTATATCTCCAAAGCTTTTCAGAGCCCAAGGACTAGCTGCTATATCAAAATCCTGTTGAGCAATATGCTTCTAATATTAAGTCAAAGAGTTAAAAGTAGCATAAAATTTTCTTAATAATCCAACTTCTTCTAGGATGAGTTTCTATTCAGAGATCAGCATAATCTCCAAGGACTTCCTGCTTGTGCATACGAACTATGTGACCGTGTCTTCTGAGCCAGCAGTTTGCAACACCAGAGGGCAATATCATGCTTTCCAGTGTTAGGCATTCATCATAGAGACCACTGAGGCAGTGACAAAAGTGACAGCCTGATAAATCAGAAACAGGCTGTCCATACCTCACAATAACAAAGTAGTAACAGGAACAGCCTATGAGCAACAATCTTCTCTTGCTAACTAGCCCTAAAATCTCTCTACAGATTGCATTATTGGTCACCACACCACTGCTTGGTCTGCAAAGTGAGATCAGAATATTCATTGTGGTTAACAAGGGCACTACACTCAATGTACAAACCACCTCAGATGCTTTCTCTTCAACTATAACATTGCTGAGCTTAGTGTAGCTGCAGCAAATGTTTGATGTGGCCATCAAACATCTTAAATGCTTGAACTCTCAGATTTTTCCACCCAAATTGTTTAAGCATATGATGATTTCATTTCAGTTGACGCAATGATGTCTCTTTATGGGATCAACATCTAAACATTAAGTTTAATTAGCTGCCCAGCAGATTTAGTAGGGGTTTTAGTTATTACTCAGTGTGGCAGAAGTGTTTCAATTCCACATTATCCCCACATCGTCACCTGAGTTTCTTCTCCATAAGAGGTGACAGAAGAAGATTGACACCTCTTAATGGTGAAATAACTACATAAAGCTCAGGATGGCTGAAATGGGTTGCAATTTTAATCAGCTCCAAAAATCAAGGAGGCAAAATTCATTAAAAATCTATCCAAATCATGAAACTGTAGCCCATGCTACAAGCAAGTAATAATTAGCTAAAATATTAGTCTTTGTGAATGGCAGAGCTAGGTTCTAATTTTGACTCTTAAAATTTTCAAACCTCCTGCTCCCCCAATAACTTTGTCAAAAACCTATAATGATGTGACTACCAAAATAAAATATTTGAAAAAATGGCTATGGGAAGAAACATTGAGGCAATTAAGATGAAGACCTCTGGTCCTGACCATTTTAATCTGGGCATAATAAAGCATTTATTAGCATATTGTATCTTTTAGATACCATTTTGAGTGTGTTGCACTCCTAACAGATCAGGTACATAGTGCAGTGAACCTACATACCAATGAGAAGGTGCTTTCCAGTTTGTGTGCCACATATTGAGAAGAATGGTGTCCTAAGTACTTGATATGATCTATCCCTTTCAGGAAAATAGTTCAAGGGCAATATTTTAATAATAGAAAAATTGATACATATAGAGAATCCTTTTATTTCACTTATGTCCCTTCTCTTCTATTTGCAACTGTTACTTGCAATACTTATTCAAGATTGGAAAGATTAGGCATTCAAAGTTTTTACAGGAGAACTTATTATTTTGAATTTTTGGTGTTATTTTAATGTCTACTTCAATTAGTTCAAGAGAAAGTAAAATTTCAACTTTTCTAATAATTAATTACTTTGCCTTATCTCATCCATATTAAAATAATCCCCATGAAGATACCATAGTGCAGATACTGTGTGACATGGGCAGTTGCTTCCAAGCTGAATTTCATTCTTTGTCATGTTGTGTTTGTAGGTGGCTTTTCTGTTGTGAGAAGCTCTGAAGATCTCTGTGGAGCCCAGGAAGGGAGTGGCATCTGTTATTGCCTGCTCACAGCAGAGAGATTTACAGCACCCCACCATTTCAAGAGTTTCATGCAAAGAGGGAAATATGCTTCCTTCAGGCTTGGCTGGATTCAAAATTAGCTGCTGTTAGTCCTTCATCATTTCATCTCTCTCTTGTTAGCAGTTTTGCATCATGAAAGGCACCTGGTATTACACATTCAGGGTTGTAATTTTTGTCAGCTTGGTGATTGTACTGCTTTTGAGGTAAAAAGTTCTTGACATCTGAGTTTTAAACTGTCCTCTGCTTGACCTACCTTAAGGCATTCTTCTTTGGTTTCAAAAAGCAACAAGAATTTCTGTTCTGATTTAAATCTCACTTATTATGAAACTTCTCTGTTTTCAAAATAGCCTCTCTAAACATAACTTTTTAAAAAGTGTCTTTTAATTTAAACAGCCATCATAAAAGGCACAGTAATGTATTAATAGCTCTTGGAGAGACAACTTTTGTCTTTCTGAATTTGGCACAGACATGGTGTAAGTATTGTCAGATAACTTTCCCAATTAACATAAATAGCATATGCTCAAATGGCTTTTGTTTCTAGTAAGGAACCCATGGAAGTTGATTTTTGGATACATGAAACATTTTACTAGTCATCCAATATGGTTATCTGGAAGTTGTTCTTTCCTGATTAATAATATAAAGAGTATTGGCAACCACAGTTCTGAAAAGGGATTTGTCATTTCAAGAGAAAGACATGATTAATGTGTTGAATTGAAACAGGAGTTAGATGAAAGCAAGAACCAGGTTATTTATGGAAAATATTTTCCCACCATTCCTAATTTCTTCCAAGTCTCTAGAGAATTATTAGTATATATGTATATTTAATATTCAATTTTTTTTGTAGGATTAACCTAAGAGTGTATGGAGATTTTGCCTTAAGCAGAAGGATGTGGACAGAATATTTACTTTTATTACTGTTTCATTTTCCTGTTCTTTTAATAAACCCCTTTGTTCTTTAGACATAATGTCCTGACATTACTTTTGATATAGTAACCTAACTTTGTAAGAAAAACGTTGCTTTCAAACCATTTTTTTTGAGGTAGCAATCATGTCTTAAAAGCAAATGTTTGGTACTAGAGGAAGGAATGCTGTTGGCAAAAGGAGCTGTTTTAAATGTTAGTGAAATGTATACTAGACTTCTGAATTAGTCTACTTTTTATCTAGAGATTTCTTCTATATACACTGCATGTGTTAAAAAGGCAACTCTTAGCAGCTAATGAATATATTTATAAGAACATAATACAAAACATTGTGAGAAGTGAAGAGAAGATAGGAATTATTCACCTTTACTCATTTTACATGTGTTCATAGCCTTTGCATTAACCCACAGAAAGGCTATCTCCTGAGCACTGGTCTTAGTCAAACACTTGACAGAAAAAAAACCGTCATGGAATTGCTTCAATTAGTCTGAATTCATTCCTCAGTTAAAAACAAAAAAAAAATAAAAAAGCAGAGAAAACCAAGAGACCATCTTGATACAAAAATATTATTTTGAAAATAAGTAGACATGGAGATGCTTTTATAGCAACTTGAGGATAAATTTGTGAGAATAAATCATAAAAGTACTGTTACTATCCATTTTTGTGTCAATCTTTATTCTCCTTCTCTTTCTAGAAGTGTGTAAAATTTGTACTGACAATTAAATTCCTAGGAACATGATTTTGACAAGCTAAGCTCTTCCTTCTCCTAACTCTGCTATCCTGCTGCCTACCTGCTATTAATTTCAACTTAGTTGATTTAAAAAGGAGCACACTTTTTCTCTATTGAATAAGATTCTGAGAGCATTGAAACCAAACTGCTAAACTTTAGATGATCACTGAAAGTTGGAAGAAGGAATTGAGAATTGACATCAAGTGCACTTGTGTGTTATGAAGACTGACTGAGGCAAACGATGCTTTCATAAAATGAAATGTGGCAAGAGAATGTCTGCTTGTGGTTTTCCTGTCCACTCTTACCTCCTGTGGTAGTTTTCATTCCAAAAATTTTTGTCTGAGATAATATTTTACTGAGGTTTTTTACACGCAGAGAGGTGGTACCTCCATCTGATATGAGAGAGTTACAGCTAAGTTCACATGTCTGTTGCCCATATATAGGAAACTTGGCTCCCAGAGTACACAGCTATGTATGATCTCCTGCACAAATGCAGTCTTGGGAAATGATGCATCAAACAACACCTACTACAGGTGTTTATTTTGCAATCAGCATCCATTAATTCTCACCACACATTTTTGTATACTTGTTTGTGATAATCCTGGTCATCTTATCTTAGTGAAGAGCAATAATTTCACATTCTTTGCAAATTCATTACTGATGTACATTAGTCACATATTACCACTGAAAGATATTTCTGCTGAATTTTTCTCAAGTTGGCCAACAAAATTTACAATTTCATAGCGCTGCCTGCGTTACGAATAGATATTTTATTTGCTATTTATTTTCCATTCTAACAGAACACAAATGTGTAATTATGAGTGGGGAGAACAATTTCTGCAGTTTGTCTTTGGACAGGTTGCTACTAATTTAATTGGATTTTGAGTTGTTGGAATAGAGTATTCAAACGCAGCTCAGTCTGTGGCTTGCTAAAGAATTTTTGCCAGTGTTTGGAGGCTGCTGAAGCTTTCTATAACTGCCTGATACTCCTAGAAACATTGGTAGGTTCTTGCAGCAGGGACAGGAAACAGTCTTTTATGTACAAATTACTCCTCCTCAGAGATGAAGGATTTATTTCTATGACAAAAAGCTCTTTTATTAACATCTGTATTATTTCAAACCTATTTTTATGTCATATATTTAGAATAGCAGCCACCAAAATCTTCATGCAATTCCTCACCTGATAACTGTACAGTCTGAAAATATCTGTATTACAAAGTATCATGAAAACACCAGCACATAAAGGAAAGATTATTATGAATTCAGATGGGTTTCCAAAGGAAAGATTATTATGAATTCAGATGGGTTTCCACATGTAGATCTGCTTCAGAAGTACCAGTATTACACTCCTCTCTTCATTCACCCCCCACTTCCTGCATTTTTCCCTGTGCCTTCTTATTTAGAAGAGAATGTGTTAATCTGCATTAAAAAAAAAAAAAAAAGAAAAGAAAAAAAAAGAGTAGTCTTTATTTTCTGTGATTTTCTGTAATTTTCCTTTAGATTCAAACCTCTAAATTATATAGGGAAATATAGTGCCACATTCACATGCAAACTATTTTTAGAGAACATGAATAATTACACCAGATGGTTGTTTAATTCTCTTGGCATTATCTCTACTGTACATTTATGGCTTAAAGTAATATTTCCTTACACTTTTCAATAGCTGTGGAAGGTCATGGGTAAGTCCTGTTTCGTTATTTACATCTGATCCCTTTTATAGATGTATTTCAATGATCCAGCTGTTGGTGGACTACAGAGATGCTGATCTTCAGGCTTGTAATAAACTATTCAGCTCTTGGGGACAAAGAAGTATGTTCATAAGAAAATTTTACATCTTTGACAGCAGATTGTTGTTAGTGTTTTATATACAAAGGAGCACTACTCACTCTATGATTGTCTTCATTTAATCTTCCAGGATTTGCTAAAATTACCCCTTTCAATTGCATCTTTATTTTATGCAGCAGTGAGAACAGAAGAGGTGTTTCTTCACATTCTGCATACCTTGACTGTTCTCTGAGGATGTGGAGAGAAAATTTCTGCACTTCAGTCTCTTTGGTTGCTTAGTGAAATAGCCTAAGCAATTACTTCCTTCTAAACTCCTAAACATTTGGACCAGTGTAAAAGATTTATTCTTTAGGTGTTATTTCTGAAAGCCACAGATTGTTATGTGTCAAAGTTAATTCGACTGATGTAGAGAACTTAAAAGCATGTATTCTCAGGAAGTATCTGGCACTAGATTGAGGAGGATGAAAATTTTGTATCAAAAGAATTTTAGAATTGTATTTTTGTTCTGTTCTGAAACAAAAATAAAACCTTTCAGACACTTACATAGGCAGGGAAATATATCAAAGTATCTGGCTTTGGCTCTGAAATGCAAGTAATTCTGTTTAATAAGTGTATTTATAACCCATGTTGCTTAGAGAGCTGGCCTTAGTCATAGAAGCCATCTGTTGTGTTTAATTCCTTAAATTTTGATCCGGCATATCTCCAGAGCAGGCAGAATAAGCCTTTACTTTTGTTGCTTTGCTCAGACTATTGTCCTAATTGCAGGTATAAGTTATTTTTTTGGCTTTAATAAGTATGTTGGTGTATTTTCATTTTATTAGGAAGGTCCTGATATTTCAGCTAAGGGATATGAGAGCATATAAGAAAATAGAGAAATCTTGGTGATTTTTGACCCTTCTGAAGCTGCAAACATTGAGCAACCCAGTAACAGGCTCACACTGAGACAAATTTGGCTAAATTCAGCATATATATATATATTTGGCCAATTCCTCCTTCTATATATTTATGTGCACCTGCAATTTATGTTCAACAAGCAAAAAAAAATTGCGCTCCATGCAGCAATTGACCTTTTATTATCCTCACCCAGAGCAGGGGATCTGAAAAGATCTAAAAGGGCTATAAAAAGAAATCCAGTTTAGAACAGTAGGGAAGGGAAGGGAAGGGAAGGGAAGGGAAGGGAAGGGAAGGGAAGGGAAGGGAAGGGAAGGGAAGGGAAGGGAAGGGAAGGGAAGGGGAGGGAAGGGAAGGGAAGGGAAGGGAGGGGAAGGGAAGGGAAGGGAAGGGAAGGGAAGGGAAGGGAAGGGAAGGGAAGGGAAGGGAAGGGAAGTTATTCAGCACTGCTTTCTTAATTTGATGTCAATATGAAATTTCATATATTCAGATAATTTATGTATTGGAAGTTATAATCATTAAAATTTCATGATTTCCTAAATGCTTATGTTGAAGGACTGCTCTGTCTAAAAGGAATCTGGCTAAATACATATTTGTAGACCAGGTGACAAGAAATGAAAATATGTGGTGTTGTTCCCAGCTTACAGAATACTTTTCTTTTTGTGAACAGCATATAACTGAGGCGTGTGTGTAATATATTACAGTTAATTCATAGTTCAAGAAGTGTTTGGACACTGATCTCAGACACATGGTATTATTCTTGGGGCTGTCCTGTGCAGGGCCAGGAGTTGGATTTGATGATCCTTGTGGGTCCCTTCCAGCTCGAGGTATTCTATGATTCTATTCTATGATATTATGTGGATGAAAGCATTAGTTCATTTTCAGGTACTTTAACAAATGAATATTCAAGTTATGCCAGTTTATCTGCATGATTTATTCTTCTTGGGGCACAATCTCTCCTTGTCAGTGTTAGAGGGCATGTGTCTCTTTGTAGATAGATATTGAGTCCAGTGGGAGGATAAATCAAACATCTTGAGCAAATTCAGTGAAGATGCAATCTTCAGGTGGCCAGAGCATTCTCCAGATCATAAGGCAACAGTGGGTCCTTCCTTGGAGGATAGATTTGGGGAAAGTAAGGAAAAGTTCTGCAGTGTAATGTCAGCTATGTAACTCTACTACCTGACCTACCTTGCACTTTCTGTACATGTAAGACGTGACTGCAATTTCTCTACATTTGTTCTTTTTATCTTGTTTGGAAGGCATTGTTACCACCCTAACCCAGAGTAACTTCCCAACTCCCATCAAACTTGTCTACTTCATGCATTCAAGAAATATTAGAAGCACAAATGACAAAACGTGGCAACATACATCAAGCTCATTAATTCTCAACCAATTTTAAATATACTAAGCAAGTGTGACATGTTGATGCAAAAGGGCCTTATACTTGGCATATGGTGAAGAGAAATGCAGAACAGCTGCAAACATTGATGCGCAACACAGAAAACAAACTGTGGCCAGAAAATTATATCTGTCTCTTAAATGATGAATTCTCACCATCACTCAAAGCTAAAAGAAATTCCACATTGTTGTCATTACAGTTCCCACATATATGACTTTTTTATCACCTTATCTTAGAGAATCTGTAATTTAAAATAGAAACACAAAACATCCAGATAGATTATCTAATTAAGTTTGTAACTGCAATATAAACTACAACATAGAAGGAAGAAATATGAGCTAAACCCCGGGGTTAATTGGTGTTTAGAGCTCTAAGGTAACAGAGTTGGACTGCTCACTTCACAGAGTTGTTTTATCTTGCTGAGAGCTAGCAAAAGCCTCCATGCAGTACACTGTGTTCTGCACTGTTGGGTCAGATGTGAATATCCTGCTCATAAAAACTACTCTTGGAACTATAATATTTTTTTTTCCTTGGAGTTACGAACTTTAGACAAAGAACAAAAATGGTGTTTAAATCTCTTTTAACACTGCTTAACAGAATTGCCAGAAATCAGGTAAGCATCAAAGTTGATACATTAAGATAGAATATTAATGAAGTGAAGAATAAATTGCAAGATGTTTTTGTGTGGATATAGAAACGTCTTTTTTTTTTTTCTTTTACTAAAAAAAAAAGTTTGCAAAAAAATTTAGAAGATGCTGCCAACCTAATTACCAAAGCTGTATCAGCTCAGTTACATTGGTAATCAGACTCATCATTGTGTTCCAATAGAACTTCTCTCTTCACTTTAATCTCACCAGGAATATATGATGAAAGCATATTAGGCAACAACATATGAAAAATGTCTTGTATTCCCTTCTCATAGTGGGAAACTCGAGGTAAGTAGAGTACTAAAATTTTGTGTATTTCTTTTAATAGTGGTACTGTTAAAATAGGAATACTTCAGCCAATGCTGTCCATCACCTCGAGACTCTTCATCTTGGGGCAGAATCCTCTGACGTCAGATCTCTGTCCTCACCTGTGGAAAAGTCATTCCTTTTGTTCATTGTTTTGACCATTACATCAGGTCCAAGAAACATTTCTGTTATTTGAGATTTGTTATGGTGTTTGAGAAGCTCAAATTCTGTTATAACATTTGAGAAGCTCAAGCCCAAAGCTTTCCCACCTACAAAGCACTACATTCTGCACATTGATTCTATTTTCTGCTTAACAACAGAGAACTAGCTCAAAATAAACTGGTAAGTGGCTAAATGGTAGCTTAATGCTGATGGTTGAAAATCCTGTAAGTGTGTCATAGCACAGTAATATCATTGCCTAGCAATAAACAACCAAACTTAAAAGATGCTATAATTTTCTTCTCATAATGCACCTTTAATCACAGTTTTATTGTACCTTCAGCATTTATTAAGGTAATAATACAATAATTAATAATTTAAACATGACTTTATTGTAAAAACTGTAATGTTGAGTGTACTGCTACCAGAATAATCTAGTTAAAATGGATCCTGTATCACTTACAGTAGGAGGATAGATAGGCACTATCCCCAAATTGTCACAGTTAAGTAGCAAGTCATTTTCTATAGATAGGGCCAAATTCAACTCTCCATATTGCTCCAGATAACCTAGGAAGAACTTCAAATAGCTGTATCAGATTTGGAATTGGACCAAATGGTACTGTGGGCAGGTGTCACTATCTTTTTTTAAAAGGATTTATTCATCTTCTCTAAAATTTATTTGAACAAAATCTGTTAATCTGCCATGTAGGTAGTGTCTGAAAATTTGATGGATGGATCATATTTTCTGCTATTAGTAGAATAGGAGACAATTCTCTCCACAGAAAAAGGTAATAAGATTTGTGTGCAAAGCATCTTCCTTTGTCAACGAATTGAAAGATTACTATAATAATATATAACGTTAGACTAGAGGCAAAGGATTACAAACTGCATCCTTGACTTTCCTGTGCTATCCCTGAAGGTAATGCAGCATTCTACGTGGAAGGAACTGATGTTTTCATTTTGGTACTGATTAGACAGGGATCTCCACTGCAAACCAAACAGAAACCATCACACAAGTGTACCGCTGACTGTGTAAAACAAAACAGAGCAGAAATGACCTGGCAGAAGTAGTACAGAAACATATATCCTTCCACATTTCTTCCTTGTTTCAGCTGCAGGGGGGCAATTTGCATTATTCTCACCCATGTTGAAACATCAAAATGTTGCTTTAGGTTACTGACCCACACTGACTCTGATACTGACCAGTGCAATAGGGATCCTCTGCAAACCAGTTCTGGAATAAAGTAGCAAAATCTTTTTTGCTGATAGATGCTACTATATTCTCTCTGGGACATCTTTCTCCATAATTGAAATACATAACCTTGCATAAACATTTCTAATTTAATTTCTTTTTTAAATTATTTTGGCCCTGACACAAAAACATTCTTTTTAAAGGAATGCACAGTATTCTAAAATTGTAATGCAGGACTTTCTAATCTTATCAAGGATTAGAAGAAGTAAGCTATCTAGCCAGGCTTCATCTGTGTGCCTGATATCTTTTGCAGGACTCTTGTGCCTCAGTACATTCTTAAAGTCAGCAAGGATCCAGCAATGAACAGCCCAACAATTGTACAGATAGGTTCCAGCAGCAGAGCTTGTTTTTACATTGCAGGATAACTCAGACTGTTACCAGCATTTCTCCAAATCTCAGCAGGCTGTCTCCAAGGGTCATCTAAGTCAAACATCCCAAATGATTATTTTTTCCATAAAATCATATCTACTTGCTGACAAGGCCTGGCAAAGAGACATATTCTTTGTCCTCATTTATGGATTTTCATGATAAACACACTGCTTTCTGAAAAACTTAGGGGCTTAAAATTGTGATGAGAAGATGCAATCTGGAAAGAGCCATTTATCTGCCAGGATATACTGCACTGCATCTATAACTAGGCAGATTTACAATCAAAAACACATTTCTGTGTGTGAAGTTTCACTGGTAGAATGGAGAATTTCAAAGGCAATTAAATGGAATGAAAAAAGGCAATTTCTGCAAAGCAAAACTATATTTCTGTAGGTAAGAAATGAGCGGTTGGCTTAATTAAATCAGTCATCAGGACTGGAGATTGTAGAAAACTTTTGGAAGAGAGCATGCACTTACTGGAGTAATTCTAACTAAGAAAGAAAATGTAAAATCAATACAGTCATTTCAGTCTGTATTTACTTCAGAGAGGGGAAGCCAAGGACAGCATATGTCAATGACTGGGGTCCACTTAGAGAAAACATGACAGAAGATAATTTAACATGACTGTCACTACCCAGAAGATCCTAGGATGATGATTTTACCTCATGACACATTTTGTTTGCTTTATCTGTATCCATTTCCAAGTATAGCCAGGTACCACTTAAAGAATTCTGAGTTTGTTTTTTCATTTTATTTTTTAGGTGTTGTTGGATTATTTCAGAGAGGCTGCATTCTCCTTCTGTGTATGGTGATGAGGAGTGACCCTGAAGAGTTAACATTTACCTCTTAAGATCAATCCCATGCTTATCAATCAGAGGGGTCAGCCTCAGGAATTCATCTTTCTGACAGATGTCAAGCATGGCAGGACAGTGAGGAAAGAGGCTGAACCTGACACATCATCAAGAACACTGAGAAAAGGGCCAATAGCCTTGATGATCCAGTGGATGGGATGTGCTAAGCATGACCAGAACCTTCTGCTGGTGCTCCTCTGAAGTCCTAATGCCAGGCTGAGAGCTCTTTCCACTTGACACAGCAATGCTGTTTGCACAACTCATTTGGCTTAGTTCAAGTAAGTGAAGATAATGGAATGATAAGAAATAATATTATATATATGTATGCACACACACACTTGCAGAGGAATCCATTACAGTTTTAAGTACATTGAATCTTACTCCATGACAAATTAGACTGGGAGGGTAAAGTGTTTAATGCCTTCAAATGTCTGGTCTTTTCTCCTCCTTTTGTACCCTTTTGAGATGGACAAGGAAATGAGATACAAATATATTGAGCTTAGACATCACTATATCAAGCGAAACAAAATTGTATTTTAACGTGGTACATTATAAGCTGAGACTGTTCACATATTGCTGTATATCCTGTCTGAAGAGGATAAATTCCTTTTCAGTTTTAGAAATATATAAGCATTATTGTAATACTCCCAGTCATCAAAGAGGTAGCTGAACACAAATCCACTACAACGTCATTATTGTCAAAATTGCATTTAAGCCACTTTGAACTTCCAAACAGATCACTGCCCAGAAGTTATTCACTTTTTCTGAAGTAAGTACCAATGTGTGTTAGGTTGTATTCTTAAAAGCTCTTATCCACAAACACTAAGATGCAGAGAGTCACACTGGGAAGTGAGGGAATCACAATAAACTTATTAGAAAAATGAGCCCCTGCCCTGGTTCCTCCCAGGGCTGTCAGAGGACAGCCATCAGTGCTTTGGGGATGGCACCCATCACCATTAGTCACTGAGAGAGCTTTCTGGATCACTTTACAGGTTGTAGTGAAGAGGTGAGGAGGTTCCTGTCTACCAAGTTTTGTGGGAGGCTTCAACACTGTTGAAGGCCATCTTGGGATTTTACAAGATCTCATTATGAGACGTTTAGAGGAGGAATCAAAGGCATGGAACAGAGAAATCAACATGCTCTGCAAGGGAACAAGCATGGAAACAGAGGGATAAGAATAAAAGGGGCCAGCTTAATAATAAGCTGGCACTTATCCAATCATGCCCTGTGCCTAATCACTGCAGTCTGCAGTGTTCTCATCAAACTCCGTTTCTAATTATTTTACCAGGCGAGGAACTCTGTATTCTGGTGCTATTGGCATTTGCATGGGTGCAGATTTTTCTTTCCATGTTGTCCTGTGTGGCTGGTCGTGTGCATGTGTATGTGCATCCCATAAGAGGGTGCCCATGTGTGTGTATCTACATGCTCAGCCTCACTGTGGCTGGAGATGGGGACACACTGGTACAACAGCTCTGCTGTAGGAGAAGGGAATACAGGTAACCTTGTCATTGATAAGTAACAGCTGTGTTAATTACCCAATACAGCCTTCCCCCTGATGGGTCACAGCTGTATCCAATAAAGATAAGTGTGATAAAAGGGTGTGGGTTAGCTGGTGGCAGGAGGGATACTGTGGGGGTGGAACCTTAAGGAAGAGGGAATGAGAGGATCAAGAAGAAGGATCCTGTGGAGAGAGAGAATCACTGCTGTGAGGTTAGTCTGGGTTTGCAGTTAGAGGCTGTTGTTGGAACCTACAGTCACAGTCTTGCTAGGGAAAAACCTGCAGTCAGAGGCTGCAAACTGATACCTGCAGTCAGAGTTTAGCAGGAAATAACCAGCAGTCAGGGGCTGTGAGGGAAGCCTACAGTAGGAGCTTGCTGCAGCCAGAGTCAGTGAATGGTTGGAGTCAGGATGGCTGAGCTGTAAAGAAGAGTAAACCAGGACCCTTTTCATGCTGTGATAAACAAGAAATCTGTGTTTTGGCTCATTTTTACCCTCTAACAAAAAGGGCTGCTGCAACACTCTCCCACTGTAGGATTACTGGATTTGGCAAGTTTGAATGTTTTAATTTAACAAGCAACTAAAAAGAGCTTTGCTCTTAAGAGCGTCAGTGTCCTGGGGTCATCACAGATTACTTCATGTGGAAATTGGCCAAGTTTTACTAAGTTCTGGATAAAAAGAAAAATAAAATGGAAACAAAAGAGTGACATATCGCACTGTCCAGCTGAGATAAAATATATAAATTATACTGTTAAATTGGAACATTAGAAATGCATTTTCTACCAAGGAACAATGCCTGCTTTATGAACAAATAGAACAATATCTTTCTGCAAGGCAATGCAGTGTTTTGCCTGTGCATGATACATTGATGAAACCTTGTAGCCTTGGGTATCTTGGCAAAGAAAAAAAACCCTAGAAACATAAGTTGAGGGTTAGTCTTTCAAGAATACATTATTGGGAGTTCTGTGCAAATTATGTGCATTGTCATCAATGCCTTGCAATTTCAGTAGGTAATCATATGTTCTTGTTACTCTCTAGGTCAAAATAATAAATTCAAGAAAAGTGGAAAATTGCACCAAATGAATGTATTCTTGTGACAGAATAGTGATAAGAACTGAAAGTTGTTTACTAGACAAGCAAAAATCGGTTTTGTTCTTCTGCCTTATAAAGACTAATCACAGCAAGGGATGAAATAGTTTAAACTGAAACATCAGAAAGAAAGTAGGTGCCTCTCTTCATAAAGCAAACATTTCATTGATCCCTTGAGACTGTATATCACAAGAGGAAAAGCTTGCAGCCTTGAAGAAAACAAGTCTCATTTAAATGACTTCATGAGTGAGACCAAGCCTTTCAAAGGCTTTGTCTCTGTTATAAATTTCTGTTGGCAGAAATTACTTTGTTCATAATGAGTCAGATATCCAGCAGCAATGCCTGTAAAGTCTCAGAAAGAAGCAGTTATGGCAAGTAGAACTCCTTTTGGCAGTGGGGTTTAGTGGTGGCAGACTGATTTGTCTTCAGCATTAAGCTGAAGCTGCATCAAGCCTTCAGCTGGAAATGCCGATAATTTCATGTAACTCAGGTTTTGTAGCATAGTATAAACATATCTGCTGTATCCCAGTGCAGTGCTCTTCCAAGATAGCTACGGTGGAAATATAGATATATCACAGAGAAAATAAGTCATCTTCAAAGTCACTGTAAGTGCAGAATTAACACATTCCTTGTTCCAGTCACAGAACCTGTATGTGCCCCCAGAATAACCCTCAAATTATTAGGTACACATGCCCATCTCTCACTTCTAATTTACTTTAAGAGACACTTCAACAAGCAGGTATAGAAAATGCTCTGTATTTTTGACTTTTATTTGGGGCTCAAGCTGTTAAATTTTTCACAGGTGGTTGAATTGCATGTTTTCCTGAATTTTCTGGGCACGCTCTGGAGTCTGATTTGCACAGGTGTAGAGTACACACAGCTGTAAGTGAAGTCAATGAAAGTTGTTCTGTGGACACATGAAATGCTCTATAATTCTAAGCTGAATTGCATTTTTAACACTTTAAAGCCATATATTGAATTACTTCACTGACTTTTTCAGGGATAAGGAGATGATGAGCCATATACACACACCTGGAATAAAATCTTTTATGAGAAATTGTTGAAATTTGGCAAAATTATATTAAAGTAAAAACTCAGGGTTTTTTTATAGCTGGAGAGTGCTAAGCAGGCTTAAGAAAATGTGACATAGTCCCACTCTGACTTACAGTAACTGCTCTCAGAATCCCTATTGTTCATTATAAAAGGCTTTCTACTGTAGCAAAAGAAGTTTAGAATCAACTAAATTAAGCCTATTTTCAATTCAAAATTAGTGGCTGAGATGTGCTCTTGCAAATATTAAAAGCACTTATAGCATCAGAGAGGCTAATTGACTGTCAAATTTACGTCAGTTAATGGCATTTTACAGGTACTTAAGTTTAAAGAGATCCGCTTTTGTTTTGCTGTGTCCAGCTCTCTGGGAGCCTTATATTCTCTGCTAATAAAAATTGCATTAATTGAAGAGAGAAGAATATAACCTTTTGTAAGATAAGAAGCAATCATCAGTATGTTTAAGTTATGTAATGGATTTTAAATTCTTATCCTTAATTGCAGTTCATGTTTATGAGCCTCCTTCAAAGGATCAGCCATCTTCTTTGAGAGTATGTCATCTGATCTGTGTAACATCACCTTGTAAGCTGATCTATGGATGCTGTGAGATTTGAAAATGTGGAATGTGTTTTCAGAGAATGACATCATTTCAATATTGCTAGCCATTGATAAAGAGAATGATTAGGCCATCACTTTGGGCAAAAAGGGAGTTAAAATTAACTCTTCTAGAGCAAAGTACGAAAGAACATTTTCTTTGGTTTATGTGGGTATTATATAGTCTGTGGAGATTTAATTAGTATGGAAGTATGGAACAAAGAAGTATGGAATCAAATAATCTGAATTTCACTACCCAAAATTCCAGTCTAATGTCCCTTGAGGTTGTTACAGAAATTGAAACTCTATTTTTGTATTAAATGGAAGGTTGCTTATATTTCATGGAATAAATTCATGGGATCATAATGATTCTAATGCCTGGACTTACACCTTTTCTGCTCTATGGTAAGTTGCATGGTAGGCATTCTTCAAGCAAAATTCAAGAAAACGGACAGAAAAAAAATAAGAAAGGGGAATAAAACAATGTCAGAGAAAAATCAGGCAAAGTAATTCAAATACAAATCAGTACCAGTGGAATATACTAGAAGAAGCTTCAGTGGCTGTGCACAATGTTATTATAGTGGCACAAAACACCAAAAGGCATCTCTTCTATATCTGTGTCTAAAGGGAAATGAATATAAAAGAAGATGCCTCTTTGGGCCCTTTATGGATCCAAATAGTCAAAACTAGACTGGAAAAACAAGTTCCTTCAAGGCACACCCATTTATTACTTGTATGTAAACATGAAACTTTCATGCTGTATGTAACTGTAATGGGTTTGAAGCACACCTTTTACATGGGAATAGTGCTCTGCTCCTATTTGGAGGGCATTAACTTGGATCAGATTTCATTGTAAAGACTGTCATTCTATTTAAAAGACAATCATCTATTTAAAATTTCTTTTGGAGATAAAGTGAATTTGCTGACAAATGAAAAGCTATTTGCTACTCTTTCTCATTTAATTCCATTTTCTTTTTAATTTCATGTCAATGAAGGTCATATTATCAGTGTAGAAAACTCAGGAGAGGGGAGGAAATACAGTGGGAAGGAAGAGGATTTTTTTCATTTGCTCATACATTCACTTCACTGACATGGAATGGTAGGTAACAGTTTCTTCGTTTTGGAAAATTGTTAAATTGGTCTCAAAAATATCATGCAAAAACATATCTTCACCAAAAGTGGTTTTGGTGTAGCTTGGACACTTCTTGAAAGGAAATAAAGAATCATAACTCACATTAATAATGTTTAAGTAAATATTTGTGCATATTGATGTCTCAGTGGAAAATACAGAATAATTTAAAAAGCTGTGGTTGAGGTTTTGCTTTGTTTTTTTTTTTTAAGAAAGCCTTACTAAGTCAGGAAAACACACTAGAGTTTAAGGCAGCCAACACAGAAAAAAGGCAATTTACAGTGCAGATATTGGGAACAGTAAATTAGAGGTTGCTCTTGCCTCAATCAATTTCCAGTTGATTTAGTAGTAGAAAAGTTTTTCTTGAAATGGAATCTAAAGGTATTGAGTTCTTAATTTCACTTTATTTTCTACTCACTTATGGTCTCTGACAAGTTATAGTTGAGGTAACTACACTGGCTTTAGAAAAAATTCCCATTGAGTTTATTTCACCAGATGTGAATTTGGAGCTAAATCATCCCTCTAGGATTCAGGAAGTCTGTGGTTTATTCTACTTTAAAAAGTAGAGATGAAAAATACTCCTGATGTCTTTCTCCATCTTTTGCTTCTACTTCTCCATGTCAAATTTGAAGTATTTGGAGTTTGGCACCCATTTCCAGTGCTAGCAAAGCATGATTAGTAACATGGACAGCACAGAGATGCAACCTCCTCCTCAGGTAGATACTCAATCCCCATACAGCCCAGATTTCTAAATATTTTTGCAAAGAAGTAATATTTGCAGCTCTTGAGCCTTCCACCATTGCCTAGGGATAGGGTGGAGGAGCAATGAGAGCTGTAATCCTGTAATCAGAGCTCATGGGAAGGAAAAATTACTAAAAAAGAATGAAGAGTAGTTTACACTGTTTTAGCCCATGACTCAGGAGTCCCTGTGCACTAGTTCAGTGTCTGATATTAAGAACGGAGAACAATCGTTCATCTTTTCTTGTTCTCTTTTGCCACCAAAAGCATCTTCAGAGTCACTTGGGTAGAAGCAGCACACACAATGTAACATGGGGTACAAAGGAGGTGCCAAATTTCCCCAACTTCATTTTTTTTTCACCTGGCCCAGACCAGTTTACTCCTTGCCTTGGTAGGAGATTTGGGAAGTTCTACTTTGAGGAAGCATCAGTGATGAGCGTCTTGGAAAGCCCAAGTCTCTTGCTCCAGTTCTTGTTTGCTCAGTCCCAGCCCATCTGCCCCACACTCCTGGCCCCCAAAACAGAGCATGATATCAGCTGTCCAGGTTTTATCAGAGGTGAAGTCAGGTGTGATACATCAGTGTATGACACCAGTGTATGGGAAGTAGCTCCAAACTTTATATTACCCAGCTAATGCTCCCATTTTAGGCTACACCCTGACAATGAAATTCTCTGAATGCTACTCTGTCTGTATGTTGTCTCTTGAGACAGTTGTACTCCACATTGCATTCCTCAGCTTGATGGCCTGAAAGGTATTGCCTCACTTCTACCTAATGCCACCACCTGCAGCTGGAACCCTTGGGATCTGTAATGATTCTTATGAAGTTAGAGTAGTAGAACCTCAATAGATCATTGTCTCAAATCTAAAACACAAGAAGCAATTTGAAGTGAAATTCTAGGGAATAACATCTTTATTTTTTCTTTCTGAAGTGGTTCAACAGTGGGTTCTGTTACCAAGGAAATTATTGAGACCAAAAACACGACAAGATAACAAAAAAGTGGCAAAATTGCAACAGTAATTTAAAAAAATACCTGAAGTTTGTATAATTAATATGAAAAAAAATTCAGGGGACATTAAACATAGCACTATACTCTCAAACCACTTGGAAGCAAGTGATGAGCCATATATGTCTTGGGGATTACTCTGCATTTTACTTTTGTGGTGTTGATTACTTCATTTTAGGAGACATAAAGTGTATTAAATCAAATCCCATTATATCAATCATTATATTTCTTTAATGTGAACTTTTCTAGGACTTGGGTGTTACCTTTTTGCTCTCCTTTACAACAGTTTGTAATGTTTACTTTGGTGTTTTAAGCAATTAGGAGAAAGGTACTGTTATTTTTATTAAGTTCTACTATTCAAAGTTTGGAAGAAAAGACCCAGAGGATGAAGGGACTAATGGGAAGGAGAGCTGGAGCTTAGATTGTTTGTTTGTTATCACCCAATAGTCCTGAATTCATTAATCTTCTATGCATATTAACATCTGCTCTTCTGTCTTTAGAAAATGTTGGTACCCTGACACACATTTGAGTGATAAACTGAATATTTCAAGTATAAACACTATGTTAAGCTGCTTGAAAAGAACTACTCTTTAAATAGTTTTTACTCTTTAATATTTGGAGATGCTACAGGATAAAAAAAAAACCAACAAACCAACCAAAAAACCAACCGAAACCTCAACACCATCACTGTAAGCATTTCACTGGGCAGTTTTTCAAATTAATGCAGTTTAACTATTACATTAACTTAATGGCTATTTTCCCCTACTTTAACCATGCTAAATGTGCCGGCAATAATGAGCTTCTAATGCTGTCTCTTTCAAGTCTCAGAGGCATCTTTAGAGCTCTGCTTATCTCCTGGATCATAAAGCTGCATAATTTAGTATTCAAACAATTAATTTAAAACTGAAACACTTTGAATTAACATAAAATTAATCAGAAGAAAAAAAATCTTAGCATTCTCATTCTGTTTATCTCAATTCAGTAATTTGAAATTGTAGGATGAATAAAACTTTACAGTATTCTGTTTTCTACTTATGAATCAGCTGCTATGAGCATAAATTTATCTAAAACTATAAGGCACATTTTCAAAACCTTTTGAAAGAAAAGTTTCTTGTGTCTATTAAGCTAAGGTGATTCTTTTGATGGAACAAATTTTTTAGATTTTTCCATACCACTAACTGAAATAGAAGCATCTTTAAAATTAATTGTAATTTCTAACCTATTTCCAGATTCGCAATACACAGAGGTAGCTGATGCACGAAATCAGAACTATTACCTTATTAAGGGGCTAAATTCTAATAATTGTGCAACTCACAGCACTGTATCGCTTAACATTTTAAAGCATCTCTGCACTTAAGCTGTGTTTTACTTCCTTTGTTGTGCTTTGATGTGCTACAAGTGTCCCTTGTAGGCTGGGCTATTGCTAACCAAGGAAGAAAATTGTTAGAAGAAATTGTATTTATCTCTTGCCTGTATCATCAGTAAGACCTACATCTAATAAAAGGCTGAGGTGCCTAATATAGTAGAGTATCTTATCTGAGTAGCCACATGACAATTCTAAGTCCCAGATTTAGGCCCCTATTGCCATCACAGTTTCCTGGGGACACCTAGTTACCAAAGTAACTTCTTTCATCTTATTTGAGCTACCTTTATCTGATCTAGTGTCCATCTATAGTCAAGACTGTTGTGGGATTCGACTGATCTAATCTCTTTCTGGAAGATTATAGGTGACTATATGTGGTCAAGCGAATCTCTGTCCAGCAATCTTTACTCTCCACTGGGAGAGTGGCTTAGTTACTGGGATACGTAGGAATACAAATTAAATCCAGTCCCTGTCCCTCAGATAAGCCATGTTACTCATGGTAACAGCAACTCTGTCAACTCTGAATCTGGGTCTGAATGTTCATTTTCTCACTATTTTTTTTCAAAGAATTGAGTAGGATTTTTTTCTATTTTTACTTATTTCTTGTTAAATTTTTCCAGTATTTGTTTCATATAACGCAAGGAATCCTGAGTCCCACTTTTCCAGCTGTACGTCTTTGTAGCACTAAGCTGCAAAATATTACCTTTTCCTTGTATTTTGGATGTGTGGTTTCTTATCTCTGCTACATTCTTTGCTGTGACTTTCACAGACTTGATGTTGGATGGCTCTTTCCTGGGCTAAACTATCCTGGGAACATATGGGCACTGGAAACCCCTTCTGAGTTAGCTAGACATACATTTTGGGTCTCCCATTTCATACGTGATAGCCCTAATCATTTTGTAGCTGTACACTTAGTGCTATTAGTATAATTCTCCTTTCTTTATGTTTTATGATTCTATGCTATGATTATTTTTTAAAATATCCAGAAATGGAAGGGACCCATGAGGATCATCGAAGTCCAGCTCCTGGTCCTGCACAGGGCAGTCCCAAGAGTGACACCATGTGCCTGAGAGCATTGTCCAAAGACTTCTTGAACTGTCGGGTTTGTAGCTATGACCACTTCCCTGGAGAGTCTCTTCCAGTGTTCCTAATATCCAGACACAGTTTCCTCACGTTCCCTTATGTCCTGTCACTGATCACACAGAGAAGGGATCAGTGTCTGCTCCTCTGCTTCCCTTCGTGAGGAAGGTGCAGACTGCAATGGGATCTCCCCTCAGTCCATTCTTCTCCAGGCTGATCAGACCAAGAGACCTGGGCTGCTCTTCATACAACTTCCATTCTAGACCTTCCACCATCTTTGTAACCTTCATTTGCTTTCTAATAATGCTATATGGTCCATGACCATAGCTTAGCACAATAAATACAAACATGGCAAACTTGATGGTTGAAACTAGCACCTATTTAAATACTGCAGGTCTTTTTATTAGCTGAGCAAATGTCTGGATTTCAATGTTGTGCATTTTATCACAAATAATGTTAATCATAGTACACTTTGGTCACCTAAAATGTTAGGATCTGACCCAAGATAAACGTCTGCTGTTCCTCTACCATCCTGCTTATCTTAATGTTACCAAGTTCCAAGAGCTTTTTCAAAAATATTTATAGATAATTTAAAGGCAATAATTTTAGAATTTATGCCTACTAGTTCTCCTAAAACTTTTGAAAGTGTTAATTTTTGAGGTCTTTAATTTCCTGTAAAGAAATCAAGCAAAATTATTTCATGATAGATGCACATCTGAAACAATTTGCTGAAGCTTAGTCATTTCCATGTGATCAGACAGCTTCTGTGTTATCTAGCTGTGCTCTCCGGATTAGAATGTCTCACCCATGATTCACTGTGGGCCTCCCCTACTCAAAGTGCTGTTGTGCTGCTGTGCATTTTGAGTGAGGCCCTTAGCCTTGTGGTGCATTGCTAAAAGTGAGATCATGAGGACATGTACTCCAGCTAGCAACTTGAAGGCAGCTTCATCTGACACATGCTGTGTTTAAACTGGCATTTTGGTGGAGAACAGAACTGAAGTTTTGAAGTTAATCTCCTTGTTGTATCCACACATTGGTTTAGGTCAGAGAAAGGTTTCAGTGCACAGAAGGTGGACTCCTTCCAGAGGCCAAGTGTGCAGAGATATGCACTGCCACTGTTCTGTTCTCTAGACAACAAAATATGCTGGAGACATTTGAGATGTGTGGGACCTGGTGAAGTTCAGTAAAACTCTCCAGCCACATGCAGTGTGGGTGTGAGATCCTGAGTGTCAACTGCTTTAATCTACTGATCTCTTCTTTCTGCATCAAGATGTTTGCTTATATAGACATAGCCATAGGGAAATCTAAACAACAAATGATAAACAATCACAATGTTTCAAATTGGTGCAAGAATAAAAAGCAACAGCTTCTTTACTTTACAGGTTCTTGCAGTACCCCCACTGATATCATGTGAGAGCAGATTCCAGGAATGCATTAAACATTCTAAGTAATTTTAGTCACGTCTTATCCATTCTCTGTCATTTTCTCTGTAGGCAAAGAACTGTACATGCAGTGCTTTGTTTTGACTTTTTTACTAGTTAGTTATTTTATTTTATTGCCTGTGCCACATTATATTTGTACTGGAGTAAACACACTGAAGAAAAGATATTTTGGTGTTTGGAAAACAAAGATCAAATGTTTGATGGACTTTGGCTTCTGTGGGAAGTTTTTGACACTTTTTTTTCCTAATCACAGGAATTTTAACAATTAAAAGGATTAATACAAAAGATTTTCCTTCTGTGAAAATCTGAATATATTTGCCATTTATTCCTGAGACAAAACGAAGAAATACTGGAATGTGTGATGGGTCGAAATTGTAATTTTTATTCATCTTTAGTAATCAAAAAGTATTGTTTATGTAATTCATTTGCTCTTTTCTGCTCGGCACTAATATTCTCCAAGTCCTTTGCCTTAAGCTGATTTGTATGGATAGAAAGTTAGAGATAATGAGGGAAAAACTAAAAAAACAAAGTGAGAAATGGGTCTTTTTCTAATTTTGAGATTTACAACATGGGTGAGGACAGTGATAAGCAGCAGTTCACCCACAACACACACTTCTTTTTTTCTTTATGAATATACAGTTCTGCCATGAAAAATCAGGAGCCTCATTTCTTCCTTTGTCTTACAGACACACAATTAAAATGATGCTTTACATCCAAAAAATACAGAGGAAGAAATATGGCTAGAAACTGCAACTGAAAAACAAAGCAAAACCATAAAAGGAAATGAAGTTTTGGTTACTTTTTTTTTTTTTTTGCATGTAAACAATGTCAGTATGGCAAGTGTTCTGGGTCTTAAATTTCTGATTATATAAAATTTTGTGGTTCCTCTAAAATTGATGTTCCTGTCTGAAGAATGTGGTTCCTCTTGACTTTTCTTCTAATTAAAAAAGCAGAAAAAAAAGAAGATACAATTCACTTGAATGCAGCAACCTTTACAATTAGTATTTAACTGTCCATAAAAGTACTGATTCCCTTAATGAACCTGCTGCTAGAATTGTTTACTACCTTGAAATTAAGGAGGAAGAAAGAACCGATTATTAAGCAAATCTCTTGTTACTGTTTACCTACCTCTATAGTCTCATTATCATTTGTAATTACATATAGTTAATCAGTGCTAGTATCTGAAAAAAAAGTTTATTGAATGGAACAAGATTAAATAGATGACACATCAATGCTCAAACTGTAACATAGATTCAATGTAATTCCTCACAAAAAGTTAAAGTTTACATTTAATTCAACTGTCACATTCTAAAATGTGTAGACCATCAAAATATTTCTTAATGAGGGAAATTAATCAGTTGTCCAGATATTCATGCTTGATTTACAATAATTAAAGCATGAGACAGAAAGCAGTCAGAGAGAAATTGTTAAATTCATGGTCGTTTTGGAGAATGCTTAACATGCACGATGACTAAATTACTTTTACTTCTCTATGGGAAGGTCTTCAGCACAGGTTTCACAACTTTGTTTTTTAGAAACATCAGTAAAGTTCACCTCACAATTTCTCCCAGCTACCACGTGTAAACAGTCAGGTAGGGCAAATGCAAAGCAACACAAGAACAGTTTGGGATTTAGGATTTTTTTTTCTCCTCCAGTATCTTTTTTAATGAGAAAATGTTAACCGCTATGTGTCAGAAGTGTCCACCATGACAAGTTCCTATTTTTTTCATACCTACACATTTCAAAATTGCTGGCATGATCCACTTTGGCTCATTATTGCCAGGACATTGCAACCATGAGATGATCCCATGGGGCTGTGGGAGCCAGGAACTGTGAGTCCCACCATGCCTCAGCAGAGAAGGTCCAGTGATGGAAACTAGGGCCATCCAGCAGGACAGGGATAACCAAGCACCAGCAGCAATACAGATGATGACTAAAAGAATAGAGTTTAGATTTGCTGATAGAAAGAAATTCTTTACTGTGAGGGTGCTGAGGCACTGGAACAGGCTGTTCCAAGAAGCTGTGGATGCCTCATCTCTGGAAGTGTTCAAGGCCAAGATGGATGGAGCCTTGAACAAGCTGGTCTAGTGGAAGGTGCCCCTGCCCATGGCAGAGGGTTGGAACAAGGGTATATTTAATGTCTTTGCAGCCCAAACCATTCTATGATTCCACAAGAAAGGGATGTAAAAACACGGTCAAGGTCAGTGTGAAGTTGGTGCAAGACAAATCTCTACAACCCTTCCCTACACCAGGTGCAGGTCCTGAGCTTGCATTCAGCCCCAAGTGGAGGTGGAGACCTGGAGGAGCCCTCTCACAGTCCCTTCACAGCAGCCTGATCCAAGGTCACACATGGGTTTGAGCTGCCCTCTGCACCAGCAGATAAAGCCCTTGGTGGGAGAAACTCCTGAGGAAACTCATCACAGATAATGATGGCTACAGCTGATCAGGGCAGTCGGGGCTTGTCGGTGTGCTCAAGACAACAGAGAGATAAAACAATGCTTCAGTCTTTGACTGAAATGACTATTCTTTGAAATAGAATCAAACATGCAGCTGAAAAATATAAAATCATGTTTAGACTTGAAAAATGAAAGAAGACAATTTGTTTGATATACTTGGCTGAATGTTATGCCTTGAATTTTTAATTAATTTTTTCAAGATTTTGAATTTTCTTTCATAGTCAATATGGGTACCCTTTTGCTGTGGGGTTTTGTGTTTGGATGTTTTTTTTCATTTGCTCTCTATCAAACTCCTGATAAACCTATGGATTTTTTTATCTCATCAGGGTAATTACACAGAAAATTCTGGATATCAATTTTTTTTATAATTTTTTTTTCCTAACAGTTGATATGAGCTTTTTCAATGAATTTCAGTAAAATTTTACAGGTAGCTTTGCTGTGAGTCATGAACTGGAATGCTGACTCTGCCTTTCAGTTAATTGCCACACTTACAATTATAGAGTGGGTAATATAGTTATGAACTGCTTCTCACCTACATCTCCTTTGTGGTTGTAATAACTGTAGAGGGATGTGGTTTCTCTTTAAACATGATTTTTGAGTGCAGCTTCAAAGCCTCTATAGACAAACCTGCAAACCAGTAACACAACCAAAGATAAATAGGTATTTGGAAACTGTCATTTGTGTGTATATATATATATATATATTAGTATATTTGCTTCTGATCTTTTCAAGGTAAACCAAAACAATTTTCATCAAATGAAAACTATGAAAATTTTTCTGTATTTTGCTTTTTCCAATACCACAAAGGGAATATAAAAAACATGAGCAAAATTGAATTCTGATAGCTTGGTTTACTGCATATTAAAACATAAAACTTATTTTTCTGGATTTGAATCTTTTGATTTTGTCTTTCTTTTCATGTATACATGAATCTTTACTGCTTTGATGACATTTTGTTTAAATCTGAAACTCAGAGAACGAAATTGGTATGTTACTGGTTCACATACAATAAAGAAATATTTCTGTTCAAATTTAAATTCACATAATTTTGATGTTCCCTTTCTTGAAAATAGCTGTATACGACTAAACTTGAAGAGTAGTAACTGAGGTAAATGACTACATTAAAAATCTTTTTTGTGTGTGTCATGCAAATTGAATGCATTTTCAAACTAATCAAAATTCAACAAACAATAGAATTTCTCCAGTACTTATGCTTTAAGGCCGTGCATTTGAAATAAATTAATTTAATCTTCTGGTGCCTATTAACTCTTTTCTCAAGGTAGTGTTTTTTAAGCAATTGACAGACATGAAAAATATTTTACCAGTTTTTCTCAGAATTTAGGCTCTAGTCAACACTGAAGTTTCTTTTTGGGAACAGGTGAAAATGATTTTCCAAGTAATTTGAATTCTTCAGGTGAGCACAAGCATACATTTGTCTCAGGGAATTATGTGCTTCAGCCTAACACAATTCAAGAACATCAAGAGATCCCAATAACCACTGAACCAAAGCTCCCCATGCTACCCTGTAGCATACTATCCTTTTAATCATATTATAAAAATTACTAATAAATAGAAGAAATATGGGATAGTGGGATCCATTTCAAATACTGTTCATTGGACTTTGATAGAGAGAATAGCAAGAGAATTGTGCCTTCTTTATTCTGTATTTATCTAATGTGTAATATAATTAATCTAAAACAGAACAGCAAGTTTCTTTAAAGCTTGCTCTCCTGAAGTTTCGTTTGGCACTTTTGATTGGTAAGAGCTGGATAAGCAAGAATACAGACTACAGAAGCATAAACCTTTTTTTGTTTTCTCTGAACTGGCCTTCCACTTCAAATGCCATCTCTCCTGGGTGAGCAGAGAAGGTCTGTCCATGACCTGAGCACTGTATTACAGTGCATGTTATCTACTCCTAGCAGGCAGATGTAGTACTAGCACTGGGACTTGAGCCTATATGGAAAGGTTTTCGACTGTTCCTGAGATTTTGTGCCCTCCCAGTGCAAAGCTGGATAAGAAAGACAAAAAAAAGAAGAAAAAGCCACTATAAAAAGCAAATTGCTGCAGGTTTTTTAGATATCACAAAACAAAACAAGTAGCTGAAGCCCAAACAGGCAAATTCTTCTGGGTCGTCAAAATAGAACTATTATGTGTTGCAAGGACATCTATATATAGTGGCAAGGACTGCATCCTTTTTCTGTCACAACAAATACACTTAGCATTCTTCCTGAGGGAAAACTGTGTTAAATTTGGGATTAGTGTGCAGGGAGGTCTAGCTGACAAACTGTTAATGTATAATTTCTTATAGCATAGATGCATATAGGACATCCATTAGCTGACAGTAAAACAGAGCTCAGTAAACAATGTAATTTGCTGTATAGCAGGAGAGGAGGAGAGGCAATAGCAGGGCAGCAGTGAAGGTTTTCCAACATCCTCATGCCTTGCATTGGCTCAGCTATCAGACGTTCTCCATCCACCTGATGAGCTCTAAAGGACATTTCCTTTCCCAACACCTGTGTCTTGGAGGGTGGTACTACATTCAAAGAAAAGTTACCTATACTTCAGACTTCTCTCACAAGACCTTAAGAACCCTGTCTTGACAGCTCCAACAGTCCTCCACTGATTTATACTGTTCTCTGCTACTCCATCTCCAGACCCAAGGCTTCAGTGTTGTTTGTTAGAGTGAGAAGAAATGAGATTTCAAAATCCCTAGTTTTCAGTTCCCACAGCTTACAAAGCCAATGGAAGCAACTGAAAAAAAAATCTTAATTGCTGTGGTTCAAAAACTTTAAAAATAGATTGTTATGGTGAGGCAAAAGTGCCAGGAAGTTGATAACCTACACTCTAAGTCTCAACCCAGTGTGAATCAAAATGACATTTATGAAGTCTTGGAAAATGGCAACTGTAATGAAAATGTCTACTGACCCTTGACTAATAGTGTCAGCAATCCAGTTATGCTTAATTATTAAAATCAACACATGTCCTGCACTGACAGCCCAGTGTTTTGAACTGTGCAGTTCTGGTGAAGAGGTGGAAACAATAGTGACAAAATTTCCTTTTTTATTCATTCTTGTTCTCTCTTTCTGCTGATCCCCTTCCACAGCAGAGTTAGAAAGGTCAGTGTGACTATGTTTTCCAGGAGGTTTTTTAGGCTGTAAACTGCAACTGGCTGTTTGTGTCTTAGGTGGGCATGCTCTCTCTGGGTCATAAAGTGGCTGATGGCCAGGTCCAGAGTGGTGGTGAGTGGTCCTACATCCAGCTGGCAGCTGGCCACCAGAGGTGCTCCCTGGGGCTGTAGTGGCTGCAGCCCCACTACAGGCTGAGGATAGAATGGCTGGAAACCTGCCTGGTGGAAAAGGACCTCAGGGTACTGGTACACAGTAGCTGAACATGAGCCAGCTGTGCCCAGGTGGCCAAGAAGGCAAATGGCACCTGGACTATACCAGCAATAGTGTGGCAGCAGGACCAGGGCAGGGATTGTCCTCCTGTACTCAGTACTGCTGACACCTCACCTTGACTGCTGTGTCCAGTTTTTGGCCCCTCACTGCAAGAAAGACATTGAGGTGCTGGAGCATGTCCAGAGAAAGGTGATGGAGCTGGGGAAGGGTCTGGAGCACAAGTCTGATGTGGAGTGCCTGAAAAAGCTGGGAATGTTTATCCTGGAGAAAAGGAGCCTGGAGAGAGATCCTATTGCTGTCTACAACTACATGAAAGGAAGGAAGGTTGCAGCCAGGTGGCAGTTGACCTCTAGGTAGCTAGAGCTGGGACACCATAATCCGGGGGAGCTTATGTTGGATATTTGGAAGAATTTCTTCACAGGAAGATTAAACATTAGAATAAGCTGCCCAGGGAGGTGGTGGAGTCACTGCCCCTGGAAGTTTTAAGGAAAGCCTGGACATGGCACTCAGTTCCATGGCCTAGTTGACAGAATGGTGTTCGGTCACAGGTTGGACTCGGTAATTTCAGAGGTCTTTTCCAGCCTAATTGATTCTGTGATTCTGTAGTGATATGGCAACACTCCAGCATTTACTGAGATGAATGTGTAAGTGCTGGATCTCATGGGAGAGCTAGACCTGTGTGTGGCTGCCAAGGTCAGAATCTATCCAGGAAGAAGCCAAGCAGTTGCACTTGGGCATTAGTAATGGGAAACACCTTTATCTTGAACAAGAGAGGAGACCAGCTGGGTCAGTGTCCCCTAAATCAGAAGGCACCCTCCAGAGCAAGTGGATTTGGGGAGGAGAGCACCCTAACTTCAGTTCTGCACTATAGGTATTCCCTACTCTTTTAGCTCCAATCCTCAAAATCTGAGTGATAGGCTTAACTTCAATATATTAATTGTCCCAGCGAGGCTGATAAAAATTCAAACTAAAATAAAATTTCTGGCAAATGAAATGCCATCTCCGTTCACCCCTTATTCTGTTATGATACGCCTTCCTCGTGACAGTAATTTGAGGATGAAACCTGCTTTGTCACTAACCTTCCTTCAGGCTGTTTTTCTTTGATAGAAACCCAGCAGGGGTCCACACAGATCATCCAGCAGCACCCTGGGCTTGGTGATCAAAGAATCTCATTGCTGAGATTCTCAGTTCCACAGAGAACAGTTATCTTGCAGTACAGATGCAACTCTTGAAACATACGCTCTGTAAAGTGCCTTTTTGAAATTGCAAAACTCTTCTTAGAGAGAAAGACTTTAAAGCCCAAATCACCTAGAAGTTTCCAAAAATGTCATCATAGATTTAGTAAAATGATAGTAAACTACCCTTCTCTCCTTCTGCTTTTCTTGTAAAGTGAAAGATTCAAAATACAACTCCCTTGTAATTTTTTCAGTAAGGTCTTGAAAGCTCTTCTGCATTTAGAATTTGAAAAATTTTTAAAAAAAGTGAAACATAATAGCAATTAATTTTCTGATAAAAGAAAAATTTATTAATTTATTATGCCTTTAAAGTGTTTAAACTTAAGTGTTGGTAAAGAAAATCAGAAATATGCTGTATCAGGAATGAAAGAATATATTTTGAGAAATATTGTAACTATTATAAAACTGGAGATTAATTGTTACTGCTTTTTTTTCTGCTACCTGCACTCAAAGCAGGGTAATGAACTGAACTCTCATTTAATTCTGTCTTTAGTCTTTAGAGCATAGTGTGGCTTTTCAGCAGTGGGCTTTTTGGTGAGGTGAAGGCTCTAATGGTGACTTCTGTTTTAATAAAGATTGTGCTTCTATTTTTAAACTTGTCCTGGATCTAATACCATAATCTGCATTCCCTATAGATGGAAATAAAGAAGTATTGCAATGAATGAATATCACTACTAAAGTCTATTAATTCTAGTATGAAAGGTCATAGAATATCCTTCTATCTAGAGAAATGCATTAAAAATGAAGGGAAAGCACTTTATCTTGCTTTAGCACTCTCTTTAATATGGTATTGGTAACCTGTTTGTAACAACAACTTAGTAGAGACCAAGTATTTCTCCTCTAATTTTGTTTTAATTATTAAAAGATGCAAAAAATAGGGTACTAAATTTACCTGTTTTGTAATTCCTCTGACTTCAATGTTTTACTCTACTGCTGAATTTGGCCCATTTAAGAAGCTTTGTCACTGTAGAGCTGAATCTCCTTTCTTAAACATTCTCCTGCAGCTGACATGCATACTAAGCAACACAGCTGCAGTCATCTGTAAAAACTTGGAATTAATTTTCCTCTTTATTGCTACAGCTTATATCGTTCTGCCTTTCCCTTTATAATACAGAAAAAATTCTCATTCTTTGAGAAGCCATTGCAGTTAGTTTCCTTCATTTTATCATTATTTGTCAGTAAAGTAATCAATGAAACTGTTATCATCTCTACACACACTAACTACAGTATGAACATTGTCAGGAAAAGTTTACTGAAATGATAAGATAAATCAAGACATAGAACAAATCTTTTCTGGTTTGCTGATGAAAATCCAAGCCACGAAAATAAGAAGAAAAGAAACAGAACATTACAGATGAGTATGTGGAGTAAAGGGATGAATAAGAAAAACTAGTTAAGGAAAATGAAAACTACTATGTGGAATAAGCAGACGTCTTTGGGAAAAAATGCATTTTTTTGTTATGCTACTATAAAAATGTATGTAGGGCTACTGGCCAAAACTTATCTTTTCAATGGAAAAAGTCAAAGATGAGAAACGTTTATGTTAAAGAAAACTGTGAAAAGATGAAAATGTAAGGTGTTTGTTTGTCTGGGGTTATTTTCTTTTTTTCTTTTTCCTTTTTTTTCTTTTTTCTTTTTTCTTTTTTTTTTCTTTTTTCTTTTTTTTTCTTTTTTTCTTTTTTTCTTTTTTTTTCTTTTTAAAATCCTGATTTAGGGCTAACACATCCACAATTAAAGTAGCACTTTCTCTGGGTTTAGAAACAAGAATAGCACTGGAACAGGGAAGCAGCTTATGTTTACAGTCAAAATAGCTCTTTCTGAATCAAACATTTAATTTTTATTGAACTTCTGTTAGTCAAATGACTGAGTGGAGGGACCATCTTTGGATTGAGTTGTGTTTTGGAGATCATATTCATCCCACAAACTGGATTCCATGGCAAAGTGTTCCCTATATATATATATATATATATATATATATACACACATATACACATGTATATATCATATCAGTGCATATATGTGTGTATCGTCCAATGTCAATTTCACAAGGAGGTAGATGAATGTCAGTCACCTAACTGATGCCATGTTCTCCTGACACCTTTATACTTTCTACTCAGCAGAAGTGAGAGGAACAATCATAATTAAGACTGAGCTTGATGATGACTTATCTTAGCTTTTCCTACTCCTTTAGACTCCATGTCATTGACCATACTTTGCTATATCAGCCTAATGGATATACGGTATGGCTGTGCATATTTTTAAGCTCTTTGCCTAGCATTCTGACATCACTGAATTCCATTATTTTAGGTGAATAATTCTTGCTTGCCATGGTATAGGGAGGCTTGGACTAGAATTACTCCTGAAATGAGCAGAACTGTATCTAAAATGTGTTATCATGATGTTTATGAATGAGTCCTAAGTGGGCTCACACACAAAGTTATTAACAAGTTATTAACTGAGTCAGCTCTTTTCATCCTGTGTCTCTTCCTTATCTCCATTTTCGCAGACATTTCTTTGCAACCTCATGCAGGCTGCTCAGCAGTACAGGCACTGCCCTCTCCATTGCTGCACACACTCCCTTAAGGGGGTGTTACCTTTTCTGTGCACAGACCTGAATGAAGGCACTTTCTGAAACACAATGTATTTCCTTATCCAATTTCAACTTCATGGGAATTTAGTATAAAATATTTTAAGTTAAGTATGCTGGAACAAAAAACATTTCCCTGGGATAGTGTTTCAAAATCATGTCTAAACTGTTCTTTCTATATTATGTGAGAAGCATTATTCTCACTTTATTCTCTATCTAGTGTTTTTACACAGCCAAGAGTGAGCAAATTACTGGTGACTACATTTTCTGAAACAAATACAAATGCAGCGGATAATAAAAAAACTATTGAACATGTTTGCACCTTCAGAGGATGAAAATCATCTCTAGATTCTAATGCTGAAATATCTCAGAGTACTTCCAGTGCGAAAAAAAAGGTCATTCTTTTTACATAATCTAGCTATATTAAATGAAATCCCTTAAAGTGCTAAGATATTTTAAATTAAATATTCTTTCATTTAAGTTATCATTGGTATATATGTCACCAGACCTGCTGTACCTGTGGTGGTGCAGTAAGACTGTTTGTGGAGGCAGGGGAAAATACCATGAAAGAGATCAATAAATTGGACCGGAACAAAAGCAAACCAGCCTGCTGAACAAGCCTAATATATTCCAGTGCTTCCATGAAATCCCTGCAGACAGTGGTTGACACAAGAGAGGCACTGGGATTTGGGTCTCAAGACAAAGGAAATCAGAAACTGATTACAAGAAAATTTTCCCCAAAGAACATATATCAACTTATTCCTCAGATCCACACTAGGTTTTTCCATGCTGATTGCTGCCTTTAGCAGTGCATTCCATTGTTTTAGCTATTACAAAACTAAAAGATATTTAATTCCCTCATTATTCAACTGAAGCAAAAAGCGGCACTTGCATCTCACAGCTCAAGCTGATAATTATTCCCTCACTCAGTTTCTGCTTGTGTCATTGGGGTAAGCAATGCTATCATCTCCCCTTTTGCTAACCTGCCTTTCTGCTCTTATCATGCCCATCACTTTTTTTCTTTTTTTTAAATTGTCTCATATTGCCTCAAATTTAACATAATCAAGAGAAACTCAGAGCAGTTGTCTGCAATGAGTATTTAGCCTGAGGTGGTTGCATCTGTTCCAGATTGGGAGCAGGCCTTGTAAGCCTGCAAGCTTGTTTGTTTCCTACCAGCTCTATCAGTTGGTCTAATAAAGATTATTGCAGTTCCCTACAAATATAGCTTCATTTATGCAGTTAGACAGTCTTGGCAGCAACAAAGCTACTTATCAGTAAATGTACACATAAATATGTGGAAAATTTGATGATTCACACAAACACAGGTATATATGTAGCTGAAGCATTTTCCACAACAGACCAAGTAAGAAAAAAAAATAATCATTAATTTGGAGTTCAAATTATTTGGTTCATTTTCTGATCTAATACAATTTATTTAATATATGATTTTAATTTACTTTGGGCTGGTTTTACTCCTTCGAGATAAAATTAGCTAAAGTCTCTGAAAGCTTTAACTGCTTTGAGGTATAAAGTATCAATGCTTCGAAATGAAATGTGTCAGGAGTGGTTGTGCCTGAAGCTCTCTGATGAATGTTATCCAAATTAGCTTATTTGAACTAGGATTTTCAAAAGAAACAAAACCTAGTTGCAGTCTAACAAAGACTTTTGGCAAACTTGCTGATGCTAAAAGAAAACAGAACTTCTGCTGATATGTGTGTAAAAGATGTTATAAAAAAGGTGGAGATATTGCAGAATCTTACCATCAAAACAGTTTTTGGTTTGTAAGATGGGACTTTCCTGCTTCAGTAACTACCAGCTGAACTTCAATGAAAGCTTTCTTTAAAGAAATAGACCTTGATTTCCTTTTTGTCAACACTAAGGGTGATTTTCTGCCATTGGCTTACAGCTGGAATTTTTTCTTATGTTTTGTAACTTCATCCTAAAATAAAGAGTTCTCAAATAAGTAAATGTCAACTTCTGGTGGTTTTATAAACAGGTGCTACAAAAACCTTTACTCTTCGGTCCTAAGTGTGTAAAACTATCTATCATTATTTTCATGTGAATTAATGTGTCATCTATACAGCCACAACAAAAATGCATTTAAAAAGTGAGGAGTTGGAGAAAATTTGGTTGCTGAGATTCGAGAAGTCTCTTGTTAGACTGAAGCTGTAGTAATGAGGACATATCAGTGAAGAGCAATGACATTTGACACTAATTTTTTCAAGGAAAGGGCTTTTATTGAGCAAGACTGTAGTCAGTGTCTCAATTAAAATTCTTTGTCCCAGTTAAATAGTGGGCATGAATGACAGCCAATTCTCAAGACACAGAACATATATTCAGCCAGTTCTGTCACTGTTTATTCATGCCTGTTTTTCTGACCAAGCAAGCTCATACTCCTTACACAGCTCTCAATTATTGTACAAGTTTACTGTAATAAGATTAGTGATTGAACAAACAATCATGAAAATATATAATAGCTGTTTTTAACAGCTTAGAACTATTTGGAAGATAGAAGAAAAAGCATAATTCATACTGTTCTCCTTATTCTCTTTTAGTGTTAGAGAAGCCATGAGCAAATCAGTGACTGCCACTCAAAAGAAAGCAAGTAAGAATATGAAAAATAATGTATGTATATAAATATTTGTATTACATTATGTTCTGTCATTTTTCAAGACATTCCAGAAAGTCTGGTATGCATGTAGAAGGCTTTCCAAAGGCAAGTAGAATTTACAGTTGGGCACATGAAGTACTCTATGCTAAACAACACAGTACATACTTGCCAATTATTCAGAGTATCTTTGAGTGAAATAAGATAGTCTGCTTTCAAAATATAATAATGGCATACAAGAGCTAGCTCAGTAAGGTGCTTGGCTTTTGGCACTGGACTTACCATAGAATCATGCAGCTTCATTTCATCTCTTTCATCTACTTTTGCATAGACTGGACTAAACTAGGCTAGAATATTTCAGATGGAAGGGCCTAGAAAAATCTTTTAGTCCAAGTGCCCGACCACTTCAAGGCTGAGCAAAATTTAAAGACTGTAATCAGGGACATTGTCCAAATGCCTCCTAAACACTGACAACTTCAGGCATTGATCACCTCTAGAGGAAGCCTGTCCCAGAGTTTGGCCACCCTCTCAGTAAAGAAATGTTTCCTGATGTCCAGCCTAAACACCCTCTGGCACAGCTTTGAGCCATTCCCACATGTCCTGTCACTGGATACCCAGGGAGATCAGCATCTCCCTTCCCATCTCCCCTCTTCAGGAAGCTGTGGAGAACAATGAGGTTGCCCCTCAGTGTCTTTTTCTCCAAACTAGAGAAAGAGTCCTCAGCCACTCCTCACAGGACATTCCTTCCAGCCCTTTCACCAGCTTTGTTACCCTCCTCTGGATGCATTCAGAGACCTGAACATCCCTCTTAAACTGCCCAGCATGCAGCACTCCAGGTGAGGCCACTCCAGCACTGAGCACAGCCGGACAGTCACCTGTTCTGACCCGCTGGTTGTGCTGTGTTTGATGCACCCAGGGTGGGGTTTGCCCTCGGGCTGCCAGGGCACACTGCTGGCTCACACTGAGCTGCTGTTGGCCAACAACCCCAGACCCTTCCTGCAGGGCTGATCTCCAGCAGCTTCTCTCCCCATTTATTATTGTGCCTGGTGTTACTCTGTTCATTCCAGATAGAGAATTTGGATTAGATCTGGTTAAACTTCAGGCCACTGGTTCATGCATTACTTATTTTTTTTTGATGGAGTGATGTATTGATACATCTCTTTGATTTGATGTGAGGCACGCCAGTAATGTAAAGGCAAATATTTAGGTGGAATATTTGTGGCTGGCTGCGTTACATGCTGTGCATTGTACATTCAAACCAGGAACCTTGACCAGTAGCACACAGCATGCCTAAGAGAAGCCGGGGTAACAGTGTTAGACCTCTGCAAACAACGCCTGCCAAGTCTGGTGCCAAATGAGCACATAATGGTGTAGCCCAATATGGGCCCAAGATAAACATCCATCTGACACTGAATGTACATTTCCAAAGTGAGCCCCCAGGTTTGCAGCACACACAGGTCTAAATCACTGCACACAGTATTAAGCAGACCTCTACCCAGGCTGTGACTGACACTGTTCAGCTGAGATTTGTGACTGTGTTATGAGAGAGGCGGTTCTTTCTCTTTGGTTGGCAAATTTTTCATGGGAGTGCTGTTACAGAGTGAATATCTAGATATAATTTTGAAAGGATCTAAAATGACAAATTAAAAAGTGGAAAGAAGTCTGATGACTTGACATTAATTTCTATAAACATTTGAGTGAACAGACCATAGTGTGAGATTAGAAAACTTCCCAGGTAATATCATTCACAGTTTTCTGTGTTGTGTCTAGTGCATTTAAACTTTTATTTAACAGTAAAGACAATGTAAAACTAAATGAAAATTTTGTCTTTCCTCTTGAGAGAACAAATAATTATATTAATCTTTTAAGGCCAAGAATTAACATTGTACACATTAAAGGTGATTGTTTTGCATTACAGAAAAGGTCAGGCTTACCTTCAAAAAGCATCAGCTGCCTATCTCTTTCATTAATATAAAATATCCTTATTAACTTTAAAATTTTAAGATCAAATTTTTAGATTCCAAAACCTCATCTAGGTTTCATAAGAGCGGTTGTGCCCCATAAATACTTTTAGCAAGATCATACTGGATTAATAAGAAAATCAACAGAAACATTTTCCAGCCACCTGAAAAGAAATGGACTTTGAAAAGCAATGCTACAAAATATCACTATCTTGATGTAATATATATTTTTTTAAATCTATCACACATCATAAAGGGACTAGTGTTTAGAGAAAAAAGCAAGTATTTTGTTTTTGCTGAATGTGTGCCTTCACATGGCCATGTCAGACTGATCACTTTTTAGCTGGATGTCTTATGCTGCCTGGAATCAAGATGTAAAAGTATGCAGCAGTGTACTTTGTTGTTTGGAAGCTTAAGGATGTTTTCCTCGTGGATGTTGTCCTTTCTAGAACATTGCTGATCATGAGGCTTCAAGCTGCCACCCAGAACCATTTAATTCATGCTTCCCTGATGTCTGCAGCCCCTAATGGGTGCCCCCTGGATGCCAAAAAGTATTTCAGGCAGGATCACGCCTCTTGGCAGGCTTAACTTGCTGTGTGGGGTCTCCAGATGTAATAGGACTGCTTCTGCCTGTGCCTTGAAGCTTTTGACATGGTATGGAAGACAGAAGACTGTCCACACTACAAGTATTGGATAGGGGCGATATTGCTTTATGGTGTCGATCAATGTGAGATGTGAACTCCATGGTCCAAACCATCAAAATTGCTAACTGAAGGGGAGGAGGAAAAGGGTATCATAAGAGCCAATTGCTCTTCAATTTTCTTCTTCTAGGGGTACTCTCCAGGTTAGGAACTAGCCTGTCCAGTGGAGGGGATGCTATAGCAGTAGAAAGTATTTGGTGAGTTCCACCTTCTCCTGTAGGTAAGGTAGGCTCTTCCACAAGCAAGATGAAATGTCATAGTGACAATTAATTGCACTACCTTTGCAGTTAGCCCTGTTCTCCTAAGAGATGGGGGTTTCAGTTTTCTAGAATTTTGTGCTTTTCATTTGTAACAAATGCAGCAGAGCAGCAGCACATCACTCTAGGTGGAAGCATGACACAGGTGTCAGTATCTGTCAAAGATTAGTCTCCTACTAAATGAAAAATATCAGTACACAGATTCATAGTTACTTGCTCTGATTTTGCTTGCTTCTTGATTTCAAAAGATTTTGTTTTGCTAGAAAATAATTTAGTTTTCACATTTTAAGATATTATGTTTATTTTTAATTCACAATAAAGTGTATTTCACTTCAAGGAATATAAGAGGCAACCAAAAAATGTTTCCTGTAGTCCTGAAGCTTTGGTGGTCTTCTGGCATGGCATTTTGTTCAACACTGCATAACTGCAGCTAGCATGGAAGTGCCTGAATTCAAATTTATGGAGTTTCACAGGTATAAAACTGAACCACTCTAGTGATTAATTAAACTCACTGAATTACAGTGAAAGACAAATCCAGGACTCTGAAAACGACTTTTGTTCAGGAATACTGTCAGAAACACATTTAAAGATAAGTCTCATCAAATAAGTGCCTTATTTGAATTGAGTGTGTCACACCCACAGAGGATAAAATACTTTATATTTCAAGTTATCAGTGGCAGTACTCATAAGTTAAAGACTCAGACTGAAATATACTTCCATCCCTATTGACTTGCGTACTCTGTTTCTTATGACATGTTATATGACAATGTTCTGAATATTACATTCAGTGTTGCCAAGTAAGGAATAAATTCACCCAAATTGTTCATTTTGCTACAAGTTTTGGACAGACTCTTGTTGGTGGGTTTGTCTTTTTTCTCATGTTTTTGTTTTTCATTTTTTGCTTGTTTGTTTGGGTTTTTTTTTTGTTGTTGGTTGGTGTTTTTTTATTGTTTGGGGGGGTTTCGGTGTTTTTTGTTTAATTTTGTTTTGTTTTTTACCAGAGCTCTGCAATATTCTTATTTTCTTTCTGCTAACAACAGGAAATAATTACCTTCTAGCATTGCTATTTTAGTCACTGAAAACTGACACTTCCTTCTGTTTTAGCATCAGTCCATTGTGAGAATTCTTTGCCATGTTTTAATTAACCTGGCATGATGATCTCAGTACAGTCCCAAATAAAATTAACATCAAACACTCATATGGAATTGTTCTAGGAAATAGCTTGGGTGATGAAAATTTACCATATGGTAGTCTTTAAAAATAAAACCTGCCGAGCAGCATATTTAATGTGACTATCCTGGCATACCCATAAGGACTGTAAAAATCAAAAATAATTCTGAGCACTGCTCACTTCAAAGGATCACAAAATATTTTATACAAACTATCTATCTTTCTGAAATCAGCTCACCTACCACTTAAAGCAGTGCAGTGAAATGCAGCAGCTATTGCAGTAAAGCACAGCAAATTGGAACAGCAATTTTAGGGCAGGTAATGAAGACAAATGGTGTATCTTGTTTAAACTGCAGGGGCAGAAGGTAATTACCCAAATTTGGAGCCAGCTGAGATACCAGACCTAGCACCTCTCTTGCAGAAAAGTGTCAGTCATGATTTTATAGCTGGGTTCCATTAAAAAGCACAAGAGCAAGGCCTGGTATTAAACACATCAGGTAAACAAGTCAAGTTCTGGGGGAGAAGGGTTCCTGCTCACATTTATGTGTGCAATAAAATCAGTCATGTCTTTGCTGTGCTGCATTGCTGGTTAGATGAGAATTTAGAATTGATTTTATGGGCATAATCTAAAGTCCACTGAAATCAGTAGAAAAACATTGGTTGGCTTTGGATCAGGTCTTTCAGCTCTGGTTTTTTAGAGAGGGGAATTGTATTTTGGTTTATTACTTTATCACAGTGTGTTGTATATCAAAATATGGAAATGATAGATTTGCAAGAGCAAAATAACCAATCAAGGCAGGATTTTTTTCTTTAATGATAGTCATCATACTTTCCCAGCATCTTTCTGCACCAGTTGTCTGGCTGGACTATTCCAAGTGTTTTTGTGGTTGCTTCTGACTTATGTACACAGCTCTTTGCAACATGTGTACTGTTAGGCCTCAAGATCCAACTTACAATGGTTTACACCCTTTCAAATCTCAATAAGGAGAGAGGAAAGGGATTCATCCTATGTAGAGTTCAATTTACCCTTTGGAGTTGCTCCTTTGCAATAACAGAGGAGGGGATCACTACTGCCTATTGTCCTAAATCACCTGTTCAGTTAATTTCCTCATGCTCAATAAAGGAACTGTGTTCCACAGTCCTCAGATCTCTCATCAGAATCTTGATTGGTCTAAGGTTGGACTTGATGATCTTGAATGTCTTTTCCAATCTAAATGATTCTGTGAATCTGTGGAAAGAGTTAATCCCCTTCACCTTACTTTACAAAGTAAGAACCTTGCATTATCTAACCGGTATTGCTTGGATTGTCAAACACTGTGGTAGCTTTACAACTGCTTTTGACAGTTTATCAACATTTCACACATTTCTTCTATTCTGATTAAAACATGAGCACAATGACCTTCTTCCCTTCTGAAAATATTCTCTCCTTCTTAGCTTTTCTTCAAATGTGCTTACCTTCAGGAAAAGAAATAATAAAAAAAAACCTTAACCATTACAAATCTAGCTTTTGCAGCATGGTATAGTTCACTTTTTTTAACAAATCTTTTCAAGTGGTGCAACTCAGTTCCTGACTGGCTTTGAATAACAAAAGCAGGAGCAAAACTTGGTGGAAATTTATGATTATTTTCCATATTAAATCACCTCTGGATATAACTGAAGGAAGAAAAGTGGTAAAAAGCCATCTCAATGAATTACCCTAACAGTTACAATTGTCCTCCTAAAGGAGAATACCCAATCAGTAAGGGAGGAAAAAACGCCTTGTGCTCCCTGAGGTTAACCTCATTAAAGTTGCTTTCCTGATTATTCAGTATTTCTGTAAGTACTTTCAACTTAAACATTTGAAGATCCCTGTAGCTGTCAAGAATCTGAAAGCTTTACTAATGCTCACCCCCATGGAGAACTTAAATGTTTTCCTTCTTTTCAAATTCAAACGGTATTTCATAGCTAGGCAGGATTCACCTTTAGCCATTTCCTTCTTTTATTTTAAAATCCAAGATACATAGACTGACACATATATCTTCACAGTCTCACTAAAGTCAAGGGGCTATGCTGATGTGGTGTTTCACTTGCAAGGAATTGGATCAGAATTGATCCATTTCTGTCTTTAACTCCTTCATTCATATGCCATAGGTAATGCCAGAGCACATATCTTTTTGCCTTCCTGTTCTAAATGCCATCTCTAAGCCTGATTACTAAGATTTCTGGTCTAGTTCTGTCTCTGATAGAAACATAAGAGCAATGCAAAGACCAGCCCTCTGAGGGGAGTATCTCGCTTTTGCATTAATTAGAGCATCTGATATCACTGGTGTTTCATTCCCTAACTATTTTAGCAAATGTTTGAGTAATTTAAGCACACACATACATGTTTTCAAAGTACAGGCCAAGCAGGATCATCTGACAGAACGATAACAGCGACAGTAAATATCACATCACACCAAAAAAGAGTAAGGTTTTGTGTTTAACTTAGTTTTGGTTTATTTTATTTTAGAGTAAGGGACTGTACTTTCAACCCCTTGGATATTAATCCAGGACGGACAACTGTAAACTGCTAATTTGTATTTGTGATTAAATTCTAAGAATAACTTTTTGGGATTTGTCCATACTTTGCCAATTCTTAGCAGTATTACAAGTTTGAATCTAAATCTCAGTAGTTCAAAAGTTGACAGGTTTGTCTTCTAACAAAAAAGTTTGAAATTAAAGCCTGATAGAAGCTAGAATGCACTAGGTAGGACTCTTCCCTAATCTGAAGCCTAGAACATCCGTAGTCTTTGACAAGCAGGATTTTAGCCTCAGCCTCTTTGGATAAATAGGAAAAAATGTTCCTATTAATCAGCAACTTCCTTTCTTGTGCAAATTTGGGAACTTGAATATTTAATATTTGCAAAAGACTTGAAAGGGTTTTTTTTTCAGAATTTAGTGGCAGAAGAGGAAAGGATCAGGTGTATTGAAGGTTCCCAACGATTCTCTCCCTCTTGTTAATGTCATCTAACTGATGTATCATGAGGTGGGTCATTCTGTTTTGCTTTGCAGCTCCCCAAAGCAAGCACATGCACTGGGTCCTGTAGGAGCCCATCAGCATTGATTGCCCATTGTCCATTGCCCCTGACCCAAGCAGCAGGACTGTGAAGCAGAGCAGGGCTTGGCAACATTTGGTTGAAATTTATAGATCAGATGTTTAAGGCTTGAACCTGCTGCAGCTTTTCAGCCTCATTTCTTTACTGTGCATTCTTTACTCTGTAAGTGTAAATATTCTATCCCAGTGCAGGTGAAGTATCTTCATACTTTCTTGTATTTTTGTAGTAGATGAAAGAAGGGGGAAAACGCCCAGATATATGGTGCCGAAGAACTGAGAGCGTAGCTAAGCACTTACTAAAAAAAATGTGAAATGTACAAACACAGCCTGTATCTGGGCAGAAAAGGGAAACACAAAGTCATAAAAGAAACAAAATGAAAGTTCTTTCAGTCTTGTTCTCTACCTAACTATATCTAATCATGCTTTGGTTTGTTTTACAGAGTGACAAATTAATTCCATTTTATTTCAAGCACTGGCTATCTGCCATTTTCATATTTATTTCATAAGAATCTGTGACTAGAAATATAGTTATCCAGTTGGGACTTATTTTTAACTAGCTTTAGAGTGATAATGAATATGCTAACATATTCTAAGATTTCCTATTTTGAATTTCAGCCTCAGCCTAAATACAACCAGAAAAAAAAAAGACAAAAAAACCTAAAAACCAAACCCAAACATATAGAGCAGCTTACACTTCTTTGTAACTGATGTAATTTTAATAGAAATGACATCTGGTATAATAAAAATTAAAACCTTTTTCAAGAGGGCTGATGATTAACAGATCAGCATATACTGATCTAGACGAGGACTGGCATAGCCCAGCTTCATTTGTGAGCTGGTTCTGGCAGCAGTGCTCCTGCAGGCACCCATTCAGGCAGCTGAGGCAGTAGATTTGGCTAAACACAGCCCTGCTGCAGCAGCACTGGTTTAGCAACTGTGGGATTGCCATGGCAAATGCATCTTCAAAAGAATATCCTCTGGAAAGTTCAAAGAATGGCCTAAGAAAACTTGTGATAGAACGTTGGAATTGCACAGGGAGAAACATACCTTCTTAGCAATGCCCCAAAGGAAGTTTCTGTGTAGGTTTTCTGTATGTTTGCCAGAAGGATATTTTAAACATGTGCTCAAAAAGGGTCCAGGGACCTGGACTATCAGCTGAACTTAACATACTCCTACCTCACAATGCCCAGCCACCACAGCTGCAAGTTTTTGGGTTTTGGGGGAGTTTTCCAGAGTGGCTTCTGGTGAGGATGGCACTGGAGCCTGAAGCACCAGTCCCTCTTCCAGGTCTGCTTCTGGGGACTGAAGAAAGGGACACTTTAAAATGAAGTTAACAATGGCCTGTTCCTCTGTGAAGGTCGTGAGCTTTCATACAAAATCAGTCCAACAAAAGTTGTCAACCTTGAAGGACCATGCCAGTCCAGTTATGCTCTGTTTTTTATACAAAAGAACTGTGTTCATGCATTGCAAATAACTCTGAAACTATGCAAATATCCACAAGAAAATTGTTTATCTTTGGGGATTTTTAACAAATAAGTGGTTTTTAAATGGTTATAATTTTTATGACTTATAATATCAAACATTTAAATTGGTTGATGAAAATTTTTTGCATTTTTGGTTTTTTATATCATTAATAGACTTCTAGAGAAGGAAGATGGTAAAAAGAAACCTCTCTTTACTTCCATGAATTTTCTGAAAATTATATCCCAGTTTATAAAGACTTTTGGTCTCCAGTTCTCTCGGAAGTCCAAACTATTTCTGGGATAAACAGATGGATGGGGATACAATTCAGCATCATAAATTCACCCTAGGACATGCAGGTTAAGCTACATAATATGCAGCTTATTAATACATAACATGCATATTAATTACAGTAATATGAAATAATACATTATTGCACAAGTTACATATTAAATATTATATTACGTATAATATTGTTATAGACATAATACAAGTGTTATCTATGCTATATTATGAAATACATCATCTAAATTTGAATATTAATTATATTATTAATAAGAATGTATAGTATTAGTATTAAATATTCAATATGAATATATTCTCTGCACAAAGCAGGCAAATATAAATCTATTTACTGGTTAGAAAATCAGATTTTTTTCTCATAAAAATATTTTTGAGATAAGAAAAATTCAAACAAGGAGATAGGCCCACAGGGAACAGAGATGAAACACAGTTAAAACAGGACTCAAGTGATAAACAGCAGTAGCTGATTGGAATTGAAATATTTTAATTTTCTAAGTAAACGTTTTATCTGGAGATTTTTTTTTTACCAGCTCCTTACCATTACACACTCTTTTCTGTGATAAATAGGAAACTGTTGCATGAAGCCACTTAAAACATTTCAGACTTACTTCTGAAAATCAGGTCAAATGACAAATTGCAAAGTGTTCCTCCTAATGGATCAGAACATATGGGGTGGTGCAGGCTTGCTAGGAGGGAATGACTCTGTGTTTTTGGTCTTCCATTTTGTAATTAGTTGTGGAAAACACAGAGAACAGAAGAAAGGAGAGAATTTATGTTGGACTGGGCATCCGTAAAGCATCTTGAGGAACATTGGTTGTGTTATGAAAAGGCTCTTACTTGAAGTGTTCCTGCATGTGGGTCTTTTGGATGAGTAATTGTCATCAAAAGCTCTATGTCCACCCAAAGTGAGAATGATTATTAGTGTAAATATCTCTTCTTTAAACTACCAGTCATGAAACATCATCAAAACAAGAAAATAGGAGTCCTCTATCCCAACCAAACACAAGTGTAAATTCTTTAGATAAAAAGAATATGGAAACGTATAGGGTTATTCCTCATCTGTTTGGATAATAAAATACATGCCTTTGTATGTCAGAATATCACAGAGTAAATAAAAATTTACTCCTTTTGGATAGGTCCTGTAAATGCATTGTCAATTTTGAAAAGTAAGACAAACAAATCATTGCAAAGTTAAAATTGCCATGTAGCATACTCCGTTTCATTTATAAGCAAACAAAACATTAGATTTGCAACAGTGACATGTATATGCTTTAATTTAGAAAATGCTTTTGTAAAATCTTTAAATAAATTTCCGGTCAATTAAATAATGAAACCATGTGAAGATTGGTGATGTATTTATATACCATTTTTTGTGCAGCAGAATGGAAAAGAAAACAATAATGCTGAAAAACTAAACAACTCCCAAAGTATTTATTTAAACATCTATCTGCAGGAGGGCAGGGTCTTTTGTGTTTATATTAAAAGTTTATTTATTTTTAAAATTTTCCTGAGTTTACAAAGCTGGTTGTGGCTAAATGAACTGTAAGAAAGCTGTAACTAAAATGATAATGCAGTGCTTTCACTCAATCTGAATGGAAATTAAATGTGCTACTGACACACTTCTGAATGAAGAAAAAATAGTGTTGGAACTTTACTGCCTACCTAATAAATTAACTACTGAAGAATATATGCATTTATATTGATGAGATAGGCTCAGGACGGTCCTTAGCAAACAGTTAAAGTTCTACATCAGTAACTCTCAGGACAAGAGGTTATAGGTGCATGGCACCAGGACTAACTATAGGGAAACATTAATGATCTCATGTGCATTGGTGATCCCACATGCTTCTGTCTAGGATCAAGGTAGTGCCCTTTCCAGCTGGTTTTCCCTTTCCATGATTGCTGGCTGCACATGAGCCTTTTTAGAGTCCTTCAATGGACCTCTGGCTTTGCCAGGAAGATGATGTTCCTTGGAAGAGATGGATCCTCTGTGCATGTGAAGAATGTGCTACTCATCCATTGTTAACTGACAAGTCCAAGCTGTTTCCTAATTATGCAGCAATTCACCACACAGTGCTTATTTAGCCAAATGCCCCAAGTTCTTGGTGACACACTGGGGAGAGTGAAGATTTACTGGGTATAGAGGGGTACTGATGAAAGTTTAGATAATGCTGCAGAAGGTGCAAAAAAATACAAAGTGATGCTGGATGACTACTTGGACAGTGAGACCTAACAGAAAGAAGAGAGATATGTGGTAACCTTACACCTGCAAAGCTTTTTATACAGTTTCAGTGTATCCTGGCAGCTGAGTTCTTAGAAAATATTTTCCCATCTTTTTCAATATCTTTTTCATATGGAATGCATTACTGGGCCCCAAGTGTGATCTTTAAATCTGCCAGTTCATAATCTTGATAATTCAGAATAACAGCTTATCACAAGTTATGAAAGAATTAAACCTAAAAATTCTGCTGCTATTACACCAAGTTGTCACCGTAAATGGAATGATGGATTTCAGTGCGCTTCCTTGATAGAAACTTAAATACATAAAATTGGTATCAATTATCTCTGTTTGACACCATCGTATTAATCTTCCTACTGACTACTGAAATAGGCCATCCTAGACAAGTTATACCTTTGTACTCCTTTCAAGTACGTGTATTGTGCAAGAGCTTTCATTAATGTTATCATGCCCCCTGAGCCCACTTCTCAATAACTCAATACCACCCAATTACTGACATAAAAGTCTGTCACTTTATTTACAACTCAGGAGAGTCTGGAAAGGCAGTATTAGATGTGCATAATGGAAACAATCTCAGGTCTAAATTGGTAGGAATGTTGAACTGACCTTGTGGACATACAATTCCCTCAAACTATTCATATACTTGTATTTCACCATTAAAGTCTATTTACTGCTCTTTTTTTTGTCCTGCTTTTTGAGACATAAAAATTTCCTGCTCATTGGGTATGAAAAGTAACACTTATCATTCACAGACCTAACAATATTCTACGGAAAGGTTTCTCTGCCCTTCCATTAATTTGGGGAGATCTGCCCCATTTCCTTTGAAATGTCAAAGGAAAATTTAATGAAAACCCTTACAAACTCCCATTTACAAGATGTCCACTCACTCCACAATTTGGCTATGACATACACTTGCTTGATATGTAAAGTAAGTCTCTCAGGGAGCATAAGCAGCTGAATGAATTGCATTTTTATCTGTTTCAGATCAATAGGTAATATTCGGATTGAATAAGCCAATTCTGAATTATAACCATGGAGTTGCCTGGAAAAAAAAAACTAAGGAAAGTTAACCTCTGGATGGTTCAGAGGGAACAACAGGTAACGGAGATAAATGGGAGAATACATATAAAAAAAGAACTTCTGAATAAATACAGAAATTTGGTAGAGTACTCTTTTGAAGGTAAAAATTATTTCAGCAATACTCACCATACTGACAGATTTGAATATAAGCTGCTAAAATCTCTGTATAGAAAGACCTTTATTTATCCAAGAGAACTATGCCATAATCACTTGCTCCATGCCTTTCTTATCTCCAGTCAGAACTACTAAACTTTCTTTGTCTTTTCCCATATCTTGTCACCTCTAATACTTACTGTAATTTGCAGAGCAAAAATAACTGGTACTTTGCATGATATACCAGGTACAGGTTGTAGCTTGTGGGTTGTCACTGTGTTAGTTGTCTTTTTCCCACTCCAGGATCATGCCTCTTGTTACATTCAAAGATACAAAAATTATACAAACTCCACCATCCCAGCTGAGCTCTGGGCATGATTCTTTCCAACAGATCTATCATTGTTTCATTTCTATTTTGAGTCTAAATGTTTAATAATCCACTTTATCATCAGACTGCTTGAACACTTAGAAGAACATGCTCTGGTATCCTGTAAGACATTTATTACCCATTCCAAATAGTATTTCTGTATTATTTCCTCCTTTTTGTGATAACGTATGTGGAAACTTTGGTATATTGTCATTTGAGGTGGTCTTCTTTACTCGAGTCATAACTAAAAAGCATTTTATTTTCTCTGCTGATTTGCTCACCATAGGGAACTGTATCCTCTAGTCTGGCTGTTGCAATCAGATTCCTCCTGCTCATCACTTTCACATTTATAACTCACTAAATCTTTGGGACCCAAACATCAACAAAGTCAAAGTTTAAGTGAACTCAGGCTTATAAAAATGTCTCCCATTTATTTTGAAGAAGGGAAAGGAATAAAATTAATATTAACTAACGATAGTTTATTTGCAATTCAGAATATACAGGGGGTGAAGTCTATATATTGTGTTTTCTTTTCAGCTGTCTCTTTTTTTCTCAACTGGTTTTGTGTTCTTTATGCTTTATCAGCTTTGCAGTTAAATTGCTAATAACAAGCACTTTCCCTTTAAATAATGTACTAGGCCATTCAGGCATTTGCCAAAAAAAAACCCAATAAATCAAAAGGAATCACCCAGGGGAAAAAAAGACAGCTAGAATAGAACCACTGTGCAAGCAGGTTGTCGGATGGTTGAAATAAAGACTGCAGACTCCAAGCATGTCCAACAGTCTTTATAGGGAAGGGGAGTTGTAGTGCCCAGTGATTATCTGTAAGGTCAGTACCTTATCTGTGTTCAGAAGCAGCTCTGATATTTGTAGAATCGCAGAATATGCTGAGTTGGAAGGGACCCACAGGATAATTACATCCAACTCCTGTGCTGGCAGGACACTGCTGCTGACTCACATTCAACTTTGTGCTGACCAGGACCCCCCATATCCCTTACCATGGCATTGCTTTCCAGCACCTCGTTCCGCAGTCTGTCAGTACATCCAGGGCTGCCTCTTCCCAGGTGCAGAATTCAGCACTTTTTACCATCGAACTTCATATGGTTGATGGACCCCAGTACCTGCAAAAACATTTTTCCCAATGGTTCTTCTTTACTAATTCCCTGAGCAACCTGAAGTCAGCTCTCTTCATGACCAGAGCTGAGGTTTTGCTGGCAATTTTCCTCCTGTCACCAGATTTTAAACTCAATCACTTTGTAGTCATTGTGGCCAAGACAACCACTAATTTCTGCTCATGAGATCCTCTCTATTTACAAGAAGTACAATGAGTCCTGCTATCTCCTGTGCCAGAAATCTTTTGCCCCTCTGAGTTAGGTGCATCCTGTTAAATGTCAGACCAGATATTGAGTAGATCCTCCCATGATTGACAAATCAAATTTTTTGGCTGTTACCAACCTCAGAGCCACACATTGACCTGATGGATCTGCCTATTCCTATCAATATTATTTGCTGTTACCAAAATAATCCAGGAAATCACTACTTGTGCTCCTGATCCTTCTTGACATGGTCCCAGGCCCTGTAGTAATTTCTGATTGCCCATGGACTTCTTTTTGTATTTTTATTGCACCATCCCTTCCACGTTTTTCTCAATGCACCAGGCAGTTAATACAGGCCTGTCAAACCCTGGAGCCCCTCTGAAGTTTCTCTTCATCACAGATCAACAGAATTTCACTTATCCCTCTCTCCCAGGGCAGGGACTGAAGGTTTAATTCCTGTCACAGTACAGAGAAAGACAGGAAAAATCTGTAGACACATGATGAGGCCAGGTCAATAATTTTTCCTTCTCATGGACAAGGTCTGTGGCTGAGGCTGTAAGGGGCTCTCTCCACCCTTTAGGACCAACCACCATGAATCCCAAGCTCTTGTTTAGCAGCAAAGCTAGCTGGGCTCTTGTGTAGAGGGCAGGATAAACAGCCTTCACATGCTGCCTCCTCAGTACAGGGAAGAGTCAAACCACTGCCTTGCATTCCCACAAGCCATGTGGGAATGAAGATGGGTTGATCAATTTCTGCATCTACAACCTTATTCCACAGAAAATGCAATATGCATTTCATAGAGTTTATATCAAGCCATGGTCTAGCCCAGAAGAGCTATTGGGCTCAGTGTGCTGCTGCACAGAGGAGATGTGAAGTCTTATGGTGTTGGTCAGATAAATGATCTAAAGGTCCTTCAGGCCTCAGCCTTTATGAGTCTATTATATCACACTCTTCACAATCATAGACCTAAAATATGTGAATGCCCTACCACTGATAGACATACTGAATGTTTTTAAAACCTTGCACAAAGCATATTGACTGCAGACAATTTGTGATTTTATTCCCTGTTAGTTCTCTTTCAATCAAATCAACTTTGGTTTGACAAAGTAGCTCTATTTATGTGGAAGGTCACCCCTTCATAAGCAGTGATTAGTTGACTCTTTTCTACAGTTAATCCATCAAAGAACTTTATTTACTATTTTTTTTAGTTTGCATCTTCAAAACTATTTATTAGTTTGTTTATTTAAAAGCACAGCACCAAATTCTGCTGTCCTTAATTCAGAAAAGCTCCCTTAAAAGATTGAGCCCTTTTAGAACTCTAGATTTTAGTACTTTGATTACTTCTCTCTCTGTAACCATTAAATCTGTAAATGTTTTATTATCAAATGGTGAGCTGCATAGAAAAGAAAGATCCTGCTCTAGCTACTTTTAGATCACACCTAAAAAGGTTAATTGTCAAAAATGTTATTAACTTGACTGTTGACTGCTCTTGCACAGCAAATACAGTTGAATTGGCTTTTATCTTTCCACTTCATTACTGCACAATCACCGTATCTGTCAATACAGTAGGCTTTAATACTGGATAAACAAAGTACAGAGGGGTTAATCTCAGTATTTATGTAATACCTAATAATACATTCAGTGAAGAATCCTCAGAGCAAGAAAGCTCTTTATCATTTACTTAATAAAAGGATGCATGAAAATATGTCCTTACAGTTTTACTGAGGTATTGACATTACAGATAATGCATGATAACGAGGATATGGTCTGTGTTTACATGTGATTTGAAAGTGATTCCAATTTATTTTTAATGATTCTAAGGATTAAAATAACTCCTCTACCCTTGCCGAATCTTGTGACAAACTGCAAAGATTTTGCTACCCTGGTTATGACATCTACATCAAGAGTTATGTTCCTGGAGCAAAGGCAGCCAACCGCTTACATGGGACACGTGGAGGGAAAGGGTTCCTGTGGGCACGGATACCAGGCAGGAATAACTCAGGAATTGTGCACCAAAGCTAAAGCTGTCCCTATACCCCTGCAACAAGCACTGTCAGAAATGGAAGTACAACTTGATGAACCCCAGTTTAGCCTTGGCCTAGTCTGGGGCAGAATCTCTAAATGAGTTTCTTTATGCTAGGTCTGAGACAATGCCACAACCCAGTCCATAGACGTATGATGTAACTGACTACTTTCATTTAAAAATTTATATAACCCCACTCATTCCCTTCCAGATCATTTAGATACTCAAATTACCAAGGTTTTAGTGCCAGAAATTCTATGAAAGGAGCAGAAACTCTATGCTGTAATAAACTTTAGTATTTAAAATATCTTAATGAAAGGAACTTCATCTCAGAAGTGTTTCTTGCACTTTAATGTCTAGATTTTAATTGTTTCATTCTGAATTAGCAGAACTGGTTAAAAAGGTTTGAGAACAGAGTGTTTTTAGAACAGAGTGGAGTGTCTGGACATTCTTAAGCATATTCAGCTTGCTACTATAGTTCTTTTCAGGATGAACTGAAGATGGTTTACAAACAGAAGTAAATGGTTTGCTATTCAGTAAAGATGATTTTCTCTAGCCAACAAAAGCGAAAAATCACCACAGCATATGAGAAAACTTCCAACCCCAATGTATCTGCCTTATATAAAACTATTCTCATGCAGTTCTGACAAAAGAAAAATGTGGGTTACAGTCAGTTCTCCTTTAGCAACACTTCAGTTTTCCTCTCTGCAAATGTAAACATCTTGAATGTTGTGTAAAACAATTACTTTCAATGACTGTATGAAACACAGGGGGTTTTGTTTGCTCTGTTGTTTTTTTTGTTGTTGTTTTTTTTTACAGCAGGTACAAATCTAGTGCTTAGACCTCTGATGTTATTACTGTCCTTAACAGGTCAGGAGGTGTAGGGTGGTGAGTGATATGCAGTATAAACCTCCCTCTGGTACTGCTGGGACACAGTCCGAGACTTCAACCACCAGTTTCCACCCAACCCCAAGCAGGGACAGACTTCAGTTGCCCAGAACCTTGTCCATTCAAGTGCTCAGTATTTCTAAGCATCTCCTCCTAAACAGAGCCATCCTAAGAGCAGTGACAGCACTGCAAGTCAGTTTCTTAGACTCTGTGTTTCTATTTCTCACAGACATCCACTGCATTTCCCCAAGAAAAGTGACAGCTGGAGCCCGGGCATTGTTGGAGCAGGGTGAAATGTGGAAGAGAGGTGGATGGTATTAAAGCTAGTGAAGAGAGGCTTTCTGCCTCTGGTATGAAGCTGTATCTGCAGAGTATTATCTGACAAGGACAGAGGTGCTCAAGAACATCCTCCTCTCTGAGTTCACCACCTTATGTCTCTGAACTGTGCTGGCTTGTCCATTAGCATGGAACTCATTTCCTTTGACACTGTTGCCCCAATGCCCTGGTATCCTACCCTGTTGCAGCAGCCCTCTTATTAGAGAGTAAAAATGAGCCAAGGCACAGACTTCTTGTTAAACACAGCATAAAAAGGGTCCTGGTTTATTCCTCTTTTTATTCCTAGTCATCTTAACTCCAAGAATTTGCTGACTCTGGCTGCAGCAAGCTCCTACTGTAGGCTTCCCTTGCAGCCCCTGACTGCTGGTTATTTCCTGCTAAACTCTGACTGCAAGTATTAGTTTGCAGACTCTGACTGCAGGCTTTTCCGTAGCTAGACTATGGCTGCAGGTTCCAACAAGAGGCTCTAACTGCAGACCCAGACTGACCTCACAACAATGATTCTCTGTCCCCAGCATCCTACTTCATGATTCTCTCCTTCATATTCCCCCTCCCTGATGATCCTTCCCTTATCAGCTAACCTCCTCTTTTATCTCACTTATCCTTATTGGGTATAGCTGTTACTCATCAGGGAGAAAGCTGTATTGGGTGATTAACACAGCTGTTACTTATCAGGGGCAAGGTCACCTGTATTCCCTTCTCCTACACTACCCAGAAATGAGAAACCTTTATGTACCTATGCACCTACTGTGTGCAGTTTTGGGTGCCACAAAATAAGAACGTAAAGCTCTTAGAGAGGATACAAAGAAGGACCATGAAAATGGTGAAGCCATATACAGAGCAGATGAGGTTTCCTATTCAGCTTGGAGAAGATGAGACTGAGAGAAGACCTCATCACAATCTACAGCTTCCTCATGAGGTGAAGCGGAGGAGCTGATGCCAATCTTTTCTCTCTGGTGATCAGTGGCAGGACTCAAGGGAATGGCATTAAAGTTTTTCATGGGAGGCTTAGGTTGGGTAGTAGACAAAGATTCTTCACCCAGAGTGTGACTGAGCACTGGAACAGGATCTCCACGGTACCGGTCAAAGCAGTAAGCCTAAGAAAGTGCAAGAAGCATTTGGACAATATTCTCAGGCACATGGTGTGACTCTTGGGGATGGTGATGTGCAGGGCCAGGAGTTGGACTTTGATGATTCTTATGGGCTCCTTCCAACGCAGGACATTCTATGACTCAATGATTATCTGTTGAAATATATTTGCACAGATATACATCCACATATATATTACTGCTTCCTTCTGGCTTTTTTCACAGCCATTCCCTGCAAGTGAGGTGCAAGGCTGTGCACAATAGATTCCATTTGAGCATGTCATGTCTGCCTTCTTCTCTCATCAGATTCTTTCCACTCCACACCTCCCATATGACTGTTTCAGAGTCTTTGATTTTGTTTAATAACTTTGAAAGTACATAGAATCATTTTGAAATATACAAGCTTTAAACTATGCAATTTATGCAAATACATCCTTCTGAAGATCACTTTTTGATTTTGAGCAGTCAAGAATAACATATGTTTGGTATTTCTAGGGGTGTTTTGGCTTGGTTGTTTTTTGTTTGTTTGTTTTTTGTGTTGTTTATTTGTTCTGGTTTTTGGTTTTTTGTTTGTTTGGTTTGTTTTTTTTTTTAAAGGCAGAATTCTTTTGAGGTTAAATTGTTGCATTTTTGTCCAGATTATTAGCTGAATTTTACATATTGCTCTTATTGGCCAACTGTACCAGACAGTTTCAGGAGAGACAAAAGTAACTTGGAGCCATTTTTCCCAAGTTTTTCCATGCCTTACTATCTGTAGCTTTCAATTTACCACCTTTTCAATGGTCTGGTCCTTGGAGGCCCCAGAGAGAAATTCATGTCATTCACTGAAGACCTACAATAATCTGTTGTCAAATTTCTTATTGAAAATCCATGCGAGGCTCAGCCGAATATTATGTTTCAAAGGACAGTTATGTCATGCTCCAGTGGTGGTGGGAGAGATGCAAGGAAGCCAACAGTGAAGCTATCAAGATGGCAATTTTTCTCTGTCTTCTAGCCTCCTTAGGAAAGACTGAGTTCAAATGGGTTTGTTCTAAATGCAGATGGAGCCACTCCATGGGAATCTGTGCAGGTAGTAATAGAAGGTGACTGGGAGCACAGGTGGGAGTTAATCCCCACAGGCTGCATGAGCAGAGGAGGTAATGCTGAGGGCTCTGAGCCTCTGGGTGCTGCACAGTAGCTGAACACACCATTTATTGGCAATCTGAAAAGAGCTTAGATGAATAGAAAACCTTTGTGTCTCTTTATCAGCTCTGTGCCTCAGACTTTGTGCTAATGTAAAAATGCAAATCCCCAGCAATTAACAGCTGTTTCTACATTAGCAGAGCTCCCAAGGTTCTGCTATCTCCATTTGTCTTTAAACATTTTATTAGAAATTTGACACCAGTGATGTTCTAATTAAAGTCCGTTTCCTACAATGAAGTACTTCTATATACAGCACTGTGGATTTATTCTTTCTAGACTGCCTCCAATTTCAAGCTTGCTTACAGTAAGTGTTACAAATAGTGTTATTTTCATAGACAGAATCATCATTGACATGGTGTTTAGGCTGCATTTCTGAAGATTGTTGGTTGTTGATTTCTCTTAAGATCTGGTAATTCTCAGTGGACCTCATTTAGATACCAATGCTGTGTGTCCAAATTTGTTTCTGATTTTGCATAGAGAAGTTATGGTCACAAATGCGGAGAGACACTGAAACCCATGCTGGGGATGAAAAGATAATTCATCATAAAAGGAAACTAGAAAGCAGCTCATATTTGGGATATCAACAGAACAATCCCCCTTTATTTGAGTTATGCATTGTTCTAAGGAAGGGACAACACAATGATTTGAGTGAGGTAAAAAGGAGCATCTTGATTTGAAAATGTCTTGTGGGCTAAAGAAAATATTCTTTTATGCTCTAACTTTCTGTAATCGGAATGACATTAGAAGACAATAAGAGGCATTCTTGATTGGATTTGTAATTAAAACAATTTAGGAGAGGAGTTGTTATTCGTATAACTGTGGGAGGCAAACTTTTTATCAGAAAAGCATTGTCTATACATTTCAGTGAATTTGAAGCTTTGTTCTATGTGGGAAAGGACTTCTTCCTGAGCTTGTTAGATGTAAATAATTTAAGATGGCAAAAAAAGTATCCCATTTTATAAACCATTTAAATAATAGTGACAGCCCTTGAGATCCATAGCTCATGGGTCATAATCCAGAAACAAAGATATTCAGTTATTCAGTAAACAAATTGGAAGACATTATAATTATGGCTTATATCTCTTATAAGATTCAGCTATAATTCATCTCAAAGCTCCTCTGTAACTGCTGTGTGTTTTTTGAGGTAAGATGTTTTACAGCAAAGAGTCTCAATAGTCCTCTAGGCACACATACATCCTGCACTGAGCTCCAAACAGATGCCAGATATAGCAAAATATCACTGTAGTATAATGCCTTACATTTGTTTTGGCTCAAATACAATTTTGTTCTTGTGGCTGTATTTTCATCACTGTGGATGTCTGAGATACTGACAAAATCATTGTTTATTGTGTTGAGGATTTTGCATTGGTCCATATTTTGGTAACAAAATTCTGTTTCCCCAGAATTATAACAGTCAAACCATGAAGTCAAGCTAGGAATTAAGCATATAGAAAAAATACCCCACACTCTGCTGTGTATGTTATTTCCCCTCTGTTATGGCCAAATTAAGCATATTGTTTCAAGTCTGGTATAGACCTGCATGAATTCAAGTTCTCTCTAGGTGTTCCTGTGCAGTGAGTTGAGATCTCTACATGAATGACACCTCTGATGTACGATGCAGTCTTCCTCAAGGAAAAAAAAAAACACTGCTAAGTGTCAGGTTTTTATAGTAGGAGTTCATTTATGTATACTGCAAAACTATACAAGGGGGTCTTGGAAAATTCTTCTGGCTCAGTGCTTTGGTATTGTAATGACTTTAATTATGGGAGTTTCCTTGAACCTAGCTTCACCCACAGTAGTGGGTTATTTACTTCTGGACTTTTTAATGAGTGAAGAGTTGTTTTTCTTTTCAGTTTGCTGGAATTTTGATAACTGTGTGAATATTACAAGGCATGCAATCTTCCTTTGCGCACAAGCATTAGTTCAGAGCACTGCCCTGAGCAATGGAATTATTCTAAGTTTGTTGGTGTAAATACCCGAAGTCATGTTAGTTAAAGTATTCTTCCATATTCTATTTCACTTTAGATACAAATATGAAGGAAGCATTTGTCACAGTTAAAAGTGTGAAGGGTTTGCCTCATTTTTTTATTCCCTGTTAAAATCTGAATACCGAATAACAGAATACTGTTGGACAAGGTCTTATTTAAATTAGCCTACCCCAGCAGATGGACTATGTGACTGCTTTAATTTTTTTTTTTTTAATTTTTTTTGTGTACTACTTAATTTGAGGGTTTCTTTTTGTCTTTTTGTTTATGGCCTCATGGGATCCTTATAGTCTTCTTTTAACAGAAAAGTGAACTTTTGAGCTTCTAAAATGAAGATCCTATGGGATGTAAAACACATCTTCTGTGAGTTTTGTATGACTTATAAGATGTGGAAAAAAAAGTGCTAAAATTTTCTGCAGCTAAATCTAAAGCAGATAAAAAATTGCTGTATTATTGTTGAGCATTTGTTCTTTACTCACATCCATTTTCTTCATGCGTAACTGAGCTTCTGTAAATGCATTTTCTTTCAGGTTAGCTAGTATTACTTAGCACATCGATTTCTTGGAGATGAATGTTGGTTTCAGTACACAGATTTCTGTACTTGGCGTTTTGTCTAACATCATCTGTAACTCTGAATGATGAATGACACTTCATTATATAAGTATTCTATTTTACCACATATTTGTTTACCCAAAGGAGTTCAAATATTGGTTATCTGAAATGCTGCTATGAGTGGAGAACCTCTAAATAAGCTTATTGTGTACTCCACTACCAGGATATTAATGAGGTATTCTCCCTCAGAAAAATCAAAAAGTTCATTTGTTTTTCTTCAGAACATTAAAATAAAGAATAAGATATTGGCTCAACTGCATTCATCATGAGTTTTGGTGTTACCTAAAACGAGTCTGTGATTTCAATCCAAAGAAGGAAAAGGGGGGTGAGAGGGTGGGATGGAACACAGATGCTTGCTGTAAGTCCCTGCTCTCACCCAGAGCTGTGGCCCCTCTGCTGAAGAGCAGACTGTGAGGGACAATATAATCCACAGTGCCTTGTGTTCCAGTGGCTGATTAAATATTTGATGTGTTAGGAGAGAAAACAAGCTCCCTTCTTTGCTAGGGAGAGAGCATGCTGAAGAGCTTGTTTGTTTTTCATTACATTGTAGTGCCTTCGAGCTGCTTTGAGATGCAGCAGTGGAAGACACCAGCCTTCTCACTTGGATTGCAAATATTTTCCCAATTTTCTTAAATTCTACATGAATTTTGTCACCTTTAATCCTACTCTGAAATGTGAAATCATGAAAAATATGAAACAGTAGTTTAAAATTCTCCACTTTAAATTTTTTTAGGAGGGCAGGGTTTGATTTCCTACAAAATTTAAATATTTTTGGTCAAAGTCCTAGACAATATTGTAAGGAGGCAAAGAACAATTATTTGGTGCGTGATAAAGGGTTTCTTTCTGTAACTGTTGTCTGTATTTTATGCTTTGCAAAGTCCAAAGATAAGCCTGAATGTCTTCTGTTATTAGACATTTTTGGCTATCTGTCTTGTCAATCAGGAAGATTTAATATGCTCAGAATTAATCCTTACACAAGTTATTTTATTTTAAATTGTTATCTGAGTACAGCAAATATGACGCTGTCCACTCTGGCCTAGACTATTTTAATTTAGAGGGTTACTTCTCATTGTAATGACTGTGGATATAATCAGACAATGCAGGAAGCTCCATATCTTATCTGCATGTTAATTCCTAGACTGTTCTCCTCACAGTTATTTCTTAATTGTGTTGAAAACTAAAGCTGGGTGAATGACTGGTGATTTTTTTGTTTTGTTTTGTTTTGTTTTAGTGGAAGGAGGTTTTTAAATTTATTTTACATTAATGTAGTTCTCTAAGAAATATTCTTCACCAGCCTTGATTACTTTGAACTTTTGAGCCTTATTCATTTAGAAGTTCTGTCTGAAGATAATTTGTAGATGTTGCTGAAAATGTTTAAGTGAACCACCACTGAAACTAATACCTGGAAGTGTCCAGTCCAGAACATATATAAAAGAGTTAAAGTCTGTTATGATATGAGGCACCAAAAAATAGCAGCTTTCCTTCAAAACACGTTACTGCTGAAAATGCACAAGTGAATAGATGTTGCCTGGCTGAGAAAGGAGTAACAGATTGTCCCAATGCATTGGGTAGGATCAAACAATTTACAGTATGTAGACTTAACATTATGCTCTTTTGCTCCTTAAATCATAGCCTTCTAGTAAACTTCAGCTGTTGCAAAAATGAAGAAAATAATAATAAAAAAAGAAATGTGTACAGGCACAGTAGAATAATTCATCCCAAATTTCTGTACTAAAGACTCCCAGGCTAAGAAGAACAAGGAGGTCAGACCAGAAACAATGTTATCTTTAGATATTTTGACCAAAAATAAAATTTCTTGGATTTAACACAATGCCCTAGCACTAACCTTTCCACTCAAGGTGCTGGCAGCTTCCCTGTTACAGGATAAAACCCCTGGGATGATGGTGACCAGTTCTCCAGCATGTGAAAGCCTTCCCAAGGGAAGAAAAGTCTGTCACACAAGATATGGCCAGCTGGTTGTGTTTGGCCCAGGGTGAGAGAGGTAATGGTGTGGCTTTTTGGTGGAGAAGGACAGAAAATGACTAAATGAAATCCCATCTCAGGGTGTCAGACATCAGAGATCTGATATTTCTAAATGTGTAGTGGGCAGAATAAAAATCATGACTGCTAGACCTGGATAGTCATTTGGTTGGAAGATTTTCATTAAAATTTATGCTGAAATCAACATTATCTCCCGAGAAATTTTAACTTTTTCATGCTACTTCATAATAATTTTTTTTCCTTAATATAAAATTTTGTACTGTTTTAATATACATTTTTCATTCCCATCTGCACAACTCCCTAGAAAATATATTTGTCCAGCCATTTAGCAGTGTTAGTAAAAAAAACATGCAGAAGGAATATCCTCATACTCATAACAGGCCATAAACATACCTATCAAAAATAACATTGACAGGTCATAAAGTGCTGTTTAGAAATAAAATGTAATTAAATGTGGACATCTTAATATTTTTCCATCCTTTTCTCTTTCTATGCAAGTAAAGGATGAATGTAGAGGCACTAACAGCCCACACAGCCAGTAAGGTGGTTGTGTGCCTGCCCAGTCCCTCTTGTGAACGTGTTCTATCCATTTCAGCAGCCTGCACACCAGGCTGATGGTAGCTACTTATCTCCCTTCACCTACCACAGATAAAGGTATTTGGTTCTTGTTTACATGCAAGTTTATGGAGGTAATTTCTGCAAATGATTATGTTTTTTTATGCTTTTGACTCTGCAGCTTAAATGCATTCATCTTTCTCTCTAGAAGAAGGTAAATTAGAATACATCAGAATGAAGATTCTGGTTTCCTGACATACTGAAAATATTACTGGGAAAAAAACACATTACACATGACTTACAACTCAGAACCAGTTTGATATTTATTAGAACTACTCTAAACTAACCCCAAGAGTCACAGAAAAGAGTTATGCTGGAAAAAGAACGTTTTTTACACCGACAGACAGCTTTTATACTATTTGTCAGTAAAAATGGCAGCAAAAGCAGTGCCTAAAGATGGTAAATCCGGGGTGTTGCTGCACCAAGTGTGATTGTGCAGGTATGGTTACACCAGCCCAGCTTTTACAGCCACCATCTCGGCATGGCTGTGATTATGCAGTCAAGTTCATAATTGGAACTGAAGTAGTAGTGGGAGAAAATGTATTTTATTTGGTTAGTTGTGATCTTCTCAACTACTCTTTTCATGAATGCTGAAGTGTTCAACCTAGTATCCATACTCAGAACAGGAAAATTTTACAGCCCAATATGTAGAACATCTTTGAATCGTTAATTTGAAAGAACTGTTTCTAATTTATGGTTCTAATTTAACCTTTTTTAACCTTTTTGCCCACTAAGGAAACAGAAACACAAAGTTATACTTACTGGTGCAATGTAACAATATATTTCACAGTGCAAATCTTCACTGTTCTGTTCTTTCTTTGGTCTTCAGACTGAGAGTTATTCAAAAGTGACTTGGAGTCCGGATCTCAGACTGGCATGAACTGCTCAAACAAGCCAGAAAATTTCCTAATTGTGAATAGTTAATTTGTTCCATGTTATTATTGCCATCAGATATTTCCCCATTTCTATTCTGCTTCAGTTTTCTATGATGAGCAGAAGTAGATAAAGTCAAAACCTACTTATCTGTACGTGGTGACTACAGTGGGAATTTCTCTGACTTCGTGCCTTGAATTTAATCTCTCCACTCATGATGCTCACATACTCCTGGATGACATCCTCAGACTCCTTTTTGTTCACATTATTACCACAGCAGAATAAAGGCCTACAGTATTTCATTTCTTGTTACCGTTTGTTGGGGGTTTTTTATTACATTGAGCACAGAAGCCCTGACTGCACAAAGGCACCTGTTGTAAAACCATACGTGAAAGATAATCTTTATGTCAAAAAACTTGTGCCATAAACTAGGAGGGAAACAGTAAAGAAAAAGGAGGTAAAAGTGACATACCCAAGGCCAAAAATGTTCCTGTAGACCTCACTGTTTCTCTTCTTGACTCTTATCTAAGGCAATTATATAAAACCTGGAATATTGTGTGCACCAGATTAAGTTGCTGCTGCACACAATATGACTATTACTTTGAAAACAGAAGATGTTTCTACCCACACAGTAATCTTTCAGAGAGACTAATGAGGATGTGTATGAAACATCTGCTGCTTGCCTTCCATTAGATGAAACACTCTGAAAATGGGAAATCCCTCTTAGTCAAAGGAAAATAGGATTATAATAACAATGATCATCTGTGAACTAGAAGCCAAAAGCTAGTGTGGTAGACAAGTCCAATGCCATTTTAAACATCAGCACTGAAAAGACACAGAAAAACCTGTTACAATCAAACAAAGACTCCAATGTTAAAGGAAGATGTCTGTAATGAGAGATGGACTTGATACAAGGTTGATTTCCATTGTAAATGGAATATAACCTTCTTATTGGAAACAACTTTGCTGCACCTTCATGCAGAATTTCCCAAAAGCTCACTGAAAATAACTGTGGGCTGTAGTGTCAGGCAGTGTTCGACATTACCTACTGAAAACTCAGGAAAAAGAAAACTTGACTGCTGATAAAAGTGCAGCCAAACAGCTGTCCCTGTCCACAGACCCATGGGTTAACATGGTTTGGGTAGTGCCTGTGGCCAGTGATGTGCAAAGAAGGGATGAGACCAGAACTCTGATGAGCAGGCACCTCTTTGCAGAGGCACTGAATAGACACTGCCTTTGGCATGAGCTTGGTTCAGGGCTTGAATCTGTATCCAGAATCTGTCACAGGATCTTGATAACATTGTTTCTGCTTCGAGTAAAATATATTATTGTTTCATTGATGTTTATTTTCTCCTAAATACTTCCTCTTTATTTTCTCCTGGGAGGAAAGTGGGAATGTTGTTGCTGAAATAGCCTGTGAAACTAAACTATATTAATGAGATTCATATTAGCTGACTGATTCTTTACAGTATTCTGAGATACTTTGGAAAAGGTTTGGAACCCTAATTTAGCAATATTTGGTTGGGTTTTTTAAATTGTGATAAATATCCAAACAACATATTTTGTTTGTATGAAATCCACTAATTTTGAATATTTCTTATAAACTCTCCCTAAAAATAATGCTAGTATTAAAATTATGTCTTTCAGCAGCTTTCTGAGTAGTTATCTAGTTTGTTCAACAATTATTACTGAAATGGCTGTGATCTTAGGAGCCCTTATTCGTGTCTGACATTCGTTCCCTGTAACTAATTATTTTTCAGACTGTTTTAATTGCAGGGTGTAGGATGCATTCTTTGTAACCGCTAAGTGTTAGAAGGGGACATACTCTGCAGATCATTAAATGTGTTACCAGAAATAAGCATTTTTCTGAGACCAATGATATTTATCAAAATGAGTCAATGTGTTTGTTGAGGGCAAGAGGCCATCTCCAGGAAATGTCTCTCAGTAACTGCTGGCATGGTAAGAGCTGTTAATTATTTAGGGTGATATGGAGACCATAGATCTTCTCAGGAGAAATGGATTTTTTGTTTCTCTTATTTACAAACAGGATGCATTAAAAACCCTGAGTTAATTGCATTTGTTTTTTAAACAATCCCAGACTGAGAATTTTTTTGGTAGCCTGCAAGCATTGCTAAAGAGAAGGCAAGTAAGAGACATCAAAATATTATGCATATTTCATGGCTTCCTATCAGAACACAAAGCGATGCTAAATAAAAGTCTTAAAAGGTTTGAACATCTATGCTCAAGTTAAACTAGGCCAACATCACTGTGTACTTTCAAAGTCATTCACTAATGAGACTACCTATAAAAACCTAGGTCAGAGGTACTGCTTTGCAATGCTGTCAGGTAAAGGTTTTGCTTTCATTCTGTCTGATTTTGGCAAAGCAAAGGCTCACGCTCTCCATGAGTGCCCAAAGCCCCAGGTGACAGGAGCACGTCAGGAGTGATCAGGGGTCTGAAAACCCATGAGCAAAGATAGAAGCAATTGGGACTTGAAGCCTAAGGAAAAGAAGATTGAAGAAGTGACACAGTAGCAGCTTTGCTAGATATAAAGATACCCCTGGAGAGAGCTACCTCTCTATGTCCAGGGTAGATAAACAAGAAATAATGGGATCACATTATATAAAACAAGATTATGTTCAGAAATCAGGAAAAGATTTCTAAAAAAACCCCAAACTAAACAAAAAAACCCAACCAAACAATCAAACAAAAACAAACAAACAAAAACCCCAATCACAGCAATGCATTAGAATGAAGGTTGTCTAGTGCAATTTGAACTATCACTTCCCAGAGGTAACTTAGACATAATAGTTCTTGCCTTGAGGGATGTGGCTTCATCAAGCTCTATTCTAGACTTTTTTTGCAAGACATTAATGGAGGAAATCCACCTAGGAACCAAAATAGCCCTTCCCAATGAAAATTTAATCAAATCAGGTCTGATTCTAGTAGAATGTTTAATTTCGTCACTTTTGGGGTGTTCTGTTTGGTTTTAGGAGGGAGTTGCTTGTTTGGTAGGTTTTTATTTGGGTTTTTATTCTGTTTGGTTTTTGTTTGCTTGTCTTTGGTTTTGTTATTGTTGTTTCGCTTCAGAATAATCCTTATCACCAACTGATAAGAGTTATGTCTTTGGAAGGGTCCAAACCACTCACTTTGACCACCAAAGGGTTTGGCATTACAGATCACTGCAGGAGGTCAGCAGTGCCAGGCTTCCTGTGGTGCAGTTCACAAGCACCGCGTGCTTAGGAAACCCTACCTTGGTTTACCCCAGAACTGCTGGCGCTATATCATCCTGGAGGATATAGTTTGGCAGCACAGAAGGCTGTATTTGGGCGAGCACAGAAGACCAGGCCGGGTCTCGCCTCCTGAGGGCGCGGCCGAGGTGCAGTACCCGGGCGCGGGGCTAGATGGCGCTGGAGCCCGCACAGAGGGGAGCCCGCGCTCCGGCCGGGAGGGAGCCTGGAAAAGGGAAAATCCGGGAATGTTCTTTCCCTCGCCTGTTTTCTCCATCACCTCCAAGGGAAAGAGCACCTCAGCTCCCTTGGTTACTGAAAGGATGCTTTGTTCCGATTTGCTCCACATTACTAAGTTCGCATATTTTATGGGGTTTTATACAGTGTTTTCTATTTACAGCAAGGCTAACTAAATATGTTTTGATGAGGAGACAATTTACCAAAAGCTGGCATTTTGGGAAGACTAACATTATTCAGGGGAAAAGAAATAGAGAACTGTTAAAATACTTTATTTCAATATTTTCAGGGAATCGTTGTTTTATTTTCTTTTTTTCTTTTTTCTTTTTTTTTTTTCCTAAAGAGCGTATTTACTTAAAGATGTCTTGCTCTCACATTTGCCTCTCTGATGTTTACTTGGCTAGAGAAAGGAGAAATAAAGTTAACAGTATTTAAAAGTGTAAAGTGTGCTCTGCACCAAAAGTGGATTGTAATGGTTCAGATAAAATGAAAAAGGATTTTTTTATACTTTTCCTGGTTTCACAGAGCAAATAATGTAATTAGCTAACACATATTATATGGAATATATATAAGAAATTGAAAATCACTTTCCCTTGGTTTTGGTTTTATCCAATGTACACATTCCTCTTTTTTCACAGTTTGAGTAACTACAATTTCCAACACATTTTTGTGTGGTTTAAGTTCATCCTATGGTGTCTCTGCTGAGGTTTTTTTTAAGAGAGCAATGTAAGTTTTAAGACATATTGAAGACAAAAATGTTTTATCAATGAAATATACTAAAAGGTCTTACAAAGCCCATGAAAAATAAAAGTTATAATGTATTGCATTTCCTATGGGAAAATTTGTGGTGTCAGATAATAGGTAGAAGGACTCAAAGGATAAAATTTATTCTTAGATGAATAATTCAAGTATTTACAACAAGAATATGAGAATTATTCTCAAAGTCATTACCAATTGTTTGTACATTATGTAATTCTGAAAACTACTTAAAATTATTAAAAGCTGAAATCTAATTTGTTTGATGGCAATAAAGTCTGGAATAACAACATTTGTCTGAGTAGTTTGAGGGAATTTAACAATGATTAGAGTTTTAACAAGGAAAACAACATGACTGGCTATAATTTTGTGGAGACAAGCTGTAGCAAACATCCTTGTAGGTCAGATTCAATTAATTTACAGCCAAAAGAGCATGAAACCACACTGTGATTTAACAAGCCAAAAGTATGACCGAGTTTCATTCATGACAGAAATTGACCACACTGTTTCCATCATCAGCATTATTAGATAGCATCAGTTGTTTTCTGAATCATTTATCAGTTAATTGCTTCATTTTTTCAGGCATAGAACTAGATGGTCACTTTGCTCATATCTGTATGTCTCATGCACCACTGAAATTGTCATTCTTGTCCCTCTGTAATCTGGAGTAGGTGTCAAGGATGGGACAATCTAAATAGTCACAAAAAGAAAATTGCTCAAAGAAATTCATATGATGAATGAACACTTACTGATATGTGGATTTATCTTGGCCTGGTGTTTCCTGTGACCATGAAATCTGAGAGAAGGAAGAGTTAAAACTCTGCTCATGCTGGCATCAGCCAAACACCAGTTATTGATGGTTACCATGGTTCCAGGTCCAAACAGGGCTAACAAAGTCATTTTGGGTTTAGATTGGAATTTAATTGGCATGGCAGCAGCAAGTCTTTGCCTGACATACAGCAGATGTGTCTTTTAACAAAAAGGGGTTTAATCCCTTTGTGATTAATGAATTCTGTGTTCAGCTGTGGTCATATTTGTTTATTGTGTCATGAAATGTGACAGCTTCACTGGAGTTATTGTATTCCAGTAAGGTCAATGCAAACCTTCCCTTATCTCTATCATGACTTCAGTCAAGGGACAGTGCTCAAGTCCGTAGAAAACACTTGAAAATGAATCTTGATTAATTAAAAAAAAATATAACAAAATAATTCTTTACTTTTACCTGGTGAAAACCCATGGCATTTTCTTTGCTCTGTTCCTTCTAAAAAGGCATGTTAGTTCTATATTATGTATTTGAGAAACAACAGCATGTTCACCTGAGAAATTCAATATCCCTCAGTCCCTGGTTTGACATACTGTGCCCCTCTTGACGTAAGTTTTCACCCAAATCACTTTGCATTCTCCACCTGATTGGACGACCTCTCCTGAAACAATCACTTAAGCCACTCTTGGCAAAGCCCTCAGCAGAAAAGAATCCCAGCGTGGACTTCTGTCCCACTGACTGTTTACATATTTTATGTAAAGAATGCATGTACTGTGATAAGCATAGACCCAGCAGAGCAAGGACTATGTTCTAATTTATTGCTGGCCAACTTACTGCTGCTGGCCAAATGTAGTTCTCATTTAAATACTGAATTTCTATGTCAAACACACACTTCAGTGAAAGGAGTCAAGAGCAGTACTCCCATCTTTCCTTTTCCACCCAAGCAGCAGCTAATTGGGATACTGGGATGCTTCCTCTGGGCATGAAGTGAGTCAGGTCCTGAAGAGACTCATCTCAGAAGCAGAGGAAGACATTGCACCCTGGTCTGTGTCTTCCTGCACGACTGTGCTGAGAACTGACCTGATTCCCATCAGGGTCATGGAGGGATGGCCAGCAGCAGAGGTTGGAGTGCTTCTGCATGGACAGCCCTGAGCCAGCAGCCCCGCTGAGGAGCTTTAGAGAGAGCCAGACACCCAGAACAGGCAGATGAAGCTGCTTGTGAGCAGCCTCACAGGTGCTCCACTGACAGTGAGCTGTTAGGCAGAGCTGGCTGTGGGCTTTGCCTCTTTCACAGGCAGTGCAGTATCCAGGTCAGCACTCTGAGAACCACAGCTTTTCACAGAAGAATTTAAGGTGTGTAGCTTGGCATGTACCTGTCAGAGGCCAGGGCATCCCTTTGGGTGACCTGGGACCTGAAGAAGAGAATTTGAGCCCTGGACAGGGGGGTGTGAAGCCGGTCCAGGGGGGTTGGAGACCTTGGCACACAGCCCGGAAAGACACCGAGTTTGATTTTAGTCCATGGGAAAAGCTTCCAGCACTAGGAGAAGAATTGCAAACCTCAAGGGTGTGAAAATAGTAGCTTAGCACAGCACGGGGTGAAAAATTTTGTAGTTTTAGGATTCTTAGTATAGAGCTAAATGGGGGACAAGATGGAGGATTTAGGGTGTTGCCCTAAGTTCTTCTCCTTCTTCCTTGTCCTCCATCTTCTGAGGTAGTGATGACACAAAGTAGTTTGAGGGGATTGGGTTAAGGTACAAGTGGCCTTTCTGGTATAGGCACTAGGCATTGGCACAAATTAGTAAATAATGGACACGTAGTTATCTGTATAAGTGTAGAGCACCACCTCACCGAGGGGCAGTCGCCTCGTGTCCCAGCCGCTGTCCGGACCTCGGCTGGGTGCAGAGAAAACTTTGAGATATCAAATAATAAACAACACGAGAAACCAGAAAACAAGGCCTTGGAGACTCTGCTTTTTTACGCGACGCGGCTCAGGGCTTTTAGAGGGCCAAGGACTCTTAACAGCCGGAATCTTGGGTGAGAAAACCAAACCCGAGACGTACCACCCAAGCCCAGGAATCTACTCAAACGGTAATTCCACAATGTGAGGAAAAACTTACTTGTTAAGGATGATCCACCTCTGGATGATGTGGACCTTTCTCAAGAAAGGCCTTGATTGACCTTAGAACAGGTTCATATTTCCCAACTTTCTACTCAGCTGAGAAATTTTCTGTAATGGCCTTTAAGGATATGTGTTTTTCAGTCACTTTTTTGTTAGGTGCAATGTGAGCCTTTGTGAAAAGGCTTCATAATGACTCTTGATATTTGCTGTTTCACAAAGGTTTCCGTGGACTCTGGATCTATTTGAAAAGTAAGAGTTATTATGGTAAGAGTTACTATAAAAGTATCTGTTTTCAGAGAATCCTCCATAGGTAGAAAGAAAAAAAATTTCTTTTCCATAGAAATCAAAAATATGTCCAGTGATAAAATGGTAAATAAAAGGTAAATAAAAGTCCAAAATTAAGAAGAAGTTCCCAGGTTAATGTCTATATCTCAATAGTCAAGCTAGGTTACATACCACTCACTTTAAAGAGTTTAAAGAGTGATGCTACCCTTCTTTGACTGTGAGAAAACTTGCCATTTTTGGGGGGTTTGAGTTTTTGTAGGCTTTTTTGTGTGTGTGTGTATGTGCCATTTTCACTGCTGGTGCACTGCAGACATGTAAGTAACAATGACGACCTCTGAAAATTTAACTTTCATTACACAAGTTGCCTAGAGCACAGACATTGACACATCCCTCCTGAAAAATTTCACATAGAATTGAAATCTTCTCATCTCAGTCCTGTTCCAACATATATTTTAGCCCCACACTAAACTAGAAACCTTTAAAAGAAGAGATTTGCTTGGTACAGTTTTAGATGCTTTCTGTAGCCGGAAATTATAGTGCTTCTAAGATGCAGTGAGCTGTCTGCAGAGCACATACACAGTCTACTTGAAAAGCATAACATTATAGCAGTAACATGCCTCATTTCAAAGTTAAATCTATCAGGGTCTGCAGAAATAATGTTAGAAAGTCCTTCACTGATAGGAAATGTAATCAGTGCTTAAAGTGTGAACCCCCAGAAATGCTGAGCTATGGAATTTCAAACGTTGATTGCAATCTCATTATGAACAAGACACACGATTTTCCCTACCTGTAAAGCGAGCCCAATACCTTGCACTTGGTTGCAAGATTGCCACTTGCATGCTGTCAGGGAAAGAGGTATCAACAGAGGCACATGAGAGTTCAGATCCGAGCTGTACCAGAGAAAGCTGTAAAGACTCACAGTTTATTTACATTAAAATATTTTTGGAGTACGATATGCAAACAATGATAAAAGATGAAGAAAGTAAATGGTGAGCAGAAGGTGAGCAGTATGTTTGGGAGCTGTGAAAGAACTGAAGGAATGCCAGGCTTGGATTAATTTCTTATTTGCTACGTTTCCTAGCTTAAGAATAGAATAAAAGTACAAACCACATAGATCTCTTTGAAAAAGTAGACCTTGAAAAGTAAAATAAGAGCAATTAGTTTGAGCAGGGAACACTAATATCTGGGAAACAGTAAGAGGAGCTACTCCATAGAGGAAGGAAAGCCTCCTGCAGATGACCTTAAAATTGCTTGTGGAGGCCAGAATGGGACGGGTGATAGGGAGAGAGAGGATTGGAAAGGGGAAAGACTTATTACTTTTGTCCTACAGTTTATTCAGTGTAAAACAAGAATGCTACACAGATGCAAAATGCCCTATTTAAAGGGACAGTCTTTGGCAAGGTCAAATCTTGGAAGATGCTAAGATTCTTGTAGCTTTTGTTGGCTGCACAGTAGCAGAGCATGCTGCAGCCCCTTTTATTTTGCATCTGGTCTCTGGAGAACAATGGAAAAAAAAAAACAAACCAAACCATAACTTAACAAAACAAGACAAATATAAACCAGGAAAAAACTGAGCAGATACTTTATAACTTTTTCACAACTAGATCTTCTGTCTGCTCCCATCATGTCCTGACCAAATCAAGCTCATCAATTAGGCAGAAGGATGCTCAAAACTGGGAGTACTTGAATTTGACTCACTGCCATAAAAACACAAGTGAAATTTTCTATGTACCAGAGTTTGTGTTAGAGCTTCAGTAGGATAAAAGGAAGAAAACCCTACACCACGTTAATCATCTTAGGAACCTCCTGGCCTTTAAGCACTTTCGTGTAAAACATGTGGTCGAACTGCAATGTTCATAATTCAGTGAGTATTTTTCGTGAAATCAGAATGATTATTTTTAGAAATGCTTAGCAACTGGAGCAAGGGAAAAATATCCCCCAAACCAAATGGATGGTCTTTTTCAGAAAAACACTGGTGGCTATTCTATGCTTAAGGGCCACAAGGGTCCTTAAGCAGAGACACAGAGGGATGCAAAGGCATTTTTACAAATATATGCACTATTAATAAATGACTTTTTATCCAGGTATTGCCTGGATGAATGAATAGTTTAATTGTCCCACCACTCATGATGCCCACAGGATAGCAGGGAAGAGATCCTGTTCTCTCAGAGGTGTTAGTCATGGTGAAGATCCAAGCAGCACACTGCCTGCCAGGTCAGGCCTGTAAAGATATTTCTGCCCGTAAGTGATTCCACATTCAGCTCATGCCAGCAGACCTGGTTTATGAGAGAGCTGGCTGGGGAGAGTTCTGCCACCAGCACTTTGGATAAGTGAATGTATGAGAAGTCAACTGCACTGTTCATTTGTGATTTTCCCAAACACTTCCAAGTAGTCATAACATCCACAATGAAAAATTGCAGAACAGATCCGGGTGACAACATCAGGTATTTAAGATCTGTGTTCTTGCTTTGTGTTGGACCAAAGAGCAGTACTCTAAAAATGTTTTCACAAAAACAGAAATGAGTTGAGATGTCTGGTGTGACGGTTCCTCATTTCAGTGTGTGCCAATGCACAAGGTGCAGAGCTGTGTGAGACCTAATTCATTCCCCATACAGAGTGCTCTTGTTCAAGTTAACTGGTCACAAATATCCCAAAATAAAACATAGAGTTCATAGAAAACTTATATGGATTGATCTTGGCCAAGGGCACACCAGCAAGAATGGCTTTGTCTGGCATTTGAAAAAAGTTTAGGCTAAAAAAAGTAGCATAGAACCTGATGAAAGTTTTCAAAGCAAAATTCTTCTTCAAAACAAGGTATGCCCTAAAAGGTTGCCGTTGTTGCACTGGAAGCATTCCTACTCCATCACTGGTGGTCATGCAGGTAAATGATTTAAACCTTTTCCATCTATGTCCAGAAACAGAGTTAATACACAGAATGCTGTCCCTGGTTTATTCTTTTCTGCCTTAGTGCTTGGCTGACTGGAAGCTTTCCAGTTTCAGGCTTAGCAAAAACATGTTAGTCAAATGAACTTCATCCAAAATAACATAGTCAGCTTTAACAACCATGAAATTTCTTTAATGTCTCCACAGTGCATCATTATTTGTAAGAAATGTAACTAAACTACAGCATATTTTAACTACACTTTTCAATATATAATTATTTTGTTTGAAGTATGTGAAATCAATGGCAGTGCTGAAAACAATTCTCATTGACTCAAAGGTAATATGTAGTACCTGATCATTAAAATGTGAGCAGCAACTAAAAGGGTACGTACAAGATGAAATGGGGAATAAAACATAGATTTCATTTTTGAGTTAGCTCATGATTTTAATTATGATTTTTATAAAAGCCTTTTCAAATAGGAAATTTACTGCTTGAATATGATCACTACATATTAGGTTTACTTTTAAAAAAGGAAAAACAGTTTACTTTTTAATGTATGTCACAAAATACATCATCAGGAAAGGGCGCTGGGTTTATTTGCCCTTCATATCCTGCTTTGCTGACTTCTACTTTTCACTAGCAATGTCTTATAACCAATTATGGGGGTTTTTTCAACTCCTGTTTTTCAACAGATAAGAAAACATACTCACATTTTGAACTTCCTGGCAATAAGTTTTGTAAGAAAAATAAGTTTGATTGGCCCATTTCAGGAAGACATTATAAATCAGATAATCTCTTTTGGTTCCATGTACCGGCTAGGGGTTTTCTCTAAAAAATGTTATTTGTTGCATAAGAAAATTGTAGGCAGCTCACTGAAAAGGCTCTGGAGTTCAATTTATTCAAGTTTTCCTTGCAGATTTGACTTTGGAAATGAAGGACCCTGGCTGGGAAAGTCACTGAAATTTAGAGGGCTGAAAACAAAAAATCTTTGAGCTCTCTGAAACAGTTCTCTGTTTTCTCAACCATAACAGCATGATGCTATTAAGCAGTGTCTTTGATCTGCAATAAGCATATCTAATTTGAATGCACTTGAAATTACTGCTAGTATCAGCTAAGCCTTTGTGCATCTTCCAGATTGCAGGAATATTATAATATAAAGAATAACTTCAGCCCAATCAGGAATATTTGAATCATATGCTTTTTCTCTTCAGCAAATGTCTTGTGCTGCAAATGACAGCACTTCAGGACTATCACTAAACCAAAAATGAAATCTGTCATTCACTCACCTGTTCTAGGCAAAAAAAAAAAAAAACAAACCAGTTTTAAGGGCCCTAGCTCTTGTGGTAAGAAATTTGCATAAAACAAAATATTGTATCATTAACGTTTCCTCTGGAGGAAATGACTCAAATGTAGTTTTCCTTGAACATTTGCATAAAAGTATTACTGCATAATGCATATTTCCTTACCCAGTACACCCAGACTATCAGGATTTCTTCAGGATAGTCATGCATCTTAGTAAATGACATGGAAGAAAAAGAGGTAACTGATAGAAATTTCCATACCTTTCTACTATTTTATCATACAATTTTTAAAATTCTTTCAGATATGTACCACATTTTTCTGTCAAAATAAATAACTCTTAAATATTAACAGGCAATGTTTATTTTCTGCTGTCTCTTTTCTCTTTCCAGCAAAGGGATTCTTACTGGGAGCTTTACTTCTTGATCTTTCTGTGACCTGCCATAATCATCTCAGTCTTCTCAAAGAAATTCACTTCATCAGTCACTGCATTAATGACCTGTTTCAAGCTTACCCTTGAAAACAGCATTAACTGGTATTCATTTGTTAGTGACACATACTGTAATGTGGGGCCTGATCCAAAATCTGTGGCAGGGTAACCGAGGTCTTCTCAAGCTCTCAAGAAGATTTTGATTGGGTCCCAGACTTATCACCTCTGTAAAAGGGAGGGCAGCACCAAAGTGTAGCTCCTGTTAATATAACCGGTACAGCTGTTACCATACAGAAAGCAGTGCCAGAGGGGTGACTATGGTGGAACAGCTCATGGAGGTCAAAAATGGAGAGGAATCTGTGTGTGCACCATCTTTACTTTCATGAGAAAATTAAGGCTGAATCTACAGCCACAAAGCTTTGGGCATGGTCTTTGGACTTGATTGGGAAGTCAGCATTCAAAGAGCTCATCCAAACCCACCAAGTCAAATAGCACTGCAGAGTTTTCCTGAAAAGAAGTCCTTCCAGTTATTTGCAATGCAGCAGCTTTATGTCACAGAGGATCTCCCTGCTTGTTGGCTTCTTTGGTGAGCAGAAGACCCCTGCAGTCAGACCATCTGACAGGGAAGGAGGGGGAGTGTCCCCAAGACCAACTAGCATCACTATTCTGAAATGTACCTTGGAAAAAGACAATCTTTTCTTACATGGCAGAAGAATATTTGAGATATTACATGTTCAATGTTGAAAGGCATTCCAGACTGATGGGAATCCATGAAACATCACTCCTGAAACATTCCTAGTGTATAGTACAAAATTATAAGAAGGGTTTTTTAAAAGGACTAATATTACCCTGGATGGAAGTAGGGGATTGTGATTGTGAAAAGCTTTTCTACTCTGATGGAAACAGAAATCTTAATCTTCTCAGTTTCTTAAATATAATTTCATAAGAAAAATAAAAGAAAAAGAAAAAAAGAAAAAAAAAAAAGACTTTTTTATGCAACAAGTTTTTATCCATATACAATAATTTTTCAGTTCATTAACTGGGTAGCTGAGCATCAAGGAGCAGCCTCCCATATCCTTCATTATTCAGAATGGGATATATCAAAATTGAGAACTTCCTTTAAAAACACAGATAGAAAAATGAAATCTGGCAAGAAACAATGTCAAAAGAATTGTCTACTGTGACTTCAGGCTGTGCTGGAGGCTACATAGATGCTGGAAAATCACTGTTAGCTGACTAAAAAGCCAAGGGTCTTCAGAAGGACCCAGGAGGAATCAAGATTTTGTACCCTAGAGAGAAGACTTACTGATGGCAAATTTTTAGAGTATCCATGATAGAAAAAGTTAATAGGTTCTTTTCTTCAGAAAATTTGTAATAATTTTGCTCTCTCTTCTGACCTTTTATAATTTTAATTTTTAAGCCACTTTTAACACAAAGATGTTACAAGTTATTCCTGCAAGGTATGTGGGCAGCAGAGGAAACTTAGTAGACTAAGTTTTGGTACCTAAGTTCTGGTTGTGGTTTGAGCTTATTTAAGATTTCATACTTATGAATAGTAGCGTTTTCCATTTATTTAATGAGGAAATCCATGCTCAGACATTTTATATTCTTAATTCTCCCAAAAGTTCCTTTTCAAAATGTTTTTAAATTATTTTTCTTTCACTGTGATAAGTCATACGATTCTCTAGAAGCAGAGAGAACACTTCCCCTTTTCTAGATCTGATCAAAGCCCTTCCAACAGCAGTTGCTGTGTTTGAACACAGAAAAGGTTTATAGCTACACTTCCAGTGCTATTCCACTTCTAAGACTCCATGGAAACAGGAGTCTTTTTCTATATTGTGACTATGCAGCATGAGGATAGCAAAAGGAGAAAAAAATACTGGGGTGACATATAATGCCCTTTCCTGTTGCTGTCAAGATTTCCCAGGGAAAAAAAGAAAAAATCCAAGCAGCATGTTCTACATATTTTATGGTGTAGGCCACCAGTGACTGGAGCTAAGCAAATTTTCAGTGGATTTGTCTTACTATGGTGGTGGCAGGATTCTGGAGACAGCTCATTGCTCCTCTTCAGCACAGTGAAAATATGCCTTCACAGCAAGATCTCTCCTTCACTATACAGTCCCCAAAAGACATTTCCTCAGACAAAGTCCTCTGATTTACTCATAAGAAATATGGTCATCAGGAGATGGAGACCATGCAATAGCATTCTCAGTAATGAAGCACAGAAAGTAATAGAAAGAAAAGTGAATCATGTAGGTTTTTTGCTAGATATCAGTCTTGGCAAAGTGTACTTTTAAAAATTTTTTTGACACAATAGGAATAGTGAGAAATACAAAATAAAGTCTGCTGCCTGATTGGTGTTTTGGAAATGCAGGCACAGGTGAATAAATTCAGTACGAGGGATGTGCAAATTGAGTTGAGCCTGGAGACGGGCATACACCAGTCATCTATTAACTATGGTGCTCCTCTCCCCTTGAGAGCACAGACTGGCACAGATCATAGAAGAATGAAAAAGATCTACGAGTAGGTGTGCTGTATAGTCAAAGGCCTTTTCCTGGTTAAATGCAAAATCAGAGTATAATTTGGTACAAACCCAATTTATGGCATCTTAATTAGAGATCTGATTCTATTTTTCTGTATTTAGAAGCTGCTTAAAGCTTTTTTTCCCAGGCAGATAGGAGCTGTAGCACAGGAAAACAGTCTGAGGCACATCAGGGTATGGAGATGGATGAAGGGTTAACAGTGCCAGGTCTGTGGTAGGGTAGTTCTCATGGAAGACAACACCAGCCCCCTGCCATCTCCTTTCCCTCATATTGGATCCTAGCAGTCCTGGGAGGATCCTTGGCTGCATTCAGTTCCCCTTTCCTGTCATCTGTTTGCAGCCTCCTTCTTTATCACAGCAGTGCCCTTGCTGTGGAACACAATAGCTATAACTGCTCATTATCAGTAAGAATATTTGGAAAGTAAAGTAATTTATTTTTTCAGTTCCATTAAAACAAAAAGAATATATGTTTTACCAGAGCTTCTTCTTAAAAAAGATTTAAAAAATTAATAAAAGATATTAAGGACTTAAGGAGACCTGGGTAGAGTGAAGGTACATATATTTTTGTCTTCATTGCTCCTACAAATAGTTAAATCTGCAGAAACCCACCTTCTGCAGCATTATGAATTAAAAAAAGAGGAGAATCCCCAGCTGCTGTTGTCAGCAAGACAAATCTACCTGTACAATTGGAGACCTCTGTCATTTTTGTTAAGAAAGAACTACAGTATGTGTTTGATACAGATGTGGCTTGTGACACACACAGCTGTGCTAAAAAGTCCTCCATTGCACATAGGGTTACAATATTTGTCTGGAATTGGATGTGTTTGAATTTCAGCTGAAATCTCAGACACTGAGGGTAGACTCTAAAGTAGATGAAGATTTCCAGCAAGCTTCAATAATACATAATGAAACTACTCAAGTTACACAGCAGAGAACCAGCAGAACCAAGTATTGCACTGTACTTTACAAGATCATCTTTGCTTTGTAACACTCACAGTAGGAAGATTTAAAGTTCAATCAATTCCCTTTTCTTGGACTAAAGAACCTCTGCAAGAAATGCAGGGATCTCTTTTTCATGGAGGTGAAGTTGAATTTAAGGAAACAAATAGGTAGGGACATTTTTACCAAAGAGAGAAAAACTTTGAAGTGCAGAGGCTTCCTATATTCAGAACAGAAGGCAATACCTCTTGTTCCTTCTGCTTTCAACTCCTAACATGGAAATATGTAGTATAGTTGTTTATACATAACATTATACATATACATTGTACATAAATAATGGTTTTATGACATTCCTGAAGAAGGAGGCACTGAAGGAAGAGATCTCTGAGGCAAGTAAGAAGCAATTCAGTGAAGCTCCCATTTAATTATCCTCTCTGCTGGAGTTCCTCACAAAACTCAGGCAAAGAAGTTCCTCCACCTTGAATGACTTTCATCTGCCAGAAATATCAAAAATGCCAATAGGCAGAAAAACATCTATATGTGTAAAAGATAGAAGTAAAATTTAGTGGAGAAAGCCCCTGACCACTGTCGTGAGTCAGATTGTTGACAACAAAAAAATGTATAGAAATTTCAAAATAAGAAATAGGTAGTATCTAGAAGGATCTTGATTCTTCAGGAAAAAAAAAAAAGTGACTTTTGGTTTCTCAATATTTTTATTCCCTCTTTTCCCTATTCCATATAGTTTTTATTTGAACCTTGTTGAATGTAGGATATCTACAGCTCATGAAAAATGTCAGTTATTACAAGATCTATTTGTTGGAAACATTATTTCTGCTTTTAAGTCAGAGACAAAATTCATTTTTTCTGATCCAGATGAGACTTATTCAATCAAATAATTACTTACATATAATCCAGCAACTTTATTGGAAGAGAGAGGTTATTTATAAGTAGTCCACTTTGCTTAGAGTGGAGTTCACCTGTAGGTAAAAGCTTTCCTTTAGTGTCTGCCTGAAAAATAAATGTAGAATTGCTCCTAAAACTTTTCCAGATACACTGCACTTTCCAGATGCACTTTTGTGAAGGCACTGTTACTAACACTGATGTATGTAACCTAGGTATACATAGAGGGTTGTTTGGCTTTGTGGCTTTAACCTCTCTGTGTCCCATGGGGGTGTGAGGGTCAGCTGTAAAATCACTCAAGGCCCTCCACTTCAGCCCCTGTGATGAGATGTGTGTCAGAGAACTGCCAGAAACAAACTGCAGTGAGGCTGTTCTCTGCAAGGACAGCAGGAGCTCAGCACCTGCTGTGTGATCCAGGAGATGTGATGAGCTCAGGAGCAGCAGCCTGAGCCCTGCAGCAATCACTCCAGCTGCTGCTATTCTCGTGGCACCACGACTAAAGTCTCTATTTCTTTATGCATGCACATGTGCAGTAGCTCAACCTGCAGAGGTATTTCCAGTCAAGGAATGTATTGGTGTCTATTAATCCCAGCAGTGAAGAGAGAAATTAGAAAGAGATCTGAAACTGTGTATTACACATTCAGGCAAGTGTTTTGAGAAGGATAAAAATCACGGGCACAAATGTGACCTTTTCTTATGTGTGGCACAAAGGAGTCTGGAGAATACTTACTGAATGAATCCCTCAGGGACTTATCAAGAATACCCATCCCAGTTCATAAGCGTGTGCAAGGTATAAATTGTTGCCAATTCTTCCACTGCTTCACATGCACCCTGGAGCAAAAAAGCAGATACAAAAAGCTGGTGGGCATCTTCAAGTTTAAGTAGGAAATAAACAAGGTTTTTTAAGATGTCAAATGCACCTAAAGTCAGATTTCAGTATCCTAAGTAGTAACTAGGCAAGCAAACCACTGTGCAGATGCACATCTAAATAGTTAAAGCAGAGGAACTGCTTCTTTTGCTAAAGCATATGCTGGATGAAGTTCCCAAAATGAGACCTTTCGAAATTCCTTTAAAATGTTGCCAACAGGAGGGACCAAGAGTCTTTGGAGCACAGCTAGCAATAGTGCAAGCCCTACAGGCTGTCATTTGCTTTAATCTGAAGGGTCTGGTGGGAAAGTAAGGGACATGACAGCTGTGCCCAGGCTCTTCTGCAAGAGGCAATGCCAAGTATCTGACTCCTCACAAAGAGGCACCCCGCTTCACATCTATCATATGAGGCAGCTGTGTGCTTTCCTTGGGCTTTCCCCAGCTGAGGACCCACAATATTGCCTGGATCTTCATGAGGCACAGCAGTGTGGATGTAAGTCTGCATGGAGAAAAGATAGAGGGCATAGAGGTTCATTGTTTTCAACCATGTCAACCATGTCTGTCTGATCTCTGAGTGAGATCCAGCAGTTTGGACTAGACTTACTCCTTCTGACTAACACTAACACAATAATTTCTGTGATGCTACTGTGTATTTGAGCTGGTGCAAGTGACTGAAAACCAAGGCCTGGGGCTTGAGCCCTGGTGTGATTACTTCCATGCCTCAGTAACAGCTGGACATCCCCCCGAGCAGCCATGGGTTGCAGGGCTGCCACATGTGTACTGCTTCTCCAGGGCAATCCCTGGAGAACTCACATTCACATTCCCTAACAGCAATTCACATTGCTGTCACACCACAGCCACAAGGGCAGCAGGGAAAGCCCTGACGGGGTAGCCACAGCCCTGTGCTTTATATTTATGAATGTGAAGCTTTGTAAGGACAGGTCAGTTTGTAAGATAAATGAAATTTTCAAGTTCCCATGAGGTCTACATGTAGGATAAATCTTGCTGTTAAATCACAGTAAAGTTTTAATTTACTTAGTAGACTAATACCTTTTATAGAAATGGCCAATAACTTTGGAACAAAACACCACATGGAGCAGGCTGGGGAGGAAGATAAGACTTTGCTGCCTATTCATTTTTTATCTTTTTGATTATTTCTAAACTAAATATAGTCCTATAATAGAGCTTGATTATCATTGTGTTTTCCATATTCTGTTGACATTAAAAATTTAGAAAAAATAACTCAGTATAAAAGAATTCCACATACAGTGCACTGGAAGAAAAAATAAAAACCCTTTAGTGGAGAAGTTATGTTCTTCCTGAAAAAGAAGTGACTTTGCATGCTATGAATAGCAGTCTTTCAGTAAGCCGCCTAACAGACTTTGATAGAATTTTAATTTATGATATATTAATTGGACAGAGCAATATTAATATTTTATCACAGAATAAGTTACCCCAAGCTTAGCAAAATAATATATTTCAAAGTTTATTTGCCTCCATTCCTAGGAAAGAAGTCTTGCTTACATTGTCAGTTGGAAAATGGCTCCTAAGAAGTATGTTTTCATAGTGCACTTCATTTCTTGGGATGATTTATACTCCTCTACTTTAAAACATATTTGTTAAGTGTGCTTTCTCAGAGAAAATATTTACTATTACATCATTATCTGAAACAGCCTTTCAACTTGTATAATACAAAGATTCAGTTAATAACCACAAGGATTCTGCTTGTAATATTATATCTGTTTTATGAGCAGTTTTGAAAGTGTATTTACAATTTTTAGTAAATTTCCACTTACAATAGTGGAGAAAAATAACCACAACATTACTAAAATTTATTTGACAATTCATACACCACATTAAATGTTACTTTTTATATTCCAAAATGTTTATCATACATAATATGTACCTCAGAGTGTTTTTACTAAGTATTGAAAAATACCTTAGTTTTCTCTTATTAAAAAAAAACCTTCAGCCTATATTTCTTTTTTCCTTAGATCACAAAAATCTATTTTTCAGAATTTCACTGAATGACACTAATTTCAGAATGACACTAACTAATAAAAACAAAACAAAAAAAAAACCCCAAACAGAAGCAAAATTGACTAGAATTTTTTATACATACAAAGCTTTGATAAAACAGGCAAGGAAAACTTCAAAATGGGTTGTCATTATTCTTAAGTTCTAATAACAGAATAAGTAGTGTTTGAGTCAGTCTCTCTACAATTTGCAAGAACCTGTTTATTTTCTAGAAACAGCCTGTGAAAAGCCTGTTTGCAATTAAGCCCACTGATGGTGTTCATAGGACACAAACCTTTTTCAAAGGGAATATGTATCTGTCATAGACATATTTTCTTTTTGCTGTAGCTGTGAATGGAACTTAAATATTCAGCCTTACCTACTGTACATACTCAAAAATTTAGAGCCAGACCCTGTGAGTATCATAAGGAAGAAATAAAAATATATTTCAAAGACTGATACGCATTTTCAGATTTTGCATTTGCCTTTTGGAATTTGACCTTTTAGAAGTCACAGGTTCATTGCACCTCTGAGGACAGAGAACCTACTACAGCCACAAAGAGGGAAGGGAGTTATAATCACATGGCTCCAAGGGCTTTGGATTTTAGAAATACACCAAATATCTTTGCAGTGTAATTGGATTGATGGCAATGCCATCAGCACAGCAGAGAACATAAATAGCAATATAAAGACAAGGAATGACCTGACTTCCTATTTCACTCTTTTCTATTTTAAAGCTCTAATGTATCAGATCGGAGAGCTACTAGGCTCAGGTGGATCTTCATCCCCTGCCGTGCATATATTCATTTCCACCAACCCTCACTTCAGTTGTGTCCTTAAAATTTAAGGTTACATTACACTGGCACAATAACAAAATCTTAATTATGCTGTTTGCAATTTGAATTATTTTTTTCTCCTTCCACTAATACCTGAAGCAAAGCAACTAATCCATCAAAACCAAAACAATCACAGATGAGTAATAAAGCCAGCTGTCTTCAATCTGCCCATTGCAGTGTGAAATTGAACAAATGCACCTTTTTGTGGGGGAGGTCTGTTCTGTGAAAAAACTCATCGTATTAACATATTAAGTGCTCCAGAGTCACACAGAAAAGAGAGTCTCTCTTTCTCCTGTGATGTCCGGGTGTCCATCGTGTTTACAAACAGCAGTACTGCAGAGCCACTTTCTGTAACTGAGGAATGGATGGAAATACCTGACAGCATTTAAGGTCCGGGGCATGATTTTCTTTAAAGTGCACCATGAAGGTACTCGGTTTCTTTTGTTGTTTGTCACCTATACAGTTTTAAAAGGGAATAAGTTGTTGTTCCTTTAATGTAGCTCCATATACTGTGTTAGGATTTTACCTCTGGAAATTTACCTGTTTTCTGATGGCAGATTTTTATATCACATCTGTAGGAATTAATTAGCCCCCACAGATTTTACCTCAGTGTTTGCAGGGTGGATGAGAAGGAGCAGCCAAGTGCTAGGTTTTATGTCCCTTGTGTGTCACTTTTCTTCTAATCTAGTTCAGACAATTAACTGGAGATCATTTAACCAGGATTTACTGATGCTGCATGAAGTGAAATCTCTCCCTCATTTCTGCTTTTTCTTCTCAATTTTTCATACTTTTTTTTTTTTTTTTTGGAGTGTTTGCTACAAAATCAGTAGAAATAAAACAATTTCAGTTCTTATGTTGTTAATGTGTCCTTCCCTGCTCTGACTTGAGCTCAGAGTCAGGAAAGTTTCTCTGGGATATGAAAAAAAAGCCTACGTGAGCTAAAGTGAGATCAGGAGATGGAAAATAGAGAGTGGAGACACTGCCTAGTTAAACCTCAGCCTCAGTTCCAGGATGACCTGATTTCAATACTTTGGTTACAGCTCAGGGTAGGAGAAACCTGCTTCTTCCATGTATTTATGTCTTTGTATTCTTCAGTCAATGGGATGGAAGACAGGTGAAGAGGACTTCATTTAAGCATTGCCTTTAGCCTTTGGATTTGAACAGCTGAAAATTTAGGAAAATCACCAGCCTGTGGATCAGACAATAGGGGAATGAATATTTACCTAATAAACTTCATTAAGGAGAATTAGTAGGGACTTCTCTAAATCCTCAGTTTATATATTTCATGTAGAGAAAATATTATGGCCCTCAGGATGTATTTATCTAGAAATAGCTGAATATCTTTTTTACACCGTTGCTTACCTCTGTTTTATACAATAATTTCATTCAGTTCTTTGTAGTCTGAACCAATTTCTTCCACCACAGATTTTTATTATTTGCTGATTGTCTCTAGGTAGCTTAATTACTGGTAAGAGGATAATGAAGTAAACCTGGAGCCGGTATTTAAGTAGAGTGGAACTACTCGAGTGTAATGAACATTTTAAATTTGCCTTTTAGTACTTTTAGTAGTTTTTAAAGACCTATAACAAAAATGCCTCCTTCCTCCTGCCTTGCCTATTAAAAGGCTGTCAGGAGTGGGTACACTGCAATTAACACCAAGGGGCAATGTGCCTGCCAGGAGGTGGGGGGTGGGTGGAGGGGAGGGGAGGCTTGCTGCTGGCTGGGCTCTTCAGGGCTCCATTTGCATCATGCTCTCATAGCATCCTCACTGAAATAGAAAAGCTGAAACACTGGGGTCTTAAAAGGTCTCCTGGTGTTTCTTTTTTACCTAAAGGAGGCCATTATGACTTACTGTTGATGTCCTCAAATATTCTAGCAAAGTTCATTATTTTTCATCTACTTAAATAATTTCCATAATTTTAATTATATCAGCCAGACTTCACTCTTAAAAGTTTTGTTTTTCTTGCTTGTTTTGCAAGTGGGCTTCAAACCAGAGCTGCCTTCATTTCTAGTGACAAGAAAACTCCCTGTACCCTCCCACACACGGTCTGAGGGATGTCAACCCCAGCAAGTAGGAATGGCTCAGGCACTGGGATACTTTTGCTCATGGCTGGATCAAGGAGGCAGCACAAGTCAGGAGGGACTAGGTCTCCCCAGTCTGAGCATATACAGCTTAGAGAGCAGAGGATTTAGCTCTGTGCATTCAGCTGTGCTTTCCTCTTACCAGCCGTTTCAGAAAATGAGTCCTGATCAGCTCCCTTGACTGTGTAGCCCAAAGGACTAAGTTGAAATTTGAGTGGTAGCTTCTCTTCTGCAATTTCTTTTTTTTCTGGTTTGTATGGAGCAATTTAATCAGCTCGAGCTCCATAGATGAGGGCAAATGGTGTTTCATTTTCATGTACAATAGAACTGTCAACTTAGGGTGTTGAAATATACTCATTCACAGAATGGACCAAGAAATATTTGGAGTCCTTTGTGAGTTTAAATCCCTTTGAGAGAAGAAGACAACCCCTACTACCCTTGCCATATAGGGATATTGTGTGCATTGTTTAAAGCAGAGGAGGAGGAGGAGGAGGAGAAGGATGCAGCCCTGCAGCCACTGCCATCATTGTGAGGTTCAGGCAAACACAGATTTTAAGGGCAAGTTTCTGACTACTGATGGCTCATTGTATCCCCCCAGCTCAGCCCAAGCTTTGGAGCTGAACTGCTTCAGCAGGATCAGAGTGTCTTCTCAGCCTTTACTACCAGGTAATTAGATGGTTTGACACTCAGTGATACTTGATGCAATTTTAGTTCTGCCCTTTCCTTAGAAGAAGTTGCAAGACTGATTGCTGCTAGAAAGAAAGATGACTAAAATGAAATGCTGCAGTTCTAATCATAGTGGATTTAACTTGTTGCCACTGGGGCTTTAAGAGACAGGTACATCTGATGCTGAGCCTCATACTCACAGTAAATAGACTATTAGCCCTGACTGTGCTGCTCAGCTAACTCCTGCAAAAACAAGGCCAAGCAAAATAGTGTTGTCAGCACGAGATGAATCTTTGGTCCGTGAGCTGAATCTTTTTGAATTATGATGTAATATACATCTAGAACATAATCAGTATGCACCATAAATACCACAGCCATAAAAGCATACTTGGCTGAATACTGTCATGGTATATCAGGCACAGACAGCGTGCAGAATTCAACAGATCCATGTCCTGTGTGCCCCAAGAGTTAATTTGGCCTGTTACCTTTCTTGTCCTGTTAACATTTATTTGCACCTAATAAGGCATGAAGTCATTACTTGTGGCGTACATCCTAACATTTAATCCCATAGTGTCATATTTTAATTGTACAGAAAAAGTATCTAAATGGTTCTAATTCCCTAAGGATGTGGTTATCCAGTAATGATCACAACCCTTGAAGCTCCCTTATTACTTTTATTGAAATAAAATCCTTCATGACTGAAATACTACATAAGTTTTAAATTGCATCAAAATGAATTTGATGGTTTAAAAGAACAGATTGCAAATTTAGTTCATACAAGACTGCCCATAACTAATACCTTATAGAGCACTTTCACATACCAAATCCCCTATCTATAAAAGGATAGAACTTCAAACACTCAAGAAATGTGGCTGAGGGCATGACATCTTCATAGGCCCCCTGAGAGGTCCATGAGGCTCAGACCAATAAGTATGGTTTGAGGCTTCAGCCTTTTTTATGTATATTACATAGCATGTGATCAGATGGAAATGAAGCACCATTTCCTGTCATCTACTGGGCCCGAGCTGATTAAGTCACTCCATGCAAACCACAAAGAACAGAAATTGCAGAAGAGAAGCTATCACTCAAGTTTCAGCTCAGTCCTTTGAGCTATATCTCACTGGTAGCACAGACTAGAATTCAGTCTCTACTTCCACAGAAACATAATAAAATCAAAATATTGTGATTTGGGGTTGGAGGGGACTGTAAAGATCATCTGTTTCCATGACACCTGCTGTGGGCAGGGACACCTTCCACTAGACCAGATTACTCAAAGCTCCATCCAACCTGACCTCAAACACTTCCAGGGATGGGGCATTCATAATTTCTCTGGGCAACCTGTGTCAGTGCCTCACCACCCTCACAGCAGAGAATTTCTTCCTGATATCTAAAGTAAAGGTGCCTCTTTTAGTCTGAAAACATTCCCCCTTGTTCTATCACTACATACCCTTGTAAAAAGTCTGTCTCCATCTTTCTTTTAAGTCCTCTTTAGGTGCTGGAAGACCACAATTCGGTCGCCCTGAAGCCTTCCCTTTTCCAGGCTGAACAATCTCAATTCTCTCAGTCATTCCTCATAGGACAGATACTCTACCTCTAAAGAGGCTGTAGCACCATTCTCCCTACTCCTCTTTGGACGAGTTAATAATTTTTGCATCTTTCACAGATTTCTCAGATACCCTCTAAGTCTACAGTGTTATATGTATGTTTAAAGACAACCATGCAATTTATATGATGACTTGATTTATAGACCAATTTATACAACTGTCCTTAATCTGAAGTTCTCCACACCTTTGTATAAGAAATTATTATCATGGTCCTCATATTCTGTTCCTCTACAGTATATAATATATATATTATATATATAAGAATATAATAATTTCTAAAGCTTGGAATTGATATGTCATACTACATATGCTCAAATTTTATAATGGTACTCCCTAGGTTATATATGCATGACAAATCAGCTGCAGGCAAATTTTTAAGCAGTTTTGCTTTCCTTCAAACCTACCCAAACCTTTTGGCCTCTCCCAAAGAAGGTGAAAATAGTGAGCAATCCACATTATTTCTGAAAATTGGTGCATCTAGGAAAAGATAACTAAAGGCTACTAGTCAAATCTCTAAAATGTAGCCCATGTTATACCTAATAGACAGCAGCCCCTTGTTATGCAAAAAAATCCTGAATTTAAAATATAAATCTCTGTAAATGAGAAAAGGTTACACTTAAAAAAAGAATAACCTTCTTTGTTCTACTATTTAATGAAATAATGTGCCTTATGATTTATGTCTCACTCTGGTCACATTTATAACTCTTCATTTTTATTAAGTAGTTACAGATTTCACTATACACCAATTCAAAGAGCCTACTTATGCTGATCATGTTGGGCAAAATCTTTCTGCTGATTTTCCTCAACTGACTATTGTGACATTTCATAGTTCATATGGATCACAACTGTGGGTTCAAAGCAAGCTTGAAAGCTTGCTGAAAGATTTGAAGTACTTTTCACTGCTTCACAAATCAATGCTGTCAAGAGAAAATCTTGACCTTTATGCAATTCTAATTAATTTAATAAAAACCTTTGGCATGGTGAGTAATTTAGAGATGTACAAAAAAACCCTTGGCTGTCTAAGTAGTTTCTGTCAGTTTTGACAAGGACCCATGATGGAAAGTGAATAAAGGTTCATAAGAGTCTATCAAACTTGTCTAAAACACTCAGAAACATTTAAAGTCTTACCCTGTTTATCCTGTTTTATACAGCAAAGCCAAGCAAGGTGAGCTGCAACCTAAAGAATAGCACCAAAATTTACTTTCAGACTGCCTAAAGATTATTTAATATTTAGCAGACTACATATGCAGTCTAAGGTTAATGAATGGATTTGCTGGAGCTCTGCTCTGTTAACAACTTTGTACTATTAGTGTACTGGACCGAGAATTTTTGGTGCTTGGGGCACTTATTTTCTGTTCCTGCACACCTACTTGTACTGACTTGAAATCTAGGAAGGAAAAAAAATGTTTCAAGCAACTCCTTTCAAGAGGTAGCTATCCATAGAAATGAACTTGTAGAATAAATTAGCATAACCTCCGACTATTTTGAATAATATGCTAACTTTTCCAGTTTGCCTCCATGCCTATGAGGTAGCATGGTCTTCAACTGATTCAAGTGCCCCAGTAAGACACCCGGGGTCAGATCACCTGATTAAGTGTTATGTTTCACTTTGTCATCACACACTGACCAAAGCGGTACAACCAGCTCTCAAGTGGTAAAATCCTTATAACATGCTGACTTGTGCCCTGTGGTATTTATAATCATAGGATGGGGAAAAGTTTAGGATGAGTTTAAAATAAGAAATGAAGGATTTACATTAGATATTAGGAAGAATTTATTGTGGATGTGTTGAGACACACGAATAGGTTGCCCAGATAAGCTATGGATGTCCCTCCCTGGAAGTGTTTGAGGCTGGATGGAGATTTGATCAACCAGATCTAGTGAAAGCGATTCCTACCCATGGCTGGGGACTTGGAACTCAATGATCTCTAAGGTCTCTTCTTAGCCAAACTACTCTGAGATTCAGTGATTAGTGACACAGGTGTGATAGGCCTGCTGTGTGGGTTGGACACAAAAGATATGAATATCGATTTCATGTATTACAACTAAAATTTCTGTGCTCTGAAGCTATATTTTATTTGCTTGAAAAGAGTCTTTAATGTGGGTAAGACTAAGTAGAATTTAGAACAGAAATGTTGTGTTCTTTGTTGTTGGTATGTATCACCTTTACAATGCACATGATGCAGATAGGTGGAAGTACTGTCTGCAAAGAGCACAGAGCTGAATCAAAGAGAGAACATCACTACCTACATATAGAATAGTACACCCTTAGATTTCAGTTGGAAAAGTTAACAGTGATTTAATGTTCTTATCTGCTTATGTTCAACACAGGGTTTTATAAGGAGTGGGATATTACCTAACATTCGACAACTAATTATCCAAACTCCAGGCCAATGATCACAAACCTTGCAATCAAATTGCTTAAGAAGGAAGTAAAAGCCTGAGAAGACACGAAGTTAATTCCTGTGACAAAAGCATGTCTCAGCACAAGATTATTCAGGAATATTGATTCCATATTAAATTTCCATTTCACCATACTTAAATGTCAGGCATTGACATGGCCTTATTTAAAGAATAACAAGTAAAGGCTGGTATTATTTATAATGAGACCATTCACTGAACAAAATCAAGAACCTGAAAATTCTGAGTTTCTAATTTCTCAGAAACTGATTCTGAGTTTCACTCAGAAGCTTGCAGGGAGCTATTTTGCTAAGAAAATGATGTTAATCACAGTACTGGTTTGGGAGACTTCTTTTTGTCATCACACTGTGAAATTGCCGAATTCTCTTTGGCTGCATATAGCATTGTAACTGTCTAGTAAAAGCAGGGTTAGATTTTAGGGTGAGATTGCCTATCTCCAGATGAAGAATTTCACAGTACTTGGAGAAGTCTGATTGCATGGTTTTTGGTTCTAGGCTCATAGATACACACTCCAACAGCTGCAGTGGCATTGATCTTGGGAATGAGCTGTGGCTTCTGTCACTCACCTGGAAGCTCTGTGCTGCTCGTATACAGAAGCAGAAGCAATTCTTCAATTTTGCATGCCTTTATCTTAAATCTTCAGGCACTTGAAGAGGACACCTGGGTTGGGTTTTTTTTAGGTTCTTTAGAGAGAGAAAGTAGTTTCTATGCAGAAATCCAGTCAAAGTAATTTTTAAAGCTATTTAGAAACTGTAGTTTATATCAAACCCTCAAATCTGAAAATAGCAAGAAGAACTTTAGCAATAGCAATTAAGAACTTTAAAGCAAAAGTATTTGCTTTCCCATTTTCCCGGGCACATCTATCACCTACATGGGTGGATGTGTGTACCTGTGCTCAATTCAGAAGCAAAATCCAGTGTGAAAGCTGGCAGCCTCAGAAAAAGCTAGATCTCCTGAAAGAAGCTTTTGAACCTGATGCAGCTGCCCTGAAAGGAAGAAAGCCAGCATGTCATTTTAAAAAAGGGGTTTAGTTTACAGTTTGAGCCATTAACTAAATTTCAGAATCAGAAAAAGGGGAAAATGAGCTGATTCTGTCCTAATATATAACTCTACAAGGCAGTTGTGATCCTCTTGCCACATGTGGAGTGACATCTGTAAGACTAATAAGACATATGAAAGAGTAATACCTATCAGAATGTAGTTTTAACTGAGGCTTCCTGACACTACCAAAATGCTAATATGAAGCAAGGACACAACTGACTCTTCAGAATGCATGTGAAAGACAATATCAGATGTATTAGATAATATCCTGGCTCTATCAAGAACTTCTCACTTAAATTTCAGTGGGTCCAGGATTTCATCAATTATATTCATCAACAACAAAATGCAATGATTTTTTTTTTTACTTATATTTTTTGTATTAAAATTCCTCAACTGTAGTAAGAAATTACAGTTAACTTAGAAATTTTGTAATGTGATTTTTCATCAACGAACTACTCTTTTAAATATTATGAGTACTGCTACTTTAAAGCATGAAGGCATTTTAATTGGATTGTATAAGCTGAGTACACAGAACAGCTTCCAAGGAAGATGAGGGGAATGAATGTAGAATGGTAATCCTTTATGTAACCATACACATGATAGATTATGTCTGGCTTTCTGGGAAGACAAAGGCTGTCATAGACAGCTACAGGAGCTGAACACATTCTTTTTCCATCTCTGCAATTTTCTTGATTTTTAGAAAAATACAGTACATATCAAGAGAGTCAAAAATCTTAAAAAATCTCATTAATAAAATATTTGAAAAAAAAAAAAACCAAAACCCTGGGTCTACCAGAATATTTTTTTAAACACTAATTCAAAATTCTTATTGCTGACAAACTAGCTGAAACATTGAAATTAAAGAGCATGTTGATCTAAGCACACCATATTTTTCTAAATGTCAAACTTTAAAATGTCATATGTTTCCTTAAAATAAGGAAGATATTCAGAAAACTTCTCAAATTTTTCTCTTTGAAAAATTACTCAATAAGAAAAAGGGATTAAAAACTTCATGGATATGTCTAGGGGGCTCCTTGTCAAGACAACTTAAAAATGAAATAAAAAGGGAAGACTTTGGACACTTTCTCACATCATAACTTCATGGAAAAGCTGACGAAGTAAGTACACACCAGGTAAATGAGGTACAAGATAGTTAAGTGGACAGTGAGGTGGATTTAAAACAGATTGAAAAGCCAGCCCAGTGGTTTGTGATCAGCAATGTGACTTCCTCCTGGAGGCCAGTCCCCTGTGCTGGGCTCCAGGAGCCAGTACTGGTGCTGGTACTGCTCAGCATCATAAATGACATGGACTGTGGGACAGAGGACTCCACCAGCCAGTTTGCTGGTGGTGCAGAGCAGGAACAGGGGCTGATATACCACTGGAGTGTGCTGGCATCCACAGGCACCTTGAGCTGGAGGAAGGGGCAGAGAGGAACCTCAGTGAACTCAGCAGGGGAGGAACAACAGCAGGCACCAGCCTTCAAGGAGGCAGGGATGCTACCAGAGAAGGGCTTGGATGTTCTGGTGAGCAAAAAGTTGACTGTGAGCCAGCAATACGTCTTTGCAGCAAAGCTGGCCAGCTGCATGTTGGGCTGTGGTAGGAGCAGAGCTACCAGCAGGTCAAAGAAGTTGCCAACTCTCCTCTTTCCACACTGGTGAGGCCACACCTGGTACGTGGAGCTTTGTACAAGAAAATGGACTTGCTGAAATGAGTCCAGTGGAGGGCCACAAAGACAGTTAAAGGAGTCAAACACCATTCATACAAGGAGAGCCCCAGAGAGATGATACTGTTCAGCACAGAGATGAGAAGGCTCAGAGGGACTTTGTCCATGCATAAAAACAACTGAAAAGGAGGGTAAAGAAAAGGGAGACAGGCTGTCCAGTGACAAGAAGCAAAGGGCACAAATTGAAGTGCAGGAAATTCTGCTTAAAGATAACAAAGCATCTTTTTATTCTAAGGGTGGTTGAACAAGTTGTGCTGAGATGTTGTGGAGATATTCAAAACATGATTGGAAACATCTCTGAGCAACCAGCTCTTGCTGACCTTGCTTTTAGCCAAGGACTGGACCACAGGATTCCCAGAGCTACCCTCCCTCCTCACCTGCTCTGTGCTGCTGCTCCATGGCTTGCTCGAAGAGCTTAAGCCCTATTCTTAAAAAACGTAACTGTTCCATAACTGAGGTCCAAATTCATCAGCTCCCCTGGATAAGTTAACAGAAGTAATTTGAGTTCAAAGTGATAGAACCATGTTGATGACAGGCAGCTGTCAATAATATGGATAAAATGGATAAAAGAAGACTCATTTTCTGTGCATCTGAAACGAAAGTGTTTTTTCTTTCAACAACTTGATAGCAGAGTGTTTAGACAAGCAAATAAAAATGCAAGGAGCACCTGCAAACATCACTGCTTATCAACATGCTCAGAGTTGTGTGCAACTGAAAAAACTACAAGCCAGAGGCAGCATCAAGGTTACAAGCTTAAAAACAAAGGGTTTATTAAATGTTTTCTAAAGCAGTGTCAGATAATGAAGAACAGCCAAAGGATATAAGTGAAAACTAGAATGGCCACTTATTTCTGTGGCAGAAATACTGTTTTCTTCCCATGTTCTTGTGGGAGGATTATGAATTTCAGTCATAGTGTTATGATTGGACTTATCACCAACATTTTTACCAGAAATCAAGATTTAAACTCAGTTACTTTGTCACAAATATATTTGATATCTCTAAGTTTTCCCCTGGTATTATGTGATGTTTTAAGGTCTTATACAGACAGCCATGTCAATGAGCAAACTTCATAATTACACATCTGTATCCTTGTCTCTTATGTGACTTCATGATCTGTATCTATGTTAAATGCCTTACCTGTTTGAACCATATAATCTGAGGCATGGAGCTGTTACTTTTTCCAAATCTCTACTTGAAAAATTGGACTAATTTCTGAATAAACTTTTCAGCAAAATTGGTTTGCTCTCTGTAAAAGTATTTTGCAAGTTTGATTTTTTAGACAGAGCAATATAAATTTCTGTAGCTCCATGCAGTTGTGTTTCCAAGAAACACAAAAGAAGCTTCTAGGGATTTGTCTGTACATATGCACCAGTCAAAATTCACTGAATAGATTATTGAATGAATTACAGTTAAATTCAAAAAATTCCTTGAAAACTTCTTGACTACAAAGAGAAAAAATTTCTGTACATATGCAAATCTGAACATTTTGTTACATTTCTGCAGGCATTTTGTAAACAAAGAAGGAAAAACAAATATGTATTCCTGAGCATTTGCAGAGAAAGCTCAGAACATCTGATATCTCTGGTCCTTTAATGTTACTCACTAGGAAAAGCTAATACCTAGAAATCTGAACATACAGTAATTTTCTTTATAACAAATGCTATTATGAATGCCACAATTCTATGTGGTATTTAGATTATTGATTGTGTCAAGACTACCTGACCCAAGAGGTTTGTATTTGATGAGAAAAAAAGGAAAGAGCACTTCAGTTGATGTCATCCTGTCTGTACAAACATCCCTTGACTGTCAAAAAATTCTGGAGCTACTTTTACCACTACTGGACATAATGTCTGACCAGAAAGACTAGTTCGTGTTTATATGCAATTTAGACTTGTGTACTGCATAATCTGGAACTATAAAAGTTAGATTTACAGTCAAGAAAGGGAAGTTACAATCAAAAGAGCATGTCTTAATTTAAAGAAAAAAAAAAACACAAAAAAATAGTTAATACAGGCTGAGGGAAATGAAAACCAAAAGGAACTAGGCCTGCCCCAAAGTCCGAAGTAGTCCAAAAAGGAGGGAGAGTACTAGTTCAGTAGACTGAACATTTGTAGGCATGTTGTTTCTGGCTTCCTGCATCACTCCCTGTGCTGCCTAGACATCAGTGGAAATGCTAGGCTTAGGTTGCTGCCTAGCCAGACACATTTAGAATGATTTAGCTGTGAATGTAGCTTCATTTAGCTATGAAGTTAAACTAAGAATAATAGGATATCTTCTAGAGAATGACTCAGTATAATTAGAATCATGCCATCAAGTGGTAAAACAGATTTTAAAAAACTGCGATCATTACCACTTTAAATTTCAAAATAAATTATTATAATATGAGTTGTAAACTGTGACCTCATCCTCAACACCATTTATCAGGGGACTGTTTCACTGACCAAAGCACCAAACTAAGGTATAGATAGCCTTTAAAATTTAACCTTCCTGCTGACCTAAGTAGGTCCAACCAACCTAATAGTAGCATTTAAAGGTTAAGCTTTAATTTATTTATTGTATTTTTCATGTATAGTTTATTTATTTTTATTAAGTATTTCTTTTCCTTCAAGGATTTCAGACCTTCTTGAAATCTGGTTTTATCTAAACAAAATTAATACAAAAACGCATTACTGGAACTTCTATCTAGAAACAAACAAAAAACCCTCCCATGAGTAGAGAAGATTCTTATATTTGTATTTGTGTCATGTACAAAATTCTGTTTGCAGGTCTGTTGGAAAACAGCCTCTGAGGAGTCACAAACTATTTACCCTGTAGACCACAAAGATGCTCTGATGGCAAACTTCAAGCAGGGATAGTCATGTGGCTTGTTGGTAGCAGGTGGTGGTGGCTGCCTGCAGCTGTGACACCCTCTTCTGTTTCACCAGGCACTTGAGGGACACCTGTCCCAAGGGCTGCAGGTGGGAGAGACAGGGGACCAGAATCAGCTTGTCTGAACAGAGTCATGGAGACCTGCTCCAGAGTGGAAGCACAGCAGGGCAGTGTGCTCCTTCTGCTGAACAACCCTGCCCTCCTGGTGGCACCATGACCTGCGTTTGAACCCCTCAGAAACAGCAGCATTTGTCTTCCTCTAAATCCTCCAAGGGATGAAACACAAGAAACATTTCACTTGTCAGGACTGTTTACTACTTGTTGAAGTAAATGTAAAACTGATGTTTCTCTAACAGGAGCTGACGGCTGTATTTTACAATGACATATCCGTAGACTTCTTGGCATTTCTTATTAATATTTTGACACTAGAAGCTCTTTCCTGCGATTTAATGTCAAGCAGTGAGGTCATCTTGAGTTGCTTAAACACTTACTAAATAGCAGTCTTAAAAATAAGAAGCAATAACATTATAAGAAGGGAGTGTTCAGATATATCTCACTACAGGTATCCATGACTATTTCTCTGTAGCTACCGTATTTCTACAATAATATTTATTAAAGAAATATATTGCTAGTGATTCAGTGTGGATCCTTTAGTGAAACTGTGCATTTTATTAAAGAATAGCTGCTACCATGAAGGAATTTATAAATTTGAATAGGTCAAACATGTAAAATCAAAGAACACAAAGCAACAGAGAAAGCAGAGTAGCAATTACTGATTGTTCCTTGACCAGCCTTTATGATGTTTTAATTTAACCAAGTGATCCCCTCCTCTTACTTGAGTGGTTGCCTTTCTGGCTCTGGCAACTCAATATGGAAAGTCGCTGACTAGCAAGAAAAGATCAGAAGGCTTCCACAGTCTGATTTTAATTATAATAGCATTGTGGGTTGTCCTTAAAAAGTTATGGCCCTATCAAGAAAATTATGCTTTAGCAGATATTTCGCTACCACATTTGTGAAGGAAAGTAAGAGAAAAACAAAATCTATAGTGGACACTGCTTTGTCTAAAAGAAAACAAATAAAGATACCATAGGATCACAGGTTAGCTTCCTGATTCTGCTAAACTCTTCCTTGCATGTTCTTTCTGAAGGTTAAGACTAACTAGGGCACATGGGACCTTTGGAGCAACCAAGAGTAACTTCAGAGTAGCTCTGATCTGTATTTGGCTGTGGAAAGGTTTGTTTTAGTTCAGTTACAATGTTTAAGTCAATATATGTCAAAGCTGTGACACTGCTGTTAGAAGCACAAAAGTTGCCATAGACATTCGTGTCCTGATTGATTTGAGATGTGGGGCTAATTTAAATGATTCAGAGGGTTGCAAGGACATCAGACTTGGAGCTTCTTTGCTGGTGAGAGTTTATATAGTTTTATTCTTAGTGGACTCTGTACAGTCTCTGCAATATCTCATTTACATCTGGCTTGACTCAAGTGACTGTCACATTAACTGGAAAAGCAATGTGGAAAATCAATAAGTGCTACAACTCTTTATCACCACCACAAACTTTTAATGTTTGCTATCAAAACTTTCTTTCTGTGTGCAGTTTTATGCATCAGTTGATATGGATTTTACTTTAAATCTTGTAAGGTATACCACAAGGTCTTCAGCTGAAGTGCACATTTAAGGAATAATTACTGCATACAAATGATTTTTATGACATTCGGAGGTTCCAGTCCCATATTTATGTGTGTGCATTCTTTCCTATTGATATTCAACCTCTACATTCATCAGCTAAGCTGTTTTCTTCTTCAATGGCACATTTCTGTCACCTGCAGCTTCTACTCCTTTTGTTCTCCATCCCAGTTGGCAAGTGCTTTAACTTCTGTATGTCCCTGTGCACATTTTTCTCTTAATATTGTTCTGATAGAGTTAAGGGTTGTGAGTTTACAGACATAAATTTCTGTTTGCTACTACAGCTGTTGCATCAAGCTGAGATGGAATCTCCTTCCAGGTGAGCCATGCTGGAGAAATAATAGCTCTACACTGGTTGCATGACCAACAACATGACACTTATAGTGCAGTGTAGAAATATGCATTGTTCATTCTCTGTAAATATTTTGGATAATACTGTAAGGTACATGTTGTGCATGCACAGAACCTTCTTTATCCTTTTTCCAAAAAAAAAAAAAAATAAATGGCCTATGTACTACTTGGAGATTCAGTGATATGTGAGCATGTTGTTTAGAATTAGCAGACTAGAAATTCTCATATTTGCCAAATGAAGTGTAAAACATTTAAGATTTCCAAGCTAATGAATGCTGCAATGCCCCAAATCATTGCATACACACCAAAAGTCTGTGTACCAGTATGACTAAGATACTCCTTTTTCTGTTTGGAAATGTCCTTGTCCTTTTCCACTGTTGCAGGGATTTTTTCCAAAGTGCTTTCACTACTATTAGAGGATTGCTATAGTTTTTGGTGATTAAAAGTTCTTAAGTGCAAAAGTTAATTAGTAAAAAAAGAGCTTTCTACCAACTGCTAGGAGTAACTTGGTATATTATGAATATCCTTCCTGTAATTTCAAGATCTCTGCTGTGAGTGTGGTGTGTCCTGGAAGTGTCTCTGAAAGAATCTTCCATATGAACAGTAAACACAATATCAAGTCTTAACACATTTTAAACTGTTCACTGATGTAGAGGATAATCTTGTGTGATGCAAAGTCTCTGAAAGTCATATTGATGTCTGGCTATAAACTATTGATATCTATCAGGAGCTTCAATAAGAACATCAGAAAGATCACATCATGAGGCAAAGTTCACTTTATTTCCAAGGTATTTTATCAGTTTGATTATCTTGCCTGATGATAGCTTGTTATTTTTAGAGAGAGATTGAGGATAATATTGGTTTTCATGGCGACAGAAGTCACCTTCTTTCTTCTGATAGGCAATGAATAATTACAGGAATAAAAGAAAATAATTTTGGAAGGGTTACCTACTTGTTTTGTGATGCAGTCTTGAAGAAATTACACATGAAGAAATATTTCTCTATATGAGCTCAGACAATTTTTATCTTCACAATTTTTTTTCAATCATTATATACTGTGATGTCAGCATATCTGATGATCTTTAGATTTTCTGAAAACATGCAAATATCACTCGTTAGGAATTTTTAAAGAGCACACAGAATGTTTTCTAAACATAGTCTTGTATTTTCCTGTCATATAATTAGCAGACAGCAGTCCAAAGAACAACTTCTGGACCATTGCAGTGGGTGACCTGAAGCAGGTGCTAAGCAGATATAATTTTCTCATCACAGTCCCATTACTCTCTGTACAAATGCTGTGTCTCTGTTGCATCATTCCATTATCTGAATCTCTCACAGGGAAGGCTCTTTACCTACACTAGATCACATCAAGTTTCTTTTTCTTTCTCTACACACTTCCCCACCTTTCCTGCTCTCTGATTGTCCTCTGCTTCCTAAGAATCATCAATCCTGTCATCAAGCATCTGTGGGCCACATGTATAAAGCTACAAAAATTCTTGCAGATATGATAATAGAAACCTATTATATGCTTATTATTTTAACTTAGAAGGAATGGGTAAAACATTCATTACAACAAAAGTCTTCAGTACAATTAAGAAGTTCCTTATTACATGTTTTCTTTAATTTTTTACTAGTAATTCATTGCAATATTATGGATGTCAGATGGATGCAGAAATATTTGAGGACATATTTCATTCTGCATAAGTTTGTTCCTCTATAAGTTTTCCTAAATATATTTACTTCTACAGATGACAGTTAGTATTATACATGTCAAAACTTACTCTTTATGTTTCAAAATTCAGCACCCTTTTGTTACAGGATAGTGGTATTTTTTACTAAGCTTGTCTCTTTCTCATGATGACATTTTGTTTAAATAAGAAAATCTGTATAAAGTGGCTTTGTGCCTATGGGTGAATTTTTTTGAAGTGTAAAATGTCAAACTGGCAGCAGCAATAATCCTGTAAATTAGGTATGTCAAATAATGCACATGTAGACTTGTGATTCATCTAAGAGTGGAAGAATTTCTATTTCAAGAAACCTGAGTTATGAGTTCCCGTTTCTTAATTGGTACTCTTGACAAAAGTGAGGAACATACCAACATAAAAAAAATTATAACTCAGAAAATATTGAGTCTAGAGTAAAACTAACACCATCTCCCAGTTCAGCAATTCTCAGAAAAAAAGATGTCTCTATACACAGAACAGTATTGAACAACATCATTGAACAGTAATTTTCTAACTAGCAAACTGCTACTAAAGAATATGCAGGATGTTGCCTAGAGTCGTACATATATGCATTTACATGCTGCCTGTGCTGGATTGTGATTGCTGGGCTGTGATAGATTGTGCTGCATAAGCCAGTCTAGAACAGTTGTAGCCTCTGGGACAATTTCATCACACACCATCACCTCTAAGACCAGGTGCATTCTCACTAGTAAGACTGAAAATGACTGGGGAGACCAAAGAGCCAGAAGGAAAACTGGGTGGAACATGTATGGGGAAAAATCTCCTTACCACATGGCTGAAAAATCACCTTGTAACCAAAGCTGGTCCCTTATCTGTAACCTTTCCTGACCCCTTTGCTGGGTAATGCAAAGGGTAATACTGCCCCTTGGGTTCTCCAAGTTCACTGCTAAGATAGGCACTTTCTGTTCCTTTTCAGTCAATGTGAGGGCAGATTATCAAATGTCAATCTGAACTATTTAAGTTTGGTTTGAAGGAACTAAGTTACAGAGTGCTTGCTTACCTAAGCAGTTTCCCAGAAAATCTGAAGGGAAGCAAGGAGTATTAGTAAATATTGAGGAGCATATTTTTTTCTAATTTTATCATTTCAGCTAGAACACTTCAAAATTAGATTTTTCTCTATGAAAGGGGAAGAAATTTTGTCTAAGTAATGAATTTAATTGAAGCTATTAACTCTAAGTACAGTGCCAACAATTTTCCTTCCTCTGACTTAGCATTTTCCTTCAATGATAAAATGGACTAGGGCACAGTTCAGTTCCTATTGAAGCTTTGCCACTTCTTACTCTTTATTTGAGTCTTCTCCTTGGTGTAACAGTGTCAACATGCCTTAAACACCTACCATGCACTCTACTAGTTGCATATGTAGCATCTAGAATGTTATGGTATTGTGTTACTCTATTATTGTAATATGGATGTACTGTAACTTTGTGCTATGCAACATGTTTTGCAGTGCTTTACCTGCCACATTCTCCACTGCAGTGCAGAAATTTCTGCAGTAACTATTCTCTCTTACAGAGAAATAAGTAGCTTTGTTGGATTAACAGGTCACAATTAAATTAAAAATGCTACTGTCCAAAAAGAAAGAAGGAAAAGGGTAAGTAATTTAAATTATTACTCATTATATACATACCATGTTAATCCTGTGGTATACACAGAAAATAGGAGTTTTCTCCTTCTCTCAAATTTTTGTGCTGCCTGAGTAATAACACTGCTCTCAGGAATCACTAAGCAGCTATTACACAGTGTTTTTCTGCGATCTTTCTCATGGACTCATATCATTATTGTCATTCTCTGCATTTGAGGAGGTAGGCTAATTATAGTAGGTGTATACACACAAATTAATTGGGATTAGCTACATCCAGCTACACCGGTACTGCCAGGTAACATCATGGTAATGTCACTTCACAAAGATTAAAATAAGCTATGGAGGAATAGTCTATCCTAAACTGAATACTGGCCATACAATAGGTCTCTAGCCTTAAAACACCTTAGTGATCCTTTAGAGGATGGGACAGAGAGGATCAGGACACAAAATATCAGCACTAAAAAAATCCATAACTGAACCTAATTAGTCAATTAACTGCCAGAAATAGAACTAGTTTGTAGTCCAAACACACTAGAAGAAGATTTCTCTAAAGGAGACCTGAAAGAGTTTTGTGGCATTCCCAGTCACCAGCACCAACATAGGGACATGTAGGCACCAAAGCATCCATCAAAGGAATCTACATACAGCTACTACACCTTGCTGCTTGTTGGGCACAGTGCAAATATTTTGCTAAAACCTTGATGTCTGCAAACCTCCCAAGTAAGGCATACAGGTAGAAGAAGTTGTCCAAAAGTGTGTTTTTCCTCTTATCTTGTAATTAATTAATCACTTTGCACAGGTTTGTTTCTGTTTATTTTCAAAGTCAGTGTAAGTTTTCCAAGCTCTGTTAAAAATGAAATATTGTCAATGACAGAACTAGACACTGAGTATATCTTTAAGTGACCCTGGTTACCTACCCTCTTTCTTATGTGTTAAGAAGTTGAAACATTATTCAGAGTTGGCTATTAGCCACACTGTATTCATATACCACTCTGAATTTACTTTTCAGACATTCCTCAGTGTTAAATGGTATAAAGTACATCACATTGTTTGCTAAGAAATCTCACCTTTATGATCCATTTAATTTCTGCCTAATTGTCTAAGATAAGAATAGCTTGCTGTGCCTGAGGGGGAAATTTTCCATTACTGCTGAAAAGATAAATGGTAGAAAGCAAAATAAACTTGGCTCATTACAACCTCTTGAAAAAAAGGCAAATTGGTCTTCAGAAATGATATAATAGCACTGACACTTTTAATAGTCTGGAGTTCAAATGTGGCATTTTATGTATTTTTTCCATAAAGTATTATACAAACAATTACAGATGCTGGCAATAATGAATGGTACTTAGTTTCTTTTACTAACTTTATTCTGTGAGTTCCAGGGGGAGGAAAATGGTTTTACCAATAATCATTTTAATGAGGACAGATAGGTTATTTTTAAAGAAACATAACATACATTTCAGAGTGTTTCTAGTCTTAATCTCTATAATAATTGCACTAATGCATTTTGATCTACTATAAAAGTGCATAAAATGCTTAGCATGGTGAAAGCCAGACAGCTTATTTGATATTTTAAATATCTGGTGAGCTTTGCAGGACACGTCTGAAATAATATTTCTTTCTTAGTACAGAACATACTTCAGACTAATGGTAAGGCTTTGTACTTGGGATTCATTTAGATAAGTTACTTCTAAACATATTTTCATTGTGCTGTGTATCGTGTGTTTAACAGGTGGACATTGATTGACTGGAGTACTGACTAATGTTACACCATTTCATGTGACAGTGTTTGAGTATCCTTACAGCAGAACTATGGATGATTTAATTGAGGTAATGGATGTGATTAATCTCAAAAATCCATCCTGAAAAAGGAAAGAAAGCTTATCTTTTACATGTATCACATAAGTTTATTTAGTATATTGTTTCAGACTAATGGAAAGGAGTTTTAAAATCTATTGAATACATATATATTGAATATAAATAAAAATATGTAGATGTAAAAATATATTAAAAGACATGGCTATTGCTGTCAACCTATGCACCAATTCAGGAGCACCCCTAACTATTTAGATAAAAAAATCTTCACTTCAGTAGGATTTAAACTCTGGGTTAAGCAGGTTTTTAAAGCAATGCTGAACAGAGGACTTGACCTGAGGGCATAAGATTAAGATGATTTTTCTGGCAGTTTAATTCCATTTACTCACAGGTCTGCTTCTGACAGTCACTTTTTATCAACTTCATTTTCCAAAAACAAACAAAGAAAAACATCTGGAAAATGTGGTTTGTACATGATGCTCATGTACACAGAAAAACTTTTTGTTTTTCAATGGAGTTAGGGTCACAAGTCTACGTTTGCCATTAACATTTTGATTGTACTGATTAGCACATGTTGTAGGAAATGCCTGCATTTGTATGTAGCCTAAGGAGAGCTTAATACATTGCAGGTACTACCTAGGTAGAATGCAGTAGAATGAAAACAATGATAATAATTCACAGACATTCAATTATTGCCTAACACAACATTACACACACTTTTATGGATACTTATAACAAGAACAACACAAGCTCATTAGCAATGGGAGAAGTATTTTAAATTATTTTATCAAAATGACTAATGCTACTTTTCCAGTCTTATTGAGGTCAAATGTGTGCATTCATTTATGTGAATAAAAAAATAGATAAGGTTGGTACAAATAAACTTGTTATGTTCTCCTTGCTTATTCTATTCTTCCTCTTCCCCACAAGCAACCTCTGTGGTGTAGGAGGAACAAGGTCATAACCACTAAGTCTTAAGAACACAATTTGCAATCCTTCTGTGTACATAGCTCTAAAGGGAAGGGGAAGGAGGTCCTGAGAACCGTGGAGTCTACTTCTGCTTTCGTGTTGTGCCAGGTCACCAAACAAAGCATCCCTGGAAGTATCCCATGGCTCCAAAGATGCCAGGTGCCCTTTTTTCCCCCTCTATTCTACACTTCTAGTCATTGATGTCAATCTTTTCTCTTTCCTTTCTTTTTCTTCCTTTCTTCCTTCCTTGTTCTTTCTTTCCTTCTTTCTCTCTATTTTCCTTTTCAATTTTTCATTTTTTTTCTTCCTCAGAATTGCACTTTTTTTTTCTAGTTTCTGTGTCCTTGCTACTTTCAGGCAGATTTTCATTTTTTCAAGGTGAGCTTTAACATTGTCCTGCAAGTTAAAACTTAGATGCACTGGAGTGCAGGATAAGAAAAACATACACAAGAAACAGTGACTGCTATCTATGTGAAAGTGAGGTTGTACCAGCCTCAGAAGGCTATGTCAGCACAGATCAAATGCCATTTCTTTCAAACGTTTCTTGAATTTGGACTCTCTTCAGCAGCATAAATTCAGTAATTTAGCAAACTTCTTCCACAGTAAGTCAACAATTCCTCTCACAGCCCCCAGCTGATGCTGAACACAACTGGTCAGTAAGTAACTCTGGATATCACCCAGCACATTTATACAGGTTTGTTAAAATCTGGAGGGGTTATTCTTGCATTTTCTTGGCATATCTAACTGACATAGATTTCTTCCCCATAGTTACCAGATTTCTGGAACTCCAAACAGTACGTTTCTTCTAAGTCAGAAGTCAGACACTCAGTACTTATGTGCAAAATAAGTGTCCATGCTGCAGTGAGATGTGTGATTGCAACAAGCCTACATGTCCCCAAGTCATCTTTCAGAGACCACTCTGAATGCAAGTGGCCATTCAGCCGGACAGCTCTCCCTCTCTCACTCTCCTGCCCAGCAGGACACTGGTCACTTTCAACATTTTATGAATGGCATTGTTAGCACTGTACTGTACCTAAATCCTAAACTCTCCTGAGAGCACTGTAATTAGTGCAGGACAGTCCTGTGCTGATGTCCCATCCATGACTAATACTGCCATCCAGTTTTCGGTTCAAAGCTTGCTTCTTACAGCCAGGGGAGACCGGTGACTCTCAACATTTCCACCTCTATCTGTCCTAAATGCTCACTCAGTGTCACTGGCAGACTTTTCACACTCCATGTTGAACTTTGTGCTGCCAACAGCTGCACGGGTACCAGCCTGAACTAGCTGACAGCTGCCCAGGGTACAGCTGCAGGAGACAGTCATATCTTTGGGTTTCAATGTCAGCACTCCTTGAGCTTACAGCAGTGAGGAGGCGACATGAGGCAGAGGCCAAGTGTTACCCCCTTCAAACCAGTTTTTAGTAAGTGTGAAAATGGCCTAAAACAGTCTATTTTCAAGGTGAGGGGTATACAAAATGAATTTTTATTGCTGATTTATATGCTGATTCTACAATTCTTCCAGTGTTCCTTAAGGCACAGATTTCTGTTCAAATGGTTTAGTGATACTATCCATCAGAGGGTTCAACCTTTGCAATATGTTTCACAGTAGTCCCTAGGTTTGATTCAGCAACAATAGATCATTTTGGTATTGCTTTGTAGCCTGTTGTCAGCTGTATATTTATCATATTTATTGGGAAAGGATGTGTGAAATTTCTAATAATCAACATTATATTGAATGTGGCATATAGAAACAAAAAAAAAGAGGAATATCAGTGAAAGGAATATTATAGAATTAGTCATCAAGAAGTGCTAAAATTAACTGTCAATCTGAACTCCAGTTGACTTCAAGTTAAGTGATAAAGTTCGATATTGCTCACAAATTTACTGATAGTCCTAAGTTTGGAAGTGTGAATAACACTCAGGGCAGGGAAACTGTCCACCTTCAGGATCAAGGATCTTCATGACAGATTTCTTTTTTCTTTTTCAAGTTTAAATCCTCAGCAATATATGTATTGTAGTCACTACTGTGCAGATACATCTGAGCCACCTTTAAAATATCCTGTTAAGGGACTTGTAGTAGATCAGCTGTGGTAGAGAGAAGAAACAGCTCTGTGTGCACTATAATCTGTAGGAGAATCAAAGTAAATTAGCAAGAATGCTGGTCTACAGATGTCACACCACATCATTTTTATCCACACATTGTTATTACACCACATTGTTTATCCACAACAGAACAGTGCTTTGCTAGAATAAATACAGTTTAGGTGGGCTGGTGTAGAAGCACCCTCATAAAGAGTCAAAAATTGTGCATCTCCAACAATTACTGGATAGGGTTCTGATGTGGAAAAAAAAACAACAACAATAAAAAAAAACTTTACAATGAATTAAGGAGATGAGAACACTGCCAAAAGAAAGCATGGAATAAGATATAAGTACTGCCTGGAATCAGATCTACCTTGCTGTAAAGATATAGGACATCAAGTACACCAGAACTTCTAGCTAAATTTTGATGGGTCCTTGGCCAAAGCTCTTTTCTACTCTGATAAAATAGGAGGGGTTAAGGTGAAGAAAAACACTGGGTTGCCTGGCAGGAATCTCCTTTTCTAATAAAATAGGGGTAAGTTTGGTCATCCATTATATAGCAAACTCCATAGACTTCCTAGGAATTTGCTTCGTAACATGATCAAATTAAATTTGAAAAAAAAAAAAATTAGAATTATAATTTAAAAGGTAAGAAATGTGTTTCTGTTGTTTGAATCACTAGAAGAAAATTTTTCTACAAATTTAACTCAGCTTTCACTTGTACTGATAGCTGTGAACAAGGGTATCACTGATCTCCCAGAGACACACACCAGCAACTTCACAATCCCTGCTTCTTCACCTCTTCCTCCTTTGGGTCAGTATCTTGTAGAAGAGAATGGACAAGTGTGTGTTCGTATGGTGGAAACATCGTGGAGCAAATCCACCTCAGAAGAGTCATTTCCTCTGGGGAAACAGCTCCTCACAGCTCAAAACTCAGCTTTCTGTGCAAAATAACCAATATTAATGCTTTAAAAAAAGTTGAATCAGCCCACTTTTTATTATGAAAGAGATGAAAAATATCACAGTTGTTATTGCATGTGGTGAATAACTATTAATCTAACCCTATAAATTAATAAATGTGTAAATTGTTTCCATCGTGACAAATCCATGAAAAGATTTGGAAAAAAAATAATTGTGATCCTTATTGAATAAATACTTCATTCTAAACACACTATTCCAGAAAACCATTTTATTTTAACATTCTAAAGTTCTTGTCTCTGCATTTCCCTGTCCTTAGCAGAAAGGTGCATCCATCTAACACTGTTTTGTAAGGAAGGATTCTTCTCTGCCAACATGAATAAGAAAACCTAATTTCACTTTCTTCCCATTAGAGCAACCTATTCTGAAAGCTGAGTTTTGAGTTAATCTCAAACAGAATTCTCCTCTATCAATCAGACTTCTTTGCTTACAAAATCCCTTCATGATGTGTTTCTGATGATGAAAGATGGAGGTAACTAATAAATCTGTCTGATATTGTTTTTCTTTCAAAACAATAAATTCCCTGAATTTTAGTGTTGTTTCAGATGGCCTGAAATTGCCACAATATAGTTTTTCTTTGTATGGCTAGTTGAGGGAGAAACTCTGAATTCATGGAAGAGGCTATTCTGTTCTCAGATGGGGATATCACTGTTGAGAGTACTCATAGATACTCAGGTGTAGAGTTTCCTGAGGAGATGAAGAGTGTGTGCCCAATTCTGCATCCTGAATGCCCAGCACTTCAACATTCATCTTCCAGTCATGTACCTAAACTTAATGCTTTAGAGCATTTGGAATCCTTTAAAACACTTGGACATCTTTGCTCCAGTTTGCATGAATAAACTATTGTCAGTAAAGAAGCGAGGTTGAAGAGCTTTGTGGTTGGAATTGTCACAAAAGGTGGGTGAGAACTTCCTGCCAGGCTGCCTTTTCCAAACAGCCTGACCTGCAGTGTCATGGTGCTTCTGGTAACAAATATCTACTACTTGTCACTGAATGGAACAATTGCATTAGCAGTATCTGCCTCAATTCCAAGATATTTAGATTGAAAAAGTGTATGACTGTCTTTTCTTTTGGCAGGCAGGACCCTCAGGGATGGGAGGTAACAAAATAACAGATTCTTACTTTCTTGGGTAAGTGATCTCATGGTTCAGCACTGAGCAGAGAAACATCTCTTGGGGTTTTTACTTGTCCCATCATCATATTTGACTCTAAATTCTGAAGAAGGAACAGTTCTGCCATGATGAACTCCATGACTTTGCTTGCTGTGGTGTAGAGCAAGTCAACATATTTTAAAAACATTTTCATCTAGACCAATTTAGGCTGTTGAGCTACAGAATTAATTATTCACACAACCCTGTTAAACAGATAGGCAGATCTAAACATGATCTTTATTTTTTTATCAAAATTTTAAAATATTTTGTTCCAGCATCTGTTCTTTGCCTTTATGTACATGCTCTCTTGGTGTTTTCTTCCAATTTCCATTCATCTACTTCTCCAATCACACTTATTCATACACTATGTTTTGTACTTCTTAATACAACAGTAGTGTGTCAACATATTTCTACATTCTATTTCACTTAAGCTCAATCTTGTCCCTGCACTAGTTTGCTCTCTTCCCTGATTTTACAGAAAGTGCTTATTCTGACTTTATTCATAAGTGTCACAGTGGCACAGTTCTTTGGTATGGATAAATGTGAGTTGAACTGTAAAGAATCAAGCTCTATGCAAGGGCAAGTCCTGCAAAGCTAAAGCTGTAGCTAACATGGTGTGGAATAGGAAATTTCATGAGTGGAATAGAAAATTTCATCTCAAGAATCTGATTAACATACAAATGGAGGGTAGTGATTCTGTCCAAGGTGAAAAATTGGTTCCATGAAGAAAATACCAAAATTATTTACTGTGCATCCACATAGAACCTTCACAGGGAGTTGAGTAGTCTCCTTGAACTTTTTGTTTAACATAGGTATGAATCAGGTTTACTGTTACTCTTCCAATACTGCTGCATCCTGCATATCCTTTGACATTACAAAACAGTTGTCAAGTACCAAAGCTATAACAAAAACCCAGTGTGGACAGATAAGGAGGAGACAGCCAGATGTCACCCATGTTTCTCTTTCATTTCTCCACTGCTTTATTTCTTGTTAATATACTTACTGTATATGTACCATATTCACAGCCATGAGAATGAAAGCGTATTAATCATCAAAAAGAGGACTGGATCTTATGCTACACACTCCTTGGGAGGAAATTTCAACTGGTTAACAGACAGCACATATTTGGTCTGAAGGATCATTTCCAAGAGAAAAAACTGTGAGATTCCCATGCAGAAGTCCTTCAGTCTCACTTTTGTGCCTCAGAGAGATGAGAATAGCCTATCTATGCATTAGTTAACACATTAGTTTTTTTTACTTTCTTCTGTTTTCTCTTTTTCCTTCCCCCCTACCCCCACCCCCCACCCCCCCAATTTAGACTGAGTTGAAACTGTAGCTCAGCTTAGAAAACTTGGGTGTTAGCACCTCTCTGATGCACTTGACTGCACTCCAAGCACAGCTCTTCATGCCTTGGTTTTCCTTCTAAGTTAAGATATGGTTTCATAATTGTGAAATGACTGTTTTTAGGCACACCATGTACTATGCAGACCCAACCTCAGCTGGCCATTTCAGCACCTTCTCATTTCCAGAGAAGTGCAGAGATACAATATTGTTAATAATTGGAGTCCATCAGTAACTTGGGAAAGCATCAGAAAGGAATTTCTGTTGCACAACACAGAAAGGAAGGGTCACATTTTGAAGACCAGGATCAGCAAAGTGAATTAAGTTGCAGATCCTATCTCAAGTGATTCTGTATGCAGGTAAGTTGCTAGATCTGTAAATTCATCCAGTTAAAATATTTATGTAACCCCTTGGTCAGTTCATAACCCTGTAGGAGGGATTAAAAGCAAGAAGGAAGAGCAACTATCCTTATTCCTTGGAGAGCTCTCTAACTCAGTTCTCCTACAGTGACATGTAAACAGTATGCACTTCTGCATGTTTTCTTAGCAAACCTGGAGACTACCACAAAATTACTAAAGAGGCAATGTTCTAACAACAGTGTGACCTCCAGAAAGGGCTTTCTATCACCTGGGACCTTTTTTTCTCATCAATACAATGAGATATTGACACTGGGAGACTGTAGCTTTTTCTTTGGTTTTCAAATTTCCCTCATTAATATCCATAGGAAAGTCTCAGTTTCTTTCAGTGGGTGTTGACATTTCTATTTCCAGAGGCAATAACTTGTGATCTGTTTAGTCGCACATCAACCTGAATTCTGCATTCAGTGAGATTAGGGTGAAAGCTGTAGCTGTGTGCAGAGTAAATAACAGAATATGTAGCTATTTTCTATGTATTTCAGCCTTGAATGACCTCCTGATTAGCCCTCTGAAGACAGAATACACCAGGGTTTGCCAAAGCCCAACCTAAGAGTCCCAGAGTAATCTGAAAATCTACATGTGTCCCTGCCTTGCTTGTTGACATCACAGAACTGACTTAAACAAAAGAGAGCTCTTTCATAGAAGCTCATCTTGTGAGCACTCGGTTTCATCTTATTTGGTTTCATCATTAGTCAGAGAACACCTGCTCATTGTCCATTTTTGGCAGTCTTAACCTCCAACACAGAGAAAGAACCAAGTCTTGTATTTACTTTTTACTCCTTCCAAAATTAAGAAGTTTGAAGTTGTTACTGTTAAAATTTTACATTTTCTCTTTTGGGTTTTTTTTTTTCTGGTGTAATAGAAAAACACATGAATTTATACAAATACATATGCATGTGTCTTCTGGGATAAAATTAATGTTCAAATACCACCATGTTAGCTAGGTGGTATTAAAAACAATAACAACATACCAAAAAACCAAGGTATCTTGTAAATACAAGGTATCTTGTATTTATGAAGCAAGATAATGTTACTGAAATCTCAAGCTATTATATTGCCTGCCTTATCTTCCTCCAATATGGAAGATGGATTGACTCTGGTTAAGAGTGGTATTGAGGACAAGGATGCAAATTAGTGGATACAGTTAACAAGCTTTGATGGATGATTCAATATATATTTTTCTTACTAAAACACATCTAGAAATAAAGTCTCCAGCTTTAGAATACTGTAATGGTAGTTCATGAGTTACCTGTTTTCTCACATTAATTTTAAGCTGGCAGGGTGCCATTACATAATGTTGACTTTGGAGTGAACTCCTTCAAAGCTCTCTTGAAGGCATTAAATTTCAATTTCAAAACTGCTGTAGAGGAAAAGAGGTATTGGATCTCCTTGGAATAGTTATGCCGTGAGGGCAATGCTGTTATTGCTCCTGGGTTAGAAACTATGCTGAGAAGGCTCACAGTCTGTTGGGAACATCTTGCATTTGGACTGAGCTGTCAGTACTCTCTACCCCAAAACTGCTGTAGAAAATGAATAGTGTACCAACCACCTCCATCACTAATAATCTCTCCACAGTCCTAAAAGTATGGGAGGGAAAAAAACTGTGAAAGTGTTCACTAAAAATAATTCAGATCCCAGACCACGGTTCTGTTCTGAAAGTGTAACATTTTAAATAACATAGGGATATAACATAGGGATTTTAATATTTTGTGAAACAATGAGTGTATGACAGCAAAAAGGAAACGTTGAAAGCTCCTTCCCCTTAATGATAAGCCATCTCCTTCAGAAGTAATACCAGTGTTTTCCTGATGGTGTTAAATCTATCCTCTCTAAGTTACTGTACAATTTTGAAAAGACTAAAGAAAACAAAGATGTTTTTAACCATTATTTTGAAACAAAACAACGTCTACTTAGATATGTCTTATTCTTACACTTGCTCTAACAGTGAAGGAATTGTATTTTTACAGTGGCTCAAAACTCCATGCATTCACAATGGAATTGTGTAAATTAGAGATACAAATTAGTAAAGCAAAGTGTGAATTCAAGGTTCTTAATAATTCCAAGTCTGTCCATCATGACCAGTAGGTGATCCATTGTGGTCCCAGAGCTGATCGCTTGGCCCATACTTCAAAAAAAATTTCCCATAGGTTTTGCTAGCTGTTAGACCCATGCTACTCTGGTACTATTCCTTTTGGTAACTCTTCTGGAGTTCTTACTATGTCACTTAGCATATGTGCATTTTAATGCCACTGAAGTCTAAGGATTCTATATGAATCTGATTTGCATTCAGTTACTTTTTAATGACCTCATTAGCATTCTTTTTTTATCTTTAAACAGAAATTTAAATTTAAATTCTTTAAATCAGAATCTTTTTGTTTTAATGGAGTGCTGTCAAAGAGAGTGGAGGTCTTTGGGTTATCTCTCCAGAAGTAATTTGGAAAATAAGGTCAGTACTACAATACCTAGGTTGCAGAATTCATGGAATTGTAAAAGGGTTCGGTTCGCAAGGGGACCTTGAAGATCAGCTAATTCCAACCTTCCTGCCATGGGCAGGGACACCTTTCACTAGACCAGGTTCCTCAGAGCCCCATCTAACCTGGCCTTGAACACTTTGAGGGATGGATCATTTAAAATTTCTCTGGGCAACATGTTCCAGTGTCTCACCACCCTCAAGGTAAAGAATTTTTTTCTTAATATCTAATCTAAAACTACTCTCTTTTGGTTTGAATCCATTCCTGATTGGTTTTCTGGACTAATTAGACACCTGTCGGCTTCTTGAACACCCCAGCTGATAGGTTACCATTATGCTGAAGTAACTTTTTCTGCTACTTCTCCCATCAAGGGAATAACCTCTAAAGCACAACAGTGAGGCAGTGAAGCCTGCAACTCACAAGTTAGAATCACCTCAGCCTGTCTGTTGGAACAAGAATTAAGTCCAGAGTTAAGCAGCTAACCATACTGGTTCAGTTCCAGACTGTCTTCAACTCTAAAAGTCACTATTGTCTCTCTAAGACACCAACCTCTAATCCAAAATGTGGATCCTCAAAACCTTTGCTCAGCTTCTGCCTGGCTCTATGGACACATGCATGCTTTATACAGAACAGTTTCCCCTCAGTGGAACTATAGATGTGTGCCTGAATGGAAGCTCCTGGGCATGATAATGCTAAGCAGGTAGTTGCCAAAATACAGCAGGGTGCATATAGCAGATGTTCTTCTCCCAGTGATCCACAGCTACCGAAATTCCTTGCGCTGATCTTGGCATTACTCTGTACTCTCTCCTCTTTGCCAGTAGTTGGTGGCTAGATATTTATCCAGAAAATGAAAACCCAGAATCAATTCTGTCTGATAGCAGGAATATCTAGGTTTCCTTTCAAAGTAAAGATCACCACCAAGCTCGCAACCAGCATGTGATTCACCTAATCTTTAGGGTCCTGTCATAAGAAAATTCAGTGTGGGCTGAGGGAAACAGCAGAGCAACTGGAATTCAAAAATGTACCTTGAATACTAGCCTAGAAACTCAGTTCTATTCTATTAAGGTTTATTCAAACCACGGAATATATCAGGACAAAGGCCTGTCAAAAGTACTTCCCAAATTTTACTCAAATGCTTGGCCAAATGCTCAACTAGCCATGATTTTGGATATTGTTCCTAGTGCAGCAGGCAACATCAAGCTGACATCAGAAATAGGGGAAAAGAACTTTTTGCATCTGTACAAGGCTGTCTTAGGTGGCTGGATAATTATTAATTGCTCTAGTTCACCTAGGCCATTGTGATTTCTGCTTGCCTCAGGAAAAACTGTAGTCTCCTTCAGGCTGTAAACCAAACCAAGCCTCTTTGTTATGTCCTTGCTTGCAGTTATTTTGTAGGACAAAAACTGTTGCACTCCCCACTCTGAGTGCACTGCAGTTTGTTAGCTCGACGGTTGCAGCGTGTCCTGGGTGAAATGTGCTAGCTGAAGTTACAGTTCCAAGGAAGACTGCCATGTTTGCATAAATTTACAGTTATTTTTTCTAAATGTGCTGTACAGACAGACTTTGATATTATGACCTGTTTTCAATATTCATCTTTTCTTTTCAAAATGTCAAAGCAGAAGGAGGCCTTCATAGTTAAGATTACAGCTACATTTGTACTGATTTTGGACTGATTTTAAATAATGGAGAGTATGTATCATGTTGTCTGGGAATAATGTTAGAGCTGTTGAAAACTGGGGCTTCTGACTCACAAGATTTTTAGTGCTGTTATTTAGTGACTGAGTTCCAGGGAGACAAAGAACATCTTCCAGCTGAATCTGGGCAACTGCAAAGTCAGGCATGAAAGAGGCTGAAGCAAAGACAGCTCAGCACAGCACAGTGCTTTAATCTATCTTTTACAACATTCACTAAAGAACTCTCAGCCTATATCACCACATGATTCCTGGATTTTTTTATTTTGAGAACTACCTAAAACACACTGGCAGTCTGAAGTACAAGGATCATTGATTTTTGCTAACTTAGCTGAGAGCTTTAGGCTACAGAATTAGACTACTAAATCACAGAGCACTAAGCTTTATACCTGCAAGACACTGACACTGCACCCCTTTTATATAAGAATTTTCTAAGTTTTTTGAGTCAGAACCTCTTGGGCAAGGAAACAATTTTTTTTTGCCTGAAGAAGGGCCATGTCAGAGTCCTTTTATGATGGGCATAGTACAGATCTTTGGTAAGAGAGGCTGATATTGCAAGATTATAATAAAAATGTGAGATGAAAAGTACTGTTCCTTGATTTGTAAAAATATTTGAGATTTTGGAATAAATGTCAAAATAAAAAGAGAATCTTATTTTGAAAATGGACCTGTTTGGTTCATCATACATCATAATAGTTTTGAGAAGCATATTTTTATTTTGACTTTTAAATGTAATTCATTAATGTTTCATTTACTAATATGATGAAGCCCAGGTCCTTTTCCAGTAAAGAATATCATCATTACATCAGAAAATATCAACATTGGCTTGTCAAGCATTTAGCAGTTGTAGTTTCTGAGACAGGGCATTCTCTAACAATAAAATGGTTTCCAATCACTGTGGAAGGTTGCAAACTCCCTCTACTTTAATGCACTGAATATTTATATCTAGTTAAGGAACTATCCCATCAAGGACTTATCAGACCACTCCTCTCTTACCAAAACCACACGTCTTTGGAAGAAGTATTTCCACAAGTCAGGCCCACGTATGTAGGGATGCATTTCCCACACCCAGCAAGTGTTTTCCATACAGGTAAAAGTTTAAGACTCACCCCTTAAGGTAAAGAACCCAGAAACTTTGATACCCTCCTGACAAGGATTGGCTCAGGGCCAAGAGAGAGGCATCTATTGGATCTTGTCACTTTTCTTCAAACCCTGTATCTCCCTCTATTGGCTGCAAGCCAGGTTATCCCTCCTAAAATATTCAGTATTTAGGAAGGAGCACAAAAGGAAGTAAAGGCTTTTTGGAGTGTCTTAGCAAGGTGCAAGAGATTTCTCAGACACCTGTGCACAGCTTTATCAATTTGTTTTCTGTGATGTTTGTAATTTTGATATTTTTACTTCTGAAACCTTTTGATTTACAAAACACCTCTGAGGAGCAGTCTCGCTAATTAATTTTAGCCACTTCTCTGCAATGGCTGGTCCCTCAGAGATCGATACATTAGCACGTTGCTTATTAGACTCTGGCCACGTGTTAATCAGTATCACATATACAAAGAAGAATGAAAACCAAGAAGTGTATTTTAGAACAATTTAGAACAATATTCTAGATCTAACAGCAGAGCTGAGGCTGAGACTGCACAGTAGAATTTGGAGTCATTAACATCAGCAATGAAGCACCACTTTAAGAAAGGCATGCTTTTGGTGACCATTTTCATTTAAAAACCCAACACTTGAAAATGAGTTTTATTGACAGCAGCTGCCCTCTGAATTTAAAAAACTGGCTTCCTTGGGTGATCAGCATTTTAATCTTTCCTCAAAGAACATTGCTAAATGTCACTGAGTGCTTCAACAGACTGTAGAGTGGCCTTGAGTTTTTGGGAAATTAAATGAAACACTGATAAGCTTTTTGTAGATAACTGTGAGAAAGACTATGTCACAGCACTTTTGATAAGAGTGAGGTACAGCCTTCGCAGCTTGAGAAACACTGTTATATGAAAAGTAGAAGACAATTACACATTTATGGTAATTGATAAAAGAGACCCCATTGCCACTTATAGTCTGTTCCAGTTGCATCTCACAGATTCACAGAACATTCTGAGGTGAAAGGGACCAACAAGTGTCACTGAGTTCAACTCTTAAGTAAATGGCCCATACAGGGATTAAACCCATGAACTTGGTGTGATTACCACCATTATCAGCACCATGCTCTAACCAACTGAGCTGATCTCAGCTCGTTATGGATGAGCTGGAAATCATTATGGATGAGATGGAAAATTAACAGCTCCAAAATGCCCATGAAATTATATGATGATCTTGGTTCAGTTGCCAGTGTCAGTGTGGTGGTCAGTGATCTCACCTTGCCTCCAGGCAGGTGTAGCACTGCCTTTGTGAGGCACAGCTCCTTAAGGGAGAGCAGGTCCCAAGGGCTAATTGAGTGAGAAGATAATACATGTGTATTATCTTTTACAGTCTTTGTCAGTTTTTCATTTAATGGTATTTTAGCAATCCTTTGAGAGATGTCATACCTGTTCTCTTGACCAATCCAAGAGACATGTACTGTAGGGAAACATTCCTCTCCTTCCAAAACATGTAGTTTGGTTTTTTTTTTTTTTTTGCACAATCTAACCCCTTGGTCTTTGGATTTTACTAAATAGATTCTATTCAAAATGTACATTTCCAAATACAAGCTACCCCAGAATTTAGACAACAATCCCATGCTACTCCTTCTTCACTGTATTTATAACATCCAAAGGTAATCCCTATCATGAATCCTTACTTTAACTTGTTCTTATTTAGTGTCAAAATAAATATTTCTGAAGGGTGCTTAAATTTGACAAAGTTTCAAGATTATTGCATTTTATTTATGAATCAAAAATTTATGTATTTCCTAAAAAACAAATAGAGATCTAACTCTAATTCTGTGTGAATAGCTGTAGTGCACTCCATCGCACCTTTGTTCAGGAACTGACAAGCAGAGCATCCCTTTACAAAAGAATAGTAATGGATATGCACATGATCAGCTATGTTGCATATTTTAGATATTATTTGACTTGAACATAGATGTACTGGTGTCTTTAGTGCAGGAAATTGAAGACAGCATACATTTGATCAGTTCTGAAGTGTTTCCGTTGTCTAATCTCCTCGAACACTGTCAAAATATGTAAAGTGATTTTACAGTGGCCTAGATTCTTAGTAAGGTGGTAAATGTTAAATTAACAGTATTGAGCTAATTTGACGGCAGACTTTCTAAATTAAAAATTAAAGAAATATTTTAATTATGCTTTCCCCTTTATTTAGTTTTGATAATTTCCTATGCCTGCATAATACAGGGACAAACATACACACATGCATTCTTTCCAAGGTATTTTCTTTCAGTTCACCTGAAAGATTTTTAATCAGTTTGAGTTAATTTGAAATAAAATGGCCAAACTGAGCTGAAAAAACGTTTCCAACCAGCTTTAAAGTTGTGTGTAAACTACACTTCAAACTGAACAGGTACACCACATCCTTGTAGAGAACTTCCAACTCAAAGGATAAGAAACACCATTTTCCATGTATACAGGGCTCTGGGCACAAATTTTTGAAAATGTCATCCTTAAAATTTATTCTGAAATTCATTGTAGCTGCAGCATAATGCATTTACCGACACACTTTAGTACAGTAAATGCCTTTTGGGCCATCTCATTCCATTCCATAATTGTTTTCTGGGGAAACCCTTACCCTCTACTTGATTTATGCAATACAGATGGTTGGTAATACTTGAATTTTTATTGATGCATAGTAATATCTTTCTCAGCACCCTTAAAGAAAGTGACATAATTCTTTAAGACATAATATTACACTTAGGCATTGCTCTAGAGGGTCATCAATCTTTTGTGAAACTCTTCCAGCACTCTGCTAGTGTTAAATAAACCATGACTAGAATGAAATTCAAAATAGTTTGAGTGATTTCTGCAAAATGTTCTCCATTTGCCAATTATGTAGTACTATATTTCATCCTATCAGTTATTCATTATTCTTTGCTAAAAATACAGCAATGGCAAGGGATTTTTGTGAGTTTCAGAAGAATTACAGATGATCCACTTCATGAAAACCAGGCATTATTTTATAAAACATAACAAAGCTCATAACTAACTGATAATGAAGTAGTATTTGTTTATAATTCTTGTTTTCTTGATAAGAAACAATATTCAAGCCCAATGGGAAGAGTATTCAAAGCCATTTTCTAAAAAGTTGACTGGATCTTCTGAGCTTATGCTTAATTCACACCTCATCCTGATTGTCCTTAGTTGGTATCAGAGTTCCAAAAGGCAAAACACAGAAGAAATAAGCATAATTTAAATATGTTGGTCTAATATGAAAAAAAGCCATACCCATGTCCATGTTCCTTCTTCACAAATATGTTTGAAATACTTTATTTGCTTCCATGTTCATAACCTCGTTCTGCCACCTCCTCATACCAGCTTTTCCTTTAACTTTGTCATTTTAGCTGAAATCCTAAACTGGGACTTCTAAATACGGTCTGAGTTCAGCCAACTAAAGTTCATTTTAAAGCATTCTAGGCATTTTTATGTGTCTGTAGTTGGGGGTGTTTTGACTTAGATTCAAACATCAAAGGAACTTCCTTTCAAGTCCCATATCCCCAGGAGCTCTGACCCAGGGATAATGATGTTCCACAAGAGTCTGGCTCTTCATTCTGCAGATTGAAGGCATCAGCCTGGACCTTGAAGAGTTCTGTGCCCATAGAGAAAGCTGGGTAAAGAATCTGTTTAAGGCTCCAATGTGATATCTAACATAGAAAATAAAAGCAAGACCCTAAAATAAGTTAATAAGTTGGGTGCATGGGAAGGCAAAGACTTGGTACTATTTTTTCTATCATTCTCTTTTCTGGCCCCATAGGCAACCTTGTCCCAGTTTAACAGGGAAAAAAATCTTGATGTTGCTCACAGTACGTTACATACCATCCTTATTACCAGAAAAATCAGAACACACTGACATAGAAGGTTATGATTTGAAATATCTCCATTTTTTTCAGACTTCCCTTACTAGTTGATCTCTCACTACAATCTCTTTGATATGAAAACAGCTATGAGAGAGGACATCTTCTTCTTCTATAGTAAAAGATCTTGTGGTCATTCAGAGATATAATTAGGTGTTGTGCTTTGATTCCCATGCTTGCTAAAAGTCTTTAAGCTCTTTTCCTTAATACTAAACATTCAAAAATAATTAAGAAAATCTAGTTTCCTAAAATATGTACACCATAAGTGACAAAAAATTAAGGAAACCTGCAAAATAACTACAAGTAGTTTCTTTAAATTATGGAAAGGAAATAATAAATTTTATCTCAAATAAAACAAAATATTTATGTTCACTTCTTGTATTAGTTTATGTCAAATAAATTCAAAGTTTATCTTGTGTGTTTTAAACAGTGATTTTCCATTGACAAGGCACACACACAAAAAAATCCTAAAAACACTGGCTCTTTAGTCTTTTTTATACTTTGATTCCCAGAATATATCCACATCATGCAGTGGAAATCAGTTTAATATTTTAGAATAAGCCACAGAGTAGTTGATGGTATAGTGCAGTGTTTGGTCAATCCCCACTGAGTGATTAAAGTGCTCTCAGGGCACAACTGACACTTCTGTTTGTGATTTCATGGGGTGTCACCTCCTTTACATCCCAGCTGAGGCATCTTTGCACCAGTGTCACTTGGAAAAAGCACACTCATGCCTTGGTGGCAGACAGGCAGGAGCACAGGAGAATGGCTGTGGCTGGGAGACCATGCCATGGACTCAGGTCTGAGGAGAATCATAGGGAAAGAGAACTGATTAGCAGACCATAGAGCTGTGGGGAAGAAAAATAAGAGCTTCATGATAAAGCCTCATAGAAACAGAAATTTGAGTGTGACTATAGAGGTAAATGTGATGTTGACCTGAAGTCCAGCAAATTGTTTTTAATTTTTCAAAAGCAGATTCCATAAAAATCCAATAATTCAGGTTGGACAAACCCCAAATTTTAGTGAACTATATTTTAGTTGAAGATATTTGACCAGTTCTAACAGTTTATAAAAATTACAGAGACATAAGGAGCAGATCAAGTTCACCATCTATTACTGCAAATAAATTTTTTTACTCTAATGTTTAAAGCAAATAGGGAAGCCGTCATGACATCCCTCACACATGATTAAATCAAAAGCCTACAGCACCTGTAGAATTGACAGTTTACTGCAAACCCAACATGTGAGACTTGACTCTGGGAGTGATAATCTTTATTCTCACTGTAACAGAGTAAGGCATGACAACATTGCAGAAGATAAATTATTAAAAAATAAAACTTCTAAAACTAAACTTCTAAAACTTCTTCATCAGAGAGAGAGAGAGAGGATTGTCCTCATTAGATGTACAAAAAAAATTACTAATAATGTATTAGCCTATTGTTCACAAGAGAAGAACTACAAGTTTACAGGCATAATTTCTTCTCTCTTAAGAAAATAAAATAATTATTTGTGATATACTTTTGTAGGCTGAGTTGAATTTAAAAAAATCAGATTTTTCCTTACATGAATGGACAATGATTTTTAAAAGGAAGCTATTGAGAATTTTTTTGAAACTTGTCTCTTGTGCCTCCAAGTAATTCATCTACTTCACAAAAGAATACCTCTCTTCTCTGAAAGTCACTGCCTAATTAAAACTCATAGTACTGTGCCCTTTCTGGTTATGGCTGGCTTTTTCCAAACTGGAAGAAATAAAGTTATATCACTATATCTGTAGATCAGCATTTTTCACCCTGGAGATTTACTTTCAAGGAGAAGTGAGGCACTCACCTGACTAGATGAGTGTTCAGAGCCTGTTTGAAATACATCTTGAACTCAGTGAGTTTGGTTTAGTGCAGGTGCCCTTCCTGTTTTATGTCCTTGATTATTTTTAGCGTCATGACAATTTTGATGTTAGTCTTTTTAAAGAACGTAAAACACTGGTTAGACTGGTTCAAAACTGAGATTGGTTTTAAGAGATGATGGGCCTGACTTGTCACAGACAAAAGTAAGCTGTTTAAGAACTACACTCAAATTTTCAGGTAGACTAATGAACTCATCACAACTGAAACAGATGGCACAGCCCATTTGCTAGTCTATTAACTTTTATAGAACTCGGAAGAATCATTATGAAATAGAAGTAATCTAGAAAACATGGAAGACTCCTGAACTAGATTTAGGGTGTATTTATAATTTTGATTTGATTTATAGGGTTTCTTAATTTTGTTACACAAAGAATAAGAATACATAAAGATTTATATGTATATATATATACACATATATATATATATATATATAAAGTGGGCAAGTCAAATAATGTTGTAATGTAGAAAATATAAGCAGAATGTAAACAACCTGAGCTGTGTGCATTTAAAATAATTTATGGAAGTTAAATCCTGTGATTAAATGGTAGTTTGAGGTAAGTAAATTTCACCATTAAATCACTTTCAAGTTATTTAAGCTACTTTGTAAAAGTATGTAAACTACCTCTATAATTCTTTCAGAAAGGTTATTCTATTTTTCAATGGAATCAAGGATAAAAGATGGCTGAACTTTCCTTTTAAGTTAAGAAAAGAAAATGACTGTTTTCCTTTGTATAAAAATATATGACTAAGAAAAACTATCTCATGAGAGCCTCCCCATTGGGTATTTCATGTTAAGTGTAATTCAAAGTCTCATTATAAATGTTTGACCCAGGGGCTGCTGCTTCCACTCAGTTGATATTCATTCACTCAGTGAGCCACCTGAAAGACAGCAATTTAAAAGTTGCCGCGGGATGCGTCACTATATGATATATTGTAAAATTATTTCTGTTTGGAGACTCATCCTTTGTTGCTTTCAACAAGAAGAAAAGTTTACATGTGAGAATGTGTATAATTTCTGAGTCACATACTTCTATTTGTAAGGCAAAATACGTCTCACAAAGCCAATGAAGCAGTCAAATAGAGGAATCATTGTGTAAATGGTCAGTAATTTATACATGTTAACCATCCAAAATATTTGCATAATTTTTCGCAGTATTCAGTTGCTAACATAATTTTTTATTAGATCCAGTTAAACACAATGACTGATCACATTCAATTCTTTTTGAGGGCCATTAAGTGAAATTGAAAACATTATTGGAGTAAATTAGAATTATTCAGAATTTAAAAGTTAGGAGAGGGTTGCAAATATATTTCCTACAAATAAAAATGCTTCTTAATTAGTTTATAACTGCTTCAAAACATGATCCACGTGAAACAAGTGTTAAGAATTATAAATCAAATACGATTTTGTCTTTATCGACTGTCGTGATTTAGGAATGGTGATCCCTAATGTCGTTCTCCCACCAAGACTCCAAACCACATTGCCACCTGCTCCCTCCCCCCTTACCCTCCCCTTTCTGCTCTGGCAGGACTGAGTTGAGAATTGGAGGCACAAAAGAGGGAAACCACTGGTTGAGAGAAGAACAGTTTACTGGAAGTAGCAATAAGATGAGAAAACAATCAATAGCAACAACAATATTAATAGCACGAGTATAAGACAAAGAAATGATTTACACAGAAAGCTCACAACAAACAAAACACTGACCCCACCACTACCTTCTCCCCCCCAGAAGGAATGCCCTTCTCCTCAGAAGCAGACCAGTACCCCCACCCCTGGCAATGACATGAGGGGATAGAGAATCACATCTGGGCCTTAGCCATGACTCCTCCCACCTACTGTAAAAAATTAACCCTATCCTGGCCAAAACTCAGACATCCATGTGTGTCTAAAACCTGCAATATCTGAACCTACTCCAAAAATACTTCTCACATGTGAGCAGGTAGTCCTAAAGTATTTTACCCTATTAAGAGAAAACTGTTACCATTCTTCTTTTTTTTTTTTTCTTGTAGCCTAGTAGTAATACAATCAGAATTGCAGCACCAAACACCTGATGTTGCGCCTGACTTCAAAACATACTTAAAAATAAATAATGTTATAATGAATAAAAAAAAAGAAACTGGTTTCCTACTAGATCATTTTATATTTTCATCCTGCCATAATATCTTATAAAAATTTCCCCAGCTAGTTACAACCTTACAATTCACCATATTTATTTGATAGCATTTATTATGAATTACTATATGAAACTTTAACTTCAGGGAATAAACATAGGTATTTTTTATGTCCAAAAGAGGCAAGGCATGAAAATTGAACTTACGAGTTGAATCTAACCTGTATAAAATCAATATAAATCTGCAAAAATCATAACACTACTCACAGAAATAAAACTCAGCAGATAATTGTTTATTTCTAGGCAGGATATTTCCTGTCTGGGCCATTTTAAGCAGGTATCAATAGTCCTTATCCCATCCTTCTTTACTTGTTTAGAGCAATTTATTGTCACCCATTGTACTGGTTTTGGCTGCGATAGAGTTTATTTTCTTCAGAGTAGCTGGTAGGGGGCTGTGTTTTGGATTTGTGGTAGAAAGAGTGTTGGGAAGTCAGGGATGTTTTAGTCACTGCTGGGCAGAGTGAAGGCCTTTTCTGCTCCTCACCTCACACCACCAGGAGGAGGCTGGGGGTGCCAAAAGATCTGGGAGAGATCATAGCCAGAACAGCTCATCCCAAGTGACCACAGACATATTCTATACCATATGGTGCCATGCTCAGCCATAAAACTCTGGGGAAGGTTTACAGACAGGGACTGGCTGAGCATCACTTGTTTGGTGGTGAGTAGCTGTTTTCATTTGAATCGCTTGTCCTTCTTGGGTTTTCTTTCTCTCTCTTTGTCATTTCCCCTTTATTAAAATAGATATGTATTATTTTTATTTTTTATTTCCATTATTAAACTGTTCTTTTCTCCACCCACAATTTATTTCACTTTTACACCTCCAATTCTCTCCCCCATCCCGCTGGTGTGGGGTGAGTGAGTGAGTGAGTGAGTGAGTGAGTGAGTGACTGACTGACTGACTGACTGACTGACTGACTGACTGACTGTGTGGTGCTTAGTTTCCACCTGAGATTAAAACACAACACCTATCTTCTTAATGTATTAGGAAGTTTATGAAAACAAAGTTAATTTCCCATTTGATGGAACAGCTGTATCGTGTGAAAAGGTGGCTGGAAGCCTCACAGTGCTGTAATGCACTGGCAGACAGCAGGCAGAAGCAGGAATGAAATTTGAGAAAGCCATGTATTGTACTTTCCAACTGCAGTGGCCAAGCCACAGTTTAAAAAAAACCAAAAAGAACCACAAAACAAACAAAAACACACACAAAGAAACAAAAAGCCAACAAAACAAACAACAACAACAACAACAAAAAACACAGAAAAACAAAACAAGACCAAAAAAAACACAAAACAAAAAAAAAAAAACCACACACACACACAGAAAAGAAAAAGTCATACTTAAGGCAAAATTTTCAGCTTTAGAATGAGAGAATGAGTTCTATTAGCATATACTTGAGTTCATATTGTACTGCAATAAAAGAATGAGAAAAGCAGGAGAATAAAGTGCCTTTCCCACAGCAAAAGGAGAAAAGAATGAATCTGGATAATGACCCCAGAAAACAAAGTAATATTTTTCTTTTTTCCTACAATAAGTCAGCAGCTTTCAGTTTTTAAACAGGCCAGGAAAATTACAATAAAACAACATGCACCTTTCCAAAGAGGCCTATCAAGGCAATTGATTAAGTGCAAAAAGCAATAGTGAAGCAGGTGCAGGTCCTAGAAAATCACAAAAAGGTTTATGAGATAGAATATTACTGACATCACTGGAAAAAACCCCAGAGTAAATATAAGGCATACATTGCAATTATAAAGAATAATAAAGACTTAACTTTTGAGAGACAGTTACTTGTCAAAACACAATCATTGCTTACAGTGAACCTCAAGGAGTTAATTGAATTGGTTTGCAAACAAGTGGTCAAGTTATATAATATAACAAATATGAAATATGTGCTGCTCTGATGGAAATATTTAAATAGGGAAATGGAAATCAAGGTTAAATTTGGTGGGGGAAAAAAATATCACAGACTTTGCTTGGAAAGAGCAGCCTGAAAGTTGTTTAGAGAAAAGAAAAGTTGAACTAGCTCATCCAAATCTGCAAAGTCAATTGAAATAATGGTGGTACCTCATAGAAAGTGTTATCTGTTTTGAGAAGTACTACAAATACTTTCTAAAAAGCAAGCAAAATTTGCTGTAAAATGGTCTGCAATCTTATGAAAGCTGAATTCTTGGAAATGCCTCTAAAAGGGCAAAGTCAGAATATGAAGATAAATCAAGCTCACTTTTTCTTGAAGTTGTGTTCCTTTAGCTCAACTTTCACACCACAGGGAGAGAACCAGCGAGCTACTGCCACTGCAGAAGCAAGGACTAAAGGGCATTTGATCTCATGAAAACCTTTTCAGAAGTGGTCAGAGTTTAAAAACAGGAGTTTTAAGGTTATTTTTTAAGCCTTTATCTATTCAAAATCACAAATAAAATTTGTGTAAAACAATACATTTGCTTTCTGGAAGTATTGTAATGTGGTACTTTCACTGAGACCTTCTATGATTTGAAAATCTTAAATCAAGTGTTTTCTTCAGATTTTCCTGTTAGTTAGATTATAGCCACAATATTTCAAGATGTTCACTGGATGAACATCAGAGAGGTGGTCAACATGGCAATCTGTAAATGGCATAAGAAAAAGGACATTTGAAGCTTGAAGCCATTATAATTTATTTATTAAAACTATTATGAACTGCTTGTACCTAGAGATAGTTTAAAATTTTACAAAATTGCTTGTTCTTGTCTTTACAGTCTAAAAATATATTTGGATTTTTATGTGGTAGTACAAAATGAATCCAAGTTTGATTTTCACTGGTATTCTCACTGAGAGAGAATATATTTTCATGATAAACATTTGTTGTGATTGTTATTGATCCTAATACGTACCAATTGGTCCTTTTCCAGCACAGAACACTCCTTTTCTGTCGTTCAAAACAGAATTGCTAACAACTCTTATTTATTTCCTATCCGTTCATGTGCAGTCAAGATCAGATGTCAATCTCCACAAAGAAATAAGTTACTGACAGTGTTAACATCACATATCAACATTTTTAAAGAATGGAAGTATTATATCAGATGAGTTGTTTTATTTATAGAATATTAGTCTTACTTTCTACATCAATAACTGTAGAAGAGGAGCAGTGTGAAACATTCCCAGTGTTTTCTTTTTTATTATCTTTTTGACTGAGTAGATAGACTGGAAACATACTAAAAACCATTGGGTGATTGAAATGTCAAGTTTGAAAATTGCTTAGCTATTCTGATGGCCAAATATCATAGAATATCAACTGCAAAAGGCACTACTTACCTTTTGAAAATCAAACTCAAAAAATCCTCAAATATTCACCCTATAATGAATTAATATTTTATTCATAATCTCTAATCTGCATATTCTGAATATTATAATTTATATATATATACACTACTTGGAAATACAATCTAACTCCATATTCATCTACCCTTCATATTGCTTCAGAACAAATAAATATTATTCTTTTCACTTTTTAATCAAAAATATTTCTTCCTTGATTATGCTTGAAATACGACATGAATATGAAATAATTTAGGTAACTGGCATATAACCATTCCTAAGAGGAAGTGTGGGCTACACATGGTGTATAGCTCACACTTTCAAGTCAGTATATCTTAAAATTTATGCTGTCAGTCTCTCACAAACCTATTTAGAAATTTGAAAATTGTTCTGGCTGTTTGAAGTGTGACAAAATGGTGGGTTTCCTCTGAGTTATGTGAAAGAAAGATAAATCATGTAGTCTTAACAGGAAGGCAAATCAGTACTTAAAATTGCTGCCACAGTAAGGCCTTTAGTGAAAGAACTTGTTGCATCTGATGAGCAGCTGCCACTTCCAGAACTCTGAGTATACATGGAAGAAATGCCCTTAAGACAAAAATGAGGTTAGAAGTTGTGTCCTTGACCTAAAAACAAAGACTTGCCTTGTACTTTCTGTATCTAGCACATATTTTTGTTCTTTGCACTGTCATGTCTGGCTGTGTTAATCATCTCCAATCAATCTAAATATTTCTCAGTGACATTATCAATTCTGTTGTTGTCAGTTTGCAAGTGCAGCCCAGTACTTTTCCTTCATTCTTAGATAACATGTATCACAAAAACAATTCCATTGTTCTAGTTCAATACACTCAGCTTTATTGCCTGCTGTTAGAGCTGTGTGCGAAAATTTTATTGAAACAAGCTTTTAGTACAGAAAATCAAAAATATATTTTCATAGTGAAAACGCTCTTTCAAACTCCAGCCATTTTTTTTGTGGTTGCTTTTGCTTGTTTGTTTTTTGTTGGGGTGCTTTTTGGTTGGTTTTTTTTTGTAATGCAAATTTTGGCTGTTATCATTCTTTGCAGAGCATGCTGGCTATCAAAAATAAAGGCTGTAGCAAGGATTCTACTGTCAGACCTCCAGCTCATTTAGATTTCTCTTCATAGCCTCACATGACTTTTCCCTCTTTCCTCATGATTCCAGCCATTTCTTGTGTCTTATCAATCATGTATTAAACTGAAACTTTGCAGGACTTGGAATGTTGCGTCAGATTTGCACCCAGGGAGCTTCCCAGTCTGCTCTGTGCTGCCGAGTGCAGCTGCTTAGAGTTCCAGACATTCACTGAAGATAGAATTAGGCCTTCCTGGCCTATCTTAGGAGCTGAGTAAAATCCCTGTCAGTCACTAGAGGTAAGAATGAAACATATGATTAAAAAAAATGAACTCAAAAAAATGTGTCTTGGAAGCATACCACAGCCGTTTCACAAAAATCTCAAGGGGATGAGATTTAATTGGTGGTTGTTTGAGAAGAATAATGACAAAAAGATGGAATTACCTTTCTCTGAACAAGCTAGAAATTTGCAGCACTTGCTTGGTTAAGAAGAGAGAAGTGAGACAGTCTTCCAAAAAAAGAAGCTCTCTATTCTATGAGACTAGAATAGTAAAAGCATATACCAAAATTAAGAGGAAAGTGTTTATGAGAGGTGTATATAAGCCACAGTGTTGGAAAAATGAGGAAATTACTCAAATCTCAGTATGCCCAAATAGGAAAATTGTGCCTCAACTTAATTAAACATCAGTGCTTCAGAGAGAAGCACTTCCACTGCTTTCTCATTTGTTTTCAGAGATGAAGCATAGATTTTGTTCCCATGCTAGGGTAAATTTGGATCTAGTGCAGCTAGATTGATTCACACTGCCATGGCAAAAAGTCCCAGTGAAAGTCCTTGGTGAAAACCCAGACTGTGCCAGAGTATTTTATGTGGTACATATCTCATTCCTTCTCATACTTTTTTTGTTTTTCTGAAGGCCTCCCTCCACACAATCAACTTTGTACTTAACATTAGAGCAAAATACAACCATGCCTAATATCCCTAATATGTAGTAAGGGATGCTACTGTTTGTCTCCATCTTTTCTTAAAAATCTTTCACACTTCCTTACAAAAACTCGTTGTGAAGGAAAAAAGGGGAGACAACCCTGTGTGATCTGGTTGCTCCTGGGAGTTTAGACAGACTCCCTCCTTTGTAGGGGAAGAACCCTTAGATCAAAAGACCTATTCTAGATGTTTATGTGCTGAAAGCCTTATCTTTTGGCCTGCAGCAGGTACAAAATTGGAAAACACTGAAAATGGCATGCAATTCTTGACTGGTCTGATCATATTTCCAATGATGGAAGACCAGGAGGAGACTGATGAGAGAGAAGGGTTGTGCAGCATGTGCCTGTTGAGGAGTTCCTTACAGCAATGCATGTACTGTGAATTACTGTCACACTGAGGATACTGGACAAGATTTATGATGCTTCCAGTGTTCCAGGCACTAACACTGGCTCTTTCCTTGAACAAAACACAAACCCCAATATTTTGAAGTTCATTAATTGGAACGCTTCTGCTGTGTTAATTACCCCACATGAAACACTCAACACCAGCTTTGCAAATCCCAAGAAAAACCCAGGTATATTTTGCATCCCCCAGAGTTCACAGCAGTTTTTACAACACGCACTGAAAATTATCTGGAAACAAAAAAATATTCAAAGACATTTGAGAAATTCTGCCTGAGTGCACAAGGAAAATGCAGGGCTCTTTCCCTTTCATATTTTTGTTTGTTTCCAAAGTTTCACAGCCATTAGGAATACTTTGCCCCCTTGAGGCTTTTGCTGGCTCTTGGCAGACTGGTATTTTCCCTACACAGCAGGCTCTGACAATGACAAGTGAGAGCATTGACTCTCTGCTTCTGGCTACCTGCTGCCTTTCTTCTCCTGTTTCCTCAGGAACAGAGGCTGATCTATGAAAATAAAGCAAGAGAAAATGATTCTGCAATTAATATTTTAAGCCCTGTGCCTTAATTTCCATTGCATTTTTAATATTTCCTCTTTTTTTTATTTCAGAAGAGTCTTTTCTAAAAGTCAGATGCCATATTACTATTTTGTCTGCAGAGCTGGGATAGGTGATTCCTCAAGGGAGTGTGGAATACTAATTATGACTGTGCATTTGCTGGGTGTCTTAAAACTCAAACTTTCTCAGCCAAACAAATTCCTCAGTTCAGAATACTGGATTGTCAATACCCAATAATGTGCAGTGTCTTTTTCCTTTACCCAGGGAACAGGCTAGACAAAAGAAAAAAAACCCCACAAAACTAAAACCACCGAAGTTCTCACCTGGGCTCTCTGGCTGTTTCTGGACTGCGACTACAGCACTGTTAAATTGCTTTTTCCCTGTCCCAGTGTCAGCCACCAGTCCTTTTAAAGCTTGCTGTCTTCTCTCAGATAAATCTACCCTTCAATGAGGAGAGTTTGCCTTTGTACACGAATTTCACACCTGACTATCGTTTGAGGTTTTGGTGAGTGTTTGCTATTTAGATTTAATGAACAGTGCAACGAGCAGCTACTCAGGAGAGTGCTGTAACATCCAGATTATTTATTCAAGTGATCAGTAAACAAAGAAAGGGAGAGTTGCAAGTTCAAATCTAGATCAAAACACCTGTCATAATCTTAAATTTAAAAGTAGAACCCATTTTCTGCACATTCCATAGAGAAGGTAAATAACAATGGTAAGGATTTATTAAGGAATATGGGAGAGAGGTTAGTGAGGAATATGGGAGAGAGGAGTTTTGGTTTGTTTTTGGATTTCGCTTCCTTTTCCTTTTCCTTTTCCTTTTCCTTTTCCTTTTCCTTTTCCTTTTCCTTTTCCTTTTCCTTTTCCTTTTCCTTTTCCTTTTCCTTTTCCTTTTTTTGTTTGGTTGGTTTTGTTTTGTTTTCTGTATTGTTTTCTTTTGTTTTTGGTGTTCCTTTTAATCCTGTTGTAGGGTCTTTGACTATCAATACTTAAATGAACAGTAACATTTTGAGAAGGCTTTACCTTTACTGTCGGATGTGTAAAGAGATGCCTGACCATCAAGACCATCAATGTGGTACTTCTGAGTCACATGGTAACATTTTCAACTGCTCAAAATACTTGGGTTGTCTCATTTATTCAAAATATTAATCACATGAAGAGCAATGATCAAAGTCACCTCAGCCAATGAAGGCAAGGCAGGAAATGGTGGTCAATGAAACGATAATCACAATGCAAGGAAAACTGCATCTGAAAAGTAAAGATCAGATCAAACAATTTTTTTTTTTTAATTTTCAGTGACATTTCAGATTGGTTTTGCATGAAATAAACTGAGAGGCTGGGTAACAGGATGCAGTCAACATTGAAAAACAAGCAAAATCAAGAGGAACAGAACAGAGGAATAGATTTGAAAAGGCAAAAAGAAAAAATCTATAAATAAGAAATGAAACAAAAGATATGACAAGGTAATATAGCGAGGACACAGCGGGAAAGCCATCACTCTTTCCCTTTAGCATTAAAAAATTCATGCAACAGGTTACCTAGCCCCATAAGAAAAAAATAATCTTCAGTTTGAGACAGGTAACATTCCCTGATGCAGACAGTGTTTCAGCAATGTCCCATCCTACTCCATCTATCCCTGTTGCTATTTTCTACTTCTCTGTCACAAACTTTGTGCTATAACAAGAATTCTGCCCCATATAAATTCAATATAATTAGTTCTAAATGTTGCTGTGATTTTCAGTTTATTTTTCTCTCTCAGAGACAGCATTTTTGCCCTGTCTGTGACTCATCATCTTTTTAATATCTGCCTTCAGCCTACCCAAATTCCTACCTGCTGTCTCCCCTAATCTCAAAGCTTTTGAGTGATTTTCTTGTCCCTAGTTCCCTGCATCTTTTGTCTCCTTCAGTTTTGAAAATATTTTCCTGGTCAAGGGGTGATATTTTGTGCTTGGGTCCTTCCCTCTTGCAAACTGTGCTTATCTCCCAACTCATCCCAGGCTTATGGTTTCTGACCTCAATAGAAAAAATGACAGTTCTCTCTTTGGTTTGGGAAAGAACAGGATTTCTTTATTTGACTTCTCTTCCTAAGGGAATGGGACTTATGTTATTATGTTGTCTGCCTTTGTCAGAACCATCTCTTCCGCCACCTTTTGAATCAGTAAGCCTATTTCAATCAAATTGCTTGTTTCAATCAAATCTTACACAGGGTGTTATGTATTTTTAAAAAACTTAAATTTTCCCAAGTTTCCTGACAGGGAATTTGGGGAGCTGAAGAAACAGATGCTTAAACAGAAGGAAACCCTTCAGTGTAACCATGCCTGTTGTTACTGGAATTCCTACACTGGAGAAGGTTTAATAAACAGGAGCTGTAGAGATACTCAAATTAGAAGTGTTGCTTTCTTAAACTTCCAATCAATCAGTCCTGACACTGCATTAGCTCATGCACCATCATGTTTCATTGTGGTTATCAGTGCTCAAAGAACTTCCTGCCCTTCTTTAGTGAAAACAGTAACTTTCCAACATCAGCTCTTCCCTTTGCCCTGAGTATCATGTGTGGAACTTGGGTAGAAGGTGAGAGTCAACCCAGGCCTCTCTATGATAATAAACTTTGGGAAAGTGGCCTGCAGTTTCTGAAGATCAGCTCTAGATCTCGGCTATCATTTGAATAAAAATAACAGTTTCTTGACAGAAAATAATTGTGCACATTGGGAATTTTTTTTAAAACTTATGAAGTACTAGTATCTCAGCATATCTTTAAGAAAAGCAAATTATAAAGATTTCCCCTGCAGCATATGTTTCACTTTTACTTCCAAAAAAGCAGAATATGTTTACAAAATTAGGGTACTCCCCCAAAGGGCCTTGAATAATGATAAGATATATGAAATAACTACTGTAGGCTTTGAAATCAATGTTGCAGATGATAAGGATTTAGCTAGGATGTTGCTTAGTCAAACCTGATTAATATGTGCCTGCTTGTGCCTAAGCCACCAAAACATTTCACTGTTAGGCAGTGCAAAGCAAGCCACTGCTTTGGTAGTCTGGAGGGGATTCTTGTTAATATTTATGAAAACAGTCTGCAAACTGATTCTGTCTAACTAGGTCTGTCTGTACTACCATTATCTTATCACATCCCACAGGGATGCAAAACCTCAATACTGAATTAATCGTACTATGATATTTGGAAGAAAGAAAAAGTAGAAACTATTCTGCTGGCTCAAATCACTGGAGATTACAAATTGTATTTATGATTGTTGTTTAAGAAAATAACCAATGCATTTTAATAAGCATCTGTCAATAAACATCAAACTATTTTTTTCTCAATATTTCTCTGCACTTTTTCTCAGACATTTAAAGATGCTGGTCTCCACTGTAAACAGAGTTTAGCAAGAAGTTGCATTTAACTGAAGCTGACAAGGTAACTGACTTTGCAACAGTTTAAAAACATAAACAGTAAAAATGAAAGTGGAGATATGATCAAAGCAGTATGAGAAATTTGCAGCATTACAGTACCAAATTGCCTGTTATTTTACATAAAAAGAACTTCAATGAAGCTATCATAGAAAATAAGCATATTAATTATGTAATATATATCTGCAAACTGACTCAGTGGCAACCATGGCTCCTTTCTCTGCACACGTGTATAAAAGTATGCGTATTTTCAAACAGGTTGCACACTAACAGCTTTTAACCAAATCTGACAGAGGTAAAGATTTTAAAGACATTAATTCTTACCAGCATATTTAAAACATAAAGTTAAGCAGAGAACTTAGAGTGTCTATGAACTTCACTTGAGGTTTGAGCTCATCCCTAACTGGGCACTAGAGAACCCAGGGATGCAATAGCTTATGTAGGACCTCAGAGTAAGGGGGAAGGACCTTGAGCACCTTGGACCTGGAAATCTACTGACAAGATAGAAATTCATTATCTGCTCTGTTCCTTGCAGATCAACCATACGCTGGTTTTGTGGAGGATAGTTTGTTTTCAAACCACTGGATTTTGAGTGCTGTGATTCACAGAAGTTGATGCTGTGAATAGGAACTTAGTTTTCCATGCATGGTACAGGTGAAAACTTGACTAAATACTGGAGCCCCAGCATAAGTGAGGCTTCACGATGTTTGGGCAGAGATGTCCATGTGCATGCAGGTAGTTGAGGAATTTTCAAACCAAAGTGTGCCTCCTCAAAATGTTGCCGCATTGTAGGAGAATTCCTGGGTTTTGAACATGGGTACCTAAAGCCTATAGACAGTTAATTTTAGACACTCCATTTAAATGTTTTTTCACAGTTTTATTTGAAGAAAGATGACCTGAAAATAAATTTACTTCAATAGTTGACATTCTGATAACACAGTGGAAGACAGATGCACTAACTTCTGAAAAAAGTTCAGTACAATGCAAGCCAAGTACTAGTGAGAATGAAAGCAAGAATGTTCTAACAAAGCTGAAACATATGGCAAAGAAATTACTCTACAACCCTTTAGAGCGCAATAGACGATAATATCCTTGTTATGGAGATTTTAAGTAATTCTGTGAAACTTAATTGCACACCTGCTATAAAATGTAAAGGTCGATTTAAAGTGGCAATAGGGTGGTTATCATTTTCTACTCACTTCTATTTATTATTTAATGTCTCCAACTCAAGAATAATAAAAAAGGGTTCTTCCAAAAATTTATTCAATATTCTTTTTCAATGTACTACCAGCTTTATGATGAAACACTTTTCCATGGAGAGATTGGCTTCCTTCCATAGAATCACCTTTTTTTTTTCTTTTCTTTTTTTTTTTTTCATTAAAATGATTTGGTTGAAAACTTAATTCGTTGATAACAAGTGGAAACTTTCAGATGAAAAATTAATGAAAACAGAAATGTATATAACCATTATATTAATAACTCTGGTCCTATAGAACACCTAATATGTCCTACACATTTCATCTTTAGATGAAATCTCAGTCCAGTGACACAAATGAACTGTAAAGGAATGTTTAGTGTTGAATCAAAAGAGATGTTTTGTTGTTTTCATTTCCTGCTGTATGTGATACAATTTCTATTCTTTTTCTTGCTACTCCTGTGTCAGCATAAATATTATTTCTTAGCATGACTCTCCTATATTTAAATTAAATTTAAAAAAAAAAAAGTTTGTAAGGAGTGGTACACTGATTTTTTTCCCTACAAATTTAATAGGAATAATATCCATTCCCTCAACCAGCAGCTTAGGATATGACTCACTACATATAAAGTCTTTACTTTCTCAATCCAGTTTTTGCATTACCATACATTTTTATGTGCATAGGTTGATATTACCAAATGAACTTCCAAGCCAGGAAAGGAGTTGGGAGTTTGCCTCAGCTAGAAGCCATTTTGCAAAGCTTTAGTTGTTGAAAGCAGGAATTTTTCAATCAATTTTTGATTGAAAAGAATCAATGTAAATTCTCATACTGTCCAGGTGTGGAAGGGACACTGACAGAAAAAGATCATTTTCCCATGGATGAAATATTTAAATCCTTTTGCATAAATTTCTTAATTTTTGCTTTCATATGGGGAAGATCAAAATCAGGTTTGTTTTGATCAAACTAGAAGATGATGAAGGACTTACTATAGAGCACTTTTATTTAAAAGTGATAAGAGCATTAGAACTATCTAGGGAGAAGAAGATGGAAAAACTTCAAATACTGACTTGTTGTTGGACCAGCCTGTATCCATTCCTTATAGGAAATCTGCCTTGAGCTTGTACTTCCCACAAAATATTAAAACTTTCTTTACCAAGAGCTGACTTCAAGGAACACAGGGGAAATGCATTTTAAAATCTTCAGATGAGAACAGAAACAGATTTTGAAGGGTATATCTATGACTTCTCTTGATACTATGCACCCACTGATAAAAATTCAGGTGGATCTAAAAGGTCTGACCTTGGTCACTGGAGGCCAGCTACTTAACTTGCAGTTGAGTCTACTGCTGAGGTCTTCAAAGAAATTGAACCAGGAACCTTTGTTTTTCAGATATTTTGAACAAAAATGCAGTCAGCTTGAGAAGGGGAAAAGTAATGTTCAATGGACATCAAGGGATCCAGAACAGAGAAGTAACAACAGTGCTACAAAAAGGCCTGTTGCTCAAAGAACTAAGGTAAATCTCATTCAAAATAAAGTCATAGGAAAATGGGGTTTAATAAATGCTAAACTGAACTTCATTTTCAATTGATGGCTAGTCAGAGGTAGGAGAGTCTTGAATTTTCAAAGTAAGGTCAAAATGTACTTGATTTCTTATCTTTTAAACTGTTTCCTTTTAGTATCAAAACAATTTAAATTCCAGAAAAGTTAGGCAAACTGTTTCACATCTTGTCTCCACTGCCTTAAAGCTACATATAGTTTTCTTTGTCCTTTGGGCTGAAATATGGGTGTTTCTCTGTGTGTGAGTGAAGATAAAGGACTTCAGTTTTACCATGGCATAGATTAGGAGGGGATGAAGTGCTGACCAAGTGAATCAAAGCCTTGCAATTTTGCAGTGTCTTCTTCTCACTGTTTCCACCATAGTTTTTTTCTAACCACAGAGTTCCTCAGAGTAACCCTCAGTAAGAATTTCATATCCTTTGGTGCTGAAACGAGTCTACAGGAGCTCAAAGGGGCAAGAAAGATTTTACCTAATCATCTGAAACATGGAGCCAAAGGGCATTCCGTATTTGAAAGAGGATTTGGAAAAACAGAAGGTAGTGTCTTAGCCAAAGGGAGCCTTTTACAATAGCAAATGATTATGAGCAAAAGACAGGAAAGGCAGATTGAGCAATGGATATGGGAAACTGTGCGGGCAGGAAACACAATAAAGAGTAATTCTAAGTATCTACATATAGGAGCTCTTGTCTGAAATATGTCTGGAGTGTAGTATGCTGTTTTGAATTCTTAATCATCACCCCCGTTGAAAACCCTTACAATAAAAAATAAGCAAAACCTAAATGAAGGTAGAATAAGTTCATTCATTATTGCAGTCTAAGGTAGTCTGCTCATTTCTGTGCTGCAAAACCTTCCATTTTTTTCCATGCAAGAAATAAAGCAGAGATGACTGTCACTGTAACACTGTACAAGTCTTATCTAAGTTTTTGTTTTTGTTGACCTGAGATCAAAAATTTCCTTCTCATGGTATTACCACTAACAACATCTTAGAATATATTTTTTATTCATCTGGAAAGAACTTACCAAATGACCAACAATTTACACTTAAGTAGTGGATATTTTTGGCCATATAAAAATATTTATACATGAATAAACTAATGAGCCTACAGATTTCCAGAGTCTGTTTTTACAGGACATGGAGCAGTCCCAAAAGCACAATTCATGAAAGAAGAATTTAATTCAGAAGAATAGCACTGGGCTGTGCTTTCACTTTGCAGGGTATGCTGAGATTCCACACGCTCTGCAAGATTTGAGATCTCTAATTCTGCATGTGGTTTCTTCACAGAGCTCTGATCATGGAGTAGATTTCTCCATTGGGATTTGCCTACTCCCTGTCTGCAGCTCCACCTCCAAGTTTCTGTTTTGTGTCCTGGGTCTGAACAAGTTCGGGTTCACTGTCACGGCTTGCTGTGTTGCTTCCCATCCCCAGACAAACACCAGAAAAAAACATGGCTTGAGCTTACATCAAAGCACCAGTGAGCCTGAGATTCTCTCCAGGTTATTCACAGATTCACACTACTTAGCCACAGCCTGAAATCAGAATTTCTGACAAAATTGAAAGCTAAAAAAAAAATAATCATGTGGTGTCATTTTCTACTGAAAACATTTCTTTCAACTTTGATAAACATATTATAAATCAATATACTTAGGACCTGGGCAAACTGCGATGAAAACAGTGGAGCTGAGCAAATCATTCCAGCATTAATTTTTAATACAAGTACATAAACTGAACTGCCTGCTCTGGGTCTGTGGAAAGCTCACCCTTTGCAGAGGGACGGTGCAGAATCGCAGCCTGTAAAAGAGTCCTGCTGCTGCCACCTGGCCGTCGGCCGCCCGCCGAGCCCAATTGACACTTCCAAAGGCTGCAGCCAGTCAGGGGAGGATTGTCTTCCACAAGTGCTGATTTAGTGCCCCGGGAGACAGATTGGCAGTGACATAAGGTGAAAAACTCTGGAAAGTACAGTAGAACAAGAGAAGTGAAAAGAGAGGAAGGAAAAGTAGAAGGACAGTAGGAAGACCTGCTGGTGGTACACAAGGCGGAAGAAAAATAGAAGAGGGTAGGTGGAACGGGCAACACTGAAAAGAGCAGTTTGAGGGAACTTCAAAATTGTGTCAAAATTATTGTAGGATTGGAACAGGGGAAAGCCAAGTTTGAATTTCAATTTTCTTCAGTGTCTCTTGCTATAAAATAGGAACACCTATATGTTTTCATGAGGTTTTCCAGGCCATGAAGTTTTGTGATCTATTCAAATAAATGATTTTGCTTTTAAATAAATGTGCTGTTTTGCATAAATGGTTTTGACATCACTGATTTGCAGTTTCATTAAGTGTGATATTCAGGGATAACAGCAGCAAAGAAGTAGTGAGGGTGGACAAAATCCAACATTTCAAGTGTGGCATCCATATAAACGTCAGTTTTGTGAAATAATTTAGTGCTGGCAGTTCTGTGTTCAGGTGAGTTAAATGACCTGCCCCAGGGTGATGCAGGTGAAGCTGTACATGGACAGAGAGGGCCTCTGACATTGTGGCTATTAGGTTCTCATTGAGTTTAATTCAGGTCACTAGTGAAAGTCATTTAGCATTGTCAACTGTTGAGAGTTGTGAAGAAGCCACCCCACAATGTGACACCATTAGTTATTTCTTCTAAGAGGAAAAGTCTTATTAAAACAGCAGGAATGCTGCAGTGTAATCAGACGTGAAGTGCTCCATGCCTGCACAGTGTCAGCAGACTGACTTTGTGCTGTGCTAGGCATGGCTCTGCCTTCCTTCCCTATCCCAGTGACATTTCTCTCTGCAGGAAGCCCTGTGTCTAGCTGAGAGATTGTTGACACTAGAAAAGTCAGAAAAGTTCAGCTAATACACAGCAGACCACTGTGTGAAGGCTCTCTCTTAAAAGGGAAGAGGCTCCAGTTCCCTGCAGTTGAGCTTGAATATGTGAGCTTGAAACTGCTGTACTCCATCCTGAAAGGTCCAGAAATGTGACTCCTTGGGTTAATTAGCCTTAACTCTCTGAAGACTGTCATATCATAAGAGTTTAAGCAGCATCATTAACATGAAGATGTCCTACCTGCTATTCCTACTTGTTTTTTTCTCGCCAAGATCACAAAATTTTGCCCTCTTATCTGTGATGTGTGAATAGCCAGGACCAGAACTGACATCTCCTTGCCTTGAGCCCCATGTAAGGAATTGTCAGGAACTACATTTCCCTTTGTCCTGGTTTAGGACTAGTGGTAAATCAAACACTAAAGTAAAAGCATTATCAGTGTTTTTGTCAGGCTTTTAGAGAGAAAAATCCTCCTTACGAAAAAGAACAATTTCACATTTCACAAAAATTATTTTTGAGTTGTAGAGGCATGCCAACCTAAGAGCTCCATGCTGTTGTGATCAGACTGCTGGTGGTAGAAGAGTTTGTTTACAGCTAACTGAGGTCTCTCTACATAACACTGCAAATTACAACATACTTATATCAACAGCAGCTACTGAAAAAGTAGTGTCCTCAAGCACACCTTTAAATAGCTGTTTACTTGGGTTTATTCCATTTTATTGTTTGTTGTTTTCTACTTTTCTAGTGTGGAGTAATTCTTTTGGTCTTTGAAAAGCTGGTATAGCAGTTCTCTGGTGAGCTCCTCTAGGTGGGGATTAGAATGTCACGTAAGGTGGGAACAACACTCAAATTTCCCTGATCCCTGAAAAAAAATGCTTTAACCACTAAATTCTTCTCTAAATCATGAAATCTCTGGGCACTGCTATCACAAGCAAACTTGCACATTGATTTGATGTTTCCTAAAGCAGCTAGTTTTTTTCAAACTACCTTGAAAAGTTGGTGTGGTTTTAGGCATGTACTCCCTTGGAACACTCTGAATGATCTCACATGAAGAAATTTCCAGTTCACTTGAAGCCAGGAAGACCGTCATGGGTAGGTACCTGGCTCGCCACGTGTTCAAGAAGGGACTGGAAAGAACTGGAAGGGCTTTTATTGTACTCTGAAGTTAGATCTTATTCCTGAATCAAGGATTATTTTACCCTAAGTAAGGGTAGATTTAGCTCTTTTGTTGCTGTTGTTATTTTCAAAATCTTATTTTCTTACAATTATATAACAAATGATGTAAAGCAATCTCTCAAAATAAAAATCATAAGCTGATTATGAAAAACAGTCTAAGTATACCCCTAGTAAGCAATCTGCAGACTAAAGAGAATGTATTAAGAAAAGTCATATTGGGTTAATAATACTGTGGGCAATTGCCATGAGGAAAAGAAAGTTTAAGACACATCCTCATCTGGACTCTGAAAAAACATCCAGCAATAGGCAATTTCCTTTACAATGTCCAGACTGCACAGCTAGGAGAACATTTCTCCCACACAGGAGAGCATTCTGCTATGTTGTTTAAAATACCCAGAGTATTAATGGATGCTATTTTTAGATACAATTTGTGAGCGATGTTAAAATTCATACAATTACATTTCTTTTCACTGGAAAACGTTCTTCTAAATTTTGTCAAGTATTTGCCATTTGTTGCTTTCCTCTGTCTCCATATGCCTATGTCTTCTTTCACTCATACAATTGCCACTAATACCAAAGAAATTTCTCCTATGAAGTTTAGGAGTTTTTGGCAAAGATTGGTTTTAGTAGATATTTTGTCACATGTGGGTTAAAATCTGCCACAGACACATTTGGCTGCAAAAGAGTAATAGGAGATCAGGTTATGAGTTTCACATCTTTAATCTCTTAGCTTCTTGGGTTTAAACAATTTAACAACTTAGTTTTCACTGCAATGAAAAATACTGGGTGTTGGTGTTCTTTGTCACAGTGCTGTGCCTTCTAAACAATAATAACTATTCCTGATTGTTATTTCAAACATATGCTCTGGAGGCCCAACTTATTGGCAAAACCTATTTAAGTGTGGTGAGCTCATCATCATTGTCATGTTGCAGTATCTGAAATAGCTTTCATAAAGAAATACCCATCTGGTCCCCTGCTTTATTTTATTCTTTGCTTATTTAGATCATAATTACAGTTGTGGGGTGTCAGGTAACTACAATTCAATATTGATCCTATGTGTAACATCTGTTGAGAGTGTCTGATCTGAATATAATTAGGCAGTTCGTTGTATTTCTTTCAGAGTAAGACCATATTTTTGTGCAACAATTTCATGTCTCTCAGGTGGCTGGTGTTTTAGCTCTGAAAATGGCACTTTATCTTGGAAGCAGTAGCTGAAATTATGGTATTACTTTTAGAGTTCTCAGACTTTTACTGACTTTGTGGACCATTATGAAATTACAGTTGATTTTGTTTTCTGTCTTTCTAGATTATTTTATATCCAGATGCTGAACAGTTTCATTATGTGTGTTTGAATGCTTTAGCTATGCTCTGCCCCCAAGGACCTGGGGCAGTACTTTACCATCTTGAAATGATATGAAATTCAGGCCCAGGAGGACTTAGGGGTAAAACTGTAAACATGCAGTCTGATTCCTGCTTTGTAGTCTTCCTTTACTTACTGTACTTATTACCTCAGTAAAGGGAATTCTGCTCTTCCACATAAGTGGGTAATGCAGTAGTAACTGCACTGTAGCACAACTGAGTTATCAGAACAGAGAGAGATGAGGGGGAGATTGTTTTACACAGTGAAATGCTGTTTCTCACATAATGGTCCTGTCACACAGGGACGTAGAGAGCTTAAAACAGCACTTTAATGTCCGGAATCCACAAGCTAGAAAGAGTCTTCATGGAAATCTTTTATTTTAAAGCTTCATTCTTCACAGCATTTTCTTCACTGTTCACAGACAAATGTATTATATTTGGGTATATCCACTTCTGCAGTGGATAGTGAGAAATTTAAGAAGAGTCGCATATGACATTGAAAATGACCCTACTGAGGGTAGAAAAAGTATAAGAGTATTTATCAGGGCAATATTTCTTCTGTTCATCCTTTACTAAATTCCCACATATTAATTTTTCTTCCTAAAAACGTTTCCTCTGAAAAAATTGTAGTTTACAATCAGTGTATACATGTCACACAGACCTCACTTAGCTGGAGTCAGATCTAGAGATCAGATTAAAATATCAGAAGTTCACATAGATCAGGAAAAAAAGGTCAACAATACATATGTACACATCTGGTCAAGAATAAGCTGCTTTTGCAGTCTGTTATTACAGACTGGCTCTTTTCAAACAAGGTCTATTGTCATGATAGATGTACTATTAGTCTAATTAAAAAACATTCAAATAGACAAACAAAGACAAGTTCCAAAATATCTGTGTTCATCCTTGAACTGGACTTGTGCTGTTTCTTTCATGTCTAACCATATACTCTCATTGTGGCTGCACAACGTCTATTAGTAGTTTAGACAACTATGTGTGATAATAAAATGCCTGCAGAGCTTACAGCCACAGCTTCTGAATAATGGACTACTTTTTCATAGTCAAACTTTGCAGAAAAAGTTCCCTGATTTATTAGACATTTATACAACACACTTGGTATCTCATATGTTTATTTGGATTTTGCAAGACATTTGCCTTGCAACTGAGAAATGTAATTAGCACCCAGGAGAAGTGAATGCAGCTCCCAGCTTTCTTGCAGGGAAGGCATTCCTGTGGATGGCAGGAAGAGATGAAGTGCCACATTCATCTAGCTGTGGCTTAGCTCTCACTGTTGTTCCATGCACAGCTTAATGAGAAATTCAAGACACCTACTCTCCAGGGTTCCCAGACACTTTGTACTGTCAAACAGAGGTAGTTATGACACCTAGGTCAGCTGCTGGCAATAGTTGGTTGGCTCACAATAGATTTCCTCTCTTAAGGGACATTTTTCTTAGGGTGTGCTATCTCTCTAGTCCTGAGCCAAGAGATAATGCGCATTTACACTGCACATGCATTTTGAGCTCTTGGTCATTGGTAGGAACAGTTTCTACAGACAGAGAATTGTTAAGTGTTTATTACATAAATAAGGAATATGAGTTTAATTCATATGAGGAAACATGGAAAACATTTTGGCAACATCTTTTTGATTGCTGTTTTTCATGTTGTGAAAATGTGTCACTGTTACTTTTGATGGATGCTGTGTTTTTCAGGAATGTGCCCTTTCTTCAAATGAGTTTGTATTTTTCTGTTCACAGGTCTTGCTTCTTTCTCTTTTGCTGTCTGTTAGAGTAAATACATTCAGTGCAAGAAGATAAATTGAACATTGGGAAATGTTATAAGTTCTGGGCAATATTTTGCCATTTATCAGTGAGACAAGAGATTGTCTTTTTAAAAGTATAGGGGAAAATGATTGATTTGAAAAATGAAACTTCAGTCATCCTTTACTGTTTTAGTTATGCAGTGATCCAAAGTCCTCTATTGGATTAAAAATGGTTAAAATGTTGTTCTCTCTATTTGTCAGCTCTTTGAGTATTTGTTGGGTTTTATTTATATTTTAAGTGAAATTGAAGCCTGGAAATTGACTGTCCACACTGCTTTTATGCAGTTCAATTTAGTCCAAAAATATTAGAGTAAGGCAGACACAGAGCAGCAGAGAAACTGGAGAACCAGCCATGCACTTTTGTGCCCTCTGCTCACCTGAAGTTGTCTACTTCATCAATGAGGGTAAAAGTGATATATTTTAATGAAAAATGAATTCAAGAGTAACCCAGTGTAGCTCTAATGAATCAATGAAATAAAGTGGAAGTAAACCGTAAAAAAACATACATCAGCCTTCAGTTGTCAATTAATTTTGCTATATTTTAATAACACTAACTGCTGAGGAAAGAGACTCACAGCTCATGGAGCCAGGTGGTTCTCTCTTCCTGATTCATTTCCTGTGTTGACTTTAGTGCAGAGGAGGTGCCATCCATGATTGCTGTGGATGGTTTGGACTGACTCACATATCACATGCATCTCATGTCAGATTTTAAATATATCCAGTTTGATCTATTTAGGAAAGGAATTTTGAAGGATGTTTCATGTAGTGAATGGTGCATATATTCTTTTTTGATCTTCCTTATCCCATAGGTGGTAGTAGGTCAGTTCCCCAAATCATGGAATTCAGGAATTGTCCCTATGACATCTGTTGTCACTAAGTACCAAAAAACTGGAGGAGTGTTTCCTTTGAATTTGGTGAGGGAAAAAAAATAAAAGATCAGAAGGATGAGTAATTTAGTCCTGAAATTTTTCACCCAGATATCTTTAGAATATGTCAAGATGACCCACTTTTCAGCTATTCACCCATACTCAGGGGACCAAGTACCTCATGGGAAAGTATTTAGATGGTGAGGACTGGAACCGAGTGAGTTGTGACAAAGGAATATGGGTTTGAGAGGACAGTAACTAAGTATACACCATTCAATATTTAATCTAAAACTGGGCTTCCCCATGAATTTGCCTGAATGGCAAATGGTGTGAAAATGTAGGGAGTTGTAAGGAAGGGATATAAAAATGTTCTGACATAAGAGATTTTCTATTTTCATAGAAGCAGGGACAAATTTCCCAATGAATAAAATATAAGTAAAATACAACTAGGTTACTGAAACTGCACTAAAGTGTGTGTAGAAAAGAAAATTACATTTTTCCACTCTATCAAATTGTCTAACAATAATAGCAGCCATCTTTTAAATGCTACAAATCAAGCTGTCACTTCATATCATAGAATTTGATTGCTACATTTCTTTTTTCTTTAGAAGTGCCTCATGGGATTAGGGTGGAACAAGAACTGTCAATTTATGACAAGAAACATTTCATATTCAAAGTTGCAGAACTTGTTGTAGGTGATAAGATCTGGAAGAAAACCCTCCATAGTGTTCCCCATGAGATTAACAAACAGTGGAAATTGTTGATATTTCACATATTAAAATTTATATGACAAGGACAGTCCACAGTATTAAAGCAAAAATGGAATTTTCCAATAGTTTTATTAAACTGAAACCAACTTCCCTTTCTTCAGTTATACAGGAGCTAGAGGGATTTGTGATTATATGCTTTTTTTTAATGTGCAGCTACTGTCTTTTAAATAATATCTGGAGAAATAAGATAAACTTTTAAACACTGTACTCCTGGTCTCTCTTTAATATGGTCTTTTCTGCAGTCTTAAAGGCTGTCAGCTGAAGAGCAGATTTCAGAGTCTTAAAATAATTCAGTCTGGATAGAACCTTTGGAGATCATCTGGTCCATCCTCTGACTTGAAGCAGAGCCAACTTTGAAGTCATATCGATCTTCAGGGAATCCTTGAAGTATTTTCAACAGTATACTCAAAAGTTGCTCACTTTTCCCATTTAAACTGATCTCTATAAAAAGGCAGCTCTGTGTTTGCAGCCTTGCAATAAAAAAATCAAAATAGAAGCTAAAATACCCATATTATAGCAAATTCCTTCAAACAGACAATAAAATTCTTATTTGTTATTTTATATGTTACATGTTATTTTCTACATAAATAATTTTGAAATTTACTCACTTGATTGACTATTTACTACCTTTTGTTGCTCGAGAAAAAATAATTCAGGTAATTGGAGAAAACCAGGAAGGAAAGGATGAGAGTACTTCCAAGCTATTACCATTAAGAGGCCTTGGCCACCATCCTTTGCTGCTTTTTACTGCTGATTATTACTTCTTCCATAGGAAATATATATTATTGCTATTACAATGGCTCTGCATCTGAGGGCGTTGATGGAGGAGTGTTTGTTTTCCTGCATTTTTTTTTTCTGAAGTAGTTACTTTTGTACCACAAGAACAATGAATCTGCAGTTGATTTAAACATATTGTTTGCTGTTTTTCAAAAACATTATTGACTGAAAATGCCAATGACCATGAGTCCCACTCCGTATGCATCAAATTTATTTTAGTTGTACATTGCTTTGGAAATATTGATTGCATTCAAAATTAAACCCTACTGTGCTGTTCAAGTATTCAGCAAATCATATGTAATAAATTTGATTGCAGAACTTGTTTAACTACAGTATCTGAAAAAAAGAAATCAATGGCATGTGCCAGTTGACCTTTAAGTTAGCAAATGTAATAAGGAAATACTGTTTAGTAACTTCAGTCTTTGTTCTGCAACTATTGAACACTAAAATGCAAAAAAAAAAAAACAAAAACAAACCCAAAAAAACCCCCACCATATTTTAGCTGCTGTAAATCAAGAAACTCCTATTTAATTCACTGACTCCGAGCTTGCAGTGTCTGACTTTTTACCCATTTTTGATTTGTGTTTAGATTTTCTGTATACTCCGTTCAAGGAATGACACCATTCTCTTATGTGTATGTACTGTTAAATGTTTAAGACTTTACAGACTTTTCAGCTAATTGAAATTTTGTGATTTTTGACTAGACTTCTGCATTTGGGTCTTTTCTCAGAGTTGAGGTACAAGTAAATACACCTAAGAAATGGGTATGTGAGGGCGTGTTACAAGATGCCTTCTTCAGACAGCTGTGTTAAAAATGAAGTGGCAATTCTGACTGAAAAACTTCACTTCTTCTCAATTGTCTTCTTCACTGCTGTGTACAAGTAGCCATGAAAACACTTTAAAGCAGTAAAAAGTTTGTATTTATTAAATACAACATCTTGGCAAGCTTATTTTCACCCTGCACTCACTTCACGTTCATCATCAGTCTCACAAGTTTCTTCATATATATAGTGTGCAGGTCTAGATGCTTACAAAAAGGCACAAAAGAAATAATTTTAAAAGAACATACAGAAGAAAACGCATGAGGGCTCCTAACTGTTCCGAGGAGTGAGCTGATTGATGTGCATGATAAACAAAAGGACTTGTTTGGAAATGAGCAGGTAAACAGTCAGAATCCTCGTCTGCACCTGCCTGCAAATGTCCCATGAGAGTGTGGATACTATAAACAGAGGACAAAATTGGATGAGATTTGGTAACCCAGCCACACTCAGCTAGAAAACATTTTTTATTGCTAAGCATACAAAATGTTGTTAACTGTCTAATTATCTTTTAAGATAGGCAGGTTTTTATTTAAAATGTGCAACTTTTCTACAGCAATAAACTTATGTGAGTCTGAGATTCTATGCTGGCTTTCTATAGCCTATGATTTTCTATTAAACTTTAATGCAGAAATTAAGTGTAAAATGCTAAGTATGATCCAATGCAGCAAAATTATATCAACATCATGGCCACTAAATTCAGAAGTGGCAGGCTTCATATTGTTCCTGCAATCCAGGATCACTCCCTGCTGCAGTGGTCTGATCCTAACTAACTCGAGATAATTCCCCTGAAACCCATGGATCTGCTGCTGTGGCAAAGCTGGGTGATGCATGACCAACCCATGTCACTCATTCTTCTGTGTTGAAGCAGAGAAAATCTGAGAGATTTCAGGCTCAGTCCACAAGGGGAATAACTCATGTGGTTGATAAAAAGCCTGACAAAAGCTCAGGCAGATTTAGCTGGAGCCCTGAAGACACTGAATGCTTCTACTGCCCGTTCTACTCCTCTGCAAGTCTCTGTCTCATTTATTATAAACATTTGTGCTACTCTTCCTGCATTGAGGTCCATGCTGATGGACTACACAGCAAACAGGGCAGCTCATTTTGCTGCCATGGCCTCAGTAGGACAAGAATCTGTCAGAGGACATGTTTTGAACCATCCACCATTGCTGAACACTGCAAAATGCTTCATCTTCTGGCATATATTTCTTCCAGTGAGGAATACAAGCTGTTTTATTCATGCAACAGAGACCTGTTAACTAAAATGGATTAGCCAGTGCTGTGTTATGTTATGATATGTTGTTATGTTACCAAGCCTCTACATGCCTATTGAAGCACAGGTCTCCATCTGTCCTAGCTTTTGCCAGGACAGTTAATTTCTTGCTGTAGCTGTGAGGGGGAGGAGCTTGAAGTTGTGGGTGAGGTGAGTAGGTTATTCTGTACCACCTTATGTCAGCATTTGGGGAACATTTTCCCTTAGTCCTTGTGTCTAAGACAAAAAATCATGTGGCTTAATTAACAGGAAAGAGGATTTAGGCTAAATCTGAAGGAGAATTGTTAGGGTGGAAAACCACCAGGAGATGATCAAGAAACCATTAGACTTGGACAGCAGTTGCATAAGACAACATCTGCACTGTTATTAGTATCCAAATTTTATGGACTGAGAAATATCAAACCCATCCTGATGACCTGTCAACTTTACTTATTAGTACTGTAATAGCAGTGGCTGTACAGTCATTTGTTTGAAATCAGTTGGCAAAGTAGGTGACATTGTGGAATTATTGGGAATTTAAGCTCTGGACATGGATGTGGTATTTATTTCATCCATTTTAGAGTTTTGGAAAGCATCCAGAGACATCCTTTTATATTTATATATTGCAAAAAATATTATTTTGCTTTTTAAAACATATTCGATCTTCATAAACATACTTAGATACTGGGGAGACAGGGAAAAACATTGCTTGTATTTTTTCTTCTAGTCCACTTTAAACTAATCTCAGAAATCCTTAGGCTCTCTCCAGTGCCACAAAACAGCTATAAACTAACTTAACCAGTCTTTTGAGAATGTTCTTACACAAGGGAATTGTCAAATAGGCAGCAGAGTGCTGACACAGCAAGTCTTACCAAAAATGCCTGCCTAAGCTTTCGATGCCTAAGATGTTCTCAGGTCATCTTCCCAGGGGCAGATTTTCAGCTTCTAGGTGTGCTGACATGTAAAATAAACTTAAGTAACATTTGATTTGCTCCAAATGACTGGGGATAAAAAACAAATCCCTATGAGCAGTGGAGCAAAACTGTGATTTTGAGCCACTCCAAGTCCATACAGGAATAAACTAACAAGTATAAGAAACAAAAAACATACAGTATTTTAAAATAATGTTATTTCTGAATTTTTTTCACATATGAAGAGCCAAATCATAGATCACAGAATGGTTTGAGTGGGAAGGGGCATTAAAGACCACGTAGGTACCACCCCCCTGTCATGGACAGGGGCACCTTCTAATAGACCAAATTTCTTAGAGCCCCATCCACCCTGGTCTTGAACACTTCCAAGGATGGGGCCTCAATAACTTCCCTGGGCAACCTGTTCCAGGGCCTCACCACCCTCACAGTAAAGACTTTCTTCCCAATATCTAATCTAAACCTACCCTCTTTCATCCTAAAGCATTTCACCCTTACAAAAAGTCCCTCTCCAGCCCTCTTTAAGTACTGAAAAGTTGTTCTAAAGCCTCCCCAGAGCCTTCTCTTCTCAACTGTTCCAGCCTGTCTTCATCAGAGAGGTGCTCCAGTATGGGTTAAACCCACATCTCTGAGGGTCCAGCCTGGCAGAGACATGGCTAATATTAATTAGCAAGACGGCATGATCGAGTGTGTCTTGAAAAATCAAAAAGGTTTTAATAAAGAAGGAAAATAATATAAAAACAAAAGCAAAGCTGAGCACAGTATAGAGGCAAGTCTCTCACTTGCTACAACACCCGAAAAAGCCTGGAGTTTCTTTGTTCTCTCTCTTTAGTACTTAACAGTTTAGGTGGGCTTTCTGGCCCTTGGCCCAATGAGATGAACAACAGACTTTGAGTTACATTATCGGAGTCCAATCCACCCTTCTGTGCTGGCTCTGAGCCAGTTACAATGAGAAATCCACAGAGCCTTCCAGATAGTGTCCACTCCTAAAATATCTAAAGGAAAGCTGAAACTCTTTCCCTATTTAGAAGCACCTGCTGGAGATGTGGGGCACATCACTACACTCCAGCCCTCTGATCATCTTTGTAGCCTTTTGTGGACTCATTCCAACATGTCCATGTCTTCCCTGTGCTGGGGGCCCCAGAGCTGGATGCAGCAGCATTTCATGTAGGGTCTCATGAGGGCAGAGGGGCAGAATCACTTCCCTTGCCCTGCTAGTTGCACATCTTTTAATCCAGCCTGGTATATAGTTGGCTTTCTGGGCTGTGAGTGCACCTTGCTGGGTCATGTTGAGCTTCTCATCAGCCAACATCCCTGAATGAGTCTGCTGCTGTCTATCCATTCTCCACCCACCCTGTATTTGTACAGGTGTAGGACCCACACTTGGCCTTATTGAACTTCATGAGGTTCACATGGGCCCAACACTCAAGCCTGTCAAGATCCCTCTGGGTGGCATTCCTACAGTCCAGTGTGTCAATTCCACCACACAGATTGGTGTCATTGGCAAACCTGCTAGAGGGTTTCCTGGTAATCCCACTGCCCATGTTGCTAACAAAGATAAGAAAAAGTGCTGGTCCCAATCCTGACCCCTGAGGAACACCACTCACCACTGCTCTCCACTTGCACATTGAGCCATTGATCATAACCCTTTGATTGTGTCCATTCAGCCAGCTCCTTATCCACCAAGTGGTCCATCCATCAAACACATGCCTCTCCAATTTAGAGACAAGGATGTTGTGTGGGACACTGTCAAATGCTATTTACCAGTCCAGGTTGATGATATCTGTTGATCTTCTCTCATCTGCCACTACTATTATTTCACCAGAGAAGACCTCCAAATTTGTCAGGCACAATTTGCCTTTAGTGAAAGAAAATCTGAAAAAAAATTGCCTAGGCTGGTTGTTGCCCATCACCTCTTTATTTACCATGTGCCTTCGCAGAGTTTCCAGGAGGATCTGTTCCATGATCTTGACAGACACTGAGGTGAGACTGACCTCCATGTAGTTTCATGTGTCTTCCTTATTTCCCTTTTCAAAAATTGGGTTAATTTCTTCTTTTTCCAGTCAGTGGCAACTTAAGTTGAATGTCAAATATGACGGATAATGGCCTAGCCACTTGCAAGGCCAGTTCCCTCAGGACCTGTGTATGGGTCTTGTCAGGTCCCATGGACTTGTGTACCTTCAGATTCCTTAAATGGTCTCAGACCTGGTTTTCTCAATAGAGAATGGACAGTAGCACATGGCACTTGTACAGAGTTGGAGGTAGACGCTGTGATTTTGAAGGCGTATTTTCAGCTGTGTGACCAAAACATCAGCTATTTGTGTCCACCTTAAAAACTTTTGTTGTTCTTGCCACGGCTACACTGATGACCCTTAACATGTCTCATGTCTAATTTGTCAGAGAAGGTGGTTCTTTCCTTGCATTGTTCTAAAAGAAAAGCTAATCAACTTACGGGAACATTAACAAACATAAGAACAAAATATCATTATATAATTTTTTCTCCTGTGGATAGTAGTAGAGGAAAATAAAACAATCTGTCCAGGAGAGATCTTGTTGATAAATGGAACTACTGCCACTCAGTGATTCCTGTTTTAAGCACATAGTAATTTACTGCATTTTATTTTAGGAAACTGCAGTTTCTCGTAAATCTGTACAAATCCACCCAATATCCTGTTTTTTTCAGGCCACACAATGTCAACCAATTTGGTACAAGAAAAAAAACAAAATAAGAAATAGCATATGAGTTGTAGGAATTTAACAGTATGTTTGAGCATGTAAAGGTGGGAATGTTCTGACAAAGTGCCATCTATCTCTGCAGAATGCAGTGGAAGTAATTAATGAAAACAAACTCAGCATGAAGAACAAGACTCCACCTCCTTCTTTAAACCTTCTGATTAATTATTTCCTATTCCCTTTCCTTTATTCTACTTTGGTTTTCTAGGACTTGGGTGGTAAATTCTTACTACTACTGGTTGTTTAAATTATTATGATACACTTACCTCAGGTACCAAAACATTTGGGTGAACTACAAGACTGCTCCTCCTTACTGATGCTTAATTAATTAATGCTTAATTAATGCTTAATTATAATATTTTGCAGGTTGTTCATAAAATCACTTAGTTAATTAAAATTAGGAAATAGATTGAATAAATTTTTAGCACACATTACTGGTCAAGCAAGTATGTGACTCAGCCTTTTTAGCTGCTCTCCTCCTGTTGCTGGAACTGCCTTTTCAGAAGAGACAGGGAAAACAGTGCCTAGAAAGTGATTCTTCACCTTGGTATAGAGGCTTTGAACTTAATTTTCAAAGTCTGTGCTTCCTCTATGAAGTAATAATAGCCTTCATTTTTTATAGTGCTCTGTACCAGCTGCTCTGAAGCATAGTACAGCAGAAGACAGAATCATAAAGTCCCAGCAGAAAGATAAAGCATTTGAAACATTAAAAAAAAAAAAAAAAAAAAAAAAAAAGGAAATTGTTGCCCGATATCCAAAGTGAAACACAAATCAACAAAGTTGATTTATGCCGGTGCTTTATTTAGGGCCCGGGGACCTGAGGACTAGCGTCCCAAGTCAGAATCCCGGAGACCCTCATTTTACAGTCAGCTTTTATAACTTTTTACAACTGATTACTTCATCAACATACGTGCAAAACCCCACATCCCAAGTTACAATAGATACATATATCAAAATCAAATTACACTCCTTGAAGTCATAAATTTCACATGGTTGTCTGCTTCAGGACTATAGTTTAGCTCCTGTGGTCAAACTCCCCCCACCAGATATCCATGGCTACGTTATACTTTAACTTAATCTCATGGAAACAGCTAACAGTTTCTACCTGTTTGTTCTTAGCTAAGCCTTAAGTCTCAGGAACCTCAGTACTTTCCCATGGCACATTCCCAGAATTAGGGCCTACTTCTAATAGAAAAATCTTCAAGCCTTAGCATGACTACTACTACTTCACTATTTTATGTCTCCCAACCCCCCTTTGGTAACAAAATGACAGACCAAAAAGCACCTACTAGGCCTCTCCAGGAGTTTTTTTAGGTAGTGATCCTTACCTCCTCTGCTCAACCACATTAATTACTTTGTAAGCTCACTGCTCCTTGTTGAGATGCAGTCCATATTCTGTTGAAAAACATGAATTAGTATATGTGGTTATAGGAGAAGTCAACCTCTGGCTATAAGTTACTACTGCAGAAATAATTGTGTACCAGTGTGGATAACTTGATGTAAAATACTAGTGGAGGCAACACAATATTTGCATTTTATTTATTTATAGCAGTACACCTTTAAATCCAATTACTAAAGAATATCTCAAGTAGCTGCAGCTTCATAGACTACCTATAAGACTGCCTATTAAGGGGTTTCTTAATTGAGAATTTTTATTTATGGTAACTAGAACTGAATTACTAATTGGTATATTAATTTTTTTGTTTGTTTTTCATCAAATCAAAACTCTGAATCTCAAAAAGAGTCTAGAATACAACCACTTGATGAAAACCTAAATCCATTTATTGGAAATTTCAGAAATGGCCAACAATTTCAGAAAGATAAAATTACTGTTTGCTTTTTTGGCAGTAACTGTTGGCTCACATCAATTGTGGCCCAGCTTTCTGGAACCACTGAAAATGTATTTTAGAAGCAGGAATGCAGGGAAGTGATTTTCACCCAACACTTTGAACTTAAGCCCTGTGATGTGTTATCCCACTTCAAATGGTAATTTTACAATCATTCAGATTTCCGACTCAGAAACTCTGACCACAGGAGAACATGTGAAAACCTGAAAATAAAGAAACAAATCAATTTCAAATGGGAGTGCTAAAGAGTACAATGTATTAGGGCACAGGACATGACCTGTAAAAGACACACAGATGAAGGAATGCAAGCTCTGCAGTGGTTTCTAAAGTCATTACAAAAAAAGGGGGAAACTAAAGCCCTCTTTTTTTGTATTTTTTTTTCATTCAACTTATTTACTGTTTTCCTGCAATATGTTATGAAAGCCACAAAACTGGAAAAATGTGTTTGCCACAGGCTATGTACCTTTCATTCCATGCTTCTTACAACTAACAACCATAGTGCTATCCTTATGAAATGTGTACCTCCACTCCTAATCAGATAGTTCTATTCTTAAATTAAATTAGTAATGGAAAACCACAAACTGATACACACAAGAGTGAAAAAGTGAAATATACTTTCATCCTTGCTGAGCTTAAACCAAATACACTAAACTTGGAAAAGACCTAAGGGTCACTGCAGACAGCAGAGACTTAACAGAGGACAAGGCACTGAAAAAAGGACAGACTGCAGCACTGTTTCTCTGTTTATTGGTGGCACAATACCATGTGCTCTCTAAAACATTAAATCACTAGTTTTTCTAGTACTTGTATCTGTAATGGTCCTCTGACAAAAGTGGAAGCTGAATGTCAATATCCAGTGTACTTGTGGAAAAAAGACAATTTACAGTCAATATATATTTCTATATTTGAAGGATACTTTAATAGAACACCCTGATTTAATCTGAATAATGACATCTGAACAACTTCTTTGTTCATGGTCATATTTTAGACCAGGTCAAATGAATTTGCAAAGCAGTTTAAACTAAATAGGAACAAATCACTTTCCTTCCTGCATAGGCCTGGTCACGCAATGAGAATGGGAATATCTTATTCAGTAATAACTAATCCAAGAACCACTTGAACTATTCTATATATAGAATAAACCTTGATCTGGTCGCTTTTTTTTTTTCCTTCAATCTGTTCCTGCAAGTGACACTAATCTTGGCAATTTTCGGTCTCTGAGGAGAGCTATTGTCATTCCCGTAAGCACTTTTAAATTATTCCCAGTTAACCATAAACTAAACTATAAATACACAGTTAAGGATTAACGCCATTTATCAGATATGGCATACAAGCCTTCAATGTTGCTGTGAGAAATACTCAATGTACTTCTTACAATTAATGTCCATTTTTAAACAAAAAACTTCTGCATATTTTAAGAAGAATTATTTCTGATACAAAACCATTGATTCTTATTAAGACTATAGGTGACACCAGTGCTAGAACTGAGAAGGCTTTGAATGGTTTTAGATAAAATAAGATTAGAAGGTCTAGTATTCTTTCTTGGGGCAAAAAACGGAAACTTTCTCTGAAACACAGCCAATATCCAAGTGAGCAGTCTTCTCATCTGGAGATAACTGCTGTCAGAATTATACTGTTTTGTTACTTGATCCAATTAAAATAAAATAAAAAAGACAAAAATTTAAATATGCAAAATTCTGCTGCTATTGTTCTCCTAATGTTAAAAAATAAGAATCAACAGTTTAAATTAGGTTCTACTGCTTTGGAAAATTGTTAGACAATCAACCAGATTTGGTTAGAGAAAAATTGCTTGGGGAATAAGTTAGGTACTAAATGTATTGCTGTTACATCCTGTCTCTAGTAGTCCTGCATGACCTTCTGTATAATCTCTCTGGATGCAATGTACACTAACTTCAGGGAACAAGATGAAGCTTCAAAAATGAGATATCCACATCAAACCACTTAGGAAACATGTGTCAGTGACTGCTGATGAATTAAAAATGGGCTGCCATCTGAAAACTTTGATAATCCATGCAGAATGCCTAGGATGCTGAAATAACATCTATAGATAGATGCTGTCCATGGCCAATTCTTTTCCCTTCCCAATATGTTTCTGGAATGCCATGCCAGTAGAGCCCTGACTGCAGAAACCATTTTGTTGGAAAAGAAAATTTCAGGATGCTGGTCTTGCAAGGACAGTGGACGATACAAACACTGCTGCTATTTCTTTAATGAACCCTTTGGTAACAAACAGCTCTGCCTACACAATAACGACCTGCAGTATTCCCTCTGTCCTGTCTACCTTGTTAACTTGATCAGATATAAGCATGCATTTTCATATTGCTGCAGTCATGAAGGGAGAGCTTGTTCAGAGTTCATTCTGTGAGATGAATTTGCACAGTGCATTTCCCCAAGGAGAAAATTAAAAGCACTCTTAGCACATTGTCAGTATTGCTTGCAAAACACAGAATGGATTTTAAATAGTAATTACCACTGAGCCAGGATTTATGTGTGGCTGAGAAAACTTTTAGGAATGACTGGTGTCTAAAATGTAATTTTTGCAGAAGTTTGCAGAACTATTTATAGCAATAATAGCAATAAATTTAGAAGGAATGCAGGAGGTTATACTTCATGCTAGTTCCTCTTTCCCAGATAGCATAATCTGTAGGAAATAGACATCAGAAGTCCAGTAAAATATGTAATGGAGTCACACACTGGTCTGCTCAGTGTACCTAGTCAAGGATGCTATTATGCCCAAAGAATGTGAAGCAGCTATCCATGAATGCCTCCAAATGCAGGAGGTGCAATATTGGCCACATTAAAGGTAATGGAGTTTTTTGTCTCGGCCTTCAGCAGGGTACAGATTTCATCCCAAGAATAATTCCATTTAGTTTTTAATGAGGACTGCAGTACCTGTATCTGAGTACTTTTTCTCTCTTCTCACTGTTTCCTGTATGGACCTGCTACAATTCAACCTTTCTCTAAGGCATGTACTGTATGAACCACAGGAATTCATTTTAAAAATCCAATTCATCCTTTAAAAAATAAAGAAGTATTCTTATTTTTTTTTCCATGATGAATCACTGAGCTTGCTGAGTTTTCAGTAACTATTATTCTACTCTATTTCCAGATGGCATTGTTTCCTCTTAATATTTATGATCAAGCTACCTGTATCAGGTTAAACCTATAATAGGAAATCATATTAAGAAAAAAAATACTTATGAAAATTCATATCCTAAACATGATGGCTACCTGCCATAATATTACCTGGACCATTCTGCTGTGGACTTGCTGTTTCAATCCTTCATAAATCACATTTCTTATCTAGTACTACTAATAAGGCAGAAAACTAAAGTGAAGAACCAGTGCAAGTAAACTGTTTACCAATAATTGTGTTTTCTCCAAAAGAGAATCCTGCTTTTTTATAAGCAAAATTAAACACTAGTCTATGGAAGGATTATTTTCCCATTCAACACTGGGTACCAAACTGAAGTTCTTTATGCAGGACAGCAGTTTCACTGATACAACCCTAAGAGCTCTTTAAAACTTGCCTTTTATATCAAGTTTAGCTTGTTCAAAAATCTTGTTTAAAATACCAATCAGAAATATTTTGCCTTAAATTTTCCACATTTCATTTTGCAAGGGTTTCACTCAAATATTATGTAATGATCTGTCATACTGCCATCATTTTTATAAAAATGATGTATAAAACTGTGAGTAAGCATTGATCTATCAATTTTCTACTTATGCAAAAGAGATATTGGGGTATTTCTGATCCTGGATTCCATTAATATTTCTGAACACCAATAAAATTCCAGCAGGGCTTCTATCAATATCTGTTTTATTGACACAGGTAATATAATTCTTTTGAAGTTATATTAAAAACAGTAGTATTTGTTAGCTTTTCTTAGTTATTCAAACAATAAAACATTTTCCTGCGCATACTACAGTTTAAAGAATATGCTGTTATTGTGTATGTAGCATGAAGTCCAGAAGGGAAAAGATCTTATGAATGGCAAAAAACTTCTTCCCTAGTATTTCTTTAAAAAACTACATCAGTTCATAGTTTAGATTTCATAGAGTGATTACTCTCCATTTTCTGTTTTACAGCTAGAATACCTACAGGTAAAGCAAGACATTGGACTACTTTTTGCAGGGTATTTTTTAACAAATGAAACAATGACGCATCTGTCTCAAGAATCTCACAATCTTAAGCCTTGAAAGCAGGCAATATAACTTTGGTTTTAGTGGTTAAAAAATTGTACATAACCAGTAGCCCACCACATTATTTGAAAGCTATCTCAACAACAACTTCAAAAATGCCAAAGCACCATCTTTCAGACCTCCCCAGATGCATCTCACATTTGTAAGAACTAGAAATCAATTAGAAGAAATTAAAATTTTGAAAGAGGAGCAAATCACCTTGAGAAGGCTGACCTGAAACAGACACTGAACAAAGCTAGAGAATAAAGTAGATTTTTATTGAAAGGCCTTTATGGGTACACCTTGGGCAGCACAAGAGCCTGACCAGGGCTACACCCAAGGTGCATTTGAAGTGGTCACAAAATGGATGACCGATCACAAAGTCTTACCCTTTCATAAGCTTTGGTCCATTTGCATATTGGGGTTTAATTGTCTAATTGCAGCTTCAGGTTGCAAGGTCTGATCCTTCCTGTTTCCCTCTTCATTCCACCATTCTTTATGCTGCTGGGCCTGAAACTTGTACTCATTGTCCTTGGTCTCCACAGGATAAGGTTTTGTTTTCTCTACCTACTCTTTGAAGAGAGCTTACTAACACTTAATATGAGGCTCAGAACCATAGCCCTAGGCAGCACCGAATCTGAAAAATATGAAAGCTAAAACCTAAGGCATCAGAGGAAGCTTAATAAAACTAATCAAAATTATGTTTTCAGACATCAGGAGACTTCCAGAAAATTTTCATGCAGGCCACAGCAAGTACTCTGTCATTAGGACCACAAAACACACATATGTGCCTAATTCAACCACCAAGGAAGAATAAGTCAAAAGGAAAATACTGTAAGAAACCAATGTATCCAGAAAGTATGCAACCATCAAGCTGTTTGGACTCTCTCAGTTTTGATCTAGAAGTCTTTCAGATTTTGGCGCTTTTGATCTATTGTTCTGTGATCATGTTCAGTTCTCAGACACGAATGGACATGGCTGCCAGCTTGGAGTCAATCTGTCACCACAACAGAACCCAATATAAGATTCCCATGACCTAAATCCAGCATATATCTTATGGTAAAATTACAAACAATTCAAAACTCCTTTCTACACAAGGATGGCAAATTATAGGGATATTTATTTATAAATATTTAACTTACATCTCTTTTGAACAGCTTATAATAACCATTGAAGTATCAAAGACAGCAGAGAAAATTAAAATTCTGTCTCCACTTTCCAGTTTTTGGGTATTGAATATTTTAGGACTGTCCCAATATTTTAAGTTGTCAGCAAATTCCCTTCAGGTGTATATAAATCTTCATTTCTAAGCTAAAGAAAGGAAGCAGCAGGAATTGCTGGCAAATGATCTGAATACAATTTTTGTCTTCTAAACAGAAGAAGATGATATATGAATCAAGGTATCTTTAAGAAAGTAAAACAGTGAGATTCCCAGGGCTAAAACTGTTCTGTGGAAAAACAAGAAAAATATCACTTGTCCTTCCAGGATATAACTAATAAGGACAAAGAACAAAAAACATTCTTAATCACACCTACTGTATTAAAATGCTTTTGGGAAGCAGCTTTGACTTCACACAATGACAAAAAGTATAATCAATGGGTAATTCTTAAGTGTAGCATTTAAAGGACCCCATAACTCACAGTGCACCATATCTGAGCTTTTCTTCCAACTGTCCTCTCATGGGGAGTGTTAGTTGAAAGACTCACAACAATATATTGTAATTGTTGTATTACAAATTGCCGTATCTTCAATATTGACACTCTATCAGTTCCCTGCAATGTATAAAAATGAAGCTTAATATCCCAGTACTTAAACCAAGAGTCCCCAGCCTTGTCATTATTGTGGGCACAATAGCAAGCCTTCTTGGAATTGGTCATCCAAGCCACGGGGAGGCTTGGAGTTAATTACATCACCTTAGACAACAATTTGCTCCTTGTGGTGGTAGTTATCTCTTTTTACAGTTGGTTCTCTTTTTTGTTGCTTTGTGATGTCCCATTAATCACAGCTACATTTAATCTGTGTCATGTGATTCATCATCCTTTATCCCCACAGCTGTTTCCATCCTAGACTCTGATAAACTGCTAATTTAAGTGGGTGATGTCCAGCCTTGAATATCGCAATGGTTTGTAGCACACTACAGAGAATCATCTACTACATTCACACAGCCCAAGGTTTTTAGTAAGGCTAATTATTCTACAGCCCTTGCTCATTTGTTGGGGTGGAGATCATCTGAAATAAGTGGATAGCATTTTTAATGTAGGCTTGACATGATGGGGCTTAAAAATACGCAGAGTTTTTCTAATGCGATAGTATGCTGCTTCTTTTCTCCTCTCTTTTCTTTTCCTGTCTTTAAGTCTTTCAAGCTTCTTCCAAACATGACATGAAGCTGTCTATATTTAGCGGTCTGTGGAGAGGTGAGAGGAAGAGAGAAGGGTTTTGCTATTTCAAAACATTTTCCCACTGTCTTCAGTCTCCTTCTATGGTATGTGTAATACAGCAGGGGAGAGAAATATTTGCATAAAAATAAAATGAGACCTAAAGCAGATATGGTGTCTAACGCCATAATTTGGAGAATAAAAGTATTTCAAATAATAATATCCCTTGATTTCTGTTTTAAATGAGAGGACTTTTCTATGATTTTTCAATTTATACTTGTGTTAAAAGACAAGTAACAATGAGTGTTCTTTCAGTGAGAACTGATATCTCATTAGTGTGGTGTGTATGAGAGGAGTATATCAAAATGCCAGAAAGAAAGTACTGTTAATGTTTTGGGCTTTTTTTTAGCTCCAGAAGCCTGAGGGCAGGTGTAAGACACTGACTCACTCTTATCACATGAAAATTGTAGCTCATAATGGCTTTGCAATAGGACTGGCTGCACCAGCCTGAACAATGCAATAGATTTCTATGCAAGAAGAAAAAGCTTTTCTTCACAATTACTTCTACAATTCTACTCTGAAGCAGACAGAGGAGCAGGTGAGAGACAGCAGCAGAAAATGTGACACCACTGTTGTGCTGACAATATGGCATTCCTGGTAAGGTGTGAGTGCCAAACTTTCTGCTGATGTAGCGTCACAAATGGCCCCCAGATAACTCCTCCTCTGAGTTTTGCAAAAGATTATGGCAGAGGGGCAAAGAGGAGCTGGCAGAAATGTATAAATACATGTTCATTACCAGAGCCTGGTGAAGCACATGGCACATCTCACGGTGGCAACCCTGTCTGGCTACACCTAATTTCAGACTGGAAGAGATTCAGCTGGGAGTAAGTTGCCCAGCTGGTAGCCTCATAGTCTGAGAAGCTTAAATAAATGACACTGCAGAACACATTTACACTCTCTGAGTCTAGAACAGTTCATGCCACTGCCAGCCCCGTTTGCTCTACTGCTTTCACCCTACCTTACTATTTTTGCTTCTACTAGAGAAAGATCTCAGTTTTCACCAAAGATGGACATTTAAGAATTGAAAACTTACTATATTGTTTGCTGGTAGAAACACTAATAACTTTTGAAGAAAAAACAAATGAAAGATACATATTCTACACAGAAATCTTATGAACACTTTGGTCTTTTCTAAATTAAGTTTAAATTGTGAGGATGGTATGTGTTAATTAGGTTTTGATGAATCTGCTTGATGAGAGACTTCTGGTCCAACTTGAGCATCTTAACAGATGCATCAGGCAGAATATCTCTTCTTCAGATTTCTAAAGAATATAAGTCAGCATGATAGCTGATTGAAGTTAACTCCACCTATTTGAAGTTAAGACTTAGAACCAGATCTTTAAAAAAATAAGGATGCTTAAAATTTTTTTGAAAATGTTTATTTTGCTTGATTTTTACTGTTTCTCAGATGACTTGTTAAATCTCATTAACCACCATATTTCTAATGATCATCAGAAGATGTACATTCTTGCAGAAGACAAAATTTCCACCATCTGATGATTGACTCAGGGAACAAGTTAGCAAATCCGTCAGAGTACTTTCTTTTCCCTGTTTGGTGGCTACACCACTGATAAAAATTCAAGTTGAAATTGTCATGCTCTGCAATGAAGTCTCTTGTTAGGGGCTTCATTACTCATGCTTCAAGAAGGGGCTTTCACAGGATTAGCCAGCTGTGGAAAAATTTTACAAGGAAAAATTAAAATAAAGAATGGGATATCACTTTAAAAGAAATCCAGTTCCTTGCCATTTTATTGCCTGTAGTGAAAAATACGGATTCAAAAATATGCTCTTTGTACAGAGCCCACACTCTGCTCATAATCTGCTATGGTTTTGTCAAAAGCTGTGTCGTAACTTCATAAGAGGTTTTTAGTCTAGTTCTCTGTGAAGAAGGTGTGTTGTTCCACCTACTTGGTCCAACCCTGAGGGCAGAGGAACAATACACATTTTTAGGCATGAAATTTCTCCTTTCAGTTCTCCATTCCAACCTCAGACTGACAGATCCACAAGAGCTAGTGAGACAGTTTCTGTTCCCTGCTAACCTCTTGGCTGAATCACTTCTCATAAGATACCTTCTTAGAGCAAGGACATTTTCTCTGCTATCTCACCATATGATATAACAAAGACAGAATAATTTATACGCCATGTTTCGCAGAACCGATCTCTTGCAATGGCACTTCAGGGCACCATCATCCACATCGACATTTTTCTCTGAGACTTGAAAGTTTCTCTAGAGACACTTGGCAGATGCAGGGAAGACTATGACAAAAGCACTTCAGCCTTCAACATAATCTTCCAGATGGAACAACCAGACTACCTTTGCTCTACCACTCCCTGCAGCTTCCTGCTTTTGTTGGAAATGCTTGCTGGAAAAAAAAAGTCAAATTCCTTGTCATTTGCATGAGCACTTTGACACTGTGTGCAAGTGCGTCCTGTGCTTAAGATGCCCATCCTGGGGTGGCCTCAAATCTTGCTCGAACTCTTATGGGAACAATTTGCAAAGGCTCCTTCATTTTATGACAGTGTGCCACAGTTGACAGTATCACTAAACAGATCTCTGAGACAGATACAATCAAAGGTTCCTCCTGTAATCAAGTCATTCATATACATTCACTTTTAAAAGGCTTGTGCTGACTCCAAAATTCAGCCTCGCCATATTTAAAAAGGATATATTCAGAAGCAAAATATTAAGTAAGGACTAGTTCTTACTGTTCTTTCTACTAGAGTAAAAAAGTACCACCATTATATGAGAACTTTTTCAGTTTAGTATTTGTTTGCACAAAAGGCTGACACCATTTGTAGGATACAAACATTACATCAATTATTTATCTGAAAATTCCATTATACTATTTTCTTATTCTGGTTGAACTTATGAAGCAAGAAATCAAAACATATAGAAGGAAAAATTTTGGTTGATATGATATAGTAGGTAGGATCTTATTTTATGTCACATCTTTCACTAGTTAAAAAGATGCCTGACACTAATTACAAATGTAGAGGATTAACCACATATGCTGAGCATCCTTCTAGGACAGACAGACCGTCCTGCACCTGCAAGTCATTGTACAACGGATCAAAAGAAACAGGTGCATTTCAAGGCACCCTCCTGCACTGCAGAAACCTGGCAATACTCCACATTTAACATGAAATTTCTAAATGACTTCTCACTTTTAAAAGCTGTATCATTGCCACGTTATAAATGCATGTTGAAAGTCAAGGACAAATGTAATATAAATTGACAACATTCTTCACCATGATTGATGCTTGTTATTTTGCATAATTTGTTTATTGTTTGGTGTGTGAACACCAAGATGTTTTAGAATGTCTATTCAAGCCAAACCCTTGAGGCATCAACAGTAGAAGTCTAATCTCTCCAAGGACATATTTTATGCTATTAAAATCTCACAGAGAATAACACTGTGAAACCAAGTAAATTAAACAAGAACTGGAGTTCCCAGGAGTGGTGTAGGCTATACAAAAACCTAGGTAACCAGGAACTTCCCAATTAACATATATTTCCTTTAATAATATTATATATATTTAAAAAAAAAAGAAAAATCTACTGCAAACAAAATCACACTGAAATTTAAGTTAATATATTAATATTTCTGAAAAGACATCAAAGGAAAATCGCGGCTTGTAAAACAAATCAATTTATGCATTTAGGTTTTGATTCCTAGAACTGTTATCTATAATCCAGACTAACAGGACAGAAAGTGCTTAATTGAAAGGAATGTCATAGTCCTACTCTATTGTCATTAAAGTGAGAGGGACAATTCCTGGTGTTCAATCACAAGCATGCATAGTCAGGTGTTCTGCACAGTCCATAGTGCTTAGCACTCTGCAGGAGTAAGCCCTTCATTATTGTTTGTCTTTTCTCTTCAAATACTGACACAAAGGAAAGTCAATACATGATTATAAGGTCAATATACATTTTTTAAAAAGCCCACAGTTTAGATTACTATACATAGCAGTCATACTTTCGAAGCAGCAACAATTCGGTTACATGTGATCCACTTTCAGTATTGGGCACTTCATTTTGTCATAGCCTAAGATATTTTCTGCTTCACAGCTGTCTCTCAATCAATCAGAAAGTTGTTTGTATTTCCATCCTCTGAGAATCTTAATTTTTGATAATAACAGACATATCAATATATACTTTATAATTGTCATATATTATTCATGTATTAATCCCAAGATGCAGACATGTTGAGGTAGTTGGATACTGACTTTAAAATAAAATTGTTGCCAATTTTGTTTCATTTTCCACTTAGAGCAGAGAAAATATATTCTGCCAAGTTAGCTGAAGGATGGCTATATCATAAGAACTCACCATGTGCAGCTACTGTATATGTAGTATGTATGAACTTAGATGCAGATGACATTATACTGTGGTTCCTTTCAGTCTTAAGATAATCATATACACAACCCAGCTTATTATTATTTTTTTTTTCTTTACATCCAATGATAATAGATATGGTTGAATTATGCATTTTTCACATACTGCCTGCATTATTGCTTACAATACAAAAACTGATGAATTTACTTAATGTTCCAGGTAATGTCTAATTGCTATTGTTTTATAAATTCCATCAATCAAAGAAGAGCTTTGTGACATTGGCAGATAATTTTTCTAAGGAACGATAGGGAGTGATGAAAAAGAAATTGAAAAATTAAGCTGCTTCTGCTGCTCTTGTTCTTTTGGACCTAAATATTTATTAGCTGGCTCCACAATGGACCCATGTGCTGTTATGTGAATATGGAAACTGATCCTCAAAGGTGGTGAATGCTTTAAGAGTTAGGACATGGGAAATTAATTATTCACATCTTGAAAGGAACAAGAGGTGATTTCTCAAGTACAGTAATAAGTGTTAAACAATGAAGATGTCTGCAAGGTTCTAAACAGAGGCAGAGCTAATATTGGTATTGTAAGCCTCAAATCCTACCCAAAATGTTTTCAGGACTGACTTCAATCCAAGTGCCTTGCTCTTTACACCAATGCTGCTTGATCTTTGTCAGTAATTGTGAGAAGTGTGAGCTGGGCCTTGTAACTACGAATGAAACACTTAGGGAAAACAATGCTGTGGATATTCCAGGATGATGATGAATTTTGTACAGTTGTATTTAAAGTAAAGGGCAGTTGAGATCCATGAAGTCTCCTAGTGGTCCTGATCCTGTAGGAGTCCAGATAAGAAACATAGATGGAACAGCCCATATATCATTTCTGGCCTGCATAAATTTCTTTCCTTCTCAGGCAATTAAGAAGAATATTTATATGTATCCAGGTTTATCATGTGGATAGTCTGGGGTTCTGCTGCTAGGGGCTAGTGACACAAAGCTATTAATAATGTTGCAGGTGCTGAGCTAATTTTAAGCATGCTTTCGAAACATCAGCATAAGAGGAAAAATATAGTTCAGGTTGCCCTTTTTGCCCTATATGGGTCAGAGAGAAGGGAAAAAAAGAAAGGAAGAAAAAATGTGTCTGATGGCTCTCCTGGAATGAACAGAATGAAAAAATTGGATCAAAGACTCTTAGTCCTTTCCTGACAACAGTTGAAACACCATTGCTTTATAAAAGGTGCCTGTGCAGGTGCTGTTTCCCTTTCCAGCAAATTCCCTCAAGGTGTGCATCCCAGTGTGCCAGGTTCTGAGAAAGCTATTTTTGCATTCACATCGCAAATTTCTCCTCTAAAAACTAAAGTCCTATCTTGTAACTCTGCCTTCAGAGAACACATATTTTTCACTGCCATTTTCTCATCCTGGCATGGTTAGACTTTTGTGAAAAAAAAAAAAACAGATTCTGTAGGCAAGGCTATATTATAAAGATAAAAAAGCCCTTTCTATTGCCCAGGAAACTGTCATATGCATTGCAAGGGTTTTTAATTTCATGCTTTTACACTTACACTTACAGTACGATCTTCAAAGGTGTTTCATAACAATTATTTTCAGCCATTATATCTAGTGGAAGTTGCAAATGGCATAATTACTCATAAGTTTGTCCTCTTGTTTTCAGAGGTGCCTTACACACTTCAATGCTCAAAGAATAATAATATAGGAGTAATACAGCATGAAAGTCAAACCTTACACTTGGCCATTCGTTACTGATTTTTATATACTTATGCTCAAAACAGTGTCTGATTCAATACATTTTTAGCACTGAAATATTTTTATCTCTTTTATTCAATTTGAAAAGAAAAAAACGCCACCCCCACAAAATTTCTTCTAACAGTAATTTGCTTATCTTCTCCTGCACATTCACAGAATGGCATGGTGATGTTGAAATAGAGACCCACGTACTACAATATTATTACTCCAGCTGTATTATAAAATAATAATAATATTCACAGATTACTATTTTAGCCGTTGAAGCAAGATATTGAAAGGTGATTAAGGACTGCATGAAGCACTCTATTGTCTCATCTAAGCATTTTGGTTCTCAGTAGGAATTTTCACTAAAGACTAGAAAGCACTATGAGGACTATCCTGGAACTGCCCCTGCAGCAGGCTGTGCAACTGCAATAGCCTTTCTCAAGTATTTAATTTCTATCTGGCCAAATTATACTGCTACCCTTTAAGTCCCTGTACTCAGCTTAGCCCTTCTGTAGAGATGAACTGTGACACCAGAAACACTCAAAGCATTCAAAAGATCTTTCGTAGGTAAACTATGTGGAAATATATATTCTGAAAAGTCCTAATAATATTTTTGAAAGAGGATTACAATACAGCTTGTTGTGTTGATAGTCCATGTACTAACTAGTCCCAAAGTAATTGTTAAGACCACAGAGTTCCAGAAGCTCTGAAGGGAAATTACCAGAATATAGTTGCTTCTGCTGGAATCAGACTTAGCATTTAGAATATTTTCATTGTCACTTTCCAGCTCATTAGCCTTTCTGCATCAGAAAAAATACTGATATCCAGCCAGGATGAATTCATGAATCATTTAATTTGTTTCAAGTCTGCTCAAATAAAATCAGGAGAAAAACTAAATGGAGATTCTCAAAAGTTTATTTTTAATTTACTATCTTGGACATAAATATAATGATTATTTTTCTTTAATTTAGTGGTAATTATAGTTTACGTTAATAAAATGGCCTTGCAAATTGAGGTAGAAACTAAGAGACAATACTTCCAATTTGTTGATAAATTTCTCCAGAAACGTAGCAAAGGGGGAAAAGTGGCAAACATCACATCTGAATGAAAGCAAAGGCATTTTACATTAGCAGGCAGTAATTATTCACACTGGAATTTAGGAATACCACCACCTTCTACTATGGGTGAAACATAATCCTTCAGACATTTGGGCTCCCATGCATGAGCAGGATACTGGTGCCTGTTTAGCAGCACAGAAAACTCCAGCACTGCAGTGCTCTCAGTGTCGTGTTGGGCTTGTGACACAGGAAGCAGTAATGCCAATCGAATTTTTGGTACTATCTTTTGTACTGCAAATTTGTTACTCTGAAACATCATCAGCTAATTTTACACTGCCCCTGTGTAATTTATCTCACTCTAATGCTCCAAGGATTTGTCCTGGGCAATAGGGGGGGAAGCTCAACTGAGCAATACTCTCCGTTCAGGTGATTACAGCCAGGAGCAGGTGTGTAATCTTCAAAGACATGCTCCTGGCTATGATAAAGATTATTCACTCTGACTTGTGGCTGAAAAACTCTCGATAAAGAACCAAAGTGGCAAGTAAAGATGATGTAAAATTCAGAGGGCTGAAAACCCTGTTCAGTCTTTAACTGGGGAATCAGTGTTAAAATCTGGAGTGAAATGGCATGGAAACTTGCTTTTGTAGGTGACGAGATATTCTTCAAGAGACTTTAGGAATTGAGGTATCTAAATTGTATCACTTCTACTAAATACGAAAGTAAAATTGCTGTGGAAATTGAAGTGTTGCCTCCTGGGCAGTAGGTGCATGTTCAGCAGCTGGGCTTTTAAGAAGCAAAATATTTTCCAAAACTTTCAGTGATAAGTGGTTAAACCCTTGTGGTGGGTGCCTAAGCCCAGGTTGCTTGTAGCAGATGATGTCCATGCAATTAAGGCTCAGCAGTAGTGTTCTGCCTCAACTCTGCTGACCAGGCTTCACAGCAAAGCACTTCTAACTGATGTCCTTTAAAAAGTGAGTGAGTTTCTCTACTGTCTTTTGGTTTGGTTTGGGGTTTTGTTTTGGTTTTTTTGGTTTTGTTTCCGGTTTTGTTTTTGTTTTTGCTTGTTTTATTTTCTGCACAACCCAGTCCCATTAATTTTCTCTGAGGAGATCTGCAGCCAAGGTGTCAAGGTCTGGAATCAGGACAGACAGATAAGGACGGACCTAAGTGAATGGACTGTGACAATGCTTTTAGGGAAGGTGAGCACTGACAAATGTGATGCCATGCAGGGGCCAAGGTGGTCTTTTAGCACCTAAGAGGTTGAGAGCCAAATGTTTTCAGAAGTAGGCATTAATATAAAAGAGAATTTCAGAACGATAACTTTTGATCAAAAGCCTAGTATATAACTTTTTTTTGATCAAAGCATTTAAACTATTTTCCAAAGAATCTCTGGTTACACTAACCTCATATTTGTTTCCTGTAAATGATATAGAGTGGTGTCTGAAAAGGACAAAGGTGACATCCAGGTGACGCCAGTCATGTCAGGTGAGAAGACATGTAAAAATCTTTCCCTCATTTTGCATACATCTCTGCAGAAACATTATCTACCTGCAGAGAACAGTCTGAAATCCAACAAAGGTAAATGCAGGTTCCTGCACCAAGGAAGGAATAACCCCAGGCACCAGCACAGGCTGGGGCTAACGTGCTGGGAATCAGCTCTGACGAGAAGGACCTGGGGGTACTGGTGAACAAGTTGCCCAGGTGCCATCAGTGTGTCCTTGGGGCCAAGAGGGCCAACGATGTCTTGGGGTGCATTATGGAGAGCATTGCCAGCAGGTTGAGGGACAGGATCCTGCCCCTTTACTCAGCCCTATTGAGGTCACACCCGAAGTGCTGTGTCCAGTTCTGGGCTCCTCAGTACAAGAGAGACATGGAGCTCCTGGAGCAGGTCCAGCAGTGGGCAATGAAGATGATGAAGGGACTGGAGCATCTCTACTATGAGAAAAGGCTGAGGGAGCTGGGCCTGTTCGGTCTCAAGAAGAGAAAACTAAGAGAGGACCTCAGCAATATCTGTCAGTATCTGAAGGGAGGGTGGCAGGAGGATGGAGCCAGGCTCTGCTCAGTGCTGCCAAGCAATAGGAACAGAGGCAATGGGCAGAAACTGATGCCCAGGTAGTTACAGCTGAACATGACAAAAAACTTCTTTACTGTGCAGATGACTGTATGGAACAGGTTGCCCAGAGAAGTTTTGAGTGTCCCTCTCTGCAGTTACTCAAGAAGTGTCTGGATGCTGTCCTGTGCCATGTGCTTTGGGATGGCTCTGCTTGAGCAGAGAGGTTGGACCAGGTGACCCTCTGCAGTCCCTCCTAACCAACCTATTCTGGGATTCTGTGATAGTGTGTGCTATTTGCAGGTTTTGATTACACAGCACTACCACCAATCTGTCAAGTCTCAAGGAAAAAAAAAAACGGAAAGAAAAAAGTGGAATCAGTAATCCCCTTTTCTGTAAATAGTGCCAGGATTATATTAGTTTGAAAGCTGAAGGAAACACTCCAATATTTACAAACCAAATATGTTTACATCGCATGTTAGAAAACATGACCAGATTCCACTTTGCTGATCCTGTATTAAAAAAGATTATTTTGGAGTCCATAAAGAGATTCACTGAGTTTCAGAAAGTGCAAAATAGTCAGAATGTTATTCTACTTTTTTTTCTCAGGAGACTTTTATTCCACATTTATAGCAAGAAAAGGCAGAGAAGTTGGACAGAAGTGACTGGAAAATGCACTGAATGAGATTTAATTTTATGGGGATTTAGGTGTCTAATTCCCATAAGTTTCTTTGAAAACTATCTATTTAATAAATGCATTCAGTAAGTGAAGACTTCTGCACTAATATATTTTCAGACTATGGATCATCTAGTCTGCCTACTTGTATTTTACCAGCTATAAAACTTCATCTAGTAACTCCCCCAGTAAGCCAAATAGTTTGTGCTTTGTGAATAAATCTTGTGGGGGGGATAGATGGAAGGAAATCCTTCCTGGAGCTGAAGACATCCACAGACAGAAGACCTATAACTTCACTTGACAGGTATTTCTACTTATTGCTCATTCCCATGGCTTGATTTCTCAACTGAATTTGTGCATCATCTGTTTTTGCACCTTCTGTTACAACTTTTTGAACAACTTTGGAAATATTATGTGCTACCTATTTTTATATTACCTGTTGGTGGGTGATTTCTTGAATAAAGCTGTTGATGTGCTAAAAAAATATATTTATTCAAGGAGATGTCAACCTACAGTTTTTTTCACAGTGTTCAGTAAATCTAATATTCCTTCTTTACATATTTTGCACAAATGTGCTTATGCTCTCTGAATAACCAACTTCTGAACATGCAAGAGGCAGTGATGATGCCTGTGCAAACATTTCTGGGGTGGCTCTTTCTATTCACAGATGTAGCCAAAGCACTCAATCTCTATGAATATTCTTGCCAATAAAATGTTCTTAGATGAGTTTTAAAAAATTATATAAGAGAACAGAGAAGCACTGTGGACACTCTCAAAGTAATATGTGGTATTTGTGTTCATATATTTCACTGTTTAACCAGTCTACTATTTTTCCTGACACTGGCTTAGTTTTTCGTGACATTGGCACAGCTGTACATTTGCCATGACCATGACAAAGTGTGTAGACACATTGGCCAAAGAGCTCATTTGTACTTGAAATACTGCTACCACTACCATGCTCTGAAACCAGATGTAAATGGGACAGTTCTGTCACTTGCTACCAGGATCAACCCTTTCTAAATCAATAAAAAGTTACTCTGCCAAGCAGAGACTGATGGGTATTCCCCATGTCTGCTTACTCAGGGGTAAAATGACTTTGTTGCCTCTTTCTCCCTTGTAGCAATACCTTTATACCTTCTATTTTGTTCGTGTACAGGACATTTAACTAGAGCTGCCATGCTCAAAAAAAAAGAAGCAGGCTAAGAAAATTGCAAAAACATATTGTGAGTATCTCATAATTTCAAAATAGCATGTTTTCCCAGTTTCATGTGTAAAAACATTTTTAGAAACAAAATTTAATTGTGTGAGATTAAAGTAAATACTTCTGCAGAAATTCCATGCCAAACTGCAAAGTAAGTGCAAATTAAAGGATGTTCTGTGTATATATTTTCCTCTGTTAAGTTACATTTTTTACATCTTTTCTTCCATCCACTAAAGAACTATCCAGTTTTGAAGGGCTGTGGAAAATATTATGCACTATGAAAGAATTTCAGCCACAGGCTTCTCTAATTACCTTCTCCAGTGGTCTTTTAAAGTTTTTTCTTGCTCTTTCCCATCCTTATCTGCCACCTGGCACTCTTCTGTTAGTGCTGGAAAAGCAGGCCAAGCTTGCCAATGGCATTCTTTGAGTGACAGGCTGTGAAAATGGAAACACTCCACAGACACATCATTTTCCTCTGGAAAAACAGAATTCAACGTCTCTATATTTCTTGGGGTTCTGATGTAAACTCTGCTCCGTGAAGCATAAGGCCATGGGCAATAGTTTTGTCCAGCAAATTTAAAAGGATTTTATCCAGAAAAAAAAATTAGAAGCAAAAGTTCCTTCCTTCCTTCCTTCCTTCCTTCCTTCCTTCCTTCCTTCCTTCCTTCCTTCCTTCCTCCCTCCCTCCCTCCCTCCCTCCCTTCCTTCCTTCCTCTGCTGCTTTGCAAAGGCAGTTTTGGGTTTCTAGTTCTTATGTGTTGATGAAGTAGTTGCATGCATGGTTTTCTGTTCACAAATGATTTACATACAGAAGTCCTGAGAATAAAAACATCACTACTTTTTAACCTAAAGATTTCCTTAAACTGCCATTAATGTGCATTTGTTGATTATAGCTTGTTAACTCAGGTAACACATCTCTTGAACTATTCTAGAAACAAGTTTCCATAGGGAAAAAAACCAAGAAATTGTTATTAAAAAAAAAAACAAAAACAACTTTTTTTCTTTGACCCAAATATATCAAGTACAGTAAAATTTTTGCAGATGTGATATTGTTCAGATCCAGAACTAACTTTCTTACAAAAAATCAGTATGTCTGTTGCCACATTTTTGCATCACCTGGAAATGGGTTGAAAACTGTATCCAAAAGCCCTGCTTTGTTTGGTTCAGAACAAGAGTCTGAGGCCAAATTTCCCACCTCAGCATCTTATGCTTAAAACTAGAAAGTACCCACTAACTTTTTTCAAAGAATTTTTTCCCCAAATTAGCCTAACATAATTTATGTACAAAATTAAAACAAGGTTTTAAAATATTTGCTTTTTCATAAAAAGAATAACTTTTCTCTGTGCAGTTCCAGTTAAAAAGAAAGTCATTACAGCAGCCAATTAGATGGCCTTGTAAAGGTTAGCCCTATACTCCAACAAGAATTGACCACACCTCCTGTACATTGTAGTAAAACAAAAGCCTGTTGCTTTGCCCATGTTTTTCAATGGAATTGCTCTTGCACCTTGGTTACTAAATGCTTTGATGCCAGACAAGAACTATTTCACAGAAGATATATTTAGGAGAATATGTTGGGATTTATACAATATCTGTGCCTCAAAAGTCATTCTTTGAAAAAATTAACTGTAATTCACTGTATAGTTTTAAATTAAGGAAAAAAAAAAAAAAAGAAGAAGAAGAAAAAAAACACACACTGTGCATCACCACTGAATCCTAGAATTCAGTATAATCTGCCTGGATTCAATGGGACCTACCTATAGCCATAAAGGAAAAATATAACTACATTTTTCCTTAACTGTGATTAAAGGCTACAGTGGGTACATTGAACAGATTGCTTCTCCCTTTTCCATTGACTTCAATCCCTCTGACAGATGTGTGCATCTGCTGGTAGCTTTCATGGATCTAGTTGGACTGAACTATCCATGTTAACATGAGGGGGAAAAATAGGTTTAAAAAAATGGCCTAAAAAATGTACAGACAGTGTACATCTCAAGAACACAAATACAAATTAGTCCAGAGTAACTCAGAGCAGACCAACTTTCTGCATTCCCTAAGTGCTAAGTACAATTTCCATGAAACACTTAACTTCCAAACAGCTCAGGATTAGGTGCTACTTTAGAGACTTTATCCAAAGTAATAACAATGTTATGGGAGTACAATATTTTCATTAAAAAACTGTTGTGAAGATAGGAGAGTCACTCCAAAACCACTGAAACCAAGAGCAGCTTTTCTCCTGCAGACAAGACAGCATAGCCCAGCTCCCTTCAGGTATGTGCACTTTAAAGACTAAGTACCATATTACTTCTTCTATGTGAAGTGCATCTATTCTGTCTTTTTTGTTGTTGTTTTTGCAATATGTGGAAAGTTTGGGGCAATTGCCCTGGTGCTGGCTGGACTAGTTTAATAAGATCCTGCAGTGTTTATTAGCTGAGAGAAACAGTTATGTCTCCAGCATTCCTGGGAATTTATTTTGCCAGGAATTCCTGCTCACACAACAGATTTCAACATTCCTCTTTTAAGATGGGAACAAACAACTGAACCTACTGAGAGTACTCTTTGTCAGAACTTGGTAGTATTTTTCTAATAAAACACAGATGATTTATATGTTCACATGGGATACATTTTTGGCATATAAAGCAGTTTCAGCAAAAGATTCTTGAGTGCCAGAAAGAGGTTTCTTGTGATTTCGCAACAAAGATCTTCTGTTACTGCTCTGAACAGCCAGGGAACTTTTATGCACAACATTAAAACAGTAAGATATTCTCACTGGTTAATAGCCATAACCTATTTTTGTGAGTGTAGAGCAAACCCACAGTAAGTAGAATTGTTCCACCATGAGACAAATCCCTGAGAATTGCCAGTGAGCCAAAGAACAACAAAGAACAAATAGCTACATCCATGTTATGGCTGTAATAATTCATTTGTGTATCACTAGTTCTATACACGAGGCTCCAGCACAGATTTAGGGAGCCAAAAATTTCCACCTCCCCAGTGGAGGCACAGCCAGGGCAGGGAGGTCTGCATAGAACTGCCATCCTCACAGGAGGGCACAGCTTTCAAGATCAGTGAATTTTCATGGATAAAGACTGCCTAGACAAGGCATTAGGCATTCTTTGTCTGTCACAGTGTTACTGTTAGTTCTGCACTACCTGACTCAGCAGTCGTGGGTATTTTTGATCCTCTTTACCCTGACATGATGCAGTTGAGTACAGAACTAACAGCCTACGTCCAGTCAGACATTCAGGGATTCAGGTCAGCTGGAGGAGTAACTATCACAAAAGGTGGGCAGGAGGAGGCAATCCTCAAACAAATATGCAGTAAGCAGGAAGAATTTTGAAGCCTCACTTTTTAGTTCTTTTCCTTTTTGGCAGACTTTCAATGTTAAAGCAATAATTCCCCTCATATCTTGTGTGTGTGTGTGTGTATGTGTGTGTGAGCATATATATATTTAACTCCTTCAATATACTGATAGAACTGCATAAAGAAGGCAAAGTTACTGATGTAAATGGCTCAGATGTTAAGCTAAGCATCCAGGTGAATGGTTGATTTTTACCCCTCTCCCCTAGTATATTCTACTAGAATGAATAAATGCAAAAAATCTGATGTGTCTGACCTCATTGAGGTCTTGATCATATTTACTTTATGGCTTACCTTTTCTTTACTCACTCAACAGTCATAGCACACAATATTACCAGTGAGCACAGACCTGTAAAAATGGAAGAACCGTGAATCAGCCATCCCTGGTTCCAAAAGCTGTTTGAAAAGAGCTTGAAGAAAAAGACTTATAATGCAGGCCACAATCACATTTCTTAAGTAAAACACATACTAACAGAATAATTGATTTTATAACAAATCAGAATTCATGCTGGAAAAATTACTTCTCAATGCTCACCAAAGAGAATGGGGGAAAAAACCATTCCTGTGTGATACAACACATTGATCATTTTAGCAAGTTTCATAAGCTGTGCGCTCTGTATGCTTTTTGTGTTACTCCCTCCTCTATATTTATATACAAAACATGCACAGAGAAAAATAAAGCTTTTTCCAGATTTCTGAGGAACAATAGTCAGGCCATACATTTTAAATATGAATTTTTTAAATTAAATTCACTTCTGTTGTCTACAGGGCTGAATATACTTTGCACAGTATTTCAAACCATGGCAACAAACCATTAAAAGCAAGCCAGTTACTAAAAAATGTAATATAGATTGAATCAGACTAACAAGGAAATAATTTATTGCAGTACCTTTAAGCTCTAATTACACCAAAACTTCGTGGTTTGTTATTTATGCGAACTCAAATGGGAATCAGTTACTTTTGCTGCACAAAAAACAGCTACTGTGAAAGAAAACAACAGTCCACATGATCTACAAAAGTCTGTCACCTACAAAAGAAGCATTTAGACATGGCAGATTGACAGCTCAGGTTCAAATGAACCCACATCATTAATTTATTTCTCTGAGATAAATCTGTCATCCTTCAGCATGTCAGGTTTTAGTAAGATTCCCACATTCATCAAATTACATGCATGAAACATCCAGAATACATGCATGGGCTGCTCTTTATAAAACAGACGGAAACTAAAAAGTATTTCTATGCCAGCAATAAAAATAACTGCCCACTGTGCTGTACCATTTTGTGCCAGGCACTACCAGTTTATCACCTGTCATAGACACTCCTAATGTCTTAGCCAAATAACATCTAAAAGTAAAACACCCAAATATTTTAGTTAAAGTCTTAATTCCAAGGTTTCCCATTAAACACTAAGAGAAGCCAAACAGTGACCAGAGAATAAGGGCTTTACACAACTGAACTTCAGAATAAACACTTTTCAAAAACGAATTTCCTGTGAGATTTCCTACCTATTGTACATCATCTCTCTAGAGGGAAAAGTGGAAATAATAGCTACATGTTGTGCCCAGATTAGAGCACAGCTCTGAGTCTGTTGAGTCTGTTGCCAAATGCCTTCAAATCTGAGGTATAGGAAAAGCAGAGGAATCATTTAATGAGAAATTTAGAAGTTGCTACTTCACAAATCAGTTTAATGCTTTGCAATTACTTTAAACAGATTTTTTCCATGCACCTTTTATAAACCTAAGAAACATTCTCAAGCAGGTCTGTTGTTTCATTTATTTGGAAACCAGTGCTTTAAGACAATAATGGGAAGACAGTAAGGGTAATAAAGTTTTAGTATACCTATAGTGGTAAATTTTGAGGTAGGAATTGTTTATATGAAATATATGCAGTTCTTTCCTTATTTTTAATGAACTCCAGAGTTAAAGTAGCTTTCTGCCTCACCATTTAAGCATCAAGTACTGCTAGCTGATGCAAGTGCCTCTCACTGTCTGTTTGATTTAATAATTATCACAGGAACTAACAACCTTTGAATCTAAATGTGGAGGTTTGCATAGTATGAATAGGAATGCTCTTCTCTAAGTTATTTCAAACACTGACTTGACTGTGGAAGGTTTAACATGTCTGTCATATGCTAGCAAAATTCTAGGACACTTCTGTATCTGTCATGCTGCAACTTACTAAATTTCATCTCAGTTTTCTGTGGAACTTTTCCAACTTTGACTGAAAGTTATTCCGAAGAACACTCGTTTGGCTTTAAAAATGTACTCAGTGGCACTTACATTTGCATCTGTTAACATTCTCAGTGTGCTGAGTGCCATTCCTAAAATATCACAAATGAATAAATTCATGGAAGAATCTTGGGGATTTTAGAGACCTAAATTTTAGATCATCTTCTACACTGTGAAATGCAGACTTTTCAAATTAGCTACTCTTGCATGGAGAGTGTTAAAAGCTCAACTAGGTGCTGAAATTTTGTTGAAGAGGGGTTTTGATAGTCAGTGTTGTAGATAACTCTGAAAGACAAGGTAATTTAAGCTGCATTTCTTGTTAGTGTCCTAATGTTCTCAAAGATTCTCAACACTAAACTTCTTCCAAACGCCTGGAAACCATCGCTTTTTTTTTCAAACAAAAGAGGAGATGATAGGCAATAGTTTAGCACTGGGATTACCCCCCCATTATTGTGGGGGCTGAATGTCACAAGTCAGCTGAACAGCAACCTGGCTTGGGGAATTTCTTACCCATTCCTTTCAGAGGTATTCCACTTCAACCAGAGCACAGACTCGGGACTCACCAAAAAGGCAGAGATGAAGAAATGGCTTCTGCAAAGTATCTTCCTCCTTTAAAATGCTGGCACCTCACAGGTCTACAGTTTCACCTTCTACACTTTTCCATTGCCAGCCAATTAGCTTCTTCATTATTGGAAATGTAAACAATCCAACTAGCCCGCATCACCATCACAAATGGAAATAATATATTTTCTTCATCTGCACCTTTTCCCTTCCTGCCTCCACCCTCCAGATATTCCCCACCATTCTGGAAAGTGATTCAGTGATTAGAACATTTATTGGCACAGGGGCAGGAAGACAGTCCTTGCACCTCCAAATCATTATCCTGAACTGAAAGCAGTAGACTCGACTGAATTTTCATTTTCTTGTTCTGGGCCAATGCACTGCTAATTATTTCATGCCTGAGCACATCTGTTGGTTGGAGACTTCCAGGTAAAGTAGGTGAAAATGTTGTGAACCTTTGCAGGGCTAAGGCCTTAATCACCTGCCAAGTATCTCAATGCTGTGAAGACTTTGCTGGCTATAGCAGAGCACCAGCACCTTTTCCAAGTGAATGCAGATGCAGAAGAAATTTTAGACACCTGCAGGGTTAGGGACCTGCAGGGTTAGGGACAGATTTTGTTCATGACAGTGGGTGTCTGCAAAATTAACTAGCTCCACTGTCAATCTGGCTCCCAACATTCAATCAAGTACTTACAAATGAGACAGTAGGACACCGCTATTGCAATTTGTGCACACAAAGTGTTCAGCTTCATTTAAGTACAGAAACATAGCTGAGGAATGTTATTGTTCTGCTTTTCCCCTGAAAATCCACATAATCACATTCTTCATCTGCATAATCTGCCTGCCTTTCCCCAGTGACTGAGGCAGGAGCTGTCCACACCAGAGGAGCTCTCCTCAGAGCTGAGTAATGCTGTTTGGCAGTGATTGAGACATATGGAATAATAAAATAGACTGTCAGCAATACAATACTCTGATATGCTCTATCTTCAGAACTTTTCCCCCCTAAGTCTTGCAGTGAGTGATGCAATTAAAATTTTGGAATCTCAGGCATGGTGATTGAGTGCTCAGCTTCACATTTTCTCTGGCAGCTACTCAATTCCTTTGTCCAATTATGGCAGGGACCAAATTAATTGCAAGTGAAATAAGTTTTCCTCAGAGCATTTCCATACTGTCAGTATATGCTTCATGTTCTGAGGACACATTAACACCATTGTGTTTTCCACAGACATTATTTCAAATTGTTATTTTGTTCTGGAAACCAAGGACTATATAATCACACCCAAAGAAACACAAAAGAAAGTAGCCTTGAACTCAGTGTTCATATCTCTCGAATAAAAAAAAATCAGAAAGATTGACTGAATTGTGTTTCATCACTGCAAATTTTTTGGATATTAAATTTCCAGTTCTAATTAATATTTTTGTAATATGACTCATACACAATGCTATTTCTAATTGTTTTGAAAATAGCTTGTTTGTCTTCTTTTTGACAAAATACGTCCAATATCATGGCCACTGAAGAATATCACAACTATTTCCTCAACATGATAGTTTATTCTAGTAGCATTATCTATTATTTTTTTCAGAAACGCCCCCAGACTCATTTCAGAGCCTTCCTCCAGAGGACTACATGTGATCTATAGTGCTGCATCAGAGTGTGTCAGGCTTCCCTGCAGGGGAGCTCCTTGAGTGTGAGTCCCACCTGAACCTGAACATTGATTAACCCACTGAACTTTGTGTTTCAGGGGCTTCCTCCACCTCCAATGGATCCAGACCCTGACCATCACTTTGATCAATGGACACTGCTATTGCAACAATCAAGTTTTCTCACTGGATCCATGGGTGGTGTTATTTTTCCTCTCCGCCATCTACTCTTATCCTTTCTTTCTCTTTCCTTCTTTTCCCTATATATTTTCTTTAATTATATCTTTATACTTTTATACTGTTGCATTTCTATAGATAAAAAAAAAATGGCTTCTTACCTCCTTTCAGTTGCAATCAAATTATTCTAAAATGACCCTACATAAATATATGTACGGGTAAACATGTATATACATATACACACACACACATGGATATATATATTTATATATAAAAGCAGTGGTCATTCAGTGTCATTTCACTCTAATCTGCCCCAAGCCAGAACCTGAGCTCCCCTGTCCCTCACAGGTGGGTCATAACATGCTTACACATGGCTAAGTGGACATGGAGAAAAAGCGGCATGTATAGATTATGAGAATATTTCTGTACACAGGGAGAACTGATTTCCTGGGTCATAAAATTCAGTCCACCATGGTTAATTGTAATTCTGATATAATCTGTTATAAACCTTCAAAGGTCTAACCTGAAGTAATTTAGTATTTTTGTCCACAGTATCTATTAAAAACCTGTTCAATAATTTCTATGGAATGATAATCAGAAGCCATTTTATAGTTTCTACAATATACACAGGATAGTAAATTAAATTCTATTAGGTTTTGTAATAATATGTCCTCTTTTAAAAAACCTTTTCCTCTCTTGTTTTTTCTCCTAAACCTGTTATCATGAACAGCTTTAATTTCTGGTATATTATGTGAAGGAAATTAACTTACTTAACTAACATAGTTAGTACTTGATTAGATAGTAACTAATCACAGTTAGTTATTCCCCAGAGTACTCAAGCAGTCATTCCCCATATTTGTGTCAGTTTAGTGTCTATATCTCTGTCTGTAAAGAGTAGGTGTTATAGATGTAATATCCAGGACCTCATACACTGAATATTTTACCTAATATTTTACAGCATCAAATCTCTTTTTGTGTCTGCAGAACACTAAAAAAAATTACCTCTATCCATTTGACTAATATAGAAAGGCTCTTTATCTTAGAGGACTCAGGAACCCTCAGTTTATATTACAAATTGCTCTCACAATACTTTGTCTAAAGTATTAGACAATTAGACAACTCTTGTCTAAATTTCTCCAGTCTTTACCATCATCAATAGTCCAGTCATGTTTGTAACTTAGATGTGTTTCTGAACACCCTAAGTTTAACTATACTTACTTCTTGTCTGAATTTCACTTTTGAAAATATTGCGTTGGATTGGCAGCAAAAATGAACTTCAGGGAACTCTGGGAGCCTAACTGTTCTTCAGTGTCACAGTTAGTTGTCCTTGTTTGTCAGCTAATTTTTATTTCTCCTAATAATTTTTATTTTTTTCCTATTACTGTGTGACGTTCAGGCTTCAGGTTCAGGTCAGGATTTCTGTAAAGGAGAAATCATTTTTACTAAGGATAATCTATCAGCTTAAAGAGGTAAATCTGTAATGCATTTTATCTCCATTTTGTTTCATTTGTATCCATATCCTAAACATCCTTTAATGCAAATTGTAGCCTGGATCTACTGATTTTAGATTAATGTGTCTGTAGTGCCTTGATGGCCTCCTTACCTTGCTTTTAAAACAAATACCCTGTTTGTTACACTTCAGTCATCTGGTTTCAATTTAAACAAATGACTAGCATTATTTAAAACATTTGCAACCTAATCTGTGGTTTCATATACTAAAGCTTTTAGTCTTCTCAGATGGACATATCTGATCATCACTTTCCTGTTTTAGCTCTGCACCTTAGATCCCCTTCAAACTTATTATTTCCTAATATCATCTATTTCTATCATCATCTTTAATTTTCAGAGAAGGACCTGGGGGTTCTGGTGGACAACCAGCTGTTCATGAGCCATCAGTATGTCCTTGGGGCCAAGAGGGCCAATGGTGTCCTGGAGGGAATTATGGAGAACATTGCCAGCAGGTTGAGGACTGAGGCCACACCTGAAGTGCTGTGTCCAGTTCTGGGCTCCTCAGTACAAGAGAGACATGGAGCTCCTGGAGCAGGTCCAGGGGAGGGCTACAAAGATTAGAGTATCTCACTTATGATGAAAGGCTGAGGAACTTGAGCCTGTTCAGCTTCAGGAAAGGACGACTGAGAAGGGATGTCATCAATGTCTATCAGTATCTGAAGGGAGGGTGTCAGGAGTGTGAAACTGGACTTTTCTTGGTGGTAACAAGCAATAGGACAAAAAAAAGGAGCATAAGGTAATGCACAAGAAGAAGCATTATATTAAACAGGCATAAATTTGGATTAATAGCAGAAATCATTGTGTTAATGATGCCAATTACAGTATCCTAGTGCTTCACAAGTCTGAAAGGTTTTTTGCTGCTTGTTGCATACAATGCAAAAAGGCCATATCTTAAGGCTTAGACAAATGCTTAATCTTACTTACATAAACACACTAACTTCAGTATAACTGTGTTGAAATATCTAAATATTACTTTCCAGACTGTCTAATACAGAAACCATGCTGTTTTTTTCAACTAATGAATGCAGACATAGAAACAGAAGAGATATATGAAGATATAATCTAAGTTTCTTAAAGGAAACATTTGCAGCAACATTTTCTATTATTAGAGTCATGATGCCAGCACAAGGCTTGAACTTTACAACATACTCATTCTCTTTTTTTGGATCATTTCACTTCTTTTCAAAAGGTTAAATCTTTAAATGTATGAAAGACATTCAAAATACGTCTTACAAATCTACAGCTGACATTCTGAATCTGTTCTCCATTGAAAGTGATTAAAATCTTTTTAAAAAATTATGTTTTTAAAGCAAATTACAAACTGGTCATTTCATGTTCTGCTGGATTATTGCACACAAAGTGCCAAGAAATGTTTTGCATATGTCAAGAAACTCTTTCCTGAATTCTCTGAAATAGCAAGTTAGTGCCATCTATAGACAGAATTTAAAACTGAAAAACAACAGGAAAAAAAATAGGCTTAGCAAACCAGTCATATCAAACATAGTAAAGGTCGTTCTATAGTATAAAAGTTAATAGAAAAAATGTCTCACATTCTGCTCATTTCTTTCAGTTTTCCTAAGAAACATTTTAGCATTTAGAAACAAATAGTGACTCGAATCTATAACAAAGGAATTTAATACTCCTTTAAGTAGTCCTGTGGACTCACTTTAGTACACCCTTGTTTAAAGTAACCGATCACCACTTACACTACTCCTGGGTAATTTTGCTTTTTATTGTTTCACTTCTCAGTTGACCTACCTTCCATTCTTATTATAATGACTATTACCACTTGCAAATCTAACCTTGCAAAGCTTAAGCTCCTAAGTCACTTTAATTATACGAATAAGCCAATTAACTTCAGCAGATATTTACATGCTTTGGCTGGCAGGAACATGCTCATAGATCATAAAATTATCTGTTGTATGGTTTGCAAGATGGTTTTCCACCAGAATTAAAATTGAATATATTTAAAATAAAAATAGCATTGTAAAATAAATAAAGAGATATGCTAGTAACCAACATCCACTTAAATACCTGATGAGCATTAGAATATTGCCAGTAGAGCATTACTTTGTAAGCTGTATAAAATACCTTAGTCTGTAATTTAAGTGGCGAAAATGCGTGGGTAAATCTGTCTTAGTTTCCATCTCTATTTAAAAAAAAATATTTGCAAGTTCAATGCATTTTTGCAAGAAACATCTTTTTAATTAAATTAGGTTTCAAATCTAAAGCAATATCATATTGCCAGAAATAAAACCATGATACAATTTGTTGAAGTATACAGAGGAAAAACATTGCTGTTATTGACCACAGCGGGTCGATATTTTCACTATTGTCAAAGGACCAGCGCTCCTCCAAGCCCTTTTGGGCAACCTCCTTTCATTAAATCTCTATTTCTGTTCTGAGAGTGAAGAGGAGTGTAAGTCTGGAAACACCTGGCAGAGGATTCTGCTCTGATGTTGCAGATGTGCAGAGCAGCAGCAGGGCAAACAGGAGCTCAGGATGCAAAATGTGCTGTGGTGGTTGCAAAGCAATAAATCTCTAGCTGTAGAAAATACATCACATGAAAACAATTCACCACTTGGAGTATCTAAATGACTTGCTTGGAGCTAAAAGGTGAACATATTTGGTGAGGAAACTGCACATTTTTAGGTGGAAAGTCCAAACATCTCAAAGTAGTTAAAATACTTTCTTTTTAATAATTTTCCATATAATTGACATTACTATGCCAAAATTGTGTGGCACATCTGAATTAACTTCAAAGGGCATGCCTGTATATTACTGCATTCACTTCCATAGCTGGTATCTTAGCAGCATTTCAAGACTGCATTGAATACACACATCCATACACACACATAAAATATAAAAATATATGTAAAATGTCAGGAATACAATGGCTTTAATATATCTACATTTTTGCTGCTATAACAAAAGTGAGTATGATAGTAAAATATGAAGCATTACAGCAGACATTTAAATTCTTCAGTGGAAGGAAAACAATTTCACAAAGAGTTTTCTTTCTGTCCAGTTCAGCACAATTGTGACCCGTGGTAAAGGCTTTCTAAAAGGAATTAGGTTGCTTAAATTTGTTTGAATGTCAAACTTATATATTATCTCTCTCTTTCCATTTCTTCCAAGTGCATAGATTAAGTTTCTTCTTCACTAACCTATTCAAAAAGCAGATGTGTCTATAAAAGTGCTAAGCTTTGAATTTTCTTCATCTCATGCTAGTCAAAGAAATGTCATAGTCTCCCCTCAGATGTTAGCACAGACACGTGCAGCAGAGCCACACATTTATTGTGACTAAGCTCAGAAAGCTGGAGATTAGCAAAGAAGGATGAGTGAACAAGGGATGAATAAAACCAAAGCTAAAGACAGTCCCAGAAAGAAATAATCTCCTGAGAATCTGATAATTTTATTTATTATTGTTATTTATTATTATTTTATGATGTTCACCTGCATCTGCAGTTTCTCTTTGGTAAACTCATGAGCAACCTTTATTTTCCATCTGCTTCAGAAAACAAAGATGGTGTCTTTGAAATGGAGAGGCCTGGGTGGAATTTGGGGCAGCCTGATGAGAAAATTAAAACAATGGACTAGATACATTTATTGATTCAAGACAAAGAATTACCTGTTTTCCTAACTTAACAGCTCTGTTTTAAGGAAAATTTAGAAAAAAATGAATGAAGTCCTGGGGTTTTTACAAACCTTCTGTTACCTGGGTAGTAGTATAGGTAGACAGTGGCTTACAGTTCTTTTGCCTTTCCTTTATTCAAACCCAGAAGATTCACAGATAAATATTTGTCAAAGAATTTTAATATATTTTCAACAGATCTGGAAATCTGAAAGCAAAGTAGCTTCTATCCGGTTTTTTTCATGTATGGCATTGATTCCCAGTAAGAGTACTGCTCACAAGTGTGTACTTTAATTTCCTTTCAAATGAGAAATGATAAATAGATAAATTTTCAGTATGCTTTTGTTAAAAAAAATATTCTGACTTTACATATTTATTTACAAAGAAACAAAGTATCAATTTGCACAAAAGAGATCTGGAAGAAAAGAAAGAATGTAGGGCTTATCAGTTTATAAAGTTTCAATCAAGTAAAATTACAGTTTGACTTCAGGCTGCTTTATGAAGTATAAAACCAAAGAACTGAAGATCATGATCTAACATTTGTTGAGGCTAATGGAACTTTGGGCATGGGATCAGGACATAAAGCATCTTTTTATGTACAATTCTGAAGTGAGACAGTAAGACAAAAATCTCATATTTAGGAGATCTTTTCTAAGATCACAGTCACTTGGAATGCTATGAATAGCAGAAGAGCCAAGATGAACACAAAAAGAGGATACTTGCCAAATGAATGAGCTTTTTGATAAGAGTTGTGAAAAAATATTCAGGAAAAAAAATTATTTTATATAAATTTATATTTTAATTTATTTAATTAATTTAATTTATATTTTTATATTTTTTAAACAGAGGTTATAACAAAAAGGCCAAAAAATGCCTTATTGGCAATTTGGCCATCAAAGATTAACATCAAGATAATCCAGAAATAGTGCAGCAATATATATACCTATAATAAATATGATAAATATAATGGGACAAAGATTTCCTCTAAGCACCACTTGAATTACATTAATTAGGTTTGAATATTTACCCATAAATTGCTCACATACCAGTAGAGCAAAAGTTTATATCCCTTCTTAAATTAAATGTTTAATAGCATATCTGTTGCCCTATAAAAACAATTTCAGATCTATGTGGATATATATATATATTTGTAAGTAATAGTGCTAAATGAGGAAATAAAATAATTTTATGCAGATATTAAAAAAGAAAAGCTAGGAAAAACATTCAGTGAATAAATTGAATATAACCAAATTTCAGGGGTTTTTCACTTTTTTTTTTTTTTTTTTTTTTTTTTTTTTTTTTGGAAAAATGAACTCATTTTGAAAGGCTCAAATATTTCCCTGCTGTGGTCTGGAGTTCTTACAATATAAGTTTATTGACTCTTGTGCTGTTTTGAATTTGTATGAGGCCATTTATACCATTTATGAAATCTCATATATTACTGTGAAGCACATAATGTGGTTATGTAAAATGTGTTTTAGTTGCCAAGGAAAATAAAGAAGAAGAAAAAAAAATACAACAGAAAACCTTGGTGTCTTTGAGAGATTTTAGTATGCACCGAGCTTTAGAGGATGAATACAAAGCCAAATCCAACCTGAATATTTTGGGTTTGCCCTGAGGCCTAGAAAGAACATTTTCTTTATGTACTCTGTCTCAACTAGGAGCTACATGCTTATAGAATATTGAGAAGCTAAATAAAAAATAAAAAGTCATCCATAACAGCCTTGTCCAACTTCAAAAACACAGATTATTTCTACTCTCTCTATAAAAAAATTGTTTTCTTCTTACTATAAATTAGAGGAACTGATAGAAAGAACAGTATAATGTTGAATAATGGGCTACTGGATCATCCTTTCCCATGGAAATGGGTTCAGTCAGTCTTCTACAGCAAAAGCTGTAGACTTCTACTCAATATGAAAGTATCTTACCTTCAAGGTTTGCAAATTCATGTGAAGAGAAGTTTCAGAGAATTTGAAAAGGTAAAGTTATGGAAGGAGATTAAAGGTTGTTTTGTGTCCCTTGTATGAAAAAGCTTTGCTGGAGTTGCAGGAAGGAAAGCAAATTTGTCTGGAAATATTATATTATATTATATTATCTAGAGGTAAATTGGATGTTAAGTGGGTCAAGATCCACATAGCTGTAAATCTGTTGTAGGAACATCCAAGACACTGTGTCGGCACAGCAGCCACTCTAAAACACTGACTCTCTCACTCATACCAGAGAGCAGCAGCTTCCCTGTGGGGCATGAGAAATGGAGTCCTGCAAGAAACTGCCTGATCAGCTCATTTTAAAATACAAAAAATGGAATAACTAACCAATTTCCAGTCCAAATAATTAAAATACTGTTCAGTGTTGTAGAACTCTGTGAAGGAAACCACCTACAGGAATGCCAGTATTTACTCATGTTGCCCATAAAATTACAGATACAGTAGTAACCCCTTTCTCACTTTAAATATGAAGAAAATAATCCACGTGATGGCTAACAGTAGGAAAGGACATTTTTTTCTTCTCATATCAAGACATAAGACAAAGCATGAATACTTACCAGGCAAAATGCTATGCTCAGAGGTTTATTGGAGTGAGTGGAAGTAACTCTTTTTCTGCTTTTGTTTTATAGGAATATTGAATAATTTATAATAGAATTGTTTTGATGTGCCATTGGCAGTATTAAGCCTCACAAAGGTTGCTTCGCATTTTCTCTTAGAATGGTAGAATATAACAAAATATTTCATGTTGGAAGTGATCCACAAGGATCATCAGGTCCATGGCCCTGCTCCTCATAGGGCAGCATAAAAGTAAACTGCATGACCATGTGCATTCTCCAGATGCTCCCTCAACTCTGAAATGTTTGGTTCTTCATAATGCACCACAAGATGGTTAATGTTTTAAAAACGAGCCATGTTCTGGACAGTGCATATCACTACTCTTCAGAAGGGCACAGTCTGCAGAATTGGCAGGGTCAAACTCAGGGCCAGTTGAAAGTCCTCATCCAAGTGTATTAGTGGTAAATACTCCACTGGGTTTGGCTGTTGAACTCAGTTCTACTGCTGGAAATTATGAGTAATCCTACCACAGATAATCTCTTGTAAAGCAATGCTATCAAACCAAAGGGGGCTCATAAGTACTTTGGAGAATTCACTCCATGAGGAAAAAAGATCACAGAGGACTCAAGTAGCTGTAATGTCTTTTGTTATCAAACACACTTACTTTTTCTGCAAGAGAGAAGACTGATTAAGAAAATGGAGCTCAACAAAAAGTTTAGGGCCAACTCAAAAGATGAACAATCTGTTTGCAACACATGCAGTTACTGTTTTGAAGTTATCATCAAGTTCAAGATTGTGAATCAATCAGAAAAAGAGGGATGTTCTTCAAATGATTAAACCTAGTTTAGATGACCCAGTGTCTATACCAAATGACTTACCAATTTATAATGTAGTGAAGATAGACTGAAAACAAAACCCACAGCTTATACACAAACACTGTAGTGCAACGTTAGAGGAGAGATGGGCCAATCTGATTAACTTCAGTTAACAAAAAACAAATCACGCTGTACAACTTGTGCAACTTTCTGTATACTACTTTGCAGGAGTAACCTTATTGTACTCTGAAGAAGCTTGATTCTATGTTAAGAATAAAAATAAACATGTTAAAGCTTTCTTAGCATTGATAACCAAACCCATATTTTTTATTCATATGCTAGCAATGTTGATTATTAAAAACATTGTGATCCATGGGTCATTTCAAAAATCAACCAAACGCAGTGCTGCTTTCTATTTCTGAAAGTCAATTTAATTTATGGTATCTATATAATCATTTAAGGGTCTGCATTGACACTGAAATACAGACACTTAGGCTACATGCACAGTTGGGTGCATCATTCTCATCTAAAATGGATTTTTCCATGTATTCCAAGGAATATAATCTGTATCTACCCAAGTAAAGGCAAGGACACACCCTTCTGCATTTCAGATACAGGATGAATTCTTGAAGCAGCAAATGCAATTTCCCCCTCCTCTCTTTCTCAGTAGTCTCTTAGCTATTTTGTTCTTCACTGTTCTGGTCCAGGCACTCAGCTATTTTGTTTATGGCTGCAACAATCCCTGGCTGTCTTGCTTTACACTAGTAAAAGTCCCTTGTTTGGTTTATACACATTTTCAGTGCTCCTAAGGAACCTGACGAAGGACAGATAGCAAAAGAGGCCAGACCACCAGTCAGTGTAAACTGGATAGCTCTGTGGTTTTGAGTGAATTAAGACCAAACTGTGCTGATTCACAAAATATGTTTTTCATGCTGGGACACTGTTCTTTGAAATTCTTTTGTGGCTGCATGGACTCTTCATTTTTTGGATGCATATTTAAGAAGCAGTCATTTCTGTTTGCTGTGCATATTCATTTTAAAATGTATTTGAAGCCAAGAAGATCAACTTGATCCACAAATAAAATGCCGTGACTCATTCATGTCCTCTCAAAAATACTATTGGTGTGACCAAAGGTGGAACCTATAATTTAGTTGTCAGGTTTTGTTAATGGGTCTATAAAGTAAAAATTATAGGCTGACAGCATCTTCTGTTGAGACAATTGCAACTGAGATATTCTGAGGTCTCTTAAATAAAAACTGAGTGAGAAAAGTCCTGTTAATATGTTGGTGCTTTGGGGTAGATAGATTTCTTCCCAAATACTGCTCTTGAGGGCAAATGCATATGTTAAAATCCTGTCTCCAGAGGAGATGTGCAAATTTTTGGGGGAAGAAAAATGGTACTTAAACACAGACACCGCTTACACAGGGATCTTATTTACTTTCCATCATGAAGAATCTTGTAATGAAACTTGAAGTCTTCCTAGAAGATGTGCTACACTCTGGTTCTGGTTTGGGAGAGAAGCACTTGGCAAATTGCAGAGGCAGTGCTATGAAAAAGTCACCATATTCTTTCCTCTCCTTGAAAATCTACCAAAAACCTGCTTTACACCAAAGCAAGTATTTACTAAGAAATACTGTCATGTTGCAGCAGCATGGTCCAAAGCTGTGCTCCTGCCAGCCCAGAACCAGGACCTGCTCCCCTGCTGAACACTTCATTCCTTGGGAGGACCAAAAAAATTTGCCAGGAGTTTATGGGCTTCCTTCTACTCTCATAAAAGAGCAGAGGGAAGATGTTGTTCATATAAAAATATTAGGCATATTTACACAAACTTTTACCTTGCAACTATCTATAACTCCACCTAAAAGTTCTCTTCAGTGTGTCATTAGGAACATTTTATTGTGTCTGAAGGTGTAAAATGATCAAATTTTTTTTCCCAAAACTTGAATAGAAAGGAAAGGGAAATTAACTGTGTGTGATTCAGTGCTGTGAAATGCTAAAGACTTGCACTTAATTATTGAAACTCAAGTCTTTGGGGATAGACCCTTTTGTGTGGTCACACAGGTAGGATACAGGGCCTGGAGGGAATGGCAGAGTTCTGAATGTGGAAAGAACATACAATGGAGTAAATTCCTGTCATCTTTAAAGCCTGTAGTAACAATATCATCTTTTTTAAACTGAAGTTGAGGGTAAGAATATTCTTCAATCCATTTTTTATCTCTACCACATTTTTCTCAACAACCGTGGGCTAGTTCTAAGTTTCAAAATCAAATAAAATATTCTATATGGGATGAATGATACTGTGACCTCTCTGCAAATGCAAATAACTCCCTCAAAGCTACAGTAGTGAGAGGGACAGGACAGTAGCAAATACCTTGTATTATTATACACTTTCCTCACTCATCCTCAGATATTCTGCTTTTTTATTTTCCTTCTTTTTATTTCATTCTTTAATTCCCAGTTCTCTTTTTTTTCTCCAGCTATCTGCTGTTTCTCTGTGGTTCTTCTGTACATGAGAAACTGCATCACTGTTCTTGGTGAAACAGGATAAGCAAAGAGTTACAAGAAAAGCTATGCTCCAGAAGCATGCTCACCTGGGGCCATTGAGACATGGAGAAGCTTTATATATTACTTCGTGGTATTTAAGTACCTAAATACTTACCACAACAGAAGTCTACATGGTTTATTCATACACAGATTTTTCTAGGCAGTTCACTATACCTAGTATCCAAGCCACCCACAACTATGCAGCAGAACTCCACATCATTGTATAAACAAGTGTTCCATGAAAAGCAATTTCTCTCTGAATCCTCAGGGCTTTGTGGGTTTTTTTGTTATTTATTTATTTAAATGTCTTAACAAATGTACTCAGATGCCACAGTGAAAGGCAAGATATATGAAGCAAAGTATGCTGGAGAAAATAGGACAGTTTAAGATCAGATGCAAATAATTAGCTACAGCACAGCCTCTTCTTTCAGTTTTATCTACACTGGAATAGATGTGATCAAACAGTAGCAGTTGGAAGAAATTTTTTTTGGACTACAGGCAGAAGGACAGAAAACTGCTTTTTCCTATTTACTTTTTGAAACCTCTTAAGATTTACTTCTTTAAACTTTCACCTGGAGCATCTCTGAGTTGGTCCATTGTTCCTGATATCTGGGGAGGACCGTTCAAGAGCAAAACAGGAGACAAAACACGTTTAATTTGTCACAAGCTTAGCAAAAGGTAGGAATGCTATACTCTACTGCTTTTTAAGTGTTGAATTTTAAAATTTGCAAGATTTGAGTTTGATAGTGTCTGTATTTGTGGCAAGAAGGGACATTTTACCCTGAATTTTCCTAAATTTTTCTTAAGGCACATTCTTGGATAATTAGTGTTGTTTATCCAAATTGCAAAGTGAAACAACACAACCACAGAAAAATAAAGATACACATATTCTCACAATGATTAGAAAAAAGATGTGGATACAAATAATCAATTTATAGAGAATTTGAGATCAGTCTTTAAGAAAAATAATGGTCACCACTTACTGATTCTTAGTATAAGAATATGTCTCCCCTAAATGCCAACTTTGCAGTGGATAGGAGGATTTCATAGCACTCTTGCTTCTGTGTGGGACTGCGGTGTTTTCTTTGTAGCTTTTTACCCATTTTTTTTACCCCATTTACCCAAAGCCCTGTGGTTTAAAGCCCTCAAATGTTCTGTGGGCACCAGCTCCAATCTCTGCACCATACGTGGTCTTGGAACCCATCAATTTTAACACAGAGCGGTGCTTTAGTTCCAATTTGCCCATGAAAACAAAGAAAGAAAAGATTATGAGGGGAGCTATATCAAGCTGAGCCTTGTGCTGTTCTGCTTCCTTGACACTATCCACACATCTAAATGCACCAGTCCATATCTAGATATATCAAGAAAATGTATAAATGTGACCATATTCTACCCAAAATTCATCCCACTACCAACATAAGTGTCTACACCTTTGTTCAAGAGCTAAATTCACCCATTTCTTGTTATCTGATAGAGTCCAGCACAGGCAAGGAGCTCTCCTTGTGGTCATGACCAAGACCAAGGCATGCATGGTCAAGTGCATCTAAGCCAAAAACTTTTTGTATGAGCATCAAGGCTCTTTCACAAAAAGGGAAGCACCAAGATGTATCTGTAGGTTGGTGAAATATCTTAGCAAAGAGGCAAGTGAGATTTTTTTCTGCCTGGGGCCGTTCAGCCTAGGCAAAAGAAGGCACCAGAAGGGAACAGACAGAAAAGGAATGGAAGAGTATTTTAGTTGAAGTCCTGAAGAAAATGGGGACTAGGTATGCAAATTCAGACTGGTAAGGAGTGCATTGATGGAAAACAAGAAGGCAGCACATGAATGAAAATGATGGAGCATAAATTAGTTGAGTTTTATAGCAAGCCATCATGTGCACTCTCTAGGAGCTGACTTCTAGGGCATCTGTAGCCCCAAGGACTTAGGGAAGGTAATGGGTCCTCTCTTAGAGTATTTAAAACAACCTGTCTGGTACAACTCAGCCTTCAGGATCAAAAGAAATCTTTTTTAATTGGGTGCTGGAGGCAACAGATGCTGTAGAAGAATAGAAAAATGTCCTCTTCCACCTGCAGTGACTCCTTTGGCTTCACCAGCAGGTGCATTTATGGAATAGAGGAGACCCCAGTGGTGACTGACACCTGTAACTCCTTTCTCACTCTGAGGCTGCCCTTCATGCCCAGAGCGGGCAGGGCAAGGCCACTACTCTATCTCAGGAGAAATGTGAGAGAGCTAGAGTGGTGAAGGAAGGAAAATAGTCTTAACAGAAAGCCTGCAGTAATCCCATCACCCAGGGCTTTAGCATAATCTCAGCATCCTAAATCCACCAACATGGGTTGTGAACACCACTCATGAGGAGAGAGATACCCCAGAGACAGGGTTAATAAGTCTGAAAGAAAATCTCTGTAGGAACCTGTGGCAATTCCTATTCCTGGTGCTTAGGCCTAAAGCTTTGCCTTCCCACCTTCCTGTTTCCTTCAATAGTCAGCTTGGAAGAATTATTTACTGAGCAGAGACTAAAAAATTAAGCCAAGAATTATGCTTCTTTTCCTAATCCCACCATTTGACTTAATCTGTGGTTTTTGCTAAAACACCAAGTCCCTCAGTTTTATCCATGTATGAAATGGGGATAATACTAGTTTAATGACTGTAACACACTTTGAAAAACACTGAACAAAATATGCAAAATAAACCTATTTTTTTTCTTTCTCAGCCTTTATAGTCAAAAGAATAATTCACAATGAATAACTTATGCAGTGATATGAACTCCTTCGCCTTTGAATTTTATTCACCCACAATGTATATTTTTTTTCTGAGTTATTTGTTATTCTACACTGGTTAAATAATTCCCATAAATATTTAATGGTTTATGGGCTGTTCATGAAAAGTTTATTCAGAATATTTATTACATGAAATGAAATGAATTGGATATTTTTGGTACATCCAGTCTCTGCTTCCTGACTAGAGTCATGAAATTTGTTGAATCAGGTCTTTTATGTAAATTATTTTGCTTGTACATCAATTATATTATCTGTACATATTCTTGCTTATAATGTAAGTTTGAGAACATCCCTAGCCATCAACCCATTCACCCAAAAACAAATGTAGTTTTAAATCACAAATGCAGATAAAGAAAACCTCCATTTGCATCTGATCTCACACTGTCATATTCTTCATGTACAGATGCTGAATACAAAGTTAAAATATATCTTAGTCTTTTTTTTTTAATTTAAATTAAATTACCATTAACTTCTTTCACATAAAAGTAATTTAACGTGATTAAAGAGAATACTCTGTGGATTTACATTTTCCAAATGGATTAGCAATAGATCTCTTGGAATTCATCAGGTATAAGAATGAAGCTGTAAAACAGTGCTTTAAGTAAATGCAGGGAATGCCAAGAGGATTAAAATGAGATCTCTAAGGTCAATAACATTGCAGTGTAGATTTTATTGTAACATTAAATATTTTGAAATATTTACAGAGAAGAAATATACTTTAGCTCTGAGACAAATTACAGAACACAGAAGTTTGACTAAGATATGATTTACATTTTCACTTACCTGAGGGAATCACTAATTGCTAGAAATTGTTCATTATTTAAGAGGTCTTCAAGTAAAATGAGAAACAGGGAAAAATTCTGGGTGACAAGCAAGGCCAGTTTTAAATATAGCTTTGTACTTTTTTTTTTTGTTTTCTAAAAAAAATCCTGTAATCACATTTCAATGACAAAATAAATGCATTAAAATATTTTTATGTTGCAGTTTCATCTTAGTGTAAAACTGTAGAATAGCCAGCAAAGTAATTAACCGTAAGGACATTTATATTTTTAATGCTCACAGTGTTTTGTAAGATTTTTTATTTTCTTTAACAAGACTTTAAAGGACATGAAGGAATAGCAATATCTCATGGGTCATAATCTCCAGAGTATCATCCATCTGCATAGCTACTTTTCTCACATCAGCACAGTTCTTTGCAGACAAATTTTATTTTTAGTCTGGTGGAAATCTCAATATCTTTCAGGGCAATGGACAAATGGATAATTTTTTTGGAGTCTTACTCTAAAGTTTTTGTGAAGCATGCGCACATTTGTATGCCTGTAAACCTAAGTGTCTTCTGCTCTCCCCCTCCTAACAGTTCTTTCTCCCTGTAATTGCTGTATTTGTACAAACACAGAAATTGACATACAAACACAGAATTTCAGGTATGGGAAACTACCAAGTGTCAGGGGTGAACATCTGAGAGTTGCTAAATATTTAGCTTTAAAATATTTGTCTGAATATGCAAATTACTGCAAAAAAGCAGTTTTCCCTGATAAATTTTAGGATCAGCTACATTTGGATTAAACCTTACAGTAATTGCAGTGTCAAAGATAGTGTACGCTAATTTAATTTAGTACAAAGAAAGCTCCAAATATAACTTCCCATTTCAAGTGTCCATAACTTTTATCACATATATTATCTCAGAGTAAAGTTAGTTTTTTCATCTCTCCAAATAAATCTTTAAAAAGTCTCCATTCTTAGTCATTTTTTTTACAATGACAAAGAAAGATAAGAGACTGTTGACATAAAGTATGGCTATGGGTAAAGACCCAAATCTAACCTGTCCCACTAATTCTAAAATATAACAGACTTGAAAGGCATATTCTCTTGAATATTTTCTACTGCTTTATATTCACTGACACAAGGGTACTCTTCAGCAAGATGATGTTTCCTGAGGCATAAGTGCTGGCAAGCTCAAAGGAAACAATGACTACAGAAAACACATATATTGATTGTTTCAGACAATAACACGAACATGTATTGTCTAATCTTTCTGCACTCTCATCCTCCCACACAAAGCAACATGGGCTAAAAAAACCACTAGAAAATACAGGGAAAAAATCTGCCACAGACATCTCAATAGTTATGCATTTACTGATCATTTCACCCATAGGAAAACAAAGATCAGGAATTTCAGAAAGTTCCTAAATATGGCATTGACTTAACTATCAGACTACTGAAATAATGTATAAAGGCCACTGACTTTGAAAACTACTGACCTGCTATCTGTAGTAAGTATGCCTATGGGACATCCTTAGATACAGATAAATCGTAAAATCACATTCTAGCACTATGTAATGTTTTGTTTCTATTTGAGGTACAGCTCATTGGCACTAGATAGAAGACACTACATCATGAAAATATATCCTGGCACTGTGATTAGCTTATGAAAGAATTGCATCATGAAAAGCAAAAAGAATTTTCCCTGAGTTCAGTGTCCTGTGTTTAAAAACAAAGCTGGTAAATCCAACTGTATCTGGCAGTTCCCAGAGTAGTTGCTACATGCTAGTTGTAACTAGAGCATGAGACAGTGATGGATAAATAGCCTGCTGTGGATGATTTTGGAAAAAAAAAATGAACTGTTAAGAGGGTTTACAAGGCTCAGAAGGTCTGGGATTTTAGAAGCATAAAATCTTCCCAGCTGCACTCAGTGGAATTCCACAGCTCCTCCTGCTGCTCACAGCAATACATTATTTAACACATGCAGGGGAAAAGCTTTTTGAGAAAAATAGGTTTTTACATACCAGATGCACAGTTTCCTCACATGTATTTTTCCTCAGATTGTCACAGACAGCTTCTCACTAGCAAGGAATGACAGCACTGTCAAATTGAAAAGACTTTGCAGAGAACCTCTTTGGCTGATCTCAGACTTCTCCACTGCTTTCTGGTCTTCAGTACATTCAAGTTTTTTATTTTTGTCTTCAGGTTGCCTATATATGGGTACCCATTATATTCCGAATTGCTATATTCTGCTGTATTTTCTGTGGTCCCTTTGTCTCTTTTTTTTTACGCCATTTTAACCTATAGCCCCTTTGGGACTTATTGTGGGTTGAGTAGAGCTTCTGATTCACAGTTCTGGATTTATTTTCTCTTTAAAAACCCTCCCGAAGTTGCTTTTCTTACTAGTCAACTGCTTTCCTCTGTCATGTTTAATGGGCTTTATTTTTTTTTTTTTAAATTCAGTCAGTTCTCAACTGCATATTGGCAGATTATGACAGAGAATTTAAGCATTCAAAAATCAAAGCTGTTGATAACAAGAGTCACAAGTTTGGCCGCGTGCATTTAAAACTCTAGCAAGTGGACTTTTGCAGATAGCTCCTTTAAAGAGGAACAAGAGACTGACAAGCAGCATTTACCCTGCCAAGCTCTGCAGGGCACTGTGTTGCAGCAGGAAACCTCAACAACAGTGATATTCAACAGCTTGAATAATCTACCCCAGGCTGCAGGGCATTAGGATGTGGACTGTTCAGTCCATGGAGCTTGTTGGTAGAAGCTGTTTTTTTTAAAGTACTGGGCACAAATGAATCCAAAGCATTAAAGAGCAACCATGAAGAAATAGAAAGATTGGATTCTTGGATGTGTGGTGGGAGATTAGTGAACATATCTGATTTGCTACTCAAAAGGGGAAAGAAAAGAAAACCATTTATCAACAATGTATATGTCATTACTTAAAAACCAAAGCAAAGCAATTTTTTAAAGCAAGGGAGTTAATGAACACCTATCTATCTATATTCTATTGCATTGCACTACAGTAGTATTTTTGCCAATACCAACTAGGCAAATATGAAATTAAGTCTGAATTGCATTTCAGTGCAGCCATATTGTGCCATTTCTGTAAAATCAGTTCTGTGCAATGGCAGAACAACTTAAATCCTGGGGTTTACTATTTGTCTGGACCTGTCACTGAGAATCTCTGCCACCACTGAGATTTGCTAGGTAGCTAGGGAGAGAACAGAGGAACAAAGAAAAAAGTGTAGACCTCATCCACAGCCAGGGGCTCAAAGGAGGCTATACCTGCCTGAAGAGGATGGTGAGGAAAGCAGTGGCATGGGGCCCAAAGCTGGAGATAAAGACTGGGACCTTGATAGGCAGCAGGTATACATCAGCACCGTCTTTTCCTACCATCAAAAAGTGAAGAGGTGGTTGGATTTACTGGTGAGCAAGAAAAAAGACAAAAAAAAGAGAATTAATCCAGCAAAAGTTACAACCCCCCACCTTCAAAAGCCCAGGGCCATCCTCCAATTCCACCTCTGCTAATTTTTCCCAGATCTCATTCCTGTCAACCTTTCCCATCCCCCAATACCATCTTTTGCTGAGATCGCGCTCTGCTGCAGAACTAAGCTTTCCTTTCATGGGACTTTTTACTCATCTTAGCCATGACCAAAAATGAAATTGGATTCATGTTTGCTTACAATACAGAAAAGGCTTGATCCAACTTTTATGTAGCCACAGAAATGAACCACCAACCTCTGTTGGTTCCCAAATATTACTACAGTGTGTATTGTAAGAAATCCTAGGGAGATCAGACATGGATGGCTCACACAGTACAAACCACCTAATTGCTGAGCAACCTGAGGAGCTGGGCAAGCAGCATCCCTGGTCAGCACCTCCTCATTGCTAAGCTGAAAAACTACTTGTGGTAAGGAGCCATTCCTTTTGTTTAATTTTTGGCTTTTATCTTAAGCTCAAGCTTTCATCACCCTTTTTTTCAGTCACAGCCTCTGGATTTCCAACTCTGTGGCTATAAAACTATATGAAACAGAATATTGGAGACAGGGTACAAAAAAAATAAAAAATGGGAATCCTTGAAACCAGCATTCCTTAGAGTTATTAAAGAAGCTATATGCATTGTTTGTTTTTTAGTAAGAATATATATTTAATATATAGGAGAACTCTAGAGAGAAAGATACAGGGAGAAGCTTACAAGACAGACTATCAATCTTGCAGTTTCTTATTGCTGGTCAAATAGGCATATTCTGAAACCCAACAGGTTAAATCAGAGCAAGAGAGGTCATTAAGGATCAGTGATTAGTGTTGGATAAATGGCTGAAAAGAATTAATGGACTCAGAGGTCGCTCTTTGTCTGTAGCCTTCATGACCATTGCTGTAAAAGTCATATTGAGCATTACTACATGCTCAGATTATTTTAAAGGGACAAAAGCACAGAAAACTACATAGGAAACAAATAGATTTTCCCTCAAGATCCATCTTTTTTAATTTTTCAGGCTGGATCAAAGCAGCTGGCATCTCTTTGCAAGAGGTGACAAAGGCTATTCCTGACAACTTGCATGCACACATGGGTTCCTAGAGAGAGGAATCCATGCTGCTAAACATCTCTTGTATCAAAGCAAGCATGTAAACCCAGGCTGGGGAGCAATTAGGGATGAAGACAGAACCTCAGAAACTGGCAATAGATGTTCCATCAAGTGCAGTATGCCATGGTGCCTTCAGTGGATGTTGCACTGCTGTCAGCAAAGTTATGTTGCAAATAGGTACTTTTGGCCTAAACACATCATGTGGAATTGAAGCAATCCCTGCAAAAACACTGAGTGTGTCAGGGCTTAGTGGGCAGAGTCTGTGGAAATTTCTTCAATGTCAGTTTTCAGGAAGAAAATAGATACTCTAAAACATTCCTTCAAACAGGTCTTCTCAGCTAATTTAAACCACATTTTTTAACTTCCACAAGTCAAAATATCCTTTCATAGCAAGAAATTTCTACAACTTCACATGTTTTACAAAACAGTTAGTGCAACCTGAGAGATGTCATAATACAGTGTCGCACCATATTCCAGGGATGGGCTTTTTCTTCTTCCATGAATATGAGACAGACAGCTTACTCCAGCATGAAATCAGTTGACTCAGACCACAGCTGAGAGCTGGACCACACAGACACAGAAACTCTGCCTAATTTTTTATGTTCTGTACATCACCCTGTAAAATAATAAGGCCAAAGCCATACCATATTCCCTAACTGCCCATCATGTTATTATTTCTCTCATTTTTATTTACAGGCAGAGATCAATGGTTTTCTCTACATTCTTCAATGGCAATGCTTTCCATACACTGTAGTCTTTCAATCCACCACACAGTCAAAAAATACTGGGGATCCGTTTTCCAGCTTTTAAGAGTATTTTGAGTATTTTGAGTACTAAAAATAAATTAAAAGGGCTTTGTAAGTCAAAAAGAAATTATCACTTTAAGAATATTCATAATTTTCAAGGTATTTTGCCATTTTATATCTTGCTAATTTTATATTAAGTCTCATTATTCAGAGTTATATTTACTAGTCTACTGGACTTTTTTGTCTGGAGCATGCGTAGTCCATCCTTTAAAAGCTGGTCTGTCACATAACTTACTTTATTCATTATGCATATAAAAAAAAATTCCAAGGATATTATTTCCCTAAAAATGACACAGAAGTTCTTTTAATTCATCCTTGAAAACAAAAAGTAAATGAGTAATAGACATTTATCTATTACAATTTAATTTTTTATGCTGTGCCTAAAGGACATTTGTGTCAAGAAGATTCCTATGCACTTATAAAATAGAACACCAAGTTTATAATGTATAGCTCTTATATTCTTTGATTTCATTATTTTAATCTAAATTGTTAATATTTAATATAATATAATTAATAATCGAAAGTTGAAAATGCCACGAGAAAAGCAACAATCTACCTCAACAAACACTGTCTAGATAATTGCAAGTGCTAATCTTGATGAAACAGAAATGTTTTCTAAATATTTGCATCAAATGCCTTTTTAGCAAGGAGCAGGACCATCTGATGTTATCCTCACCTATTTTGACACATTTAATTTTTCAGTCCTTTTGATTATCATAGTCTTTCCTCATCTGCAGATAGCCTGTTTAATGTGGGTAATTACTCTGAGTGTTAACAAGCTTTTCCTGATGCAAAAAATCTATAATGTCAAAGAAAATAATTCTAAGGTGTCCTGATCTAGTGGATTTAGAATGACAGTATAATATTTTATGAACTGATATCATTATGAAGTTATGGGGTCAACTTGGCAGGAGTTTCTATGGAAAAAAAGAGAAGAAAGAAAAGACATTGTTAATTTGCCCTTTCTCAAAATACTGTTCAGGGATTCACTTGTTAAACCTCTAAACTATCCATTTCAACAATTATGCCAACACCACCAGGCAACCTAAAATCTGTCTTCCAATTACCAGAACAGTAAAAATTTTAAGCAGAATCAAAAAACTGCAGGAGAACCAGAAAAAAAAAAAAAAAGAAAAAAGAAAAAAAAATAAAAAAAAAAAGAGGGGAAGGGCCCCAGAAGTTACCAGTTGCCTGGGAGAAGCAAGCTGAGGTGTGCCAAGCTGCTGGCTACTGGAAACAGAGCAAGTTCACCCCCAACACAGGCAACACTTCCTTCATCGTTTTCTTTAAGCAAACAAGATGGGGAAAAGATGCTTTTCCATATCTCTGGAGCAGTTTTTGTAGGGGACCAGAAAATGAGGCAGATCTGGAACAGTCACTTTAGAAGAGCTGTTTTCCAGTGTTGGAGAGAAATCAGAAATGAAAAGATTAAAATCAATTGTTCCATCCATCTCTACTCAAGCAAGATTTCATTAGAGATCTCTAGACTCCTCTGCAGATGCTAACTCTGAGAAATCCTGATAATTTTAGCAGATCTGCTTCCTACAGCACCAGTTACATCTTGCCAGGTGTACCAGATCAATATACACATTCCACTGTCATTCCCAGAAAATCAATACATCCCAGTGTGTGAAGCTGGGAGCCAACAGAAACAGAGTCAACTATATGTACTTTATTTGTTGAGCATCACGGTCAGAATTCAGTCTGAAGAAAACAATGTTTCTCTCTTTCATAAGTGAAAGACTTCAAAAATGTGATTGGGGCATCTTGCATGGAATAGAGTAAGGTTTCACACACAACAGTAGAATTTTTGGTTCTGTAAATGAAAAAAAATAAAAATGAAGATTTACATTGCATCACTAGGCTTTTTGGAAACATTTTTTTAAAATGGCAAGTGAGAACTATCAAAACAAGAGCAAAAGTGTATTTTATTTTTAAAAAGGAGCTACACATTTTGCAAGCTAAAATGACTTCATAAAATTTGAGGGGACAGAATGAAATATTTCATTATCATAAATGGCAGACTGTAAAAAACATAATAATAATAATATGTCTCTGGAGCAGTAAAGTGAGATGTGTAACAGAAGCTTGTAAGGGACAACAAAGTACAACTGGAACGACCCAAAAAGCAAGTACCCAAAAGGTGCCTGAATGGGAACAAAACAGCCTCCAGCTTCCTTCTCTGAAAAATCCAACTTGGTGTTATATCATCCATGCTGACCTTACTGCCAACTGCCATTGAACACTAAAGCTGAAAGTGATCCTTCTGCTCTTTTCCCACACTTTCCAACTATTGTTTTCTTGTCCTCATTTCCAACATGCCACAGAGAAGCATTTTTCTGGGCCAATCCTTAATGTCAGTTCAAATTAAGGATTTTTCATTCCTTGAGAATTAACCCTTGAGAAATCTGTGCTGCCAGTCTTGCCCTGACTGGATGTGGAAAAGGAGTAAAGACAATATATCTTGATGGAGCTATACAAGATTTAATGTACAATGTTCATTTGCTGTTTTCTTTATTTTTTTTTTTTTTTCGGATCAGGATGGGGTATTTAGATTGGCAGGGTGCATTTTGATTGTCTTGTTTCCCTTGAAAGGATCTTATTTTCACAATCTTCTTTCATCTGTTCCAAACCCCCTGCATTTAGATCAGCTTGGCTTGCATTTTTAAGGGTAGTTCACTTGGGTTGGGTTACTCTGAACACACATTTGGTTATAGTCTACTGAGAAATAATGTGAGTATTTTAGTCCTTCTGAGTTATCATTTGTTAAAAAGAATCCAAGCCTGGAAATATTTTAACTTGAAAACATTGTAGATAGCTGTGGAATGAACAGCCCTGTCTTATCAAATGGTCATTGGCTGTGGGTGGTGTTGTGTGGTAGATACCCATGGCAGTAACATTTCCATCTAGGAAAGGACATTCCTGCCTGTGCATATTTTACAGTAACGGAGGAATATAAACCACAAGAGAGTTCATGCAGTGTATGTCAGCAAGTAAGAATGGGAATATTTTTATGGAAGTGGAACCCAATATTGTTCTCGTATGATGTGAAAAATGTAAAAGCTTTCAAGGCAGGATTTGTCTTGGCATGACCTTGATCTTAAAACGTCTATATACTACACGCACATCAGTAAGGCATTCAGTCTGTGCTTTCCAAAATTCCCCTTAGCATTATTTTATATTTACTCAACTTTTTATCTTTCTAGACTACCAAAAAACTTTCTACTTTCAATTATTTATTGCAAGTTCTCACCACTATTTCTTTTCCTTGGCACTATAATTCATACAAAATCCTCAAACAAGAGTTACTGGTTCCCAGTGATTTATGTAATTTGACTTTCTCAAATTATTCTGTTCCTTACTCACTCTTTAAAAGAAAAAAAGGAAAGAAAAAAATTAAAGAACAAAAACTATTAAAAAAAAAGAAAAAAGAAAAAAGAAAAGAGAAAAAATAAAAAAGGGGAAAAGAAAAACAGTTCTGCCAATACGATATTCTAATTACTTGCATGAGTTACCTTGAAATGCTGGGTCACATGCAACTGTGCTATCGCACAGCTTTATCCTGGTCTTTATCCCCTGAAACTTACAGTGTTAATTTAGTTGTGTAAATGCAGGAGAGGAAGAAAAATAAGGGAAAAAAAAATAGCAACAGCTTTAGTGTTTCTCAATGCCTTCTGGTACATCCACACGTGGCAATAGAAATATTTCTCACTCTTTCAACAATAACAACTATGGCAAAACTCTCATTGATTTCTCCATTACCCTGAACTTTTTGCTTTATTTTTTTTTGTGAAGGCTAAAAAACTCCAAACAAACAAATAAGCAGCCACCTTGCATTTGATATTTTCTAGCAATTTCTTATTCTTGTGTATTTTGGAACTGTGGTCTTTCACTTAGGTCTACCAAACACAGTCCTGTCCCTAAGTGTTTAGTTTAATAAATTGTACTTGGTATAATGGATTATAGACAGTAGTTTTTGGCCCTAAATGATTGTTTTTAACAGCAATCATCTTGCACCATAAAAAGATATAGGCACTGGTTGATTTTGTGTTAATTTGGCACCTGAACTGGCACCTGAAGGTAACTGCTCTTTGAATTGGATGGGCAGCACTGGGGAAGCAGACACCAGCTAAGGGGCTGAACTTGGAGAGGGTGAACACAATCTGTGGGTGAACACTAAGGACCTGAGTCCAGAATTCCTGATTTCCCTTTACTATTTAGTAGTGACCCATAAGGTTTTTCTGGCATGCTCACATGATGGAACAGGAGTGACTGATGGACCAAGACAGGCCCCTTAGTGAGCAGTCTTTCCTTTCTCCAACACATCTGTGAGATTAGATGAATTAAAAATCTTCCCCTGCAAGTGTACAGTTACCACATAGATCCTCATTGAACATTTTGGTGCTTAATACCTAACAAGACTAATGGGAAAGAGTATGAGAGAAAATGGATTTAGATGCCAAACCTGCCATCTGCACTCAATTACATATTTTATTCTCAGTTTATGTAGTTGTTGACTCTTCAAATGTCAGCATCAACATACACCTTTGGGTGACAAACTCCTGGTAGCTGGAAATGTGTGCTTATCAGGATGAAAAAGCATTTCACATTTAACTTGCTAAGAAATGTTAATTTCCAAGTGAGGTCAAGTCAATATAACTCACTGCCAGGCTTGATTGCAGTTATTCACACTACATGATGTGGAACATAAAAAGAAGCCACAGGTTCTGGCTAATATGCATGTATCTGCTTCCCTTTGCCATGCCTTAAACAGAACCATGAGCAGGTTTTTTAGGCTTTTGTCCTAAGTTTCAAGTCCATTTATGGACTGAGCCCCAAAAACACTAGAAACTGAACACCAAGTTATGAACCAACCCAATTAGTTTCTTTTAGAATAATACAGAAAATTAAATTCATTCGTATAATCAGTCTCCAGAAGGAAATAAAATCAGCTGAGAATCTAGATGTATTTGAGAAATGTTTCAAAGTGTTTTTTGTTTGGAAAACTTTTCATTCATAACTGATGTGAATAGACATGATACGTACTTTGACAAATGTTTTCCAGATCTTTATCCCCATTCCCAAATATGATCTTAGTTCTACTTCCCTGTTATGGAAACATTCTCCCATTGATTTTTAACTACAAATTCCTTGAATAAAGTGGGAATAAATAGCATAATAAAAATGCAAACCATGTAGTTTTTGATCTCTACAACATTAAATTTGCAACCACCATCACAGAGAAAAGCCAAATTACTGAAGGCACTAACTGGGGTTCCTCATATGTGGTTTCAGGATAAAATGCAGTATGGAATATTTTCCTATTAAGATTTTAGCTGTACCTTCCACCTAATCAGTACACATGACCACTATTCTTCCTTAACAATAATTTTGAGGTTTTATCTGTATAGCTTTATGTTCAACAATTAACATGAAAATATATTCAGGACTTAAAATTTTCTGCCAGCAAATTAAGGTGGCCAACAGGGAAAAATATCTTTATATCAGGTGCTAATTACCTTCTAGTCTTTGTTTAATGTCATAAAAGGTCCTTATACCTATAGTTTATGATCTAGTATGGATTTTGATGTTAACAAAAGGCTATGGGCAACATGTCCTCAACATCTTTTAATGGCAACTACATCATTGGTATTTTGTCACCAACATTATTTTAGATTTACAATATACAACATGTGAAAAAAACATAATAATAATAATTTTAAAGCTGGTAAAAATAGTGATAATGTACAATGCTAAAATATTAATTGTGTGAGAATCCTGGCTAAATATTAAATCTCTGCTGGTACAGTGGAAGCCCTGATACTTTCAATGAAAGCAACCAAACTTCATGACAAACAAATGCATATTTGCTGTTTTCTAAATTGTACTTCTCAAATGCACAGCCTGGAGCTCACACTTCCCTTCCTCCTCAGGAACATAATTCAGAACATAACATTGACAAAATATACTGTGGAAAAAATGTCTCTTTTTTTGCAACAATGGCTTAATGAAGATGTGAGGAAGAAATGAGCAGGATATATTTCCCTGCTTGACATCTCCAAGTCAATACCTTTTGAAGTCACACAGTTCCTTGTGGTACCACTCCAGCACTCTCCATCTGGATTGCCTTGTCCTTCAGAGTCTGTGTGGCAGATGGTGCACTCCCACCTTGGGAATCTGCAGCACAGAGCAGAGGCATAACAAGATCAAAAGTCTGCATGCAACACTCTGTAACATGGCTAGGAGAAGCATTGAGAGAAAATGCTGTGAAAACAATCATCCCTCAAGTATCTATAGTAATTAAAACCACATAGCAGTACTTAGTTACTTAGTTATTATGTGAAGGGACCAATCTTCATGGTGTACTCACTTTGGAGTGTTAATTAGAAATACGGTAAATTTTCAAAAATAACTATTTTTTTTGTACAGCCTTACTTCTAATAGAAGTCATCATGGAAATGATTGGTTCACAGTGAAAACTTTCTCATCATTAAAAAAATTTAAAACACATTATTAACACATTATAAAGAACAGAAATATTTTTATAAGCCCTGTTTATTGAATTTCTTTAACCAAAAGAAGCAAGCTTCAGATGTGTCTCACATCATAGAAAAGCACTTGTTAGATCCTTGTCAAAAGCCCATTAATTTTAACATGATAATTTTATTGATTGATTGACATAGCCAAAGAGTGACTGTATTTTCAGTTTGAGTCTAACAGTGTGGTAGTTCTCAGTATCTGTTCTCCATCACACCAGTTAATTAGTTTTGATCCCATCGAAATGAAGAGTAAATCTTCCACTACTTAGTCCAGAGATACACATTACATGTATTTTCTGAAGAAAGAAATAGAATCTGCATTTAGTCAACAGCTTCTTAAACAAAAACTGGAAACACAATCTAAAGCATGAATTTAATCTCTTGAGCACCATCTAATGACCAAATTGTAAAATGACAAAGTACATTGGCAGCTGTGTTTTAAAAGGATGAACTTTTTGACTCAAGTTGCTCAAGAATTTCCATCAGACATTTAATGGAAAGGTGCTTTTAGCTCAAATGTAAAACTCCATGAATAGCATCCATTTTGACAAATTTACTGAGGTAGTTCTTTATGAAAACAACACCTATAAATGCTAACATTTTCTTTTCAGGAGATTTTTTTTCAACATAACCAAAGAAGTACTTAGGTGATTAAAAAGCCTTATTGTTTTTAACTCTCCCCTGAAAGAGGAAAAAAAGACTATTTCCTGTTCAATTTCAAGCATCTTCATTCAATATTTCCAAACCTTCTCTTGAACTAGACTTGCAAAGTCAGCTTCATGTATATTACTGCCAGCATAGAATTTTGCATTTGCTAACAGTCCAAGAGCATAAATAAACAAATTTAGACAAGAAAAATTTTGGCTAGGAAAACAACTCTGTCCAAAAATGAAATTGTTTAAGCATAAGGAAAAAAACCCAGCATGTCCAAAAAGCACCTATGATGAATAACAAAAAGATAGCATTAAGACTACTTATATTGCGCACATTATAAATCCTTTATATGCTCAGAAAGGTCAATCCTAAATAAAAGATTAGATTGAAGATCAGGAGGGAAAAGGAAAAAGGTGATATAAAGGAGGAAATAAGGAAAATAAGAAAGGGCAGAAAAGGGAGTATATTAGAGAAAAAAAAAAAAAAAAGGAAAGATGGATAGAGCAACAAAGTCATTCCATTGAAGAATGACAGCAAAGGAGGCATTGCCACTGAAGGCTGGATAAAGGGCACATCATACATATATTAGAATTTTTTAGGCTGCAGTAGAAAGCCCAAGATGTTCAAAGCACAAAAAGGCCAAACTGAGGCACAGATGGGGTACTCAACATGGGCCAAACACAGAAAGACAATCCTCCTAATAGCCTTAGAGATATTCCAAACGGTGGTTTATTTCAGGCCAGGAATGAACATTTCTCAAGGTAACCTTTTGGTGGTGCCCACTTAATTGCACTTTGATTCAGGTTGAGGAGCATCTCAGAGCACACAAGCTGCATTCCTTTTGGATGAGCTAACTGAACAGATGCTGCAGTGCTTCGAAGTTAAAGGCATAGAAGCTTCTGGGTCTGATTCTGCAAGAGCTGTACCAGCTTGGACTCCACCTCAGTGAAGGGGTGCCAGGAAATTCCGGCTTTTCAGTAGATTAACACAGGCTCTGAAAACCCTGCAGAAACAGCCTTTCACACCACTGTCATCAGGAATCAGTGCTGCAGGCACAGCTGCACCTGGGGACTTGCTGTTGCAAAAAAGATGAGAGCTAACTCCTGGAAAAGTCCTCATCTTGAAAACATCTGGATGTTTTCCAGTCAGTATTGGTGGCAGCTCTCTGAAAAAAAAGACACCTTACACATTTTTACAAAAAAAAAAACCCTGACACTCCAAAGGCAAATAGTTGCAGAGCAGCTCTGGATTGAAGCTCTCGTTTGAGCCCAGTGCATCCTGGCAGGAGGCAGCATTCCCCTCACAGCAGCCGGCTGAGATGCTGAGCTGCCTTTCCCAGCCAGCAGCTTTATGAATGCCACTTTCACTCCAAATATTGGTGGCCATCAGCCCAGTTCTCATGCCAATGCAAAAGTTGTTTTTCAGCGAGTGGGATGAAACTAGGTAAAATAAGGGCTTGATTTACAATCAGCTTTCGACTCAGCTTCACCCGGTGCCTGTGTGTGGCACGCAGGGCTGGCCTCAGCAGGTGTGAGCAGCCAGGAGCACTTGCGTGGGTACGGGAGAGGCCGCCTTGAAAAGCAGGTGCTAATTGATGGGTGTTAGTGCAGACACTTGGGGCAGAATGGCTCAGTGTTCTGCTCTCCTGGCGTGCAGCAAGTGGGAATGGGCAGCAGCCACCGTCAAGCACTTCATAAAAACACCACTCCGTCCATCACGAGGGCCCTGAGACCACAACCAGCCCGGGCTGAGGGGCACCGGCCGAGCTGCGGTGGGAAGTTTGCACAGCACCTGCCTGTGTTATATCTGGCATGGGTCCCCATGGGCCAGTCCCATCCTTCATAAACAAACAACAAAGAGATTTCATGTAGACTTATATATTTTTTTAATAGACATAAGTTGTGCCCAAGGAGAGGCAAGTATTTGGGCTAACTCTCTGGGTCCCCACTTCTGGCTGTCTGAACGTGTCTCCTGTCTCCAGCAAGCACACGGGGCTCTGCCACTTGCCCAGCAAACCTATCCCACTGGGAGCAGTGCTGGGTGCTGCTGCTACTGCTCCAGAGGCTTCCAGCAGGAGCACAAGGCAGCCAGACTGCCTCTGCAACTGGGGGGGTCAGGAAGGCTGGGAAGGCTGCACTGCCAGGTGTGCTTAGCTGGAGCTCCTCACATCTTCCCTGGGCCACTCCAAATCTGACCTCAGGGTGCCAGAAAGCGACAATAAAGAGGAGAGAAACACACATGAAGATGATCTCTTTCATGCCAACATTTTGTATGAGATCTGTTTCTTTTCCTTTCTCTTCTTTCAAACATTTTCCAAATATCTGTCAAAAGGTATGGGGTGGGTTTAAGGTGACCTGCACAGAGGAGAGGGTTTGGATTCACTTCTGAAAGTGTTGACATGCTGCAATTCAGACGGGAGATGTCCCACTGTGAAAACTTTTCCTCCTTAATTTCAAAGCTTTCCTGGCAGCGGGAGCCCTGATTCAAAATACAACCGACTTGCTACTGTCCAGGATAAGGGGGGTTTGGGACCACACAGAGACAAATCTCCAATGATTCTACTGCTCCAGACCTTGACTGACTCCTAATGATCCTGAATAAGCTTTGCAGCTCCCCTGCACAACAGTTGGAGTGCCACAGCAGCTCCCTTTGTGTCCAGGGTTCCAACACCACTGTTCAAGAAGATGAGTCCCCTGGGCTTACACTGGCTGGCACAAAGAAACCTCCAATGCCTCAGCACTGAGCTAACCTAGTTGTTCACCACAGAGAATTATTATTCACCTGAGATGCTCTCAGACTCCACTATAATTAATAGTCAATAAAGTTTTTGAGCAGCTTAGAAGACTGAGTTTCTCAGAAAATCTGCCCCTGACAGTTGGTTTCCATTTGCATTATATTTAGGTCTGCTTAGCTCTGAAAGCATCCTCCTAAGGCATGAAAGCAGAGGGAGACGAAGTGAACAAGAAAAATGTATTTATCAGAGGTTGTGGTTTAGGAATAGGGATCTGGGTATCTCAGTCAAATCTGTCGTTTAACTTAGTATTCTAACAGTACTAGAGAAAGTAAATTACTAAACATACCAGCTCTGCCATCCTTTCAGCATCTAATCATAAGAAAAATCAAGTCTCTTTATCCCTCAGGCAACTCTTTGGAAAAGAAAATGAATGCTAAGAAAATATAAATCTATCTTTTAGCTGTGCTATTAGCTTATTTAAAGTCATTGCATGAAGCATATAATGGAGTAAAGCATTACACAGGTATTTTTTGATGCAACTCTCAAAGATTTACGGAGCAATTACTCCAATAATTACAAAAAAGCTGTGAGAGAGTAGATGTAAATCTTGCAGCATGATGCATATTTTCCATGGTGGATGGCAGTCATGTTCCTGTACATGCAGGAGTTATGCAAGGGTTTTTTTCTCCAGATTTCAGTTATGTTGCATACAGTGTCAGGGGAGCAATATGAGAATGACTTAGCAAAATAATCACAGGACCCATGAAGTTCAGCATCTTGTGTCATTAGAAGTTACAGTGATGTCTTGAAATTCTTCTAAAAATTTGATACTGTTTGGCATGACTTTTTTTCTCCTGTACTGCAACATGAACTATACAGCAAGTAAATGAGATGGTCCCGGATGACTGCAGCTAAAAGTTTTATGTCAAAACTTGACCTGTATTTTTTGAATCTGACACAAAAATAGAAAAAAAATTAAAAGATTAAAAAAGTACTTATACAACAAAGAAGGGACAAAGGCGGCGTTCAGCTGTTAAACAGCCAAGTTGCACAAAAGACCAGTGTGAAAATCAAGACTAATCTCCCCATGCAACATACACTGTATTTTCAAAAGTCAAGTGCTCAGATCTCTACACTGCCATGTGCAGCAGAAGGAGTATTTGTAATGTGTTGTAAAGCTAACAAGCTTAGTTAAAGGTGTGTGGTCTTTCAAAGTGTACTCCCAGGGTATAACCGCCCTCCTCAAGAAACTCATTTATCACTGTGATGGTTTCACCTCATTTGAAGCCAAGTTATTGTCACCCTTAAAATAATGTCCCTTGACAGGAAAAAATGAAATTCATGTGAAAAGTTACACAGTCATCACACTTGGAAGTCAAAATATAGACTATCGTATCAAAACTTATACCAAATGAAAACATTTTCTGTGGATGTATTTATTTGCTTGTACTACAGACTTGTCCTTTCCTTTCCTTTCCTCTTTCCTTTCCCCTTTCCTTTCCTCTTTCCTTTCCCCTTTCCTTTCCCCTTTCCTTTCCTTTCCTTTCCTTTCCTTTCCTTTCCTTTCCTTTCCCCTATATGTAAGTATTTAGTTGATGTGCATGTGGAACAATGTTATGTCCTGTGGTTCACTGTTACTAAAGGGAGGTGTACACACTTCACAGCTGCCTCAGTAGGGCAGTCCAGGCTCTTAAAATGTTAGGGAAGGCTGATAAATGTGCAGATGGATTTAATAGGGAGCAACCATTTAAATGATTGGTCACTCCCTAGTGCATGGCTGTATTTCAGGTGTTGTGAGTGTGCTTAATCTTGTCCTGTCCCTTTCCACAGCTGATGTTTGCACCCTGGAGTCTCTTAAATCTTTCTCTTCAATTCCTCCATCCTCAAAAGTCATCAAGGAACCAGGGTGGACTAGACTAATGAAGCTCCAAGTGGAGATATTTCCAAGCTAAACCACAGTCTCCCTTAAGAAGCACAGGTCTCAGATATGCATTTTCAAAACTGTGCAACATACATGGAGTACCCTGAAGGAGCTGTGTAGAGGTTGTTTTTGCTTTGCCTTTTTGCTGTCATCCTTTTGCCCCAGGATCTGCAGAATTTATTTAGAAGGTTTCGGATTGTTGTAATTTTACTACCTGGTTTTCTTGCATTTTTTATTTACTAAACAACTAAAATCAATTTCAGGGAAAAAATGTTGTGGTTTATATAACTATTTCCACCCTTCACTATTTTTCAAAGCATTCTTGAAGTTCATCTGGCTTCACTGGGAACATGCCATAAGGCATAATTCCTCTGTGGGGCTGTGCCTGTCAGAGTCACCAAGTATTTCCTGAACTCTATATGACTGCTGTTTCCCTTCATTGCAATCTGTGTAGCTTAAAGACAAACCTTCATATCTGTATTTAGGCTTGCATTTAAGCAGCCCAAATATTATAACCCTATAGATCTTAGTGAATTCAGAAGAAAAATGTGGCCATGTTTAGGGGACTGGTAATGAGCTTGGATAGGGTATGAAAATGGCAGGTGACATCGATAATGAGAGGTGAGATACACATAAATAAAGAGGAAAAGGCTCAGGTGGATATTAAAAAGCACAAACTTTTGCATAATAATGTTTCTCTTGTCTTCCTTACCAAATTATTTCTTTTTTATATGTCTTTATCGTCTGTTTTACCAAATTGTCAATCACAGGGAAGAAAACTAGGTTATTTTATATAATTTGAAAACTAACACAATCAGAAGAAATAATTATGCAAGGGATGTAGAGGAGGGTGTTTTGTTTAGGGTCCACCTCAAAGACTAGACCATTCATCTTTGCCTAAGGTTCAGTAAAAAAAATGAAGTTATTTAAAAATAGCAGTTTATTAGCAAAAAGTCCTCTCCAAATCCTGTATACATAACATATAATTTTTACAGAAACAGTTTGTTGTGCTGGAATTTCATTCCAAGAAAGAGAACAGCACTTTTGACAATTTCAAAACATGTTTTGAGGCTATACTTACAATTTAATATTTCAGATTTTAGTCTGACATAACTTTTGATTTATTTTTTCTTAGTCTAACTTGTACTCATATAATATATGATCAAAATCCTGCCCACACAAACCATAAGAAAATTAAATGTTTCCATTCTGTCAAATGAAGAACCATCAATCCAAAACAAGAAGACATTTGGGAAGCCTGGTTTCTAGAAAATGTTAAATGTTCCAGGGTTTTTACCAGTTTAATACACAGCTAAATGTCAAACCCCTTTGAAAAACAAAATTCTGTTTCTATGCAACAAAATCATGTAACTGAAGATCACAGGTTAGTAGAGAAACTATATTTTTCTAAATATTGAGTTTAATACTGATAAAGGAGTTTCTTTTCAAAACTGGACACTATTCATGTGTAAAAGTCTATCCTAAGCTGAATATATACATTTTTCTTCTTCCTTTAGTCCAGCTACTCCTCCAGCTTCTAAAGCATGCACTAAACTTCTGATGTAGTTAAGGGAAAAGTCCAACAGAAAAAATTTGAGATCATCCATTGACCATGTGATCAATTCTAATTTATTACTTTCTATCAATTAAAATGATCAAGACATATATAAGCTAGATAAATATCTGTTACAATTTTCCATCTTCCTCCAACAAACAATTTCCTCTCACAGAGAAAATATTGATGTCCCCTTGTGAACAGTTCTGATATTTACTGAAGCAGATTCAAATTGGTCCCAAACTGTTAATCCATGCAAAATTTAATTACTGAAGAACTGGAAGCAGCTGTAATGAGCAACCTTAGGTGTGTCTTGAAACTTCCTGATGCTGCCGGCTCTCATCAAGTCTTGTATTTCCCCAGCTCCACACAAATTAAACTCCTTTTTCTCAGATGCCTTTTCTCTAGCCCTGTATAGATCTCCCCTGGAGCTATTTTCCTTTGCTAATCCTGTTACTTAAGAGCGAGAGATATTTTAAAGCACTAAATACGCCGAAGGTGATTTCATGCATTTGATTGCACAGGAAAAGTAATACCAGAGGGCGTAGAAATATTCCACTCTGGAGGCCTGATGAAAACTCAAAATAAGCTGAAAACAGCATTGATAAGATGAAGGGTATTTGTATAATATTTACTGTCACTGAATTTTAATGTTAAGCCTACGCTGTGTGTCTTAAAATGAATAACAGATGAACTAGTGGGCATACAAGAAAACTATGAGACAGGCAGGGCTGATTCTACCCTTGAGAAGAAGATTAATCAGATCCGGCATGAAAGGCGGGCACAGATAGAGGAGATTACTAGGCTGTTAAATAAACAGTAAATAACAAGAGGAGTGTTGACAAAAACAGTAGAAAGTATGTTCCCCAGTCACAGACTGCGAAACACTGATCAGGGAAAGGATTTGGTGATGACTGTTGACAGACACTTAAAACCAGCAACCTGATGTCTGGTAGCAGTTTGGAAAGCAAGCAAACATGGGGAAGTGTAAACAGAGGAACAGAGCACAGATTTCAGCAGATAACTGCATCGTGGTACAAAGGGCTGCTGTGCCCACAACAGAGCACTGCCTGCTCCTCTGGGCAGCATGTAACAGGAACCGAGGGTAGGTGCAAATGAAGCAATCAAAAACAAGAGCTTTGGAGCAGGTCCCCAACAACTGAGAACATCACTCTGATTAGGGACAGGCCACAGTAATGAAAAGCTGCCTGGCAAAAAGTAAATACGGGAAAATATCAACATGAATAGCTTTAAATTGAGAGAAATTTAAGGCAATTCAGCAGAGGCAACATGGTGTTGTCTGGTCATAACTTACAGAACATATACTGAAAATCCTTGAACTGCTTTTCTGCAGAGCTGTGGCTATTCCTGTGGCTGGGAGCACAGCACAGCCTCCTGAGAGAGCATTTTGGCATTACTGTGTGACTCATGAATATACAGCACGCCTAGGGGCCACAGTGTGTACCTTTCCTCAGAGGCATCCCCTGCTTTCATGGAGCAGATCTGCCCTTGATGAGAAAAAATTGGATGCATTGTGGTGTTTGAAGCCATGCCTTCTCAGTCATGCACCCCTAGTTGCAGAATGGAGATTTTAAAATGTATGCATAGAATATTGAAATTGAAAAACTACCTCAGGAGGGAACTCTGTTTCAGTTGTGTTACATGCTGTCTATGCTTATTTTAATGTTTTGGTTTACATCAGGAGAATTGTTTTTTAGAGGGTCATCTATGTCCTGGCCCCACTGAGTCACACTGTGGAGCAACCTCAGAGCACACAAAGTGAATTCCTTTCAGATGAAATTAAACCTTGAGACCTCTATCAAAACCTCTAAATGCTCACAAACTTTTGTTCCAGAGGTCATGGCTTTTACTGAAGTTGAAAGAAACAGAATGAGAACAGAATGGGTGTCAGGTCCTAAGCACAGATTCTTTTGGCCAGCAGATTTGCTCCTGCTGGGCTAAAGTTGCTATGGTAGATGTAGCCTGTCTCTATTTTGTAACAGCAGATCCTCACTGCAATTCCTGAGCTCACTTTGCTGTTTTGCTCAGCAGTGTTTTTTTCCTGGAATGGCCCTAAGTACTTGTGTTGGTAGGTTTACCTATGAAAGACATATCCATCCCTCTGCAAGGGGACATTAGGGAAGAATTAATATTTTCATTATTTTTGTCTTTTACAGATAAAATAAAAAATCCCCAAATGTGGACTGACAAGAACATATCTGTCTAAGTACTAGCCGCACAGGTCAAAGGAAACTGATAAGCCACAGAGATTCTTTTCCTCCCAAAATATTATTACTGTGTAAATACGAACCGTGCAGATGGTTTGGCTATTTGCCAGTTCCACTTGGGTGTGAAAAGCAGCCTTCATGGTTGAAAAGCTATTTTTCTGAACCGCAAATGCCCATGGCCACGTGAGAAACATCTATTTAAGATCTGGCCCAAGTAGAACCAGACATAAAACATGAAACAGCTTCTGGGGTTCTGTGCCACCCTGAAGCTCCCTCGTTTTTAACAGTCCCTCACAGACATGTTAGGAAACCATCTGAGACAAGCTCAACCCCTGTGCTGGCAGCTACTGTCTGCCTACAAAATATAATTACTCAAAGATGTATTTTATTATGATGCACTTTCATAACTTCCTGTGCTTAAAAAAGTTTATTTTCAGCAGACTTTTTAGAGAGGTCCTATCCATTAATCAAAAAGACAAAATGCCCTGAAGTCGACTGTGTTCCTCCAAAGGAGCTGTAAGAGCAGGTTATTCAAGAACTCATTTGCAGCTATAAATACTCTGAAGTGCAGAGCAGGAGTATCGGCAGTGCAGAGCACATTAGGGGCTGATGGTGCAGCTGTGTGGATATATTTCCCTTGACTTGTGTGGCATGGGGCTTAGAAAATATAAAGGGTAGGAAGTGAGGTGGAACTGGAATTCAGAGTGATCAGGGTCTCTCTGCACTGAGAGCACGTTGAAGAAACAGCTGAGTACATAAAACCTCATAAAGAAAACCAAAACAATGATATTCCCTATTGTGACTGTTTAGTCTTTCTGTAGAGACTCATGAGGTCTGGGCTATCATCTATTTTTAATATCACTTGACCTGAAAATTTATGCTACCATCTGGAGAATGTGAGGATTTCTGTGTTACAGACTTAATACTGTCAGTGAAAGAAAGAGCAAGGGGTGGAAAGGAGGTACATTACAAAAATGTTTAAACATTATTCAGCAAATACCACCTATTACTTTTTTGTCTAAAGAGAATGAAACAAAAATGCATATCTTAAATAGCAAAACTGAAGAATATAAGCTGATATGTGAAGTAATTTGTATTATCTCAGATAATATTTGCTTTATATTTCTTTGTATTTCAAGGTATTTACTATCTTAGAAAACTAAGGTAAACCTTCCAGCGGTCTGCTGTTAATCTTTTTCATAATGAATTGGAAATATTAAATGCAAGATAGAAAACAAAAGGCTATTTTAAAGCTCTGTAATATTACTCGTGTTAGTACATTTATAATGCTTTGTTTCTGGAGTCATATTTAAATAGGGGGATTGGTTTCTAAATTGTGGGATTTAAGCATCAAAATAAATAAACTTCACTTTTAATTTTTTCTTCTTTAAGAACTAAATGTTCATGCTTCAAAACTTCTCTGAAAACCTGTCAGCTAGGAACCCTAAAATAATTGCAATTGGTGCAATATTAACAGAACAAACTATATCATTAGATTTGCAAGTTGCAAATATTAGCAGCTGTGTACGATAGGGAAGCAGAGCCCCAGAGCAGAGCAGGCTTAGTGTGGGAGGGCAGGATGCTGGGCCTTGTCCACTGTAAGGGCCACTCCTGATCCCGGGGTCACCTGCAGTGGTCACTGGCCCAGGAGGTCCCACCACTGTCGGGATGTGCAGGGTGCCCCCCATGAGTGATCCTCACCCACTGCCATGGGTGGTGGGAGTGGCCCATGCCCACCTTGCTTTGTGCAGGATCCCTCAGGGCTGGCAACAGCCTCACATTAGTTGGCCCCGGATTCCTCTAGGCCCATGTGGCCCTACGCACATTTACCTGATTTTTTGACAGGATGGGGGAGGAGAAGGACATTTGATTTTTACAGTCAGGTTGTTTAAATACTCCTCTACACACACTGATAATCAGGTTGATTTTTAGAGCTCATGGTAGCACCCTGCAAAGATGCAAGAGATGTTTCTCAGTACTTCTGGAAGTCAGAAAATGTGTTTAAAAGTCTGGCAGTTGGAGCTAATAATTGGAAGACCAACTAACTTGAATTCTTCAATACCAAACCTTAAAACAGTCATGAAAGCATTTTGTTAAAACAGGGTTGCTGTATAGCTTTTAAAAACTGTTTCAAGATGCCAGTAAAACAATCACTGATATTTGAAAAATCTCAACTGACGCTCAGCTCTGCACCTACAATTCAATTTCCTCCCAGTCTACAAACAGGCAGATATAGAAGTCCCATTTTCTCTGTATATAGGTTTTAATTGGGCACAAACTAATCAGAAGCTATATTGTTATCAATGGAGCCCCATGGGATAAGAGAGAGGCATTTTGAAACCCAAAGTGATCTTTTCCTTGGTTCTCTTTCTCAGATTCCTCCCAACTGTGGCTGCTTCCTGCCTGTCTATTCCTGTTAACCTTCAGCTTCTCTTTCTTCCCAGCAGCTGGTAGGACTTAGGCATATTTTCTCCCTTTTGCCATTCCCCTTTCACCCTGCCTTTGCTGCAGCTCTGACTCTTACACCTAGATTAAAGGGTGAGAGAGTAGCAGTGAAGTGCAGTAATTGAACAAGAGGCCATGCATTATGAAACTCTCTGCTGACACATCTAACCATGCAAGTTAAACACCTGATACTCCTTATCTAAATAAATATGCTGGCTGGGAGAATGAGATCTTATTTGTTTGCAGACATTCAGTGTTCTGGAATACTGGAAAATACAGTATGAAAACAATTCCGAAGCCTGAATAGAAATAAGTTTTTGATATTTTCTTTAGTCTGTAGAAGCAAATCTGTTTTGCTCACACTGCTCATCAGCTGCAAACACTAAAAACACTTTATCTGACACCTTCCTGTTAGTCCTAGGGTCATGCTTCATACAGCATATTTCTCAGTATCATTATATTGATGCACATCTGACTCATAACTGTACAGGTTCTGGATAGCCCCAAAGAATTCAAGGAAAAATATACCAGAAGTTTTTACTTCTCTTTTCAAACTAGGAAGAGTTTTTTACAACTGAATGTAACACCCTTATTTATAATTTTTCCCTATATTCTGTGTTTCCTATTGTAAAGTAATGACACAGGAGAGTACTATTTTGTTATTTAACTAGGTAACAGAATGAACACAAGTTTAGAGTAGAGCTGCAATGCACACAGTTGTTTAGCACAATTGAATATCTTTTTTTTTTTCCTTAACTCTACTTTTATAAAATATTGCAGAAGAATTTTCATGTCAGTACAGGACACGCAAACTAGGTCCTGCTGTTGCCTATGCCAAGGTCTCTGCCAGCATACATCAGAGGCATTATTTCTTATTTCCACTCATAAAAAGTGAGAAGAAAAGAATAACTGCATTATCTATAGATTGCACACATCACAGTCCACTTGGAATATCAAGACACATTCCCAGGAGACCTTATTAGGAGTTATTAATGTGACTAATGTGTTTCTGTATCAGCTGTTTGTTTAACTGAGCATTGCCATTGCATTTTGCACTGGCTGCTCACTGCATACATAGATGTTCATTGTTCTGACTCCAGGCTTTGTTCCCTTCTTTCACACATTGAAAAAGTTTTCCACAAACTGAGTGTTTATGTGTTGAGTGCAGTACTCCATGGACTTTAGGGTCTAATGGAGTGTGAGACGGGGCCTGTGGTTTTTCATCTTGTTTTCAGCTGTACAAACATCATGTACTTTTCCCTTCCTTTTAGAGGCCAGTCTGTGGCCTGCTAAAACACCAGCACACAGCAATACGGTTGCTGAGACTTTACAAGTTAAACTGGGAGGACCTGATGCCATTCACCTTAACACCAAACATATTGACAATGTTTATTTTCTCTGCTCCAGCCTCAGCTCTCAAATAAACATATCAGTGGCTGATTTTCAGTGCTCCTCTGAAGAAAAAGCCTGAAAGAGTATCTCTCTCATTGTCAATAACAAGTATGAACTGCTCTCAGACTAAAACCAGGGGTGGGGAGGAAAGGGGGCAGAGGCATGTAATGTAGGTATAAACAAAGGAAAAGATTACCTCCTCTCTTATAATCCTTTTTTAAAACCTGGTATTTATTTCAAGACAGTTTTTGATACAAGCAGGGTCCTTGCTTTGCTTTTACACTTTACACTTTGTGAAACCTAAAGGGACTTGAACTAGTTTGCTTGGTACTTTGTATATTTTTTAGCATGTGCACCTTGCCTCTGGGGAAAGCTATTCATTAAATTGCAATTCTGGGTTGATGACATACAGATTTACTTTTCTCTTCATCAAGAAAATTCTGTAGCTGTCTTGAAAAAAAATTCTCTTTTTAATACGACAACTCCTAGATGTGCTTGAACCTTTAAATTAGCAGGGGAAAATGACTACCAGAAGTCAGCAGAGATGCAGCAGTGCAGCAAGGTAAAATTCCAGCTAGAAAAAGGAAAATCCAAGAACAAGTCTGTACTTTTGACACAAAGAAATGTCCAAAATCTGTCATCGCTTTACAACACAAACAGCAGGCAATTTAAAGCCTTTTTAAATGGAAATTTTTACATAGGTGTTCAGAGATAGCTCAGTGAATGCAGATGGAGTTCACATTCTTAATTGATAGAGAACAAACATCCTTTTTAAGGAATGCTAATTTTAGTGTTTGTCCACACCATTTCATATCTCCACATTCCTTCAGCAGTATCTTTCCATCCTTTCAAGCATATCAATATAGTTGTCATGAATGGTTAATATTAATTACATATCAGCCTTTTGACTGATTATGATATAGTTGTGTAATTACATCTGTAGAGCACAAATGACAAAATGCAAAAAAATCTCCAAAATGTGCTGTTTAATCATAGTTTCTATATTCATGGTTCTCTTTTATATATATTTTTGTGACTGTGACATGGAAGCTGTTCAGAGTGACTGACTGTCACCACTAACTCTTCTGTCTTGATAAATATTTTCCTAAGTCTCACTAGACATATGGTATAGTTCTGCTATCCCTTTTGAAACCAACTAAAGTGAATTAATTTACTTAAAATCTTAAACCTCAGTGTTGTTTCTATGTGGCTGCATTAGCTAAAAAAATTATTGAAGAAGTAGGATCACACCATACTAGATGTCCACACAAAGATAAGATTTTTTGTGGCCACAAAAACCACTTAAGGATTTGGAAAATGGCTCTACCAGCCAGAGACAGATTTCATAGCACCCTTAGAATTAGTGTAACTCAGAGAGTCTGATTCTACAATTCAGATATTTTAAAAATAACTACAGCAAGTTAAAAAACTAACTCTGTAAAAGAAGTTCCTTCCTTGGGTCATTTGTGGTGCATTTGTCATACTGCAGTTTCAGTACTGAATTCAGTACTATTTTAACCCTTGCTTGTGGTATTTTGTCTCTTAGGTTCTTTACCTCACTAGTCATGAGAAACATGTTTTTGGGACTGGATTTGTGGCAAGTACATTTCAAACATTTCAGGAAGCCTGGGCTTCCTCTGCAGGGAACACAAACTGAGAACAGGCTACCAGATGATAGGAGAAACCTAAATGAAAATATAAAAAAGTCATCACAAAAGAGGTCATCTTCTTCACCTTCAGACATTTATTTTAAAAAAACTATGTAAAAGCATAAACATGTCCATCTCTCTTCCGGCAATCTCTCTTTCTATTTTAGTGCCTCCCCCTTCCTTTTTTCCATTTTTAAAACTAGGAAAGCTAATAATAATAATAATAATAATTATACTCTGACCAAAGTCTTTCAAACTCACTGAGTATGGGCATGTTGATAATTAAGGTCTCAGCTCTCCTGTTGTGACTTTTATTAAAGTCAATTTATATCTGTCACATCTTGGCAACCCATGAAAACTCACAGAGGGAATACCAGGAGCATATTTCTCCCATCATCATTAGTTGAGTGTCATTAATTTGATAATGTATCACAAGCATTTGATAGCCCTAGAGACTGGCACTTTCAATCCAGGGCTCCTGTAATATTCAGGAGTTATTTAAGAGCAAACACATGCATCTAGGCCCCAGGTGCACACATACAGCCCCACTGAGCTACAGCCCTGCTTGAGGATTTCCCCTCATACCAGGTGCATGTTTTTACTGTGACTGAACTCAGGTATGTTTTGAAGATTACCACGAAATTTTTCTGTAATTTCTACTTGAATATATTGAGAAATTTTAGGTAAAAATTCCAAAACTGGAGATGTACTGAAAAGGTATAGCTGTTATACTAATACGCTTCTAAACAGTATCGGAAAGCTAAGCTTATTGGAAGTAAGGCAATATTTTCCAAAAGCTCAGCTTTTTCCTGCTTCACAGAGGGTCAAAGATGGGGCCTCTGTAACTCCCTTCAATTGGCAGCAGTACTATGAAAAATGATGAAATAGCTGTAAAACTAAACTGTTTTAATCTTTCATTGATTTGTTCATCCTTAATGTTCAAAGCTGAATGACTAAATATAATGTTTGTATGCAGCAAAAATAGCTACTGATTAACAGCACCACAGGGGCTCCTTAATTTCAGAAGGCATACCCTCTGCCCTCTTCCCAGTTAAGCCCCATGCTGTGGGAAACTGCTTTCAAACTAGAACAGCTCTCAGCTAGAAAAGTTATAGGAGATAGATTAAGATCTTCCTCCACTATTGACCTTCACTACAGTATGAGACTATTTTATAATGAAAGTATCTAATCTCAAAAGGAAGATGGAATAGGAAATGACTGCTTACTGGAGCTAAGAAGCGGGCAGACAGTTACAGTTTTCACAACCCTTTTAAATTATTATTTATGGTGGCCTTTGGATATATTTTACTACATCCTGATTTCCCTAACTGGGACGGAGGAGAGAAGAAAAAGTGTTTCCCAGTGTTTCATTCTCCAGTGCCTGCAAGGCCTCAGAGCATCTCTGAGCTCAAGCCTATCCTCAGCTCAAGAACATTAAAAGCTGAACATGGCCCAGGCTGTAAAGGACCACTATGCCCATTAGGGCAGAAATCAGACTTTATTGCACTTCTTATTCCAAGAAAGCAACTACTAATTTCCATTAATAATTAAAGTAACGACGTAAAGTCTTCCTGAAGCACATCTGTCCCCGCATTAAATTTTCTGTGCCCTAAAAAAATCAATGGCAAGTACCTGACAATGTGTTTGGATAATTCACTTTCCAGAAGGCAACTGCAGTACTAGCAAGTCTATTGACTTTAAAGTTAATTAGGGTTTTTTTCTTTCCTTTTGACTCTTGAAAAACTCCACTCACCAGCACCTCCCCACTGTTTTCCCCAAGACCACTCAGAAAAAACGTTACTGGTTTTCTTCCAATGTTATGTTCATTCAGACCAAGGGTCTGTAGCTCAAAGATTTTTGAACCTGGATGGAAAGGAGGGGACCCGTCCTACCCAAGGTAATATAACTCCTCATAAGTAATTCTCCTTTACCCTCAATCCTGCTGTAAGCCACCAATCTTCAATGACAGACATCTACTATTTTTCCAAAAAATGGCTCATGCTCTTGGTCTGGGGTGAGTGGGGACTGAGTAGAGAGGTCTGAAGGCTGGGAGACTCTCTGGCTATTATCACCCTGACAGTTCTGCAACAGAACTCACATCTCTACCACGTGAGCAACGAAATCCCACCTCCTCCACAGCCCAAGTATCCACGTAGCCACAGGACTGAGGCATGGGTGGCTCTCCCAAGGCAAATATGGAGCATTCTGCTAGGACAAGATACAGAGGCCATTTGGCAGCTTTCACCCTTCTTGTGTCTCACTCCACTGCCTGTATCTGACCTTTCACTGGTGGCTGGACCCTGCCACAGCTGGACTCCACCCTGCACCAGAGGGCCTTTGTGCCAGCAGTCCTCTGAGTCACAGATTTTCACTCTCTCGTTAGGAACATGTTCCTTCTCACACTTTTTTTCTTCCTGGATCACAGGAGCTTAAACCAGCACATTTTATAGAAATTCAGTTGTTATTATTAGTGGCATTGAGAAGTAGCGTGGGTTTCTGTTACAGTTAACTGATTTCAGAGATTTTAAAGCATTCTTTAAGATGAAAAGTTTTTCAGTTTTCAGGCACTCAAAGAGAAACAATTTATTTTTAATTGATGTAACACCATAATTGTGAACAAATTCATTGCAGGTGAAAAAAATCAGAGAGTTTATTGTTTTTATGCGCTGATTTTCCTGCTCCTTCTCCTGCTCAGTAAAGGACAAGACTATTCATTTTTTGAAAGGAAAATTGGTTGATAAGTTTTGCTGGAGCTGTAAAAACAGGGATCACCCACAGATACCTCCTTACTCTTCTGCTGAAGAGTTTAACATCTACTTACTACTAGGGACCTCCTAATGGATACGTTGACAGTTTCTTAACTACACTTCTGGCCAAGAAACTTTTTTTATGTCTTGGCCTTAAATATAATGAATCATAATTCTTCCACATTGAAATGCTGATTCACATCTAGTGGGTTTGTTTTGGCCAGCTTATGGGCTTTTATAAGTACTGCAGAGTCACACTGGGTATATAACTTTCACAGTGGCAATGGGAGGCTTTAACTCTGGAGAGCGCAGATCCGGCGTTATTCCACCATCCCCAGTGGAGTAGCCGGAGGTGAGGGCAGCAGATATTATTAAAATTTTGAGAGGGCACTAAATTAATTTCTGATTTGGTGGACCCCCTAAGCTGAGTGTTGTTTTTGAAAGAAGTAGTCTGGGACATTGTGAACAATGTGTTATACAGCAGAGCAGTTACTATAGGGCTGTTATGCTTTGCATTTCATGTGAGACCACTGGATATAGCAAGAAGTGAGCTGAATCATGTAGTTCAATGAGAAATGATTTTATAAGATACTTATCTCATGTTCAGACTTATCTGAACAACTGTTTTCTCCTATAAAGAAACTGAGAGATTTAGTTGCAGCTTCAAATAATTCCTTACTCTGTAATACCCCTTCATCTCTGTTTTTCACAGACCTAAAAGTATATTTTTAAAATGCAAATTAATTAGGTTTTGTCTTTTACTCTTGTGTCTAATGCAAAGTCAAACATATCACTGGCACTAAAATAAACATTCATAATACTAACCAGACAGTGGGTAAAATACTAATTCTTCAGTGGGACAAACAAGAATAATTTTATCTCTTGTTATACAGGGGATGCTCTATCACTATTCTTCAAGTCATGGCATCAAAGGAAGCCTGAAAGTCTTGGACAGCTACTTCATATTTCTAGACTATAATCCTCTTTGCTCCTTTGTGATCTGCTCAGAGTCCCCAAAAGAACTTTGTAGGAAAACATGACTGATTTTTTTAAGCTTTTTATTAGGATATTTTGGCTATCTCATTTACATAGTCCCCTCTCATTTCTTGTCATTTGGATGTAGGAGTTTCCTGTGCATCATTTCAACATAAAGAATTTCAAAGTAGGTTTCAAGGACATAATTCACATTACTGATTATTATGTAGACCTGACCTTTTCACTTGGCTGTTACTTGCCATTGTCAGACATTTGCCAATGTTTTTCAAGATGTCGTCTTTCCTTCTTGCTATTTGTCAGAAATTAAACATAGAGATTAAACTTAGATTAAATTTGTTTTCTCTTTACCAGACAAAATTCATTCTAATTCTATGTGAAATGAAAGGTTTTTTAAAAAATTCAATTTTCCTGCTTTTATTTTGAATTTTCAGGAGAGAAAGAGCAACCATCCCATTTTCAGCCACTCTCAAACTGTACAAATCCCCAACACATGATTTCTGCTCTAAGCATAATGACCATGTGTTACAAGCTGATGTGCCAATATGCCTTGTAGTGCAAATCACATAAAGCTGTATTGTAGCTGAAGGTCATGTCATAATTGTAGCTCTGTATTTTCTTCTTTAAAAAAAGTCTGAAACACCACAAACCTAAGAAATTAAAGGGGAAAAAACCCAAGAAAACAAACAAACAAACAAAAAATACCAGAAAACACACAAAAAACTACCCACCAAGATAAAACTTGTGTTAGAAGGTGCAAAAATTTTAGCTGGAAGAATCGAGCACTATTTGAAAGTCAGGAAATGACAGCTCACAGTTACCCTGTGGTATATCAACACATGATCACAGACTGCTTCACCAGGAGATCCCTCCACATTCTCTAGGAGGGACTGACACACAGCAGAGCACAGTCAAATCTTCTTGAATAATTACCTGGATGTTTCTTTGTTATTTTGTTAGATTATACAGGATAAAAACCAAACCTTGTTCACAACCATTGAACACAGGGTTGATGATTTGTACTGCAGGACAAAATCTGACATGAACACTTTACAAGTGTGGGTTAAATGCCAAAATGTTAACCCATTCAGGATCTGTGTCTGACCACCCAGTGACAGCAGAGGAATGGGGATGGTGTTGCAGATGAGCATCCAGGAAGTAGGATCAAAAGAGATGTATAAAACTAAGGCTGCATGTGTGTTGCAGATGTTACTGGAGTTTTGGGCTCCTGATCCCCTTGTTTGTTTGCTTTTAAAATATCTGTGGCTCTTGTCGGGCATGGGCAAGCCAATCGTAGTGGAGATATACACAACAGTTGCACCAGTTTCACCAAAACCAGTGAAATCTTGAGTCTGCATTTCAGATTAACAAAGAAAACTCGCCAAGTATGAGGATGAAAGAACTTTAACAAGGACAGAGATTTCTTGTTCCCTGTATAACTTCTTCAAGAAAACACTAAGTAGCCTTATCCTTTAGCTGCTGTATCTCAGCAGTATAAACTTGCAGGCAGAGAGTTATGTAGAAAAATTGTAACTGTAATTGCTATAAATTTGGACATTTTGAGAGCGGTTAAACTTATGTATGTTGAAAGGAAATTAAACCAGAACATTAAAAATTGGTTTTCTCATCTAGAAAAAATGTGCTTTTGGGTAAAAGAGCATGGATGCAGCCATTTTGAAACACACTGTAATATGCTGCTTCTACACATGGCTAGGAACAGAGAGATAAGGAAAGAGTGTAATAAATGTGATTATAAATACAAATTATTTTTTCCCACCTGTGTCCCTCAAATTTAGCATGTTTTTGGGTAATATGTATCAGATCATTGTGTTTAATGGCCTAAAATTGAACTTTGCTGACCAAGCCAAAGTGAAAAGACATAGAAGATTTTCTTCACTCCTCATCTGGACTCATTTTAAAGTCCAAAAACCTGGTATATTATATTATTTACATTGAACTATTATTTAACTTGAAATACTAATCCATGATTTTGATTCAGCATCTGTAAGAAAATGTCCTTGCTTGTAAACTTCAATCGGTTAGCATCATTCATTTATTTTTCTTAGCAATGTCATGTAGAACACATATATTTGGTGGTATGTGGTGGTATTGTATCTCCTCAAATGTTCTTTATGGCCTCATAACATTTGTGCAAGTCACACTAGAATATATACGACTACTCCAGCATTTACTGGCTCCTGAATTCATGCAACAAACCAGTTCTAGCTTCAAACTATAGCCATAAATGCAAATACAGTGGGTTTGTGCTCTAATATGCAATCACTAGGTAGAAATAAAGTTTTTCTACTGTTGTATCATGCCAAAGAACAAGGGAATTGATATGCAAATCCAACAACTTTTCAGATTGGATACTTCTGGTAGGCAATAAATGTACCAAAGGAAAACGCAATCCCCCAAAAAAAGAATTAAGTTATGATATCAAACTATATTTCTGCCACAGCAATAATTTTAGTAACAAACCATGTCCTTTCTACATTGTTCAAAGCACTGCCAAGGAAAAACAGGATCCACATTTACTTGTAGATCTGTTTTAGGAGTGATGCTTAGTACTGCTGGCATTGATATCCGTGGTTTAGCAGTGCTATTCTACTGCAGGGCTGTGGTTTGTACTTTGCACTGAGATCAGAAAGGGCACCTCTGGCACAAGAATGTCATTTTCCACGGCCAGACTTACCCTGCCTGGTACCTGCCCATGGCTCATTGTACTGTGGTCAGTAAAAGACAAAACAAGTCATTGGAAATTCCCTGTTAAAGAGACTATGGTGAGAAAAAACATTAACAGGAGATATGCAAATACTTCTTTTTTGAACTTGATGTTGTGGCTGAGCATATTGATTCCTCAGCTTGTTTCTGCTCTCCTTCTGCTTCTAATAACCATTTTCTGCGCAGTTGAAGTAAGTTTGACTGATAGCTTGTTCATCCAGGAGGATTTCATGAACCCCTTCTATACGACAAATTTGGTGTTGTTAACTTGAGTACAGGGTTTTCAGGAGGAAATAGCCTAAGACCATGCTGCAGGCACTTAACCATGTATTTAAATCCCATTCAGCAAAACACTAAGCCTATTTCTTTTGACGGAATGTAACCATAATTTTATAAGTTCATGGGACTTTTTTTTCTGAATAGGTACATATTCTTTAAATTATGTTAATTTAAATTTTGGAATTACATGATTAAATCCACAAAATAAAAGGAGGGTGTGGGGATAAGTTAATTTTTGTCTACTCTTTCTTTTTAGCTTGAATCAAGTTTAGCAAAAGTCATTCCAGAAAAATCTCCCTCAGATCATCTCACAAGAAATCTGCTAAACTGAGTGCTGACGAAATGTTCATAATAAAATGAAAAGAGAAAGAAAAAAACAGTATTAAGATGACACATCTATTTGAATCAAAGCAAAATTTCTGAAGACAAGCTAAGGGGATTTATTTAGCTTGTCCAGCTGATGGACAAAACTGCGGCACTGCAGCAATTCCTATGTATTTCTTTCTTTTTTGATTTACAATATAAATCACATAAATCATTCTTTGCCAGATATCAAACATCATATCATGCAGACAGTCCTTAGCTGAGGAAAACTGGCATCCGCTTGTCTGACTCCACAAGTAAGAGAAAGTATAAATAAAGCATAAATGATTAATTTAACCTTCCCTCCATGCCTCCCGTTAACAGCTCAAGGACCCACAGCACACTGTGCTCCTGTGATGTACCAGTGCGGTAGAGCCTTCAAGACTGTGGCTAACCCCTTTCCAAGTACAAACACCTGTAAAAACAAAATTAGCCCTGCCAATATGTCTAAGACGAAATGCTTTCCAGTAGGTTATAGATATAATATTCACCCCATTCAGGGGAATCCAAACAAAACACAAATGTCTTATTGGGGCAAGAGGATATTAAGAATAATGGACAGATTATATGATAGTTTATTGAAGGCAAAGGAAGAGACATTAGTCATAGTTTTGTTATAAAATGAGACTTAATCAAAGAGGAATGGGTTAGAGGTCATGTGTTCTATTTGTGCTATTATTATTTTTAAATCATTGAGACTTCCATGAGTGGCAAAAGAAATGATCCTGAACAGTAAAAAACAAGCCAGACCTCACTGGAGCACTTCAAGATGAGCCAAGAGAATCCACTGCACGAGCCCTGCTGGCTGTATGCTAATCTTCTTTTTATGTCTTTTTAACAAGGGGTGATTGGAATATATGATCACCTTTGCCAGAGAAGTTTGTCTCAACAAACCACTAAGCTGTCTGTGGTATTCTTAGTGACATGCAGCAACCTGAGCAGGATATAACTTATCACAGAAACAACATTGTTCTTTTATGCTGCTCCTTTTCATTTCATTATTTTTATTTTTTTTAAGTCAAACAAGAGAACTCTAATACGTCTGTTCAACTTCTAGTTTATTATGAATATTAGCTTACAGACACCTGGTTTTATGCTGAATGGCCAGGAAGAGAGGCTCAAGCCATTCTGTAAGACTGAACACTGGTTGATTTACTGTAATAACTGTACATTTACATGGACAATAAATTTTTAAAAATTGCAATCATAACTGCACCTATATATTTTGTATTCAGAACTAAAGTTTTGCATGATTAGGCCTTAGAGACATTGGTCAGGACAAAATTTGCAATATGCTTGTTTATGGATGAAAAGCTACTTCCTGTAATAACAGTATTAGAATTTTATTTTAAATCTAAGCCCATACAAAAATTTACAGCAGAAAATTGTTCAGAGCATTCAGATGACCTTAGGATATAATGTTTGTGAAAATGGCATTAACACTTAGAACAGAAGAAAAAAACACCTTTTTTTTCTTTTTGCAGTAGTGAAACCTCAATGACTTAAATGGACAAAGAATTGTACAAAGATCTCAAAATACTTGGTAGACATAAATTTTCATATCAAAACTAAATTTAAAGAGCAGATACTTACTTGTATACAGTGAAAAAAATATCTTGATATTTACCTTAGCTCTTAGCCCATGTAGTTTTCCCCCTAACATTTTAAAAATATCTGCATAATTTGCAATGGTTTTTATTTTACATAGACAACTTCCACAGCTAAACATCTTGGAAAGAAGACTGTTTCTTCTACTATGCAGTCTATATTTTTTCTTCAGTCCTTATGCTGTTATTCCAAGCTACTTTCCAAAGTAGCTGTAGCATACTTTTGTGTCAGAGATTTTAATTTATCCAGGCTCTCTTTGCTGCCCCCACTTTTTCTGCTAGCTAATTTCTGTATCATGAAAAATAAGGATTATTTAGTTGATTCGTTTTGGAGTCATATTCTTTGCTGCCTTACTTTTCTTTCTTTTCAGGATCAAAGTTGTTCAAGCTGTCTGCTCTTATCTGACACAGCCTAAAACCATCAGGCAGCTGAGTGCCACAAAGCACAAATCACCTATAAAGGAGCTCTGGGATCACTTCACAGGCAGGAGGTTACTGGGTTCCTCCAGTCTGTCCAGTCTTCTGTGGAGCTCCACTGGTCTCAGTCCAGGATTTCTTAGCCCACTGCACCAACTCAGCAGCACTTAAAACTCCATTTTCTTCAAGACTAATCTAAGCTAAGGCCCTTGTCTTTGACAGCACTGTTGTATTATGACAGATTTTCTGTTTTGTTCACTGTTGGAAAGGTTTTGGGTTTCAGCTAAGGAGGCAAGAAGCAAACTAAAAATCCTGTCACATTTGAGAGGATTTGACCTAACTGTTCCTTCTTTAACAATCCCAATCTATTGTCAAAGAACCATTTAGTTTGGAAAAGACCTTTAAAGTCATCGGGTTCAACAATTAACCTGACACTGCCAACTCCACCACTCCACCACTCCACCACTCCTAAGCCCCACATCTAGACAAGGTGATCTAGTTAAAATGGTAAGAATTATACTTTGCTTCAGGAAAGTATACTTCTTCAAGGAAAGAATTATCTTTGCTTCAGGATCTTGACATTTTTTTAAATTTTCACAACAATCCCTCAACAGCAGAGGTATATACATACATTTTTATACACCTATATAGGTTGTAGATATTTATAAGAAAAAGATATGAAAATAGTGTAGAATCAGAAAAGAGAAAAAAGGAAAGGAGAAGAGATTTTGAGGCAGGAAGCAGCAGCAGATGTCCATAAGGAGTAATGTCATTCATAAGGACTTTGCCTTTTGGAAGGACTAACATTAAAATCAAAACCAAACCAACTACTCAGAAACTGTCTTTTGACTTGGCTTCTTTGTCTCATTTAACTATTGTGTGTGTAGAGTATTTTATTTGTGGTTTTATGAATATGTGCATTACTTACAGATCATATGTGGCAGTCTGGGTACCAATACCTCAGGGCATTTATTGGCAGTGTGTAGGCAATTGATGTCCTATGTGAGGTCTATCTGAGTTCACAGTTGTGAAAATGTAAAACTGGGAAAACGTTTGGGAAACCTTTGCATTCTTATGGGCAATGTCTCCCATTCTCTTATTTCTGTAATTGCTTCCCTACCACTCCAATGAATCTAAAGAATCAGAGTTCAAAGAGTTGTGGAGTTACAAATGCTTTTTCTCAGTCCTCAGGGTAACAGTTTTGTCCTTCATCATTACTTCAATATTTTTTAAAATTTATTCCCCCAGTTTGTACTTTAACTTGTCTTTCATATAGGGGATGTTAGTGAGGCAAGAAAGCCTCTAACAGACATTTATTTCCCCAAGCCACAGATTATCGGGAGGGGACAGGAACCATTTAGCCTGTTACCAGGAGGAAGAGCATTTGGAATCAGCCAAAAGTTTCCTTTGGTTTGTCACCAGCTCCAGCATTTGAAGATGTAACACACCTCTGAGTGTATTCACCTCTGTCCTGTGGGGACCAGCTGAAGTGTTTCCTGTCAGGGTCCAGTATCAATAGCACTCTGAGGGGTCTCAGTGACCCATATAGCCTGTGCTCAAGTGGACAAGCAGCCAGATGGTCACACATTTCTGCATTCTTTCACCATGTTTTTCCAGCATTAGATATACATGGTGTCATCTTTGTCTTGCAGATCTAAAGGGAACAAAGCTCTTGAAGAGCAACTTACTTACATGGCAGGAATCAACACGGTGAATCTCAAAAAATTAAATTGATTGTCAAGGGCAAGAAAAATCAGGAAAGATTTCAGGGTTTTTTCTGGGTTTTAAACTCTTGTAAACCATAAGCATATAAGCTTATTGTTTACAAGTGCTTAAAACCATTGTCTTCACAGAGATAGAAACATTCACATTTATATGGTATGTGCTCAAAATAGTCATCTTAGACTGAGCAATCATTATAATCCTAATAGCTTGCAAACAAAATAAGTGCTATATTCTGGAGATCTTCAACATACCCAATATTTGTAAACAAGCTTGAATTTTGAGGACAAACTGTGAACTCCACTTAATGTCTCATAGTTCTTGAAAAGATTGAAATGTCAAAAGAGAGAGAGGGAGAGGGAGAGGGAGAGGGAGAGGGAGAGGGAGAGGGAGAGGGAGAGCAGGAGCTCAGACCACAGACACTGTCTACAAGCCATATCTTTTCTTTATGGGCTGCAGATTACCACAATTAACCCTTCAAAACTACAGTAGATTTCCCAGTGCTTAGAGAGAGCAGACCAGGCATATTCTGGTGCTGATCAGATGACGAGAAGTTAACCTCATAACCTCAGCCCCATCCTAATGTTGTTCAAAAATATGGAAAAGCACATGAAACTTTAAGTGCTACAAGTTCTGACTGTGTGGAAGATGACACTTTTACAGTGTCTTATATTTGAGTAAGAGGAATAGATGGAGAAAATACAGTTTAGGATCCTTAGACTAGGCAATAGTTTATGAAACAAGTATATAGTAGTATTTAACAGAGGGTAGCTTTTAATTACAGTGTCTAAGAGAAAATGTATGTAAATGTCAGCATGTGTCACTGACAAAGAAAATCATATATTTATCTGCTCTCTCCTATGACCAAATACACAAAACACACCCAAACCCCAGTGATTGGTAGATTCACTGGTGAACTTCATAGAGACTCCACCTAGCTTAGCTCTAGAATTGGCTAAACGAACTTCCCTACAGGATTTGGAGCCAGCTTTTGTGTCTTGGATTGTCTATCTGAGAACTGTAGATATGTAAGAAATAATTCAAGATGTTTAATTTTCATTTTTTTCAAGCAATGTTGCTTGTTTATTCCCAGGGATTCAGTTTAATTAGATATTGCTTAACTTCTCCTAATGGCCAGACATATTTCCAGTGTCAAGGTCTACAACAAGGGGGCAGATTGTAATCTAACTTGCTCACTCTTGTCCAACTCTTAATTCATAAATAACCAAAAACCTGAAAAAATATTTGTAGAAAAATGTCTGATAAAATATATTTGCAATTTCTTCTTTCCTCATGTCATGTTACAGCCACTCACCCTTTGCTCAGTACTGCTGAATGTATTTTATTAGCTAGAGCGTGTCTACATGTCAGTTTTTGAGGGTCTGAAATGCTTCACTAAAACCCTGCCACAGCACATTTGCCAAATATTGTAGATTCATTACAAAATTGAAGATATCCAAGCCTGAGACATTTCTCTCCTTTTTCTATCATCATCTATGGGCTCCTTTCATCTCCTTCCTCCTCCTCTGTGTTTCTCTACTCCTTTAATCTCTCCTCTGCTCTTCCTTTCCCCATCAGAACAGGAATGTGTGAACATTTATCTGTGTCTTTGCTAACATGAACATTCTTCCACCCTCTCTCCAACCATTTCCTACCACTTCATGAACAAAAAAACTCTCAGAAATTAACACATCTTATTATCACTCAAAATCTTCTCAGGCTAAAATTCAGAGCTGAATAAAACTCAGTGTTCTGAACACTGCATAGGGCCCAAGGTTTGGAAGTGCAGCAGTTTTCTAAATGAAACGGAGAACTGGAGAGAAATAAGTTAAAAGGACACAAGAAACCTCCCCACTTTGGCACAGCCTCTCTTTGACCTGGCTGTCTGGTATTTTGTAAATGTTTTCAATCAATTCCACATTTTATCGTGACCGCCCACATTACCTAGCTCCAATTTTGCTCTGAGCAGCAGTACATCTGTGCAACACAGCATGCTGAGGCCCAAGTATCTCTAATTAGGAACTTAACACCTCTGAAACGTTCCATATGGGCTCATCACAATTAGAACTCGCTGTTATTTCCACTGTGGCTGTGCTGGGCTGAGATGGCTTCATTGCGTGACCTGTAACTTCCAGGTGCCTGTCTTGGTTTTTGGCTTCCTCATGCACCGAAGTGCTTCTTACAGCATGATTATGTCCTTCTCTGCCCCTTCTAACCTGTTCAAAAAGGTTTTAAAACAGAATATTTTCTCTTCAACAGCTTGAACAACAATTGAAAAAGAATTACTTTAATTATGGAGATATACATATATACGTACATGTACAGACCAAAAATAAGGAAAAACATGACAAATAAAGACCGGATATATGCAGCAGTTATGGCAGAAGGTGCTTCTGTTCCTGTGCAGTTCTGCACCTGTCCCTCTATCCATGACCCTGTCCTCCCGCAGCTGCCCAGGGAGGTGTCCTGCCCGCAGCCCGAGCCACGGCTCCTGGCGCTGCAAAGCCGCCAAGCAGGGCCGCCGGCAGGTCTCTGGGAAAGCTGGCTGCACATCCCAATTCTGCGACAGAAACTTGGGAAAACTCCACTGCTTGTGGGTGACCACTAGAGGGAAATGTTGCTCTGTTAACGAGACTACTTTGGAGGAATTTTATTGCATTTTTATCTTTATTGTTATTTTTGTTTTGTTTTGTTTTGTTTTGAGGAAATAAGTAAAACATATGCTCTACCTTTTAATAATTTGTTCACGAAAATAATTTTTTAAAAGAAAACAATTTGGACTTAAATATTAATATTTTAAAAAGGGTAATATATTTAACAGAGTCCAATTAGAGTGAAATGAATTAAGCTTACTGTCCTAAGTGCCTTAATCTGTCCTTTCCCTCTAGTTAATGTCTGAACACCTTTTACTATCTGATTCGTTTTTCTTGCTGAAGGTTTAGAAAAGGAAAATAGTTTCAGTTTTCACTCTCTTCTGAATACAAAGGTTGAAACCTACTAAATACTCTTCTTTCTCATTTTCACAGGTAAAAGTGCTGTTATCCCAGGCAGAGAAAATTTCCATTAATTAAGTTACAGTTTTTTGATTTAGGACTACAGCCCTTGTCAAGTCATTAAGTAATAATTGAATCATACTGTAGTGATAAATCATACTGTGATGTTCCAGTGTATACAGTCATTAAGCACTTTGGAGTGTGTGACTTCCTGATATGATGTGTCTGCATTTTTAAATAAACACATGCCTGTATTCTCCTGTTGCTTGTGTACTGCAAGCACCTCCTGTTTGAGTGCCCTGAATAGTGAGACGAATTGGCTAAACTCTAACAGCATGGTCAGCAATAAAATGTCCAGAGAAAAGCAATAAAATAAGGCATCCCCAAAAATGTTGAAGATGTTAACAAAAGAGTTTCTTCACACGAAACATGAAGTTCAATCAGGAGATTGTAATGCAGTGTCTATATAAATAATTTTTTTAAGTGCAAGTGCTGAGAGTCAAGTATGTGGTAATACTTTTTGAAAAGTATGATTTGAAAATTATTCGAGGTGTTTCATAATGAGAAGTAGTTTTAATAACAAATTAGTATTCTTAAAGCATTCACATTCATTGAATTGCTTGAATCATGAGAAAAAGAACGAGTAAACATAACACAAGGGTAGGTAATTTCAAAGGATTTATGGTTTATTTTTGGGGGTTAATACTTATACATGTACTTTTTATATACTTATACTTTTTATTTTCTTTTTAGTTTGATCTTAAAAATAAAAATTTTGGGGGGTTTTTTGGGTTTTTTTTTTGTTTGTTTGGGGTTTTTTTGTTGTTTTTCCCACTCTGTAAGGGATTCATATAATTTCTGATCTCACTCAGACAGCAGCTCTAAATCATTCCTCCACAAACTATTTCTGAGCTTGCCTAATTGTACAATAAAACTGTCCTAGTTATGTTATGCCAAGCCACTGCCAGGTATAATGAGAAGTTCTGGATGTAACATCCACAACTTATGAAAGCCCAGATTTTGTTTGTTGCAGTATTTTGTGCCAGATTCATCCAAGATGCAATTGAATAAAATTTATGAAACTTGATGTTTACTAAGTAAATATTATAACAGACAGTAGTAAGTGTTGATCACTCAGTAACAACTAATGCTAGATGATGGAAACTGTTAATTATGGATTATAATGAAAAAAGATGGAGGATTTTTTTTCATATGATGAATAGTTCATCTTTGTTATTGGCTGAATGCACATTTAAAGTAATAGGCACATGAAATTGTTGCTTCTCACCTTGAAAATATTACTCCTGATTTCTATGATAAATACTTCAGTTTTAAGAACATGCAGGATTAGCCAGTCTTCTAGGAGAGATGGAGTGAAAAGGTAAATGTCAGCACAGGAATTTGTCCCATCAACCAAAGTTGCTTTTTGGATGGTTCCTCCTCTACTGCCCTGTGTGAGCCCTGGCCTTGGCTCAATCAGGCTCCCAGGTCCAGGGGACAGTCAGACCACACTGGTCCTTTTAAAAAGACAAAATAAATCTTTTCTGCAACATATTTGAGAAGGGTCAATGCCATGATTTTCATGGGCTTATTATTCACATTGCAGGTAGTTTCTGGAGAAAATCATACCAAAATAAGTGGCTCCATCACAGTGGGGGAGTTTGGTCTTTCATTTCCTGAGTTTGGATCTTAAATGCTTTTAGGCACTTATGTACCCTGGAGACACTTTTTACACTGTTCTGATGGGCACAGTACAAACACTGAAATCAACAAACAGATTGAACAGCAGTACTCTTAGTGTGTGTTATTTAAACTGCTATAAGGATAAAAAAACCTTCAATTTGTTCTGCAACAAAACTATACTGTTGCTAATCTTTTATTCTAATCAGTGTCACTTATTGCTTGTATTGGTCTGGTGTTTTACCATCTCTGTTAAAAAGAAAGCATAATTTTAAGTGCAAATTTGGTAGACTGCTTCTGATCTAAAGCTCAGCTATAGAGAGTATATATTTTGTAGCATGAAATCTAATTATATTCAACAATTTCTGTGAATAAAGTCATCTTACAGTCTTTATACAGCTGAGAACTCTGGAACACAGAGTGTATTTTGCTTATTCTTGGAACAGAAATAAGTCAACAAAGTATTACTTGATGCACAAGTAAAATTGGATGAATCACCTAAAAGCAGTAATAGGGACGGGGGGAAGTGACTTGCTGTTCATATAAATAGTATGACACAATATGCATTATCACAAGCTGATGTGTTCAGATATGTTCAAACATTCAGCCAAGCTGTTCCTTTCTACACATAATTCAGGCTAACATTTGAAAATGTTTGTGTTAACACGCTAATTCAAAAGGACCTTTCTATGACAGGTTGACCCAGACAGTCCATCAAGTCACTTATGGTTTGGTCTTCGTTAAGTCCATATCTGCATAAGCAGAAGAAATCACATTTTAATTGTTGTTGTAAATTAAGTTAAACAACTGAAAATAGATTCTTTCTATGTGAAAATATTAAAAAACTGGGGGGGAGGTTTTTTCTGACTTGGTATATTTGAGATAACAGAAATACATTATGCATAGCAATAAATTCTGAAGATTCTCAATTTACATTTTATCCATTCAATTATTTTCCCGCAAGACAGCCATCATTGTCTAAAAGCCTGGTGTTAGACAGCTGGAAATAAACTGAGAAGTAATATTATCGAAAGGAATATTTGGCTATGTTTTCAGTGGGCTGTTCATATTAGAAAACCCCCACATTTTCATTTTAGCTATAAAACGAGCTACTCTCAGCTCTTTTCCCTGGACATTGCAAAGCAGCCATCTAGAACATGCCTTGAGAGTGACAACTTTCTTCCATATATGGGTAACATTTTAATTTTCCCTAGACCGTATTTGAAGTCCTGTTATAAAATGTGTAGGGATCAAAATCCCTCCTTCTGAGCCAGAACATTAAGAGCCAAGTGTTTTAAAACTTAAGATGACCGAATGCCAGGCAGATTACGCACCTAAAGTTCCATGCAGATGTACTCCACAGGCAACATTTAAACTCTGTTTGGGTATGTCTGAGAGGTCGGAAGGAAATCTTTTGCCTGGAAGGAGAAACATGCAGAGTGCACCTACCTTCTGTATACCCATTCATAAGCTCTGTGTCTGGATATAAAGAAATAGGAATACATAAATCAATTATAGAGTCTAGTGGGGGGAAAAAAAAAAAACCAACAAAAAAAAACCCCAAAAAACAACACCCTTGCCTTAATTTCTCAAACCAAGGAGAAAAACTAACAGCTCAGGCTATTTCTATCTTCTCAATGAAAACCACTGTAGTGTAGATTACATAGGTACTAAAGTATAGTTTCTACATAGGAGTAATTGAAAAATTCAGCAGTTGCACAAATGACTACAAAAGAGGCCTTCCTCTCATAATAACATAAAATAATATTAATTCACTTCAAGTTAGAGAGCTCACATTCAAGGTGAGTCAGTTTGTGTGGCAGATGGGGTATTCATGGGAGTGAAAGACATACCCGATTCAAAATGGGTTGTAATGCTCTGTAATGGCTGGACTTCATTCAAAATAGACATTTCTCAAACACATATTCTTTAAACATTGTCTAAGTGTAATGTACAATAGTTTCCAGAAGATTTGTCTCAAATGTACTGAACAGATGCCCTTAATGAATTAAATGCACACCCATTAAGGAACTCAAGGATGGCATAATGTAATCGTAGTCCCTTGATAATGGACTTCCAATGCCTCTACAAAGAGGAGGAGCTGTTGGGATGGAGAAACATGTCTAAAATCTCTGAAAAAAAAGGAAATTATGGTCAGCAAACATCATGGACCTTGGACAGAAGACTGTTCCAACTCATGTAGGAAGTGTTAAAAGTGCAGCATTCTCCCCTTGAAAACTTCCAGTTTCAAGTTTCTTGATTTCACTAGGGTTGAAAAACTGAGTTTTCTCCTAACTTCAGTTGGTACATGAAATTTGTTTCAGGTAATTTGTTTCAGAAGTTACAAACAGGATCAGAGAGGTGACTATTGTGTCCCAACTCCTGAGTGAGGACTCCTAAGGCATTATCCCTTAATGATAATGATATAAAGAAAGATCATGTATTGCATTGGAAATCTAATATTTTTTTCTCCTTGCACCCAAAATGTTGCAGTGATAACTGAAATACCATTAATGTAACAAAAAGATGCCTGTCCCACAACATGGCAGCTGCTCAAGAAACGCAGCTACTGGGAAGACTGGTTAAAGAATTAAACAAAAAATAGTCTATAGCTTCAGGAAACCCTCATTATTATGGAGGGTCTGGAGCTCTCAGGGGAAGGACAATTCAACTTACAAACAGAACTTGACAGACACAAGAACAAATTTCTTCTGAGTCATGATGAGCTTAGGACAATGCAGTCATACTACAGTGAACCTTTGGAACATACCTTTCACAGAAATGTCAGATGAATTCTTTCTGTTCCCATGAACCAAGAGCTCCTGAAGGAGACATGTCAGACCTTTCTTCTCTCAAAGAAATTGATAATACCAGAATCCTAAACAACCTTTGCCTTTCTCAGTATTTATGAATCAGAAGTTTCTGTTTGCATTTCTCCACTTCTGGTACACTTTAATATCTATGGAGCAATAAATATTCACTTAATGACTACCACACTGCATCTAATCTCTGCATTTTGATAATTCATAGAGTGAGAGAAGTATTAAGAGCTTATTTGTGTAAGCTAGTCCTCTCCACCATTTCTTTTGCTGGCTTCCAACAAACCATAGGTCTGGATCTTACTGGGCACCAGTTTCTAGATGGTCCAATGCATATACCAGTAACAAGTAATCCCCTCTTCCATAACGCACTAACCCCTTTTTGAGTTCTCTTATGTTCTTGACCATTATAATGTCATGTGGTTGATTATACTCCTGTGTGAAAAGGATGCTTTTTCCTGGTTTAAGATTTTGAATTTATAAATTGTACTTCTGCAATTCTGCAGAGCTCTGTCATCTCTCTCCATCACAGATGAGAGATATGGAGGTTGTTCCATATGGATGCTATCTTGAACTGACTATATTTTACCACCATCAAAACCATCACCTTATGACATATGCACGTTTTTACTGGTGACTGAGCCAAAGAAAACTTGCTGACTTTCAGATTTTGGCATGAGCTTCTAAGACCAGCAATTTAAAAAGATATCTTTGAGCATATTTAGTAACTAAGATCAAGAGAAAACAAGTGTGACGCCATAATTTCTGTTTTACAAAGTATACACTACAGCTTAATTTTAAACACAGATTTTGATTTATGGCAAAAATTTAAAATTGTAAAAGCATTTTAGGAGCAAAATTCCTAGTGACTTTCAGTGAATATATGATCCAAAATCATCCAGGCACCTTTGAATAATTCACACATAAGCCCTAAAACTTGTATTGCAAAAAATTTAGGATCTTTTCAGCTGCAGGAAATTCTTCAACTCTTTTCCTAAAAATAGACTTGGTCTTGTGCAGGAGGAACTTTTCCCCAATAAAGTCTTCTAAAACATATCTAAAGTTAACATTTATTTGCAAGAATATTCAGAGAATCAACAGGTCTATTTTATATGTGTTCCATTATTTGCTTATTGGTGTTAACTGTCAATGAACATTATATTAATCTTTTTCTCTGTGTGTGTATATATGTATATTAAATATATAATTCATATGAATATTCCATAAAATCTGCAGTTTTTCCATTTTATCAACATATTCTTTGCAGAGATTTATGGCCATTGGGAATATAAGCATATCCCTAACATTGTCCATCTGTCCCTGTAAAGCAGCACAGGCAGAGTGCCAAATATGGGTTTTGGAGCAAAGAGTTGTTCTCCTCAAAATATTTCTGGAGACCCACTGTAACTATGAACCCTCAAAATGAAATCTCTCCTTGAAACTCCAGGGAGTGACACAGCTGCTAACACAAATGACACTGCCTGAGCACCCTCACCTGAGTGTGGCTCAGCAATTTGCTGGTCTGCAATAATGAGGACAGGCATGTGGGACTGGGACTTCATCATGCTCATGGAGACTTTGCCATGCTTGATTGAGCACTGCACAGCTTGATCAGTATAAAGAGCATCACTGAAGTTTCTGCTATGACTAATTACAAAATGCAGTTGAAACAAAGAAACCCAGTGACCCACGTAGCCGACTTTAAGTTGATATGTGGAACATACAGGGACCACAAGAATACTGATACCATTCCATGGGATACCTCGTCTTATCTGTCAAGAGAGAAGTCATGTAAAAAAAAAAAAAAAAAAAAAGCTTTGTTAATTTTAGACAGAACCAAGCTTGGGATGATCCAGAAAAGCAAGGTCATCATGTTGCTTTCTTTCAAAAGTTACCTCTGGGCTTTTATGAGATGACATTTAAATTCCATTGACATCCTAGCAGATACACTCTAATTTTTCAGTGTGCTGAGTGGCAGCAATTGTGGTGACCACTTGCTGCTTTGTGTTCCCAGGACAGTTTGCACTAAGGTGGTTGTGCAGCACAAGCAGCAATGGCTAATGCTCTCTGTCTGAGGACAGGCACAGACCAAAGACCCTGCATTGTCATTTGATCTCAGGGAATGCAGACTATTCCAGGACAGGAGCTCATGAATGCTCCATAAAATGGTGCCACAACTGGCCAAAATGTTGGATTTCTCTGAAGCAGTCTCTCTTGTGACACTGCTTTCACACTATCTCACAAACAGCCATACCCTGTCAGCAATAAGGTCTGCTTGCATGTTTCAAATCGTAACACTTAACCATTGTGAAAGTGTAAGCTAGCTGCAGACATCTGACTATCAACTCAGACAAACAAAATAGCACTTCAGTGATCTGCTGAGCTGTGCTGATTAGTTCAAAACATTTTTTTTAACCTTTCAAATAATTCTTCTACAAACTACTGCGAGCAACTTCCTCTCAAGTAATGTTTTCAACACATCACTCCAATGGCATTCACTCATATCAATAAAATTATCTTCTCTGCAGTAACTACAGATATTAAGGATTAAGAAGAGAGAGAAAAATGCAGGAACTAGACATGCATATGGAATAAAAAGCTCCTACCCACACATCTTTCCAGCAAGAAATAAAGGTATTTACTTTGGATGAAATCCCACTGGGGACCATCACATCCCACTTACACCTACCTTTTGCTATCTCTACTCTTCAGGAAGAGTGTCACAAGACACACAACAACACAACCCACAGCACTTACTGCTAAATGAGTTAGGACTGCAATTAAAAGCTGAGGAGACCAAATCGTCATAAGGTACGATTAATGTGTTCTAGCATCAATTACTGGTGGAAATGAAATGTAGAAGCTTCAGAGGAAAATGCTGATGCCTTTGGCACTGGTTTTGAAACTGGGTATTTCTGGTAGCTGACACTAGGCAAAATGTCCCCCCAAAAAACTAGGGCCTGGGAAACACTACCTGAACATGGTCACACCAGTAAATGGCAACTTCCATCTACCTGCCTAAAATCCACAGCAGAAATATGTGATAGACAATTTTTCTTCAGTGCTTTCAAACCTACAGGGAGTTCTGCAGAGGTAAAAATCTCCAGAGGAAAGACTGATCCTAGAAGTATTAATCCTTATGTTCACTGGCCTGAAATAGTTCCAAATGTTCCTGTACCTTGAATGGACACAATCCATGTACTTCTAGCATGTACTTTTTATTTAAAGCTGCAGTTCCTCAACTTGGTGAAACAAGCCTGCAATTCAAGCATGTTGGTGGCTCTACAGAAGTCAATGGGCCACACAGTTACACTGAATTAGATGTACCTGGTTAAACAGGCTGCTGAATGGGCTGAAGACATGAATAATGACCAACCTTTCAGAGACATTTCACTGCAACAATCAGCTTGAGCAGCAGCCATGGCCCCTGGCTCTAAGGTAATACAAACAGAAACAGTGAACAAGAAATGAGCCCCAAAATATCTGGGTCAACATTGAACAATGTAGTTTCAGGTACTCTAACAGGGACTTTCATTTTCATTATTATTATCGTATTTTGTGATATTAAATTATTTAAGTTTCCTAAACATGAAGTATATGTGGTATTGCTGCTGCTGGTCTCCTTCTAGACACATTTGAATGCAGGATCCATAGATACATCAGAGGGGTTCTCTTCTCCAAGCGTTCCAGTTCCTGAAAGTTTTGTTAAAATAAGCTTTTGAATAGAAGAGAGAGCATATTGATCCCACTCACACAGTGCAATGTTAACCTGACCGTTTGCTAGACACCAGTGAATCCGCATGGGATCCCAGCCTGCAGCATGAACTCTGCAGGAAACCAGGCTTCATTGCCACTGCCACTCACACAACTATTTATACTTCAGCTCTTTCATTCACACGTCGCAATAAACAGCTTTGCCATGACTCTTTCTTTCACATGGCTGTACTTGACCCTGTTCAAACACATGCACACATAAACACACACAGTTTGTGTGTAGAGTCCAGATCCCTTTTTCAATAAATAAATAGTTATAAAGATGTATGGGTGAAAACAACAAAAGAATCAGTGATACAGGACAAGAGCTGAAGATGTGCGCTGTGGACTGGATGTCTCAGCACACACCCTGTGGTGAGCTGTGTTGAAAACTGACTTCTTGCAAGCTTTTCCCCCACAAGTTACTGAGATTTAAATCCCTCAGTCTGATATAGCTTACTGTACTTGTGTTTATTTGTGCAGTGAGAAGTCTACAGAGGGAGTATAAAGAGTTGTCAGCTTCACGGAATGCCCTCTTAAAAAGCACATTCCTACCTGAACTGCCCTCCCAGAGCCAGCATCCCTGGAGGCCCCTTCTATTGTTGCAGTGTTAGTGTCATCACTCCATTAGAAGCTCACCGGAGGCTGTGTGCCTAATTCAGAGAGTGCACCTGTACAAGCATAGGAAGAATGATAATTCCTGGCTCTGCTTTGGTGTGAAGTACTTTTTTGTAAGACAAAACAAACTATTCATGCCACAATGAAAAATAGCTTCTGTTGTACCTGTCAAAGGATCAGTGGGTCTTTTCTAGTGAGTGAATGGGCATTGGCTGGTTTTTCTTAAGCCAATGGAAAAAAGAAAACAGTTCATGCAAGTAAATATATATTAACACAAGGCTATATTTTGCTGTACTTATGCCAGCTAAACAGTATTTTACAGAAGATATAAGCCGTGGTGCTTCAATGGAATATTTACAGAGAACAAGCTGAGGACACCATGAAATTATGTGTGTAAATAGAACTGAAGGCACTTCTGCACCTTTCCATCTCCATGGAGCTGAGGTCCCCACAGCTACTCAGGGCTCATGGCTTTTGTACTAGCCTTTTATGGCTTAGGGGGGACCCATGCCCCACTGCTGCTGTGTTTTGGATAAAAAGCAGTGTGTTTGAGACTGCCTGAATTGCATTTCAATCCCTGGTGTCCTACAGGGAAGGGCAGCTCCACATTCCATTGCAAAGACTGAGAATGAAGGTGATGAGACTGAGAACAGACTCCAGGCTAGTCAGTCCATTAGATTTATCTGTCAATAGGGCTGATAACATTTCTAATCCTAGTGCTCAGACAAATCTACAAGGTGATTCAGCTTGTTTCCAGTTAGGAAAATATAGGAGGCAATGAAATCAGGCATCTCTTTAATGCAACTTTGTTTACAAAGACGTTAAATCCCTTCTTCTCCAGGTTGCTCTGTGTACTTGTGCTGGATAGGCTGGTACTCTCCTTATGCCTTCTTCAGCTCCTCCCATGAATTCACAGAAAAAGTCTAGTAGAATGGGATTCACCTGCATATATATTATACAGGCCTTTGTTCTGAAAAATTGGGTGTTGTGAATGGATATTGCTAATTCAGCAGTGTTAAGGGCTCTCTATTTCAAGAAAAGAAGTCTTTTTAAAGCTATCTTTTTAAAGCTAGCTAGTTTCAGATAGAATTCTCAGCCAGATAATGCCTTAGAGACTCAAATGAGCATTGAGCAGACACTAAAATCTGGATTTCCTTTTGGATACTATATCTTATGGGGACATCCAGAGTGTTATCTCATTTATTGCAAAATGGCTGTAATATGCATAGCAAAACCCCTCTTCTAATAACCAGGATAACTTGTCTGACTGTATTTTAGTTGCAGTGTTATATAATCTCCTTATTTCCATACAGTAGGAAACCAAAGTAAAATGTTGGAATTCTAACTTCTGGTCAAAGATCTCGCAGCAGCTTCTCAAAAGGTGCAAATATTTGCCTAGATTATTGTATTTACAATTCCAAAAATATTTCTTCTGTTGAAGGTCTGTGTACAAGACACCACTCCAAACCATTTTTAAGGGAGTTTTGACATAAATGAAACTTTATGCTGGCATGGCAAGTGAAGTACTTGATTAATAAAGAGTTTCACTGTTTTCAAACACATATTCCATGCAGGCTCATTTGAAGAAAACCGCAAGTGGAGAATGCTTTACTGCTTCCAGTCACAAGGGGGTTGTGTATTTCAATCCTGCTTACACAGTCAGCTTACTTTGGAGCTCTGGTAGGAAAGAAACATGACCAGGAGAAATAATGCTACATTCAGTGACCCTGCCCTTAGAATCAATTGGCCTGATGGGAGAACTTTTTTTCTCTCTTTTGCTACTGTTTTCTTAGTTTTTAACCTTTTAATACTTAATATTTCTTGAAAGACCATCTTTAGAGAAATGTCTACTGTTCACAGACTAGAAGTACTGACTGAAATGGCCTTCTGACACTGTGAATGGGAAGGCGAGATATATCAGCTGTTGATGTATAAGCAATGTACATATTCATAGACTTCTAGAGATGTTTTGGGGTGATTTATTATTTTCTGATTTAAATATTGGTGTTTAAGTATACAGTTGAGATATTTATGTTACAGAGTGATTGGTCTTCAACCACAGTGACAAGTGAAAGAAGAGGACAATCAGGTCTAAAGAAATCTGCAGAGAATTCAAAAAGGCTTGAAAAATCTAGAACATAAAAAAAAAAATTATAGTAATTTTTAATAGGCTGTGGAGTCACCTGTTAGGCTTGGATTTCTGGCTGTAGCCCTGTCTCTAGGTATTTCAAAATCTGAACAAAGCTGTAGAACACTCTCTGTGGTTAAAGTGAAATGCAAAGCAATGATCATTAGTTTTTTACCCATCCCATAAACCCTTACAGGCAAAGAAGGAAAAGAACTGCTCCCGTCACTGGTGCTGCTTCCTGGCTGGCTGGCACGTAGACAAGATGGATTAGCTGGTGATGATCACTGACTGCTGGTGAAGCTGCCATTACCTATAGGGTATATTTAAAGTGACGATTTGCAACGGTGTTTTAAAAAACAGCTTTTAACTTTGTGCGCACACAGTAGCACTGATAACCTTTTTGTCCAAAGACAAACATTAAGCACGGTTTGTTATGGCAAGGTAAGAATCTTGCTGCCTGTCCAAGCTTCATGAACAAAACAAGTCTGCTCTTACAAGTGCTCCTGGTTTTGCTTCAGCCTCCCAGCCACATGCTGAAAGTCTGGGCAACTGTGCCCTTTGTCTTCGTACATGAAAACAGGACAGATAAATGCAGTCATGCCTCGTCCTGTCATACAGCTGTTCTACGCTTCTTTCAGCAAGGGCTAAAGCTCTTAAGTCAAGATTCAAAAGCAGAGAGCCTTCCCCTCTTAAACTAAGCAACCACTTGATATGTCTGAATCACAGTAAGCATACTGAAGCAAACTGGTTACAAGCAATGACTAATTTCTGCTTTCAACTTCCTCTCTTTCTCAGTGTTCTCAAGTATTTACTGTTCCCCACAGTGATAACTTGTTTCTTTAGAAATGAATCATTACCACTGAATTTGTCTCAAAAGACCATAGTTACAATGCACATTCTTTCTACTTTCAGGTGTTCTTCTGAACCACAGTGCTCCAGAGACAGATCCATAATAAAATAAAAAGTAAAAAGAAAAAGAAAAAAATATGATAGGTTTGTGTTTGAATACATAGATATGTTTTCACAATTTCTATGATTTAAGTTCTAAAATAGAAGAGTCTGACCAAGTATAGGCCAAATTTTAGCTATTTCAGTTTTGGGGGACTTACTTACTAGAGCTTTAACTGATTGGTTCTTGGGAATGACTACACCATTTCTAGGTAAGGTATACAACAGTAACATCAGTTTTGACTTCAAACACCTTTTCTAACCTTCTCCACATGGCAGTACTTCAGAGGACAAGGTATTATGATCATCATTAAAACATACCAGCTAAATGACAGAAACTGCCCATATCCAGCCTATCATAAAGCAAATCAAACCTGCAGAGGGATGCTTCTCTACTCTTATTTCAGTCAAACACACACCATTATTACATCTAGTCAGTGGCAGGAGCTTTATTTCAATGATTAAAGCTTTTTCTTCCTATTTTGTCTACCTCTTACTGCTACTGGGTTTTCCCTGTCAAAAATCTTTTTACTCAACACTTGTGGGATTGCATCTGGGTGCTGCTTCAGCTTTGGGCCTCCTCATGCAAGACAGATGTTGATAGCCTAGGAAACATTCAGCAGAAAAGAGCCACGATGGTGGACACTTGCTCCAGGAGGAGAGGTTGGAGAGACAGGGTTGTTCATCATGGAGAAGGGGCAGTATCAGGGAGTCCCAGCAGCAGCCCCTACCAGTGCCCACAGGGAGGTTTCCAGGAGATGGAGCCAGCTGGGGAAAAAACAGAGGTCATAAGATGAATGAGGACAGGTTCAGACTTAATGAAAGGAAAAAGATTTCCACGTGAGTGCAGCTAGGTAGTGGAGAAGGTTGCTCAGAGAAGCTGTGTAGCCCCTACCTTTAGGAGTTTTCAAGACCCATCTGGTACTGCCCTGAGCAGTCTGCCTGAGCATGAGCTGATCCTGCTTTGAGCAGAAGGTTGGACTGGACACCTGCCAAAGACCCTTCCTTTGACTCTGTGTGTCTGAGTCAGCCCTGCAAATTTAACTCTCTGGTTTGAGGTTAAATTCACAGTTATCTGCCAAGTGAAACTCAGCACGTTTGATAAAGGAAGCATGAGAATACAATTAACACAGAACCTCATCATGCTCTTGTTTCTGAGATACTCTTCAGACTATCATTTTTGAAATGTGGACTTTGGAAAATCTGAATAAGTCTGAAATAATATGCATGAAGTCACATGTACTCTTATTTAAGGGACAGTTCTTTCTTGGAAGTTTTCCTATGAAAATATCATTTCAATCTAGTATTTTGCATAAATGAAATTCCCTCTTTATAAGAAAAATTATTCAGGACAGAACAGGAAAATGCCTATCTTCCTTTTTTTCCTCTTTTTTGTGTGATCAAAATACTTCTCAATCACATTCTCCTTTGAATGTTGGGAAAATCAAAGTAAATGTCATTCAGAAGATTAGGTATCTTAGGGTTGTAATCAGCTTGCATGATTTTGCATGACCTAAGGTGGATTATGTGGTCACTTTGTTTTGCATGAGTACTTTAAAACCAGATGTGTATTGCTGAGTCACCTCTGATACAGCAGCAGAGTTATGCATTCCACAAAACAAATTATCAGCATCTATAATTATATTTTCTAAAACCTAAGATAAGCAGCTGAAACCAGGAAAGGAAAACTTGTGTAGCTTCTGCTAGACATAGGAGGTTATCCTCATGCTGATTCACACATATAACTCTCAGCTTAGCAGAGCACTGGCTTTGATAAAAGAAAAAGTATCAGCTGAGGTCACATAGCCAATATTAGCTTATATAATCTGAAATCATATAAAAGACCTGTAAGAGATTTCAGAAAGCAGTATCAATTGTAGCTGTCCCATTTTCTGGCAGATGTTTATATACCCTTTCAGAAAAACTGTTAATAGGCATTGTTTCATCTCCTAAGCAACATTTTTCAGTATTTCAATGTCTTTACCAGTGACAAGTTTTTCTTGATATATCTCTTAAGGTTGTGTTGCAATTTAGTGTGTTTTTTTGTCTTACCCACACCAAACATGCAGCAGACTTGAATCACTTTCTCTTTATAGCAGTCATTTTTATTCCAATACCCCCTTCTATCTACCCTCAGCTTTATCTTCCCATTTTAAAGCATTCCTAATTCCTTCCACATTTCCTATTACTAGTTATAGAATGATGGAGTGTTTTGTGTTGGAAGGAACTTTAAATATGCTCTAGTTCCAATCCCCCTTCCATGGGTGGGGACACGTCCCACTAGACCAGGTTGCTCCAAGCCGCATCCAACCTGGCCTCAAACATTGTCTTAATATTTGACTTTGAATTTTTCAAGAATGATGTCTTTTCACATGACCTCTTTCAACATCACACTTCATTAGAAGACCCCACAGGCCCTATTTTGTTTTAACAATTAGTCAGAATAAATGATCATCAAAGTTCCAATAGAAAGGACAGAGTCATGAAACTGCAATGGAAAAATTATAGTTTCTTCTTTTGTTTCTTTTCTAATATTAGAGATATATCATTCTAATTTTCTTCTGACTTCAAGGGTAGTATTTGCTATGGAATATCATCTGGGAACAAAATTAGATTTCTAGAATCATACAGTGGCAAAGTGTTGTGGAATACCTACAGGGTGGTATTTATGTCTTTGCAGAGAATGAAAACGTACCCTGGTTTCTAATAATTTGTTCTTGCTCATGTGAATTTTCATCCAAGAAAACAGAGATAGCAAATTATTTTTTACGTTTAATACAAAGTATAGATCTATATGTATGTATCTATGTATATAGTCTTGAATATATATGTATACACACATATGTATATAGATGTATATATCTAGTCATGAATAAGAAACTGTTGAGAAAGAACAAAAATTAAGGCTCAGAAGAACAAAATAAGTGAATTGACAAGTCTATGAAGTCAGGTTTTCATTGTTTCACAGATCAGGTGTCAACTCAGGATTTAGAAGAAGGATTTAGCCAAAAATAATTTCCAAGCATAACTCTGCCACTTCAGAAACAGAGCTGTGCAAATAATTACTATTGATCTGCTGATATTTCAGCTGTGGAGTCCTAAAGTTTTAACTTAGAAGTTAAATACCACATCAATATTCAAGTGGATATATGAGATTTTTTATACCTTCCTTCAGACCACCCAGGTATAGATAGAATGATGAGTAAAGCATGCATAGCTCATAGATGAAAGAAAAAAAACCCTCAGAATGACCATTAACTCACAGATTAAGACTCTCCTCAGGGAGGAATTCCACTTGCAAAATTTGACATTTCAAACAAATGGAAAGAGGCTTGTTCCTAAGACATTTATTCTATCATGCATACAGCTCACAGGTCTGAAGAAGAAATGCTTTTCTGACTAACCTGAAAAAACAATTGGAGTCAGAGGCTCCTCAGTCAAAATAACAGCCACCATTCATGAACACGCATTTTCCACTGGAAATCGTTTGGTTTGTATAGTCTGAGATAGCAACACCAGCATGTCACTTCCTTGAACCTGGGAGACATTATTTAGGAGGATAAGTATGCCTGCACAAAATAAACTGTTTGTGTCTCAATTTATGGCAAGATTTATCCTCCAATCGCGAAGCAGCAGGGCATTGACTAGAACGGTCACAAAATTTTCCTCACCTTAGGAAAAGAAACCTTTTTAGAGCACTTAGCATCTTCTCCAACGAGATTATACTTCTTCCTTTGTCTTTCTGATTCTCTGGTTTTAGTTGTCCATAGGAAGATGAGTTGAACCAGGGTTTCTGGATGACCACAGCTGCACAGCTGGTGAACAAACAGATGTTCTTGATCAAACAAAATGTCCTTCTCTAACAGCTTGGAAACTACCACTACTGCTTAAACTATGCCACATAAAATAAAAATCTCTTAAACCATATATACCTCAACTATTCAGTAAATATTAAGTATAAAAACAAAAACAAGAGGTCTACCATATGTGGACCACTCAGCATTTATTATTAGATAACTTGTAGTGGGATTTAAAAGTCATTTATAAAAGCAAGGGCAAGGGAAAGCACTAGGTTGAGAACAGGGATTTAGACTGAGAAATACTGAGCTTTGTAACAAAGCCTCAGGCACTCTCTCACCAAACAGACACATTGAAACTCCCTCATACAACCCATGTGGAGAGCAAAGTGCCTCAGCAGCCACCAGACTCAGGAGCCATTCTAATATGTCTGTTAAACTGGGGACTGTGGCAAGCAAGGGGAGAGAAAGAAAACTATTAGTACAGTATATGCTTAAAATGGACACTGAGCAACTCATGGCTTTCCAAAGTGATAGTGCAAGATTCCTTCAGAAAAGCTGGACTAGGGGCTCGCTATTAATAGATACTTCAGGCTATGTAAAGTAAGAGGGAGCTACATGAAGGGTATTCACAGGGATGTCACTTGAAAGTTGAATAGTAATACATAAAGAAACTCGGAGTGTCCTGTCTATGTTGCCTGCAAGATTCACTTGTAATTTTAGTCCTTAATTTATAAAATTTGTGTTCAAATGCTAATATTTCTTGTCTGATTTCACGTATGAACTGTTGTTTTTAGCTGATTGTTTCACATGAGACATTTGTTTTCCATGTTTTGTGACATGTTTTGTATTGAATCACATAGCAGAGTTCAATCACCTGGTTGGACATAGCTGTTATAACCTGGTCTGATATAAATGTCATTAAAATTAAACACTTTAATCCGTGTGACTTTAAGAGTTGCTGAGGTATCAATCTCCTTGCCAATGCAGAGTGAATTTCACCTGACCTGACTTCAACTGTTGCCCAAAGTCTGAATAACAAATTCAAGCTACCTCAATGAAAAGATGCCTTTGAATTCAGAAAATTAATTTTAAACAGATTTTACATGCTCCCACTAGTTCAAATCTTATTTTTACCTTAGAAACTCACTTTTAAGAAAAACAGCTATAGGAGTGTTTAATAGATAAAGTGAAGCTCAGAAAAAAAAAAAAAGTCAAGAACTCCAGTAACATCATGTGCCTGGGAAGTAATCTTGAGCACCATTAAGAAGACAACACTGCAACTTAACCCAACAGGGATAAAGGGGGGAAAAAAAGAACAGTGAAAGACAAGAATAATTTAATTTGTTATCACACCAAGATTAGTCCCAGACCTGGATGTCAGATTATCCAGAGTGAGAGTCAAGCACTGCAGCATATTGTAAATCAAACTAATCTTATAAAGTACTATGGAATAACCATAAATTACTGAAAGCCTGCAAAGAGTCACCTCATGAACTGCAAAGAGGTCTTTTAATTTTGTTTTGGTTTTGTATCTAAATTTCATTCCTTTCATGTCCTGTCTTGTTTTGTTCTATTTTGTTTTAAGCTCTGAAAAAGAAAAAAGCCAGAATTTAACTTCTGTACTTCACAAAGCCTGTGACCTGTCATACCTGGCCTGAGGATGACAACCCAGCATCACAGGAGAAGGGCTGCCAAATACAGCAATACTCCATTGCTGTTTGTAAAGATAGTTTATGACAGATCTAACAGATTTAGGTGAATGCTGTGTCCTGCAAGCCAGAAGAATGTCACAGAATTATTTTTGTCTCAGAAGTTAATTAACTTTCTTTATCCTGATACTTGTAGCCAGCAAGCAGCCAGCACACTACACAGTCACACTGAATGTGGGGCTTTAGAAGCTTCTCACATCAAACATAATTTGACATAATTTCAGGATATAGTTGCTTTTTTGAAGATATTTTATCTAAAATATCTTAATAGTTACCTGGTTCCAGTCTCTCAGCTGCTGTGTGTGCAGTGCTCTCTGCCTTATCCTTTCCTCCACTGAATCTCAATGCTGATGAGTAGGAGGAGGCTGAATGTGCCCTCAGACAACAGCAGATGGAGGCATGAGCAGGCAACATGCTCAAAGGCAGTCCTGCTGCTCAGAGGGACACAGCCAGGCTAGAGAAATGGCTTCAAGACAAGAACTTCATAAAATTCAACCAGGACAAACACAACATCCTACACATGAAAGGGACTGGCACCCCTGCACCAGGACAGGCTGAGGTGTGACTGGCTGGGGAGCAGTCCTGCTAAAAAAAACTGGGAATCCTGGGGGCAGTAGATATACAACAGCAGCAATGCCAAAAATATGCAGGACTCTATCAATTGGGTCACAGTGAGCAGAAGGATTATCCCTGTTCAGTCAGTGCTTACCAGGTTGTGCCTCAGCACTGCTTTCAGTAATGGCTTCCTTAATACACCAAAGGAATCCCTAGGATGTGTTCAGGAAAAGAGAACCATGATGGGAGGGGGCTGGAGCAGGAACACTTGACCTGAGTTGGGCTTGTTCAGCCTGGGGGACCCAAGAGCAGCACAGTTCCCGAGACACCACCAGGGAGAAGGAGTCAGGCTCCTTATGGAGGTGCAAAGCTAAGGAACAACAGACAGAGGTCATAAGTAATGTTGATCTTAGCCTTTCCTTTCATAAACTTTTGTGACTTAGTGTCAAGGGACTTCAAGTCTAATCCACTTTCCTTTGTTTTGCTAAGACTATCCAAGATCCTGACATTTTCCTAGTCCTTATGTCCCTTTGATCAGATACTGGCTCTTACAAACCTGAAGTCTTTAGCAGTCATCCTACCTTCCCATAGCGTGGTTCCCTTTGGCTAAGACCCAAGGTAAATTTCCAAATCACTCTTTGCAACTTATTGCCCCCTGTTAATTGCCTATTAAAGATATATTCTCTTCTGCATGTGGTGTTGTTGCATACGTGACTGTATTTGAAAGCTTCTTTTTCCTTAAATGCCTCCTCTTCAGACCCATGGAAGAATTTTCTTACAACAGATAATAAAAAGTCAATCACCCTTAAAATAAGCCTCCTTTCTTTCCCCCAACATAAATTGCACGTTCATGCTTTGCTTAGTTACTTAACCTCCTCTCCTCTGAGTTTGTTTACCACTCTTACAGCTTTTCCTGTTTACTCCTCAGGCTCTTAGACTTTAAGAAAAAACTTCCTAGTTACTTAATTTGCCTTCTACTCAGGTTTGATTTGGGGTTTTCATACTATGCCTTGAAACCACTTGGAAAGAAAAAACATAAACTCAATTTCAAATTTTAAACTAATTGCTTTTTCTTTGAGACAAAATCTTACATGAGGGTTTTGGGGCTTTTTTTCCCTATTAATAGGCATGGATCTAGCCCTTGTTTAAAAATAAAACAATTCAAGTAGTGATAAAAAGAAAGGTGTTTTGTGAAACTAGAATCCATTAGTATGTCCTAAACCTAAACTCAGTTTTGAGAAAAGCCACTGAAAGGTTTAGATACGAGTAAAAGCAGTGCCACGACTCAATCAATTTGGATTTAACTCTTAAATCTACTGCTTTTAATAGCAGCAGCCATAAGGGAGAAGGTTAAGCTATTATAAAATATACATCTGGGGATTAAACTACTCACTAACGTCTCCATGTTAATTATACAAATAGCTCAATAGAAGTCCTTTTGGTCAGGCACATTCAGTGCTCTGGAGGTAAAACCACTTAGGTATTATTGCAGCAGGCTTTATAGCAATCGTAATGTAATGGAAGCTTGCTCCCTTCATTAATTCAAGTTATGACTTTTTCTAGATGGCTTACAGGTAAGTGGTGATATCAGTGTGGCTGTGCCACAAGCATATGCACTTCAGGAATTAGGAAAAAATATCGCCACTCACCCCCAAAGGAAATTTTGCAATTTCCTTTTAAGCTGTTGTACTGCAACCTCACAGCAGCATTGCTCCTTTTTTTTGTCCAGTTCAGCTTTCTGTCTGGGTTGTGAGATCTTGGCTGAGTAGAAGAAAGGTGGCCACTTCTGCATGAAAATGAGTGGGTTTTGCTGATCGCTGAAATGTCGACTTTGCTCAGGAACGTGAGAGTTTATATTTCCTAGGTAATGGGCACCAAAACCCCTGAAAACTGGGATAAAATTATATGCAACTTTTATGGCACAGGCCTATGAAGCCATTTATAAAAATAAGCTCAGTTTTATATGATTGGTAACAAAAATACATAAAAATGTTGTTTGCCCCATATATTGGGAAATATCCTGTCTTGGCACTCTGCAGCTGGTGAGTCATAATTTTACAGTTTTTACTAAAATAAAAATGAAATTAAAAAGTCCACATTTTCAAAGAAGTACAGAAACATAATATTTATAGAAGATCATAAACAAGTACTCTGTTAATAGCTGTTGAACTTTGTTTAAAGAATAACAGACTAACATTTCCAAAGTACTCTTTTCTGAGATTGAACAGGATTTTATTCAAACTGTTGCGGTAACTAATGAAAAACAAATGAGATTTCCAAACAGTTTTGACTGTTAGGGGTGTGATGGCAATATCATTGCTTTTTGCACTTACAGCTGCTGCTTACACTGAAACTACCTATTTAAAACATAGTGTCATTTTATACTTGAACTCTTGATCTGCAATACTGAAGGGCCAGGCATATTGAAGCCAGACTGGAATCAGTCTGATGCAACCCCAATTTTGTCTTTGTGCATGAAGGCTCTTTGGCTTCCAAATTTACTTAAAACTACTGCCAGCTCTTGCATAAAAAGTATCATGATGTTCTTGAGAGGCTGATGCTCTCAGCAAATACAGCCAGAGTGCTTCTTGTGCTTGTCTAGTGCTGGATGAGGATCTGGGCACAGACTGTGTGACTCTCCAAGTACCAAAAGCCATTGGTGCCTCATGGACATTCAGTAGAAGAGGCCCGATTCATCAGAGAGAAAAAGATTCCAGCAGCTGAACGAAACCTTTTGTAAAACATTTCACTAATATACCTGAACAGAAATCAAAATCAAACTGGAAAGTTTATAAAAGCCAAAATTTTCATTTTGCTACTAAAGTCAGAAATTTCCCCAAAATCACCACATTCTGCCTATTGTTAACTTCAATAACATTCCGAATTGTTAAATTCAAACAGAGTTTAGCAATTTCCACATATAAATATATTTTATGTAGCTCACTATAAAAAAAATACTGAATATATTTGCAAACACAAAAAAAAATTCAGGTGGAAAACATCTATAGCTGCTGCCACATCATCTATATCATGAAAGGCATACAGAGAAAAGTGTGAATATTGATGAGCTGAAGAAATTGATCTCCTCCTGTTATCTCTGTATTATTAAATTCCTGGGTAGTTTATTTTTCATGCAGACAGATTTGCTAAGAGTCCAGATTTTTTTACTCAAATGGATGTAACAGAAAATGCCTTCATGAATTATAAACTATTATAATTGTTGGTCTCCATTTTACAGCTCAGACATCATTAAGAAATCACATTATTCTGAATCCTGAATTTCCGACACTTCAGAAAAGTGGACAAGCCACTGCTTAAGAAGAGTTAAATTCTTTGATATTGAATCCAGTAGAAATTTATCACTCACATTAATGAAGTCAAATTTCACCTATGAGTTTGTTTCCTTTTTAAAAAAAGAACAACTAACACACCAGCAACAAAAAGAAAGTTAAAAAAACACACAAGAAAGGAAAAAAGGAGTAGAAGTGGAAAACAAATACCAAACTCAACTCATCTAAGACACTTTAAATGTTTTAGATGAAGGTCAGGAGACAAACATCAAAGGTTGTTGGAAAGACAAGTGATCCCTGAGATTAACAGGGCTAATGTATCCTGGCTGTGTCCATTAAAGCTGCAGTAGGGAATTACCAAGCTCGTACTATGCTCTTCTTATATTATTCTGCAAATTAAGGCACATTTAGATTTCATTAGTTCCATTGCAGGTGACACTTGATCCTTCCAGGTTCTCAAGTCCATCTTTGCCTTGATTTATATTTGCCATAAATATTTTGAAGTAGGGCAGATGTGACCACATAGACCCTCACTACTATTTAGATGGGGGCTGCATCTACTGCTGGAGACAGATGTGCTCAATAGGAAAATAATCTCAGTCATGTTACTGTACTGAACCTTGACATACTCCAAAGATTTTTGAAACACCTGCTCTGCATAGCTCCGAGCAAACCTATATTAAAAAAAAACACACAGAAAGCACATAGAGGAAAGGCTAAAAGACAGTTACTTTACCCCTCCTTGGATACTAACAGTGAGGAAAGTGTTCAGCAGAACATGAAGTATATTCATGGCTCAAGTTTTTAAGCATGTTTTTCCTCCATGTTGCATCTGAATTTCCATTTAACCATTCAGGATGAAAAAATAATGATAACTTAGAAGAATTAGAGGATGCAATTAGCCTGTCCTGCTACAGCCTACTGAATATTTTGATGATAGAATTTTAATACCAATTGAATAGTGTATTTGTATGTAAGGGAGCTAAACTCAAAGTCTAGTCCAAATTGTAGCCAGGCTTATTACTTGAGTTATACTTGTGGACATGCTGCATACAGAAACGACTCTGTGAAACACCTAAGGCAAAGAAATCCTGCTTTATAGTGCACATAATCGGGAAAGTAAGGAAAGAAAATTTAAACTGTTATTTAAACAACTCTCATTCCAATTACTACTTTCCTCTCTGTCAGGGCCAATTATTCTCACTTGAGACATGACTAGCATTTCTAGAGGGTTTTTTTACAATGTATAGAGCGTCACACAGTCACTTTGAAAAGCCTGAAAAATAAATTAAACTACACAGGAAAAGGAGACTTACTAAACTTAAAGATATCCTCTTATTTTGTCATACTGAGGTGTATTAAAATACAGAAGGACTTTACAAGCAGTAAAGTGTTTTGGACATGCATTTACATTTGCCCCTTAAAGTAACAGAGAGAAAATTGAAAACCAGAGCATTTCTTCACCAGCATGTATGGCAGATAAGAAAGCAAGTCCAGGAATATTTTCTTTCTTGTTCAGAACAAAATAAAAGTTAAAATATAGGTACTGGTTATGAAATGAATATGACATGTTAATTATAGCGTCAGACTACTGACAGTCTAGAAGGCTCCATTACTCTTGCCATGAACAAATAAATGGAAAACAAAAAGAGGTGAGCATTCAAAACTTGAGACTGTATTTTTGACCTTATTTATATGAGAACAGGTTAATTTTTTCTTAACATGACAAAAACAATTAAAAATTTGGCTTGATTCAAGACTTACCAAAGAGGAGGGGATTTGCCTCTTGGATAGCAGATCAGGAACTCCTCACTGGTTGCCCACAGCTTTCTTATTTGCTTGGTACTAATTCTAACCAAGTAGAATAGAAAATTCCCAAAACCATATGTACCTGGAGATCTTGTTTTGCTCTAAGTCTCCCACTTGTCTGACTCACACAGACCAGAGCTGCATAAATGAACCTGTGTTCCAAAGGACTCCTTCATCACACTCCATCCTGCAGGCAAGAAACACAGCAGGAATGGAGACCTAAAATATTTTATTTTAATGAATAAAAAACACTGACTTGATACTTGTCACTGTTTTGCCTGAAGGCTTCACAAATATTTTGCTCATAGCTCATTCATTTGCATTATTATTGGAAGCACTGTCATTCATGAATTGGATATCTGCTTTTACATCTACCCTCACAGATATAGAAAAGTTGTGTAATCAGTAGAATTTCATGCAAAATACTGATTTTATTTCTTGAATAGTGTTTTCCTTCTTTTTCCTAGATATTCCCATCTCTTTTACTACTTTCTTCAGTATCTATCCCAATACAAGTCGAGGTGCCAGCACTGTTGATAAGTCAGGTCGGAAAAAACCCTCCTGGGGGTTTCAGAAAAATTCTGGCTGTGGAAAGCTAACAGCTTGGACTGTGACTTTCCCTGCAAGATGTACCTGCATTCATACACTTCATAATGTATTTTTATTATACTAGCTCAGGAAAATTGCAACTAGTTACATCCATACTTTGTCAGATTAAGCTCAGTGCATGTGCCTCAGAGTCTTGACTGTGTCATATTCACCTTAATGTCCTGTGCATTTGCTGCCTCAATTTAACTAACCCTAAATTTCTAATTTTCCTACTAAATTTCTCATGCATAACACCAGAACTGGTTTCATAGACCTTCATCCATACAGTTAATCAGAAATAAGAAACCAAGTGCAAAACTTAGAAAAAAATGTTTTCATCTGAAATTCATCCCAGACTGAAATTTTTAAAAATAAATAAAACACAGAAATAAAGAATATGAAAATCTGTGGTAAGATAAGGAATTGAAAAGTTACTCTTACATTTAGACATTAAAATTGGTTGGTTTAGGAAGCCAAATTACCCCATGAGAAAATGAAGTCATAGGATTATTTCACAAGCAAAGAAATGTGCAGTAATCCTGCTACCTTTTGCATAGGGCTAATGTATTTGACCTCATGGCAATACAGTCCCTTTCTGAGGTGGCTGCTTGCCTGTGTACAATTGACCTCAGGTGGTAACTTTATGATTTTGTCTAAAATTCCTTTCTTCAGCTGATTTCACCTGCGTGTCAGTTTCATGTAATGGATTCTTATTAATGACAGGTGACACTTCTACATCCACCTGATTTCAAAACCCAGCTCATATATATGCTGTCATTACCTTTCACTGAGGTCCACATCTGAATATATTAGTCATTTTCCTCCTCATTTTTCATATCTACAAAGGTCCAGATTACTTTCAGACTCCACATACTGGAGGAAGGATTTTTTCTTTTCCAAAGGAATGCTCACAGGAAAGGCCCAGCTGTCGGCTCATCTTGGCTGCTGCAGAACCCATGGTTTGGAATTCCTCCCACTTCTCAGTCTGGCAGGTACTGGGCTTGCAGGGCTGAAACTAATGACAGCTTTATCTCCATAACAGAGGTAAGGAAAGCAGAGTGTACAAGTGCATAATTCAATTTTTAGAAAGAATTGTACCAAAACTGGGGTATAGTTCTAATATTTTTCACTACAAGATAAGAGAGAAGACATGGAAATATGCTTTATTAATCTCACAGCTATTTTTGGAAGGGAGAATATACATTTAGAGATAGGTAAGTTCAGTTCTTTCTCAGTTTGCTGTCTATTGGACCACATAGATTATCATTCTTCTGTCACTCCTATCTTTGTCTTGATTGTGTGGTTTTTCCTCAGTAGAAAATAAATCTGAATAAAAATGAAGCCAGAATGAAAGTATATATCCTGGTCTCTTTGTACCTTGAGATGACCACAAAACTGGGAATTGATTAAAGATTAAAGAGAAAAAATCCATCAGCAACACCAAAAGGTAAAGATGGGGTAAACTCAAGCTCACATCTCTAAGAAGAACCTGCCTGTGATATGATGGCTTGATCTGTAGTGTGCAGATGTACACAGGCACAAACAACAATCTGCCAGGTACTATTTAGATTTGTCCAGAATATTACAGGAAAAAAGGGAAAATGTAAGACAGCCAAGACCTTTGTGGGTTTTTTTTGGTGTTTTGGTTTTGCTTTTGCTTTTTTTTTAATAGGAAATAGTTGCAGATGAAGCACAAGACATTCTACCAGGAGTTTCCTTAAACAATAAGGACTTTATTGACACTTTAACAAGGGGAAGCATTTCTCTGAATTACAGCCTTATTTAAACATTACCCAGCAGACATAGTGTAAAGTGGGTGAGAGGCTTTCTGATAGTTCTTATGGGATTATCAAGGTCTAAAGTCAATTAGAGCACCTCTTCTAATTGAAGTAATGAAATTATATTTTTTGCTGCCTTGCATAGTGTGTCCTGCTTTTACAACAAATATTTATAGGATAAATCACTCTGTTAGGAAAAGACATGATTCATTCTGCCCCAGGCAGACATCAGTGTAACTGTAAATGTGAAATTCGTAGTTACTAGCACTGGTAAATATTTGCACAGAACCATTTTCTGTTCTCTGACTACAAAAGTCAAGTTTTGCTCAAGACCCAGTTAGTGCTGAAACCAAAGCTTTCTCACAATAACCATGCTGATATAGCTGCTGAAGTTAGGAGGGCAATTTGCATGACTGAGATAAACAGAATTTGACTGGTGATCAGAAAAATAGAGCGGTTCTACAGCATGTCCTCGCTAGCCAGGGCTTTGCAAACCAGCAAATCCAGGACATTCAGACAAAAGGTCAGATGCCATAATCTCCATTTAATGGATTCACACACAGACCTCTTTTGTGGCTTCTTCTATTCTGGTCCACAATCTTCAAGAATGTTGTGCCAGCTGCAAAATAATGCAATTGCTGACATTTTTGTCACTTTTCTACAAAATAATGGTAAAATGCCCATATCAGTGTTTATCTTTCTGTCAAGCACAGTATCTGCAGGGTTATAGGATTTACAACCAAGTTGAGAAATAGAGAAAAACTCATAGATAATACTTTTATTTTAAGTACCATCTGACTTACTCATTCCTGTTTATTTCTTGCTGATGGAACTGACAGCAAGGGATTTACACTGTTATTTCTTATGCTGATTACTGGGGGAACAGGCTGACTGTGCTCTGGGTACACCCCCAGCTTTCTTTCTATGTCCTTGTTTCCTGGTAGTTTCTCCAATTTAAGAACCTGAAGGAAATGGAATTTGGGCCTAAATGTTCTCCTACATTTTCTGTTTATGTAAGTGTTTTTTTGGTACTGCTGAGTATAATTGTTTAGGGATAGATTCTCAGTATAAACTGGCAGAAAGTCTCCAAGTCCTGCATAGCTGTGCCAATTTACACAACAGAGAATTTGATACGATCTCAGTGAAGGGAGCATAATGTACATGCAAAAGAAATTCAAAAGTCAAGAGAGAGGCAGACTGGCAAAAAGCTCAAGAGAATGAGAGGGGGGGAAAAAAAGCATATCAGAGGATATTGTATAATACCTCTGTAAGGGGCCAGCTGTAGGCAATGGGGGAAAGACAGTGAAGTGCAACAGGCTGAGCCAGTCTGCCCCTTTGTGTGTGTGTGGTTGGAGAGAGTGCATATGATTCAGCTTCCTTGCTAATGCTGTGAGACAATTAAACAAGGTATTAGTCATTGTCTCATGTACTGTGAATATAAAAGCGTTCCTTCCAAGCATTTCTGTTATGCCAAGTGTGAATTTATTTTACAGTATAAGTAGGAAAATACTGCGATGTAGGAAAATAGTGCAGTGAAAGACTCAGCATGCCATGACTACACATAAATTCAAAGGCACCACGAACCACATTCAGTAACACTTGGATTAGATTAGCAGACCATTACCAACCTGGAGATCACTTGAATCTGGTTTATACCTGCTATGTGTCCACACAGTCCATACTTAAATATTTACAGAGCAAAGCCAGTGTGGCCTTTTCTGTTTTGCTATATTTCTATAAGCAAAGCTAATAAAACTGTGGCACCAGTAAAAAAAAATAGGAAACTCCCTCTGTGGTAGCTGGTTGGGATCACTCAAATGTCTGTGAAAAAGGGAAAATCCTCATTAACGAGCCAGGCAATTCCATCCTTACCATCAAACTGCAATCTGGAACACCACTGTTTAGTTCCAGCTCTTATTGGAAGCTGTCAGGTAAGTCAAACTATAGGCACAAAAGTTGGCAGTCCTCAGTGACAAGAGGTGGGGGAACGGAAGAGGAGTAACCATTGTTTTGCTCACCTGGAAAGCTTGCCACTATAGAAGCTGAGCCAGAAGCAGAAGGAAAACTGTGCTAATCAGAAGAATATGTGAGCACCCTGCAATAATTAAATAACTCCTGATCACTCTAATTTGCAGAATAAGTAAGGTTCTGGGGAAAAGGTGAACTATTCAAGGTATTTTTAAAATAATACATTCCAATCTTCAGTTTTCACCAGGACACCTGGTCAGACAGTAAACACTGGAAATCCAGTCATACATGTATGGGAAGATAGAAAAGGATCTTCCCCCGTGCCCAGGCTCTGCCCTGGCTGCAAATATGACACATCCATTCATGAAACATCAAGTAACCATTGTACAAACATTATCAGTAGTGGCACTCCACTCTGTTTCGCAAGGCAATAGCAATTTGCACTGCCCATCTCTATCACTTCTCTTGTCTGGTACTGACTCTTCCATGGCTGAACATCGCTTCATATCAAAGGAACTTCTGGGCCATAAACAGGATTACCAGGGAATAAATGATAAACTATAGAAGGAAAAATGTGAAACTATGTTTCTGTTACATTTAGTCATCAGGGCATTTACTCTAGCACAAAACGGCTTTAGAAAAACTCACCAATTTAATTTGAAAATCAATGGTGTAATGACACTGGAATTATGTCCACACATTTGAAAATCCCAAGAGCTCATCCCTCTGGTAGTAAATGAAGCACTGTGACCAGTATTACACAGTCTACACTGTTTGCCACAAAGGTCCAATTTAATTTTAAATCTAGTGAAATAGATTTAAAAGACATTACAGTGTTGACGCTACTGTTCAGCGTTTTGCCTCACCTCTAGAAATTTTAAAATTCAGACATCAAGGTATCCAAATAACACTCTAATTGTGACCCTAAATAATGGAGTACATATAAAACTTCCCTGGAGAAAATGGGTTACATCCTCCCTTAGACACACAGTCTCCACTATTTGAGTGCAGTCAATCAAACATCACTTTGCTGACATGTTGGCTATCAGAGGCTGAAGGAATGAGATCAGATATTTCTAGCAGAAATATCAAGGCCAAGCTGGATGAGGCCATGGGCAACCTGATCTAGTGGGTGGAACCCCTCCCCATGGCAGGGGGCTTGGAACTAAAAGATCTTTAAGGTCCTTTCCAACACAAAACTTTCTATGATTCTATGATTCCATAATTATTCATGTAAGAAATAGTAAGAAATTAATAGCCACACCATCTGGATGGAGTTCTATGCAATCTTCTACTGGGAAACATGCCACAGGCTTGCAGCTTCATCCTTTTAATGGGAAAGCTCTCCCCAGTTCTTTGCAGCCATCCTGCAGACACCCTTTGTGCTCATTCCATAAACCCTGGGCTGCCTTAGTCAGGAGAAGTGGGAAACAGGCAAATGGTGAGAAACAGGACAAACCTCCGTGAAAAGATCTCACCTGAGCTTTGTGTGTTTACAGAAAATAAGCTTGAGATTAGTTTAATTTCTCTTAGAAGATAGGACAGATTTAGAACAAGAGGTTTCCTATAGGCCCCATGCTCTACTACCAATCATGAAGTATATTTACTAAAATGAAGGTATCAGCCTTTTAAAAAAGTTTAGCTTTTAGTATTCAAAAACATTTTATTGAATATATGTATGTTGTTAGAAAATGTTCATTTTGATAAAAGATGGTACTATTTAAATTTAGAAATTAAATAGATAACTCTCATACTTTCAGAATGCATGCCTTTTAGAAACTTTTATCGTGTGAAAAACAAATGGCATTGATCTATCTTCATTTAGTGCAGAAAAACACTACTGTATTTATGTTAGCATTTCTAGCATACAATGAAACATTTGAAAATGAACAGTAGCTTTCTTTTTTGAGCAGGACTTGAAATCAATTGGAGGTCAGAATTTTTGTATTAATAAGTGTCAATGAAGAGTTACTGCTGTAAAACAAAACAAAATGTATATATTTTAAATTATCACCAGTTCTGTAATATCAAACACTGTTAAAATGCAGCCTTTATTGCTCTTAAAATTTGCCTAAATAAAAAAACAAATTCCATCCCAAAGATATTCAAGGATTAACTAGAGCTTTCCTGTAAGAAATAGTTTTGTGGGTTTATCTGAAATTATGATGGTTAAAATGCAGGACCTTTATGACCTGCTCAATGGCAGGTTTACATTGAAACTGTTATAAATTATTACAGAGGTGAAGCCAATCTAAACAGTCCAACATAAATATATCTGCAGACATACTGGCTACTACATATTCTAAACACTGTCTGTATATGAATAAACAGAGCCTTCTAAATCATTTAAGAAAATGTATTTATTCATAAAATCAATAATATTTATTTTTGTGTTTGACAAAAAAGGTCTATTATACCTAACTTATTGGTTCTTGAAAACTTTTTTATGGATTCTTATGTGGTTTTCCTACATCTGATAATGGCTGAGAATTTTAGTTTTTAATTATGTGAATGTTTCTAATAGTTTTTGTATTTGACTAATCCTTATCTGTTTAAATTGTCATTTTATTAAATTTTACAACTTAAATATTTAAGTAAACATACTGTACAGAGCTATATTTATTCAGTGCTCTGTCAGCCAAAACTTTTATCAGACTGTAAAACAGACATAGGTAATATTGGGAAACAAACCCATATTTGTGTGTTTCTACTTTCATAACAGCAATAAAAATACATATTTCAGTTCAAACTATTATAATAAGCAGCATTTGTGGCAGGAAAGGAAATGCGAGATGTTAACACATGACCAGACCCAGGGTATTCCATTTATATGCATGAAACCATACAGGAAAAATTTCAGACTCAAATAAAGTTATGTATAATGACACTGTTTGTGTTGCTTCCTAATTTCATACAATATTTAAAATATTATATCACATTAAAATTCCTTCTGCTAGCTTCCCAAGAAGAGTCCCAAAGTGCTTTGCAAGAGGCAAACTCTGTGCTGCATTAAAGAAAAAGAGCCAACATGTAATTACACATGCAAAATAGTCTTGGAAAACTATAAAACAATGGAAAATGGGAAGAGAGAAAAGCAGTCCTAAGATCTGATACACTTTCCCTTGCAATTTGTTTCGGAGGAACCTGGCAGAAATACAAAGGCAGCTGTGAAATAATCTAATGCCAATTGCTTCCCATTTACAAATTGAGTTAAATCCAGAAACCTGAGAATTAATGTGGTTTTCGAAACTCCAGCTGGGTTTCTTTTTAATTATTGCATATTTTTGTTGTATTTCTTTGTTTACTATACAAATACCATGTATCCAATAATCACAGCTGTGACGTTTCTATACCACTTTATTACTTATTTCCAGAAAGATAAGTATTATTATTTTAGAAAATTCTGCCTTGAACCCGCTGTACTATATGAAAGAAATAAACAAAAATAAAACAACCTTTTTATTCTGAAAATAGCACAACCACAGATTTCAATCCTTCATGTCCCATATATTTCTAAGTTCTCAGCTATACTGATCTGCTTTACCATGAGGTGCTTGTAAGAGCTATACATTTTCAGAGTGCTACAAGGAGCTGGAAGCTCTGTTCTTGCAGCTTTCAAATATTGCCTTTGTTTGTTCCCATTGGGGAGCTCCCCCATTCATGCTTTTTGTGGAGAAAAGTGTTTGATTCAGTCTCTAAAGAAATAACCAGGGAGTTTTCTGCATTCTGCTGCATAGCCAGGAAAGGTCTGAGGAAGGTAATAGCTCTTTTGGGTCAAAGCTGCAATCCCAGAAAAACTGCCGGAAAAGTATGTTTGAGGACAGATTTCTTCTGATAAAGTAGAGCAGTTACAGGTAAGCTGTAGGATTGAGAGAAAGGTAAAGCAGTGTTTTAAAGAGGAAAGGATCCCTCCCCTCCAGCCCCATGCCGCAGGGTCTGGATCCGGGTCCGAACATGCTCCCTGCAGAAGTCTCGTGTTTCCACCCAGGTCCCGCCGCCGGGTTGGTCGGTCTGGGAGAGCCCCCAAACAGAGACACAGGGGCAGAGCTGGCACCACCGCTTCCCAAACTTCCTGCCCTACCTGGAACTGCCACATGCAGCCCTTGAATCTGATAAAACGATTAAATAAAACTGTGAATACAGTGGACCTTTGCCAGCCCACGGCCTCTGGAAGCACCAGCGGACCAGGACACACGGCTATTCCACAGCTTTAGCAGGAGGCAGCTCGCTCTTCCTTCAGAGAAAACCCGTGCGGGGGGAAGCGGCGGCTTCGAGGGAGGGATGGCCCCGCTCTGGGCAGGTTTGATAAGTGGGGTGCTGAGCCATCAGCCTTCCCTCGCTACTGTAAGCAAGGCTGGCTGCCCCAGGAAGCCGTCTGGAGATAGCGCTGGCCATGGGATAAACACTGCCAGCGTTCCTGCAGCTCCCGCTCCCCGCTTCACTCACTCTCGCCGACGGGAAAAGGAGCGCGGCCGGCGCTGCTGCCGAAATAAAGATTCGTTTAATCCAAGCTAAAGCAAGAAAAGAGTAAAGAAGGTGAAAGGCGGGAAATAAAAGATAAAGCTAATAAGTAGCCGCTCGTACTGAACACCTCAGATTTAAGTACAAAATGCATGGATTGGTATTTTATTAAAAAAATAAAGAAAAGTAATCAAAATTGATTGAAATAAAAAAGAGTGCAATATTAGGGGAATTGTGTTCCTTTGTAAATACTCTTCAATTGTTTAATGAGTTTATTTTTGGGGCGCAAAATATAAAAATTTTCCCTCAAGGGACATCATTATTTTATTGTATAAAAGAGAAGTTATTTTCTAAAAATTGTTTAATAAAAGAGAAATAATGAGAAAACCTAACAGAAAGAAGCAAAATAAAAAATTCGGAGGGAATAAATAATCTTTTGTAAAAAAAAAAATGAGGCAAACAAATAAAGAAAAATTAAGCAAAAATAAAACTTTGGCTTTATCTGCACTCTAAGGTTTTAAAAAGAGTACATTGCAAATAACATTTTTTCTTAAATTGCCTGTGATGTTAATTTAGGGATTAGCTTTCTGCTCATAGGCCACAGATATTCTGAATGTGTTCTCCACTCCATGGCAAGAGCTGTGATGTTCCCGCAGCTGGACAACTGTAATTTTATATTTCCAAGAACAGATTATGTGTGTAATATAACCAGCTACTGTTGGTGTTGAATTACACAAATTATAAGATAGGCAGGAAATCATATGTGTTGTAAGTGATAAAAAAGGTTTTGTTCTAATTTCTGTAGCTGCTGTTTTGGTTGGTACTTTTTGCCTTCTGCTATTCTTTAAAATCAGCTCAGAGATCAACCATCAGCTACAGAAATATGTTAACAAACTTCAGACGTGTCCACAGCTACAGTGGCAGAAGAAGGATTTCAACAAACACCACTTTTCACTGACTGAAAGTATTTTTTTCCTCTGAGCGACGTTGCAAAATTTAATTGTTCTCTGATAAGGGAAAAAAAAATTGTGCCAAAAAATTTGTCTGAATGTGAGTCAAATGAAGGCTGGCACGGAACTGTCTGACAGTGAAAAGGCTCATTTGTCATCTCAGGGGAATGTTAACTCCAGCACCTGGTTATGGCAATTTAAATGTCATTAAGGTTGTTCTGTCATAGCTGGTTAAGGCTAACTGAAATCAATTATTAAATATTTTAGGTTTCATTTTGCATTGGAAATTTCTCAAAATAGGGATTTTTCTGCAAAGTTCAGTTTCCACAGGATTTTTGGTTGAATGTATTTGCAAAATCAAACACTTTCAAGTTTTGGTAGCTATATCACTTTTTCTGTTTTGTTCTCTCTTTCTTTTCACTATTTATGTCAAACTCTCTGCAATAGTCAATGTGGTTAGGTTTTTTAAATCATCCCTATGGAGACCTACATTGCATCAGTGCACATCATAGAGTGTTGCTTGTTTAACAAATATGCAAAGAAGAGAAATCTAGAACACTTTTTTTTTTTAAAATGTGATCCAGAATGGAAATCACATGTTAATGAGAAAAAAAACCAAAACCCCTAAAGTACTGGGAACAGTAACAATTATTTTTTGCAGTAATATCCTTGTTGATACAGCCACAAGACCAGTTGAGGGTAAAAGGAATAATATTTCTTACACCTGGAATATTAAAAGGAATGATTCTACTTAAATAGATCAAAACTCTGTTTCAGTTACCTCATTAACAGTTAACCAGCACTGGTGTTGAATACACATCCTTTTCCCCTCCACACAAATGATGTGATAATATTTAATCATTCTACACAAATAAATTATTTATTAACAAAAACTCTGGCAGTTCCATCAGTGAAAAGACCTCCTTCCCCTAACCCTTAAGCAGGTTATTTCAAAGTACCCTAAGGTTACATTTCCAAAGAAAAAGTAAGCAACAATACAGCAAACCATCAGTGTTAGCCAATGTGATACATTTCTATACCAGATAGTTCTTACAGATGATGTTTGTGTGACTTCAGACTAGACTGCCTGATTGCAGCTTCACTGCATCATGATGACCTTTAAAACAGAATAAAATTTGGTCATCCAAGAATTATTGCATCCAGGTTGCATTTATTCTTTGTTGGAAGGAGAAACCAAGTAGGTGGTCTCAGCAACAAGGGATAGATCTCTGCTTTCCTTGGCTAGAGAATTTGGCAATTTGAAGTCTACAATATCTAATTTGCTGTATGGAAAAACAAAGTTTTAGCTCTTCTGGAATGAGTGAGATTATATTGGCTACGGGCTTTCTTATTTTATGGGATTTTTCTGTATCTAGGAGCAACAGACATCACTGCACCTGCTGTACATGTGCAGATTCCCATCAAGGGCCAATAATATCTTATATTCCTTACAGTCAATCTATAAGACCTCATTTCCAGCTTGACTTTTCCAAACCAGAACCTCAGTTTACTTAATTTATTGCCCACAGCCATGCAGTTAAAAGTATAAATGAAGGATGGAAGAGATCAACCAATCTACACTTCTAAAAGTGTTCCTGAGACAATAGTCTTATGTCAAATTAAGCATGGAGATTTTACCCTTCGTTTTCTGTATAATATTACTATTTGAACTTTAAGTCTATACTTGGTCAGAAGCCTTGATCTTTTTCTTTCCAGAATGACCTGAAAATCAGAAGAATTAATCTTCTTCATAAGCGCTTCAGTTAAAGGTGAGTTCTAAAAATCATGGAGTCTGAATGGTTGAAAGGTTTGTCTAACTGAGCTAACATAATCACCTTGGGTCACAGTGTATTCATCTGACTTAGTTTTGCAAAGGTTACTCCTTACCTGAGTTGGTCAAAAGGCTGTGTCAGATTTCTAACATAAAATGTGTATACTCTCTGTTTCATGGAAGTAAATATGACATCATCAGGAAATTTTCTGTTTCTTCACATACCAATAAATCATTTTGTCTGATTCACTATTAATTTGTACCAATAAGTTAATGACAAAGTTATGCTGGAACTATCAGAATGCACCACCACTTTTGCTTTAATTTAAAAAAGATTTCCAAAAATTTCTACATGTATTACTATAAGGTTGATATTGTTATTTTATGAAGAGAGTAAAGAAACTAGAAAAGATAAAAATAATAAAGAGGTGGAAATTATTTAGAAAGCTCATCAGTAATCAAACTGTATGACACTTGGAAGGCAATCTCTAAACCACAAGCATGAATATTTGCAGGCAGTGGCATGAAGGCAGATGCTGATGTGGAAAATACTACATTTTTCCATAATTAGGTATTTGAGGACTGTAATTGTCATCTAAAGGAGTGGTCTGGTTCTGAGAGGCAAATGACACCCAGCTAGACAAATGTGTCTAGCATTTCTGATTAATTAATTAAAAATATATTCAAAAAATAAGTCTGTTCACAGGTACATGTGCACACATGAACACACAGAGGCTGGTACTGGATTAAAGGAGAGACAGACTTTTTCAAATAAAAATGCATGAAACCAAAATTTCAGTTGAAATTTAGATTAATATGCTAATTTCTTTTTTTTATTTATATAGAAATTCAGAAAGTAGAAATCACTAGAGGTATGCTAACACCAGGTAGTAATAGTCTAGCATGGACAACAGCAAAAGAAGCTATACCTTGGAACAGACAAAAGTAAATGTCCATGGGGACATGGCTGTGGACTCCGCAGTCTGCATCTCTAGGAATCTCAGGGCAGATGGTCAGGGTCCAGTTTTAGGTTTCAAACTTCCAGCAAAAGGGTTTGGCTTCTAATGTGCCTGTACATGGAGCAGAGTATAAAGGAATCTCAGTTCAGCTCTACCTATTGGTATCTGATTACTGCTTCTTTTTCTTTATCATGTTGGATCAGAGCACTTTTCACACAGTGCCTGGAAATACTCTTTGCCCTCAGTACCTTCTCAAATAGTGGCAAGGCCAAACATGCATAAGACATGCTCATCCTCAAGCATGCAGAGTCCCATTTACTTCATGTGTTTTTTTTCTTAAAAATATCCATGTGTACTCAAATGCTTTGCTCATCTGTGAGAAAGAATTAAACCTCATGTAAGAGTGAAGCCTAAAAGGGACAAGTTTTAAGAAAGACACCTGCTACACACAATGCCAAATGCTCAGTGTTATACAGGAATTTTAGTGAACATACTGAGAGGAATAAAATATAATGGGAACCACATAGCCAAAGAAATTACCATTCTTCCAACATGCAACTTATTTATTTCAAGATAACTAATCTTCCATGACTGAAACAGCTAAGTTGTATTTACCATAACCCCAGCCATATTTTCATTGTTGCCTTTTGTAAATCAAATAAAGACCTGTGGAAAAATCACAAATTCAAAAAAGAAAATCAATATTTGTGATCCAAGGATGTTTCTTTCCTATGAAGCAAGTATTTTCAGAAGACATGTCTGTACATTTCTTTTAAGAATTGTAGGGTGTGAGGGATTGTCCAACTCAGTCCTGTCATAGAAAACTGTGCTGTTGATAGTCTTTATTAGAGGAAGTTACATTCAATGCCTGGGATCAGTCAGAAGAGTTGAAGTAACTATAACAATCTTACTTCAGTGTTTTGATTGACGTATATGCTGATGCTTAATTAATTAGTTTTTGTATTATCTCTTTGATGGAACAGGTAGCATTTACTTGAATAGTGTTTTCTCCTGTGTGTGTGTTATAAAATTATGTATATTTATATAAATATTATATACATATGCTTGTAATATCATGCTTATACTATATATAACGTGATAGATTAGATAGATAGATAGACAGACAGACTAGATAGATAGATAGATAGATAGATAGATAGATAGATAGATAGATAGATAGGAATTTATTGATCCATATTTTTGTCTTGATATTCTAGTGCCGCTTTCATGGACCTGTAATGAAAACCCTATAGATTTGCTGGAGAATTTAATTCACACCATCTGGGAAATTTTTGCACCTTACCCAGCAATTCTTATTGATGGGGCCAGATCTTTAATTTAGTGGAGGTATTGAAAGAAAGGAAAGTAAGTTGACTTACAGTTGTCCCTCTAAAAGTTTGTACAGGACCCAATTAATATCAGGTTGTAAAGAGTTCTGGGGTGGGTTCCTCTCATTTTCCCATAATACTGCAGTTCTACTCTCTCAGGACTTCATTGTGAATGGGAGAGAACAGAGAAAATCAGACTATGATTGCCAAAAGATCACTGAAGAGGCGAAACACATTTTCCTTCTATTTTAGTAAAGTTCTATGCATATGTAATTGTGGCACAGTACAAGAAATAGGGATGGAAATATGTAGAAACCCATTCTGCAGGGGAGACCAAGGACTGCTTGACATCCAACCTCACATGAAATTTCTGATGTACACCTTCCTTAGAGACCATACTGTATGTTGCCCTTTCACTTCAGTATCAGTTCATCCAGAATTTTAAAAAGGCCTCCTCTGGCCCATTTTCATCACCACAGAAGTACTAAAAGGGCATGTTAGTCTGGTCCACCATTTTAGGCATTTTACTGAGTTTGTGTGCAATTAATCCTCAGATGAATTTTTACACGTTCTGTAGCTCCACTGGAAAAATTGGTATCAATATCTACCATTGCAAAGTCTATTGCAGATTTGTTCTGAAGCTCTAATCAAATGATCCTACTAGTATAATAAAAGCTCTATTTTATTCCATAATCAAGGTTATTCAGACACATTAAAATAGTAATTTAAAACAGCAAGATATTTGACTTTAATAATGGGGTTTGGGATTTTACATACATCTATAATAAAAAATTAAGTTTCCCTGTGCAGATCTGAGAATGAATGGTGGTCTTCAGAGATAGCTCTTTCATTTAAAGTAATGCTGCATTTGTGGCCCTTTTTCAAAAAAAATAATTTTTCTACTAAATCTACAAAGTTTTTTGATGGTCAAAATATGTGCATACTTGGAGCAGAAACAATTGTCAGGTTTATACTGGTTAAAAGTCTGACCAATATCCCAAAGTGACATTCTGGGAAATATGTAAATGATTTTTCAAGTTATTTTAGAAATAATGGTATTTGAGTCAGGAAGTTTATATTAAATACAATCTACAGTGGAGTTACAGTAAGAACTTCACATTGGCTGATGGATGATAAGAATAAAGTGCTCCTCAAATGAATTGAGCTTTATATATAAGTCCACAAGCTATGCAGGACAGCTTATTTCACATAAAATTCCTACATAATGCATGGTTTCATCTAACATCAATCCCAATCCAGTTGGATCCTGGATTATCAAGTAGGATTTTTCAGCTGGAAAAATACAGCGGTAATAATTGTGAATACTGTTTTCAATTCAGTCTCTTGGAGCTTAAACATGTGGCAGGGTACAGAGAGATAATGTGGGAGGTAGAGTTTCTTTCTTGGAACTTCAGAGTTTGGTATTTCTGCAGAGTACTTGATATTTTTTAAATTCTGGTTTGCCCCAGAATGGGTGAATGCTGTTCACAAAGTGAGCATTGATATTTATGAAGCAGAATACACCTAAAAAGCATTATCCTCCAGAGTGGGAAAACCGGAATATGGTGGTGTCAAAGTTAAAGTATTTCACTTCAGGTCTCAAAGCACCTCTGAGTGAGGGATATTTTCACTCCAAAAAATGTTTCAAATTATCAAAATTCTTCTTCTATGAATTTTATAATTTAAATTAATGTTGTAGTGAAGGTACTCTGAAACCTGACCCAAAGGCTTACAAAGAATAAAACACATAGAAATATTAAAAGAAGTTTTAAATATTTTTGAATGACATGCTTGCTTTGAGTTTCTTCATCACAGGAACATGACTTGCTCTCCAAAGCTCCGCAGTAATACAAGCAATAAAAATACTAATGTAGGGAGTAATATTGCTCTTTTCCTGCACTATGAATCCATGTACATTCTTCCACTGAGTTCTTTTTATTCTTCTACTGAAACCTTGTCCATGATTATATCAAACAAAATATATGTCTTCACTTTGAAAGATTTTTCAAGCTTTTCTTATATGATTTTTCACAGCTATTTGTTGTGTTTTCCAGAAAACATATTCATACTATCTCCTTTGGCACACCCTGTTTTTATAAGTATAAATACAGCTATTGAAGTACTCTTTCACTATATTAAGCTCGAAAGAACTTGGCAATGTTTTGATTTTCATGCACTGACGATGCTCTGATGTTAACCAGTATTGTAACTTTTGCCTTGCACACATTCCTTTCTCCATCAGTCTTTTGTCTTGGATGATGTTACCAGAATAGGCAGTGATTAATGAATTGTTACATTTGACTGACATGATTCTGATTCACCATTCATAGGTGTTAGTAAAAAATAATATATTACTGCTAACAATAATCTGATGACTTCTAACTCTGGCTATTAGAATTCATTTTATTGGATTTTGCCACAGCCTTCTTTTTTTTTTTTTTTTTTTTTTTTGCTATTATTCTACATTATTAGTTTCCCAAACTGGTTTTTAAAGTGCTGTATAAGTTATGTGTAATTTTTTTTTGTAAGAGAAAACTATTTAAAAACTACTGCTTTTAAAAAAATAACGAGGAAACGTCAGTTTTTACAAGCTTCCTATTATTGCAAGCTTAAAATTTGTTAAAAAACAAATATATGTATATTCATATTCAATGACTCTAAGGTACATTTTTGCTTTGCTGTTCATTTTTTATCCCTCAACAGCAGAAATGCATGCTTTATTGTGAGAAAAAATGCCAGCAATGGTTGCTTTCATTGATCAATCTTTCTCTAGTACTGTGTTAGCAGGAGCAAGTAGACAAAAAAATAAGCATGATGGATTGGAAGAGCAACCACAGACAATTTCTTGTTCTTCTTAAAGCATGAAATTCTTAAAATTCAAATTGTGGCAACTCAAAAAGGGTCTTGGATTCCCCAAAATACCACTTAGCATCATGTGAATACCTGTGGTCTTTTGTTGGTTTGTCAGCTTTGTAGTCAGCCAGAAAAATGGCTGGCAGGGGAAGGGGAAGTGCAAGCAAGGACATTCACTTGGGATAAACCCCAAGAAAAATACTGCTTTAAAATTTCAATTTTAAGCTTAAAATTTTGCCTTGTTTGAGTCAAGAGAGAATCTTATCTACATTTTCTCCGCAGTTTCTGGAGGAGAGTACTGGGGTCCACACTATGTCCCACTCCAGGGGTTTGGCTGTGATGATGGCTGTTACTGCAGAAGGGAAGAGCCAGTCCTGCCCCACTCCCTTGCTGGAGCTGTGGGACAAGGCTTGCTTGGTTCCTGGCTTCCTCAAAAAATAAACAGCATTTACAGTTCTTTCTGTTCAGAGCTGAAAACACTAACGTTTTAGACTTTTGTAAGAAATTTTTTTCAGCTATACACTGAACCATCTTGCTGACATAAATGTGTTCACAAAAATATTTTCTGGGCTAGTATCAGTTTAAACAAGTCCCGCCTCATTTGAGACAGCATAACGGTTTGCATGGTGACACAGCAAAAATAACTGAAACACTGAACTCCAAAATAAAATTCTCCCAAGCCAACAGCATAGTCAGAACGGTCACACAGAGCATTTACACTAGCCCAAGCACTGGGCTGGTGTGGGAACTGAGCCATTTCCAGCGGCAGTGAAATCCTTTTTTTTTTTTTTTTAAGGTCATTTCTAAATTTGGGGCATTCATTTAGATCCAGAAATAAGGACTTTCACCTTTTAATTTGAGGCATGTTTTCTGAAACCTTGTCCATAATGCAAATTCAGTGAATAATTTAGAGTAATGCCAAACCACTAATTTTCTAGAACAATTTAACTAAACAATAGACTAAAGAGAAATGAAGAGTATTTCTTGTAAGATACTTTATATTTGAATTAGTTCTGTGTGTGGGAGAGTGCTTAATATATTCATTTATTATATCTCTTAGCAGCTATGTGTTGTCTTAAAAAACAAACTGTGGCATAGAATTTCAAAAGCAAGGGCTGCAGTTGGAATTTCTATGTAGTGGTTCTGAGTTGTTGAGTATAATTTTAAAAGGATTAGTTATATGAAAATATTTTGTTAAAGGGGACCATTATACAAAAAAATGTGTACCTGTGAAGGAGCCCCAGGAAGATAGCTACCAGGCTTGTGCTCAGCTGGTGAGCTTTATACCTTGGCTGTGAGGGATGGAAGAGCTCAAGTAATCCATGCATGTTCACAGAAGAGTGTTTTTAATAACAGTGGTTGCCTTTCTAAATAACACATCTGGGCCTAGAGATGAATGATATTTGTCACTGCAGGCATAGACCTTAAACAGTTGTTTTCTCCCTGTTCAGTTGAGAAGATTGGCTTAATTGAACATTCAAATGCACATTTCCTTCTGCCATGAAGCCTGAGGGCTGGGATCTAGTGGGTTTGTTCAATTTATCAGTAGACAGTGACATTTTTTTATTAAGACAAACATAAGGAACTTGTCTGCAATTTATGACCACATAATGGAACTTGTGAATGACTCTCTTGCCTCTTAGTAAATGGAATATGTGGCACAATCTCTACAGTGTTTACTTACAGTTGAGTGAGGACAGGAAAAAAATCATTCAGAATTTGGTTTTGATTCTTTTTATGTTTCTGTTTGTTTGCTTTTTAATTTAATTCTTTTATTTAAAAACACTATTTCTACTTAACTATGTTTTGTATGAGAATAGAGAATGCTCTTAAACAAAAAGTGTTATAGCTTGTTTCTCTGTGGGTACCTGCTTACAGAACAGCTGTTTCTGAATTTCTATAGCAGGGAGGGCACTTAAATTGAAAGAGCTGCAGGGAAGAAATATGGTGGCATAATACTGGAAGGATACTCTTTATTGCTTCCCTGTACGAGTGGATTGCATGCAGGGTTGTCAGGCAGAAATAGAATGCATACAGTAATTAGTGTATTCACATTGCACTGCCCCCTCCTTGGGCTTTCCACACTTCCATTTAGCTCATTTTCTCTTTGATAGGTGCTACTGTCCATCAATTTCCATGCCCTCTGTCTTCGTCCATCACCTTCTCTTACTTTTCAATATTTCCCGCATTGCAAAAATCAGGCGAGGTCTCACCCCAGAAACAGTCCCACCATCATACTGGCTGTAAATGCAGTATGAAGTTTCAAGGAAGTTAAGAAATGGGGAAAACACAAAGTTTCAATGCATGGGAATGCTTCTATTTTACGAGAAAAAAAAAAAAATAAGTGTTGTGAGGGTAAGAAGAGATAGTCTGACAAAGCAGAACACTGAATGGGGCAGAAACTAAGGGCAGCTGCTGCTTTTTTTTTTTTTTTTTTTCCCAAATTTAATGCAGAATGGCAGTTCAAAAACCGGAACAAACCACACAGAATAACAGAAATTCCTTTTCAAGAAATCCACAATTGTATAATCTGATTGCCAGAAAATATCACTGAGGACATTGGCTTACCAAGGTTAAAATATACGAATAATAAGAATATTAAATTATAGTGTTCAGCTGGAAACAAGAACAAATATCCATTGAATCATCCACAGAAATTTCCTGAAGAAAATAACAGAACCGTCTTCTTTCCAAAATTTTCTACTTTTCTGAAGAAAATTGAAAACCTCTGAACTGAAAAAGATTTACCAAACATTTTCAGAATATTTTTAGTATATTATTTTAACAGAGGTGGACGTTTCATTACAGAAAACACATTCCATCTGCAGAATACCAAGTTTCCCATTGTAAAGCAGGAATCAGGCCCTGTGTGACAGCAGGACAGATTTTATGTCTGTCTGTCACACCCTTCCAGCAGCAGCTGAACACCATCAGAAATGAGACCATGAGGGGCACTAACCCAGGGCAGCGCCATTAGTTCCCATGCTCTGCATGTGGAAAGTTTCCTATGATTTAAATATGCTCTGACTTCAATGCACAACATCCAGTGCACTCCACATATTTTTCTAACATACAAGTTTTGCTTTACAACCAAGCAAATTTTAACTCTCAACCTAAATATCTGTCTTCTGTTACCATTTACAGGAACAGACACTCACTTCCACCAGTACGAACATAAATGAAATTGAGAAAACCCTATACAGATATCCCTCTACCCTATACATTTGTGGAATGCTATAACTGTTTCTTCATTGCTCATCCATTCCTTTATATATTTCCTAATCAGTGCCTAAGAATAGGATTTTTCTCAGTTTAGTGACCAAAACTCATTTCACACACATTTAAAGCAATAACTTGACAGAAAAATTTAGGCTTTTTTCTGTAAAAATGTAAATTTATAAGGTTTTGCAGCTGAGCTTACTATGCTCATGAGGGCTAGAACATAATTTTATGCAAGAGAAAAACGTCTCAGGTTTGGGGAGAGCAATATTTTCCATATTATTGGGTACAGTGGGACTAGCAAAATCAGGAAATTCATGTTTTATGAGTTTAAACAAAAATCAAAGCTGCACAGTGATGCTAAACATCACTTTCTGTTTACTGGGGTACTTCTAGTAAAAGGGTCTAAAATGTTTAACTATAACTTTGAACTTTGTTTCTTTAAACTGTTATAAACTAAGCACCTGATTCAGGGAGAATAACTGGTTACAACTTTGTGCGAGCCTCTTTAAATTGTTTTTCCTTATGACTTTTTATAGTCAAGCACTTTGTATACTGGGGAAAAAAATCTGTGCTCTATGTATTTACTGATTTTTCTGCAAACTAAAATCTAGTTCAGTCAACTAGAGAAACAATTTATTAATTTCAAGGTTCTTTGCTGTATGAAAAAAAACTGGATATTTTTAAGCTTTCAAATGACTACTTAAATGACTTACATAGTTTTCTCTTACATAAATGTTAAAGTATTTTTCAAGTGGGAGCATGATTCAAACTGTTGTCAAAGGAATCTTCCTTTCTCTTGAAATCTCAAGCCCTAATATCTCAGATGCCTTAGAAAAAGAAATCTTTAATCTGCTCTGATATATATTTTTACTCCAGAAGAAATTTGCATTTTCCCGAATAACTTTCCTTACATGAGTTGCAGTTCAGAATCCACAGGAGATATAGCACATCATTTTTTGGTGGTAATCAGTTCTGGCACAATTTGATTAATAGCAAATATATAATGATTCACGGTGTACCTTAGCAGTGTACAGAAATTCTAGCTTAGACTAGTAGTGGCTTGAGAGAACATAAGAAATTGAAAACCTTCCGCTTGTTTAATTGAAATATAATTCTGTTTTTATATTATATTAATAATATTATTTTATAATAATATCAGGTTTTATACTTCTAAAAATCTGAGCTGTCCATGTGCAGCTGGTATAATCTTTTCTTGCATACACTATTGATGAATGCTTTGGAAAAAAAAATCCTTACCTGATCTGCAAGAGTTAATATAAGCTTATTCATTTATTTGTTTATACTTTCTTTAAATTTTTTCTTTGCATCTCAAGAATTCTCTGTCAAATTAAAACCAACTACTTTAATAAGGAAATTAGTGATTCAGAAGCCACAAACAGCACTGGCAGAATTTTAGCAAATATTTTGATGTCACTTAAAACAATAAAGGAGGATATTTCTTTTTATCTACAAAGACAAATAAAAGTGAAGTATAGAAAAGAAATATCTTAAAACATTAAAATAATGCAAAGTTTCTGGAGGAAAAATCTATCGCAAAATGACAGTCAACTCCACTAAAATCACCAGGCACAGGTTTTTCAAGTGAGTTTAGACTAAATATACTAGGGAACAAATTAGAGCTAAAAACATATTAAGTATACATGTTCTTGTATTTTTTTAAATCCTTTAGTACAGCTGGTCTCAAGATGACCTAACCTAACCATTTAGAAACAAAATATTGTGACACTTAGACATAAATGGAAAAATAGCACAATCCTTTAGGGGTTGGGAAGCAGCCACAAACTCCATATGAACATCCTCATTAAATGGGTCCAGTGTGGTTATCAACTTCACCTCCAGTGCAAAGCTGCAGAGATGAAGGATTCTCCCCCTTTTAATTATCAATTATTACATATGCATAAATGAAGCATCATGAAAAGCCATTAAGATAATACTTTTAATTTGTTCAGCCAGTATTTCTCTAGCTGCTTGACTTGAACATTTTTATTATGACATACCACGTGCTAGAGGGCACAAGAGACCCGTTTTGATTGTGTGTAGTTAAAGGAACCTATTAGAAATATGAAATCATTATTTCTGGAGTATTTGAGACTTTATTTTCCTGTGGACAGCTGCTGGCTGCAGAACTGAGGGAAATTTAATTCAGGAAAATATCCTAAGTAATGGAGCCAGAGAGGCTAAATCAGAGTGGTAAATATTGCTAAGCCATCATTACTTGCTAAATAGATATTAGTCATCTTTATTTTTTACTGCTCGCTGAAAGTTCTAAAGAGTCATTACTTGTGATACCTTCTTAAACAAAACAGAAAAAATTCATCCTCTAAAACCAAGGAAGTCTGCCAAGGTAGCCTTGAGGGTCTAGTTTAAACCCCTGAAGTAAAGAAGTCACTATTTCAAGGATTTAAGTGGAAATAAAATAAAATCCAGTCTCAGATTTTCCTCCAGGACTACACTGGTGGAGAAAGAGATGAGTACAAAGAGAGAGGGAAAGGCTCATTGTAGAGAAGATAGTATGAGGAAAGTATTTACAAACAGTGGGTAAAAACCCACTTAAAAATCTGAGCATCCAGTCATAAATGATTCACGACTGAGGATTTTGTCTATACATTGTGGAGTTTATATCTGTGTAAGATTTAGTCCAGGGCAGGGCTGTCTGTCTGTACATGTCTTGCTACATATGGAATATTCTAGCAATCATACTTTATACTTTTCTTATTTTTTCCAGAAAGAGGAAACATAGTCTTGTTTGAAATATTTGTCTTTAGAGAAGGGCAATTTGATTAAAATTGCCCAAATATAAATAGAAGAATCCTGGCAATCGACCTTAAGTAGGCAATAAAACTAAAAGCACTACTAAAAGGAAAAGTGGTTTGTGTCCCTATATTTCATTGGTTTTTGTCTTATGTATTTATAATCTGAGAGAAGAATCCATCAGACCCAAAAGCAGTGAGTGCTGTTTGGGAATAAACAAGTTGACTGTGGGTGGAGAGTGGAGCAAGAAGTCTAAGAAAAATGTTCTCCATCAAAAGGGGTCTCAGACACTAGGAGAAAAAACCTCTCCTGTTACCAAAATAGTGACTTCTGGCAGATGGCAAAATGCACATTGAGTTCAGATATGTATTTGCCATTGATTATAGCCCAGTATGTGTCTCTTTCCACTTAATTATGGCAGTCAAGGGGTAGAGCACCAAAGCCACAGAGCAGAACAAAGGCACAATGGTGAAGATGAGCCTCAAGTAAACAGCACCTTCAAATACATCTGTCAAAAATGATGTTTGGGAAGACCTGTTTATTCTAAGTCCATTTCAAATGAGAATGAGGGATTGCTAATTATGAGGCCAAACCGAAGGTGGAAACCAGGGATTCAGAAAGTCTGAGTAAGCACCAATTATTCAAGTTGAAATGTATGGAGTCAATCCTGTGTCTTAAAAGGTTTATTCAGGTAAAACAAAAAATGTAAAAGCACAATTCCTGTTCTAATATTGACAATTAACAACCAGAGGTTTGTCAGCCCTCAGTTCTGAAAAAATCCAAATGATAAATACGATGTGCTGCAGACTAAGAAATGATTTCTCAGGAAAGACCAGGAGCAACAATTATTGGAATTTGTATGCAAGCATATGAGATAGAGTATAATGAATGGGTAACACAAGAAAGTTTTCTTTCATACACATGTATATGAATAAGAGCAGAAGTAGAAATTTGATGGATTTATATGTACTGGTGAGTTTTATAATTTTTTAGTGTTTCAGATCCAGTGCATAGTATATATATATCTAATAAAGAAATACTTGTTAGCAGTGCACTGGTATGGTATTCTCTGTGTGGATCTGAATGATGCTAATAAATCTGCAAGCCTTTAAAAACTATAATTTAGATTTACCTTGTGTAGAGTTTTTTGGGTACAAGTTTTTTCATCTTAAAGAAAGCATATTTCTAAATATGTGCTACCACATGCATAATTGTACATGATCAGGAAGTGCTCAGGAAAAGAACACTAATATCCTTGATGGCTCAGACTGACATCTCTGCCACCTGAACTTAGGGGAGGTAGAATTACTCCACTTAGATGAGAATCCAGGCTGCAACCTCATAACCAGTCTGACATATTGTGGAAATCCAGTAACACAGAAACAATGTGTTGTAATGACCTATTTGCTTAGAGTTCATTATTCAGCTGCCAGACCTCCCTGCACTGTCTTGATAGAGCTCCAGATGGAATGTGTATCCCAGCCAAGAGGCAAACTGAGCTGTGACTTCAGCTGTTAACAGGACATTTTTGTTTGTGGAAGAATTGTTTTTCTCTGTCATTAAAAGGCACCTAAACAAAGAGGCTGTGATTCTGTAAGTGGTGATGTAATGTGGTGTGAGAAGTACTTCTGACATAGTGACTTTTCTGATTATAATGACATCCTGAATTGTTGCTTCATCGTCTTTTGTCTTTAACAAATCAAATCTAAAAAATAAAAAGCACTGCAAAAAAGTTTTTAAAAACTCACCTTTTTTTGTGTTTAGCAACCTATTCAAAAAAAGAAAGGTACCACCATAAAATTCCTTTAGCTCATGCCAGGAGCAAAGATGAAGGACTTAGGTTAGCAATCACTTGCAGATAAATTACTTTATAGTACAGAAATTAGTTAATTGTGCCTTGATATATTTTAAGCATGGAAGGGCTACTTATAGTACCTGTGGCCTGAAATCATTATATCAAGTAATATCCTGGGCAAGTTCAAGCTCTGTCATCTTTCTGGGAAGAGCACCATAAAGCTACAATTGCTAGAGTCACCTCTAGGCAGTGCAGAATGCACATTTCAAATTCTATCTGATGACAAAGAAGACAGCTGGGATGACACAATACTCAAATTAAAAACTAAATGAACAATCAAGAGTCTGCAGCAACATTTGAGAGAATCATTAAAAAATTACAATCCATGAAAGAAAGGAACAGAACAAACCAACAGAGAGAGAACAAAGTGAGAGCTGTTCATTCTTGTATGAATGTCGCATTACAAACACAAATATTTTTCACTAATCTGACAAAACACAGGTGGATAGCTTTTTCTGTGGACCTAATGAAACTCTTTCTCCAGTGTATCTATTTCCTGATTGTATCTGAGAAGACATTCTCTTCCCACTTCTTTCTCTTGCAACACATTTCTAAGCAAGGATCTTAGGATTCCCTTCTGTTAATATTCTTCAAGCAGGCCATCTACACCAGTGCACCATGATGTACTGGTATTTCCTAGTCCAAAAGATGTAAACACCAAAGCAGCTGAGGAACTACTTAAAGTAAATACCATCCAATGGAAAAAAAAAAAAGAGTTATTAACCAGCTCATTTAAGCTGGGAAATAAAAGACAGACTCTACATGTCATTGGAGGATCTGGACGAGTGTTAAAACACAGACAGCATTTACAGCAAAAATTTCTCTCTTTTAAGATGTTTAACCAATTCAGAAGCGGGACTTTTATGGTTACTTAGCATATAGGGGACTGGATGCTTGACGTCCAACTCAGCCTTCTGTTTTGTAAGTCTATGTTGTACTTAACATTTTTTTTCTCAGCCTTGAAATTGTTTTCCTCTTAAAGATGGAAATATCCAGCTGAACTCTCATAACATTTATAATGAGCTGTTATGTATCAAAAGGTCTGGAAATCCTAAACAGACTCTAACTTGAAATGTAACTTGAAATAAAATGCAGCTCAAGTTTATTAGCCAACATGTTAAAGTACTCATTTGAAGTAACAGTGATTCTCAACTAAGTTTGGGCATTTCTCTTTTAAAGGTCAAAAGAAGGTTATATGGTCTCTTCAAAGAGACCCTTATTAGCATGGTTGGATTGACATTGAGGATAACCATGTACTCCAAGTATTTGTATTCTTTATTTATCTGTTTACACTTTTTTTCCCTACTGGTGCCTTTAACATTCTCTTGGCATAATAAACCCATTAAAAGTACATATTTTAAACAAAACACATCAGAAGGGTCTTAAAAAAGACAGGCGTCTTAAAAAAAAATCTCCTAAAATACCTTGGACATCATAAAAAGTGTGAAAGAAAATTATATGATGCCAGGAAAAATATTTTATTTCCCTGGGAAAATGAAATCTTCAATTACCTGTTGCTTATGTTGCTAAAGCACTGGACAGTATTCTCAATTTTAATTATAATATTATTACGCATTTACATTGATCTTATCTTCTTTCCAGGGTTCTAATGGCACTCATTATACTTATGGCAAATTTTCAGGTGACTTCAGAGGGACCAGTACAAAAGCTTGTGGTCACTGACACTTCCTTCATTTTTACATGAGCATCTGGAAGATTGTAATGCTCTAATGGCAGTGTGATATGAAAGTGTATAACCCCATATCTAATAACCATGTTCAAGGGTCTGGAATCATATTTTGGAATGTGTGAGGGTGTGGTGGGGGGTGTATGTTTGCAAAGGTGAGGAATCACTTACCTATCACAATGCTCAGTGCAAATTAAGCCAGCTGCATTTAAACTGTGACATTTCAGCCAGGTCCTTCATGTTTAATACTTTTTTCACAAGTTGATAGTAGTGGAACTTCAGGGGAGAATTAGTTCAAGCAATGTATAAGCAGAGTAAGAAACACAGAAGAGTTTAAGTAAAACCCAAGTGGGATATTAGCCTGTACTTCGGAGTCACAAATGGAAACAACATACCAAATAGAATATGAAATCATATTTGAATACCATGTTTAAAAATCCTACACTGGACTGTCTTTCAGTTCCCACGTCTGTGGGGAAATATGCAGTTACATTTCATTACAATGCTACTCAGTAGGGCTACGTCTCCAAAAATGGATTAAGTCCTTTCTCCCTCTCACACACCAATTCATAGCTAATGAACACATAAAGTGAGTCATTACAAGATGTTACTGTTATTCTGTGGCCTGGCTACCTCAAGACCTTCATGGGTTTTTCTGTTCATGATAATGGAGGAAATTCTCTAACCCAAAAAGATTATAGAATTTTTCTTCACTGAGGCCATCTTTCACCCACAGATACAAACACTTGCAGTGTCTCCACATACAGATCTGACCATCCCATTCCTTTCCCCCAGGCAAAACAAGTCCAGACTTTGCAGACTTAAGAGCAGATGTAAAACATTCCTCTTCATAAAAATTTTCTCATTTAGGTAATATGCTGGGGATGAAAAAAGGAGAGTACTGAAAATTTGGGTGTGGAAACCATAATAGTGAGGAAAACAGAAATATGAGAATTGTAATCATATTGATGTTTACGCTTGGGAGAAATCCTATGAAATGAGAAATAAAGTCACTCAGATTATATACTCAATCAAAAATATCCATATCACTAGAAGTGGAAGGAGTTACAGGTTTTGTGAGAACCATTAAATTTTAAAGTGCATAAATCAAGAGGAAGGACTAAAGAAATAGGAGTTTGGCTTGTGCTGTTGAAATAGAAAGAAACCATACTTGTTCCTCACTGTCCTTCCCTGTTTTCCTTGTACGTTACATCTAAAATATTTAAGACTGAACTAAAGCAAAATCCTTCCACTAGATGCAACTAATGTGCAGCTACTGTATAATTAAATCTTTCTGGTCCCCCTTTTGATGCTCCGATTTCCCTGTAAATGATAGTTTGCTTTTCTTACTTAAGCAAAAAAGGAATCCTGCATACTTAATGCATTCTGTGAAACCTCCCATGCGGATCTGTGTTTTTGTGGCTAGATGATGAAAAGGTAGCCTGGAACATATTATGAATTTATCAGAAACCCAGAGGGGTAATATGAAAACAAAAGGGTGGAATCCAAGGCAGGTGCAAGTGCAATGAACACTGGCTTGCTTTCCAGATAGTTACTTGTTCTTTGTTTAAAACCACAGAACTTGGAAAGGAGTCAAAGAAAATCAGGAGGTATATTATAGGAAGTTGAAAATAATCTTGACTTCAGTTTGCCTTTTAATCATCAGCAAGAAAGTGGAGAGGGTCTTCAGATCTCCTTATCTTGCCTACATTTGTAATGATTTTTTCTGAAAACCTACCTTTCTCCGGAGCATACTGTACCCATTACAAAACCATGGACAACTACAAATATTTCCATAAAGTGCATTAACACTGGGCCAGACTACTAGCAGTAAGCACTCAGCTGAGCGAGCGAATAAACACCTTTAGTGCATTGTTCCACTTTCTTTGAGCTGTGATTGTGGTTGTGATCAGAAGGGCATCTCTGCACTTCTAGCAGTGCAGGATGGTTAGTGCCTAAACAGAACAAAGTCATTGCATATGAGAAACCTACTTATCTCTCCATCACCAAAAAGGCATTTCACTCAAAGTTTATCCTTCTGGCTACTCCTGACCATGCCCACCCTCTCTCAGGCGCATTGAAGCACTGCTCAGTACATGAATAAATAGAAGGCATACTGATTTGCAATTTCCCTGTGGGTCAGAAGAGCCTGGACAATAACTTCCAGACACAAAGCAAGACCATTAACAAGATGTAGTACTCATTAAGATCCACATCTAGCGTGTAGCGTTAAAACAAATTTGTATCATTTTCTGACACACCTAAACAACAGCAATGAATTCTACCATAAAATTCCCAAAGAAAATTAATTTAAATTATTCCTTCCCTATTTGTTTTGAATCTGATGTGACATTTTTATATGATAATGTTTGTTTCACTAATTCTGGGACTGCCTTGGTAATATGCTCAGTTGACTTTGTCTGCAATCATTGTACTTCAGTTGCCTCTTTTCTAGAATAAGGAGTCCTAGTCTATTTAATTATTCTTGACATGGAAAGTGTTTTTCAATATCCATTTTGTCATTCTCCCCACCTTCAGCCTTCTTTATACAGCCTCACTGGGGAGACCAGGGATGCACGTGGAAAGATGAAGAGTTCCTCTTTGCTTCTCTATCTTTTCTAATTATTAGTAATTTGTTTATTCTTCCTATTACTGCTGAACATGGAACTGACTTTCTCATACACTTATAACACCATAATATTTTTCTTCTTCTCTTTAATTCAAATCCCTCCCCTATAAATGTAGAATGGAGGCAGTTTCCTCACGTGCAACTCTTCCTATTGTTGGTGTTAATTTTCTTTTCTGAGCTTACTACACTCGTACTCAGTATCAAGAGAGCTTCTCTCACCCCAGGGTCAGCTTTTGCTTTTAATTCTTATGTTTAGCTCCATCAGCAAGCTTTGCCATATCCCTGCACTACCTCTGTTCACTAGCTCTTTAGCTCAATCTGTTTCAGTCATAAATCCTCAAACTATAACTGTATCCTGAGGGGAAGAAAAACTGAAGAGGAAGACCTTATGAACCAACACAGATAACAGTGAAAGAATTTAATATATCAAGGCTGGGAAAGAAAGGAGATGGGAGCCAAAGCACTTGAGAAAGAGTAACACCTGGTCACTGACAGTAACTAGGAACTAAAAAGCTGCAAAATGCAACTACATTTTAACTTTGGGATTCCTTGTATGAGAATAAATATAAATAAGTATATAAAAATATGTATTATACATATATATGTATGTATGCATAAATTATTTATAAATGAAGCTACTACTCATTAGAAGAATTCTCCAGCCAGCTATCAAATGGCGACAATTTTTACAATAGCCTTAAAATTATTCTCTTATGACACTGTTGTCACTATTAAAAATTGAACTGAAGTTTAATTGAAGTTTTCTTATTAAGCATCTTTTGAAATAGAGGTAAAGATGTAAAACTTAAATGCTTTCTTATAAAAGTGTTGAAATGTATTTTGAATTTGCCTTCTGACATTATATTAATGTAAGCATTCTGAAGAAAAAAAACAGACTGTTACTTTGGAAACCAACATAGACTTATCACTGGGTGTTCAATTCAATACCTATTAGTGCTTATACATATGGTATTAATTCTGCATTAATTCTGTCAAAAATGATATCATACTCTGAACGTCCAAATTATGACATCACTAAAACAACTTTGTTCTTCGTGGGTTTGGAGCTCAACTGTGCCAGAATTGACCAGAATTTATTCGTGCAGCTGATTCTGACAAGTTCTTTTTAATTAGTTCATGCCCTCATAATGAACAAGAGTCCGTGTTTTTGAAGATTTGCCAGAATAGTTTCTATTCTCTTCAACTTAAGTGCCAAATGCATGCACTTCTTTATACTATTTATACCTTTGCCTATAATTACTGTTCCCTAAGGTGTGATTGTCCTATTTCATAAGAGTTTGTGCAGCTGCCAACATGAAGATGTAAATAAATTGTAATACTGTTGCTATGAGGTGTAAAAATCCCACAGCTCATATCCAGACCCTTGTATAATAAACTCAAGTAAACATTCCATTTCCTGTTAGCGATTGTGGTTTGTGACTAGATTTTAAAAAGTGGTGCAGTAAGTCATCACTCTTCTAATGATTTGCTGAAAACAAAGTCATGAAAGCATGAAACAAAAAACCAGCTACACGTAAACATTTATTTTTATGAAGGAGAAATATCTGCATGCAAAGCTGAATACTTTGTTGTTGTCTGATAGTTTAGGAAGCTGGTGTCATTTATATTTGCTAAGAATGCTGCTGATATGCCAAAAGCAAGGGCCAAATACTTCGGCATTAACGTGTTCTGAAGGTCACTTCTTCACTACTTTGAACTTGCTGCAACCACTGCAGAGATGGTCTCAACTCCCTCTGTTTTTAAGATGGTGTAGTTTTGCCCATTATGAGTTTGACACCATGGCCAAAGATGACCACAGCAAAAATTTGTTCAAATCCATGTTTCTAAAGCAGTGAAAGGCCATAGAGCAGAAGGCCTTCCTTTCATCACCATTTACCCCTATCATAGATCACACCTATCATCCTCTCATCGGCCAATCAAGCTGTTTTCTCCCTTGCTTTAATGAGGAAAACACCCATGCTGTACTGAAGAATATGGTTTGATAGTTTTTCCTCAACTCGTAGTGATTAAACAACCAATTTGCTCCTCTTTTCTTGTGGTGGGTTATGTTCTGCTCTCTGACCTCTAAAGCACCTTGTACCCAAAGTGTAGACATGTCATTTGGTATGAGGTTATTTACACCATGGCAGGCCCATCTCAGTAGGAGGCACCAATTCAATACTGGTGACAGGTCACTGTGAAGATTAAATGAAAAAACATACTAGCACTGGTATCTTTTCAACAGAGAAAATAAATGAAATATTGGGTGCTGGTGGTAATAAGATGAGCACATGAGTCATGTGTCTGACTTCATGAGTTAAGTTGACCATGGAGCAGCAATAAAATCTTCAGGCCACTTCACACCAGCAGGTGTTTTACATCATGACACAAATAAGCTGGTTTACCCATGCTGCAGGATTTTTCAGCCCTTTGCTGGAGTCACTTTTCTCAGTGCCTATAAAGCCATATTGCCTAAAGATCACAAATTCACATGCCCCAGCTTCAACTGGAAAATGCAGTTAAAACTGCTATTTTTAGCTGGGGAGTTGAGGCTTTCATGAGGCTTGGACAGCAGATCAGGAGCTGGGTCGTGGCACTGAATTGCAGCTTGGTACTAACCTTTCTCAGGACCATAGTTAACTCAATTTCACTACCTCCCTTCTCTTCTTTCCCACTTTTGAGCAGGGAGTGCCCATGGTGAGGAACATCTGTGACCATGTGCTTCTGCAAGAGCTCTTCACTGGGGCCTCAGCTGTAGTTGCAGCTGTAGGCAGCAGCCCAATACAAAATATTTTAAAATATTAACCAGCACCTACATAACTTTAACTTTTAAACTCTGGTATTTTATATACTAGCAAGTTTAGCAGAGATATAAAAGGCCGTATCCTATTGGAAAAGGGGGAATCCCACCTCTACCATGGTATAATGTATTTTTGGTCCTAACGAAATGTAGGTTATTGAAATTTAAACCAGTCATTAGCCCAGGACTGAACATTACATGTCCTGGGAATAAGTCCAATGTAATTTGGGGGTGGGAGGGTGGCTCAGAATTCCAGGTTTGTGAGGAAAGCAAGAAATATTTTCCTGGCAGGTTTGTTTAAAAAAAATATGGCAGCTGTTCTTCATTGCTGGGAGGGTCAGATTGTTAAAAACAGTCGCAGTGGAAATGGATTAGTGTATGGGAGGATGTCAAGGTGCAAGATAAATGAGTTTAGTCTCTAGTCTGATGGTTTATTATCTGGATAGTAACTCCATGTAGTGCATGTATGCACACGCAAAACACCCAATGTTATGGACTGGTGTAAAGCCATTACTGTTGACATGACTTTGGAATGACAGCATTATTCATGAAAACTAAAGCTCTAAGTGAATTATGCAAGTTACAGAAACTGAGTGCGAGTAAGCTCTTTCCATCAACACCACAGGCTCTCTGTTTCCTTTAGGGCATAATATTTTTCATGAAAATTATTCTATAAATGCATAAGCTATTTAAAATGGCCATGTGTTTTCTCTCTAGTTTATGTTCCTCTCACTGGAAAGTCAAATTTTCTCTCAAAGTATATCATGACTCTGTATCTTTCAGAAGGCAGAATGATATAAGACTCACTCTTATATACTAGCTATCAAAAAAATCAACTTATAAAACACAGGACCTGGACTTTGTTCACACTGGAATATCATTATATCCTTCCAGAAGACACTTCAATTAATGTTGTTTCCACTATCAGACTTGTTTTACAAGACTGGGGTCTACATCATATCCAAGTCTTTAATTTAGATTTCAGTATTAGCTCTGTTGAAAGAGGTCAGGCTACTGCAGTGCAGAAGTCTGGCTGAAGAAAAAGATTATATTTATTTGGAAACAGGAACAGTATTTACATAATTTAACTGAGGCCTCACCATGATGACATTCAGATTTTGGGTCATCTTATACGTAAGGACCATCAGGCACAATTAGAGGAGTTGTCTCTGTCAGACAGAGATAGTCCTGTTTAAATGCTGAGTGCTACCAGGAGGTTAATACATGTGACCAGTGTGATGTCTGCATTTGGAGCCAAAACCAGAGCCTGTTGGTAAGATCCTGATGCATTCAAGTACATGCTAAATCACTCACCAGCCTCTTCGGGGTGAGGGGAAAGGGCAAATCTTCAGCCCAATGCTGCTGGACCTGCACTTCATCCAGAGCCAGGCAGCAGCTCCTGCCTCTTTTGCCTCTTTCTGCACCATTTCTTCTCCGTGTTCATGCCATGTTGGCCCTTAGCCAGTGCTTCCTCATTTTTCCAGCAGCCTCTCATAAGGGGTTTGTTTCTGCTTAAAGTAAAGCAAAAAAATTAGGAAAGCAACTTTATAATATTTCCTACTGATTATTCTAATTAATTCTTCCACTTAAAACCACCTGCAATTCTCTAAGTGACTCAAGTGCTTTTAAAAAATTTGCTGCTGTTCCACATTTCAGCTTAGAATCACAGATCATATGAAATTGTACTTTCCTACTAACAGTTCCACTACCCCATTTTTTCCATGAGTTCTTAGAAGGCCTTGTGTACTGATGCTTTCCAGTTTATCAGTTTATTGACAGTGAGTTCCTTTGATTATTTTCTTTCAGTTCTTCCAGCCTCATTGATGACTCCTAACACAAACATAGTTTACAATTTTTCTCTAATATCCATATTATCCATAATTTCTCAAGGATAAGAAAATGATTCATCCAATTTTCTGACACAGTTCCCAACTCAGAAACATATACATATACAGTTAGTATTTTCAGTGGTATTTATGACTCATCATCTTATACCTTACCTTCTTCCTCCAGAATTCCCAAACTCCTTAATATCTGGTCCTTTCCTTGAACTGGACTCTATTTCAGTTTTCTGAAAGCTACCATATTGTCATGAATAACATCTTGAACCTTGCAATCTAACTGTACTAGCTTTTAAATGGCTTTCTATATTTTGTTAAGATGCATTCATTCCTCTGTGACTCCTGGGATGCCTAAGAAGCCTCCATGCTGAGTGTAAGGATTTTAATTTCCTCACTTTTGACTTTAGGGTTTTTTTAACTAACTTTCCCATTGAAAAAAATTTCATTATCAAAAGTTTAGTGTCACAGTCCCACATTTGATTCAATCACTCCCTTGAGAATGTTGAACTTAATTATTCTGTGGTCACCATTAATTAGTGGCTCAGCGATAGTTACTTTATGAACCAACACTTGTGTATTACATAGGACTCAGTAACATTCCCTCATGTGTGCTGTAGAACCAACTGCTATAAAAATTATAGACTGAGAGGTCAAGGGGTTCTCTCTCTAAATCGTCCACTGGAAAGGATAAATTTCTATGCAGATAATTGAAATGCCCCATTACAACCATTTCTCAGTCTTGGTTGCCCTACTTGTGCCTGCTGACACTTCACAACTCGACATTAATAATATGGTTTTGAAAAGTAGGAAATTCTGTCATAGGTTATTAAAACTGTAACATGTGCTTTCATACTGAATTGAATTCCAATATCAGAATTCTCTGCAAGGCAAAAGGTATGAAAATGTTGGAAAAAAGTGTAATATTACTGTGAATTTCTCAAGCACCATTGTTTAATATTATTTTCATTATTGGACCGTTAATAGCTTAAAAACTGCAATAATATTCTAATAAACAGAAATATTTTGCCACATCTATTCCATTAATTCTCCCTGTGCTGACTTCTGTATTCACTGAATTCTTTGCATTATTATGGTATAGTGCTATTTCTTCATTGTTATATTACTTTCCCTACATTTGGCAGATGTCGTCGTACTCTATAAGAACTTGCCATGCTATACTAATATCAAAAGAAATTTCATTCACAGATGTTCGAAATACAGGCATCGTACATTAACCTTTCCAGGTAGTCTTTTTAACTTTGTATTCCATTTATTGAAAATATGTCTACTTTTTCTATTATCTCAGATTGTTGTATAGACTGGAAAAAAAAAAGAAAATCTACTTGTTTTTTACAGTACATTTTAACATGACTATAATTATGTTTTAATTGTTTCCTGGAGTTAAAGAGATTAAATTGTTTAGAATTATTTCTGCAATGACTAGTTTTGAAGCATCTGATTTCGGATGCTCTGATGCATCTGATTTCATTGGGTTTAGACACTGGTATATCCAGTGAGATTGTGGCTGTGATCCTACTAGGAAGTGGCCAGATGCTCACAAAAAACAGCAAAGATACCATTTTCAAAAGAAATGGCTGAATGATCAAACACTTAGGGGAGCTAAACTTCAACCAGACATGTTCAGTATGCTATTACACCACCATTCATAATTTAGAGGACTCTGCTGCTTCTGGCACACAGTGTCTGTCCTGTCAAATTCAGCTCTGCGACTTCACAAGGCCCAGCAGATGAAGGTCAGGGCCTTTCACCCCTCAGACATAATTAACATATTCTACAGCTTCACATAATCTATTTAAATAGAAGAAATCAGAGCAATGTGATAGAAATGGCCTTAATGATGTCAGGAGAATGTGGCTGACTTATATTCTTATCTCTAGTGGTCTGCAATGTTCTGTGTGGTACACTTTTCTACTTTCTCTAAAATTCTCAACATGTGACAAGTCATATATGTAAAATTACTAGCACAAAACCTTATAGTGACATTGAAATGCAGGAATTTGTCTCTTTATGGGTATTGTTTGATAGCTAGTCAGTGAGAAAATACAGCACTGCCTTCTAGATTCTGATAACAAATGTTTTATTTGGGGAACGTTTATATATAAAAGGCTCATTCAGCCCAGGATATCGATAGCTATGATTCAAATTTCAGACTGTGAAATTCCTTCCCAGAGTAAAATATACACACACCTCCCGAAAAGGGGGGAAGAAAAAAAGAAAAAAGAGCAGAGGCTTGGATGTTAACATCAGATTTTAACAGGATATCTTCCAAAGACAGAAAAGGGAAAGAAGTCCAGCGATGGTGGAAATTCCAATGTCTCAGGTGAAAAAATGCTAAACAGCTTTTGGATATGGTTTTAAGCTTTGCCAAGGAGGAAATGGAAAATTAAGAGGTTCTTGGAAAACGAAGAGATTTTGACAGAAGATCAAGACACTGACTCCAAAGAGCCTGAAATTCTACAAAGGCTATTGCCAGCTTGCGTCAGTGAGAACAAGTGGAAACAAACCAAAGAAATTTATCCAGTTACATTGGCAGCTAAACTTAAGAGAGAAAGAAAAATGTGTTTATTCTTAAATTTTCTAAGTACGGTGCCTCAGCAGCTTTTTTCTCTTACTGTGGCCTTGATTTTCCATTCCATTAAAATATTTTTATTCTGTTTTTATTTTCTTTCTCTTAGTTTTTGCATTATCCAAGGAGTCCAAAAGTATTTTTGTTTTAATTGATGTAACAAAGGGGTTAATATTCCTGATGTTTTCTCTGCTGAGATGCCAAACAGGGTCACCAGATGTGATTCATAAGTTGTTCTTGCATGTGGCTTAGCAAAAGCACAGCTGTGGTTACACACTGGGGGTGGAGGGAAAGGGGAAGAGATCTTGACCCCTTTGGAGTCAACAGGAGTTTTACTATTTACTTCCACGAGACCAGAATTTCACCTCATGCACTACGTGGGCCTTGTTGTTTGTTTTTCTTTTTTCCAAAGGATCCTTACTGTCACTATTGCTAGGTTTTATAGAGATTAGATATGAATCAATAATGGATTTAATTATTATTATAACCACCAATCTACAATATTGGATGACAAGCAAAATATGACTAAAAGCTTTATCTCATGATGAAACCTTTTTTTGTTAGAGAAAATGGGGAGGGTCATCCTTTTTTTTCTCAAAGTATTTATTTTCCTGAAAAAATATTTGCATTTGAATATGATCAACAGAGAAAAAATAATTTATTCTAGTTTAAGTCTTCACACACCCCATACCACTCTGTTTTCTGCTTCACAATTTTTCAGTGTTTTGAAAAAATAATCTAACTTTTTGATTGGCAGGAACAATGATTTAGCTGTCTCTAACTATCTGCAGAACCTTCACTGAACTTGGTTCCACGTCTGTTTCTGAAATATGAAAAACTGGAAATTTAACACAACCAAGGACTTAACAGAATCTACTTTTACCAGTGCTTTCACTCTAAGCTGATTCTATGTACATTTCTATTAGCTAAACACAAAAAGGTTAACTTAGTTAGAACTGTGGCTAAAGTAGCATCAAAAAATATTATTAATATGTGCATACATGAGTAACATAAATTCAGATGAGGAAATCAGAACTAAGGTTATGTTAAGAAGAAACTTAGATTTTGAAAAGGATCTTTCCTACATCAATTTCTACCACTTTCCATTTATGTGTAAACTAGTCTATGATGGTCATTTCCTGTAGTCTTTGCTCTTCCTAATGTTCTATCTACAAAAGGTAAGGCTTTGATATAAGATCATCTAATTCTCAGTGGAAATGGGGGCTCCATGATCTCTGTAAGTATTGGACAGGCACACACATGAGACTGGAAATGTGATTGCATTGGGACATAGCCTGGATTACTAGTTGTCTTCTTGTACTTGAATTCAATTATGAGATCACAGACTGCAAAGCAGCTAGGCATGTTCATCTACTTACAGAGTTTATTATCTACAGTGACATTTCTTCTACTTCGTTGTCTTGGCTTTAACAGGAATGAATAAAATTCATTGACAGCAAAGAACATCTTTTCTCAACAATCAATATATTCTGTCCAAAATTTACAGCCTGATGGGAAAAATGGAGTCCACCTTTGGAATGCTTTCATAAACATTAGTACTTCTCCGTATATTTTATATTGACTAATATATGTTCACTAATTTACTTACTTTACATGCAACCATCAGTACAACCTTTTCACCTCAGTACTCGGGATGATCCTTTTTTTCAAACACAGATGCAAATGCAATCAACGCTCATTGCACAATTGCTGAAGGGCAATCATCTTATCCTTCTCAACCACACCCCAGATAAATGCAATGACCTGAAAGCAGTTGCTGGCTGTTTCACCAAAAAATGTGAAAACTCTAATATTTGCTTCCGACATCTGATTTTTTAAGATCATTGAAGAAATATGCATGTTTTGTATATACGAGGTCTTCACTAGTATATTAAACATGCATATAGCTGTTCTGACTCCATACCACTAAACTTTCCACTCTTTGAAAAGGAAATGACCAAATGCAAACTCCCTGATAATCCTGGACCTCAGTTAAATTCCAGGTTTAACACGGGAACTGCTTGAGAAAAGTGTATGTTGACCAGGGCCAATTTAACAATATAAATGTCTGAGTTCCAGTATCCAGGAAGTTCCTTGGCTCTGTTTAATTTCATAATAAACGTCCAACTGGCATTTGCTTATGTACATTCTGTGACATAATAATGTATCAATTTCTATATTTCAGTAATATTCTGCAACACAGTGAACACCAGACCCTTCCCAGCAAACTACATAAAACTCACTTCAAAATGACCCAAAATCAAGTCACTACTTAACCAGATGGGATATTTTTAATGTTCTGAAGTTCAATGGATAAAATAATCTTTGGCTCTTACAGAGGACCATTCACCCAAGCATTTCAAGAAACCTGGAGGCACTAAACAAGGAAAAAGTTTCCTTTGGGAGCATCTGGAAGACTGTGTAAAGAAAGCAGTTCAAATCATTATAGAAGTTATTAACAACAAGGACAAAACCTGCTTCCAAAAGAACTGTTAGGTTCTGCTGTGTTTCATTCTTGTTACTGCACTAGTTTTGCTGGTAAATAACAATTCACGCTTTTTTGTTTACAATAAGTATTTTGTCCTCATGCAGGCAAATGTAACACCTTAGTTCTTTCTTTGCACTCTGAACATTTATTGAACAATGACAAGAGGACAGTGTAAAAGACTTTGAGATGCTGTACATCAGTCTGGTATCTGAGCTCACCATGAGACCTGGAGTGCAGAAGGAGGAAATACTTCACTGTCCACTCATCTGGGGTAGATGAATCTGTTACGGTGCCCAGAGCAGGGATTTTGAAAGGTATTTTTATATGTTCTGATGTAAGATTTTATTGCTAAAACATTTTATTCTAGCTCTGGACACTGTCAGCCTCCAGTGCAGTCTGATATTTTGTGGCAGGAAGGACCACGCTAAGATCCTGCCCAGGAAGGCTGAGTTTCCAATGCCTGATCATTGGCATCAGTGACTGCCTAGATGCGTCATCCCTGAAGGAGTTATTGCCTGGTGGTGGGTGGAGGAGCAGGTAATCTCTGAGGACAGGAGGGAAGGTGGCAAATAAGCAGCAATGGCACATTGCATCAACCAAGGAAGGCTTTTGACTCCACTCCCAGTGAGGTCATGCCAGTGGATAAGTGGAATGAGTCTCAACCCAGGCAGCAGAAGCCAGAATTTATTTTCTGTTGGAGCTTTTACCTCACAAATCCGTAGCAAGTCATCTCCTCACCTTGGAATTTTTCCAAGTGGAGGAACAGAGGGTTGGTTCTCAGTTTAACAAATGCATGTGTCTGGACAACTCCTGTTTGAGAGGCTCGTTTTCCCTTTTTTCCCTCTTGCTGTTCTGCAGCAATGTCACATTCTGTATGTGTACATGCACATATTATATATAAACCCTCACTTTTGAAGGGAGTGGCTCTCTCTTCTGCAGCTAGCCAAAGCCAGGAGCACACAGGCACTGCACAGCACAGAGAGATGTTCCAACTCAGCCTTGAATGGGACAGCTTGGATGGCATGTGTCTTCTGGCCTCACAGACAAAAAACTTAATAAATTGCAAATGTGTAATCACACACTACCTACCTAAAATTCTCCCAGTTATCTCATTTAAGGGAATTATGTTTTTCTGGCTTTCAACACAGCATTTTCTCTTTCCATCTTGAATAAGTTTGTAGGACTATTCAAGAGGCAGCTGGTTTCTACCTTTCCAATGGCAGAAATGAATAAGATAAAGCCAATTCTACCAGTGCGGGTTATAAACAACTCAAAAATTTTAGTAGTTTGGATGAGATTTCTGGAAAAAAAATCATGTAATATATAAAAAATACTGCTCCTTATATTTAATAGTAGGTTATTAATGAGAAACCCTTACAAAAATGTAGTCTATGATTTCAAGTTTCATTTGACTTTCAGAAAAATATATAGTCCACATTTAATCCTCCTTTTATTCTGTTTTTGTCATCTATTACTCCTTCGAATATATGATACTGTTAATCAGTGTTAAAGATTATGGAGTGATTTCCATTTTGATTCTCTGTTTTACAATTTCTGTGTATAACTCTATAAACTGCTTATTACAACATCATTTCTCAGGCTTGGTTTGTGCCTGAATTTTACATAATTTTATCCTCAAATGTTCAGCCTTTTGTTTTTTGTAAGATAAGAACAAAACAGATGAACATTATGACATGTACAGCAGCACACAAAGTAGAGCACCACCACCAACACTTTAGGTATCAAGTTTCACAGAGCAAAGAACTAAACAGTGGAAGTTTTGAACACAGGGCAGTGTGAAGGCCAAAGATTAAAAATGAGATAAAGGACTCGGACAATCTCTCAGAGGATCCACTCCTTGGGTAACCATTAGCTGACAGGATCTCGGACTGGATCAATTCATTTTCACTTCTTCCCCTGTGGATTTGCTAGTGGTTACTGTCAACATCAGTATAACATTAATTGAAGGCATTGTTTGGAAGTGTTACATTTGGCTTGAAAGAGCCATCATTGGGTAATATGATTATATAAGACAACTTCCATGGATAAAAATAGATGCTCCTGAGAGAGTAACTATGAAATATGATGAATAATGGCAGCTTAATGGAATACGTTCTAGAAACAGACTTCATAAATGAAGGATAATGTTTAACAGGATAAAATTTTATAACAAACAACAAGCCTTTAAATGGCTTAAATACTTACAAATCATTTTAAATATCTGTGGCCAAGCATGAAGGTTCATTTTTAAGCTCTGAAACTTCCAGCAATTTTGTATGAAATTTCATAATCCATAACCAGGCTTGCTGAGTTCAACAGGTGTGTGCTCAGTACAGCGGTTTTTCCATTACACAGTTTAGGAAGCCCTATAAATATCAGTTCAAAGGACTGACAAAGTAACCTGGATACACTTAGATTAAATTAGGAATACTGAGCAAGAGTCTATAGAGGCCATTAATTATTGTTAGGTTATGTAATAACCACACCCCTCTCCTAGGATGACCAAGGATTCTTCTGCAATTTCCAAAATACATGGGGGGACATTTACCCCATAAGACTCCTCCATGATGGTAGGAGATATTAATGTGCACTGTGTAAGACAGAAGTTTTCATGGATGGCCTTTTGACAGGGTTATCATTAGAGACACTGGGATAGGAAACGACAGATGTTTTTAATGCTGCATCTCATTTTCCAACCTGACAACCAGTTTTTCAACCTGAATGGCATCATTAAATTTTTTCCAAATCTAGTGTGCATTGCCATTCTGAAATTCAGCTCTGCTTATTTAGGGAACCCTGTCACATTTACTGATATGATGTCCGTATCTACTGGAAAAGACAATGATGTACGATCATATATCATACATAGATCATATATCATAACTACTGGGAAAGAAGAAGAAAAGACAGAAAGGTTCCATAAAATATCAAGGTCAGTTTCAAATGAGGATACTGACTGAGGAAAACATAGGACTTCAATTAAAAAATAAAAAGTAAAATGTCTGCCAATAGCTGGAAAAAGAAAACACATTTTGTGCGATACTTCGTGGTTGGTGTTTTTTAGCACTCAGGCAGAAGGTTAAGTATGATAAACTAATTCCAAAGAGGTGATCACACAGCATGTACAGAAAACAGCCCCAGTTATTGCATTCAGCTATTGCTCCCTGGTTTTGGAGATGTGGTCTAATGGTGAACATGGTGGTGGTGCTAGGGTAATGGTTGGACTTGTTGATCTTGAAGGTGTTTTCCAACCTTGACTATTCTATGTTTAATGATTCTGTTATCTTGAGGAGGGGGAAGCCTTAGACTTTTTTCTTTAATTTCATTTGTCTGTGTTTTCACAGCTTGTGTACACTTTAATTCCCATTAGAGTTATCAATCACAAGAGTGTTATGAAAGTGGATAAATATAAAAGTATCTGAGTTGTGCAAAAAAGAGGAGAGTAGGAAGAAAATGTTAATTTTTCTTTGGCCACAATTGCGTGACTAATCATAATCTCTATTATACATAATACACATAGGGACTGGCCATAGTAAATATATACAGTTTAAACCTCAATGGAAAAGGTTCCGCAATCTCAGAAACCTTCAAATAATTAAAAAATTATCCCATTCTATCTTTAAAATATGGTATGAAAATGGACTATCATTATATTTCTCCCTGCAAGAACATAAAAATACTGGTCCATTCATACAGCAAAATCATTTGGCTTCAAGCAGGTATGTGAATATAAGTATTCATGAATGCAAAATCTTGGATTCAAGTTGCTACTTTTAACTTTTTTTTGGTGGATTGCTCTCAGTGACTGTTGCTGCAGAAAACTTGAGAAAACTTAATAACCCCTGCATTGGGAAACCGAACCTTGCTTTGTTCCTTTCTGTGTGAGTAAAAGTTGGTTATTTTTCTACATGTGGTAAATCTCCATCTGATCTTGACACAAATGTAATCAAAACTGAAAACATTTCAAAGTTTGTTTGTTTTCCCTTGCACTTCCTTTTTTTTCTTATAGAGTGTAAAATTTATTTAAACAATATTTTTAAAATAGTCACAGCAAATGCTAACCAAATTGGCTCTCAAAATGAACAGATATATCTTAGTGGAGTTGAACCAGAGCCATGGATGGAAAAGACAATATCAATAAATTCACTGGCTTTAAAAATAATGCAATTGTTAAAAGAAATAATCTTCCAAGATCCTGGGCAAATTAGAAAAATACAAAAAACTAAGAAATAGTAGGGGGGACAAGGAGGATGAGGAGAAGGAGAAGGGAATGGTGACCTACATGAAACTGAGGAAACATTTTCTGTACGTCTGAAATAAGGTGAGAAAAAAAGTAGGGAGTTTCCTACTTATGCCTTAAGTGAATGCAATAATAAAGTATAGCAGCACTGAGGCTTGAGAACTTCATTTTCACTTCAGGTCTAGAAGTGAGTTACTTTGGAGTGTTATTATTCCCAAATCTCTCTGGAGGACTGTGGCAGACAGGACTGGGCCTACAATCTTAAATGCCATTATTTGAATCTGTCTTTTCTGTGTCACACTACTTCGAGTATATATAGTATATTACCTTTAATTAATTGAGTGTTTATGTGTTAAAAAGTTATTCACTTGTGCAGAGAGTGATTTGCTGGGATTTATGATGGGAACATTTTATAACAGCAGCATGTGTTTCCCTACAATTTGTATAGGTTCATTCATTATAATTTTTCCTGATGTTTTGCCTACCATATTATTAACTTCCCCAAAGCAATGAAATAGCAGCTTGTCTTCTCACAGCAGAGAAACGAGAGGAATAATTATGAATGTGGAAATCCCAGTGAAAACATGCCTCTATTGAAAGGGCCTAGTGGTCCAAATAGAGGCCTGCTGGATTTATGAAGTCTATAAAAAAGCAAACACACAGAAAAACAGATGCATTTTTGCTTCCAAAAATCTTGGAAGTCCTACACTTAGGAAAAAAGGAGGGGGAGGGGGGGGAAGGGAACAGGAGAGAATGTAACATTTATCATAGAATCATAGAATTGTTTAGGTTGGAAAAGACCTCTAAGATCATCAAGTCTATTAACCCAGCACTGCCAAATTCAGCACTAAACCGCATCCCTAACATGTTTTATGCCACTATTAACAAAAATTTATATTTTACTATAGGCTACAAAGTCTGAATAAATCGTCAAAGCTTCAAGTCTGCCATGCATAACTGTTTAATCATGTGCAAGTGTTCTTTTCAAAATTTAAGAGTTTGTGAGCATAGCATTTGATTTGTTACTCCTTCAGTAGCAAAATCACCTTTGTTTCAAAGGGATTGCTCTTTAGGACTCTTTGCCTGCAAGAATTTACAATAATGGGAAAATGAATAGCATTCACTGATGGTGGTAGGGGAAATTTTTTTCCAGGCTGTCCATGATGATGTAGAGGGAAAGCCTGTGAAATCAATTCCAGAAAATGTTGTGGATCACTGGTTATTTTACAAAGATCCAAAGCTGACAGGACCACCACAGTAATTTGTGTTTATTGTTCAAGAGGGTGCTTTTTTGGACCATCCCTAACAAAACCAATCTCGTTTAAGAAAAAAGTCAAGGGGGATTAAGGGGACCAAAAAAGCAGGAGGCAGAGTAAGCAATGAGCCCTCTCCAAGGCCCACTGGATGATAGCCTTCCCCAGCACTGCCCTGGCCCTACCCCTCACTTAGGCACTTTGTATTATTACATGTGCACTCTTCATTGTTTTTTCTCACAACAACCCGGTCTGCTTCTGCACTCTGTCGTCCGGGTGGCCACTCATAAAAAATGTGATTTACATTCTTGTTTCACTCTCACCACCTTTTCACTTCCTGTTGCTTCTGCAGCCCATGCTTTGCTTGCCTTTTCTGTTCTTTTTATCTAAAAACTAAATTTATGTGCATTTTATGTTTATTACTATTACATGCTTGTGCATGCAGCAGAGAAAAAAAATTGAATGCTGTAATCAATTGCCCTAGTATTGTTTAATTTCTAAGCAATGTATAGATAATAAATTATTCACACAATGAAAAAGAAAATATGACTGCTGAAGGTGACAAAACAATTCAAAATAAAACCAAAGAATTTTATCTCAGTTGTTTCCCATCACATTCCAAAATTTTTCACACCTAAAAATAATTACATTCAAAATATTATTACACTTAGGCTACAACAGTATCCTTTGCAACAGATAGAAACTTATTTCAATATCACTGATCAGCAATGCAAGAAATCTAATGACTGGAGGTGCCACAGGGTGAAAGTGGGTTTGACAGATGAAGTCATGGAGTTTGAAAACATGTGCTCACCTTTTGCCAGGACCAAACCTCAAACAGCCAAATTCAAGTCCTTTGAAAGAGTTAAGACAATTTACCCCTACTGAGGAGCTGCCCCTATGGATATAAATCCATGCTATAGCAGAATAAAAGGGTCATTTTGTGCTAATTCAGTCCCACTCATCAGCAAAGCCTGGGCAGAAAGATCTGTCAAGCTCTCTGACTGCCTGTACACTTTTTGCCGTAAATCTCACAGATTCTCATAAAAGCAGGCCCATCCTGACTTCTCGTTGAGGACTAGAAGTAGCCCTTAGCATGTGTAGAAACAGGTAGCAGATATGGCTGTTTATTCTTTATTCCCCTGTCTGCCCTAAATTCAGATCCTGTTTTCCCTATTAGGTCTGTGATAAATATGATGGTAAATTCGTGCAACTAAATATAGGAGATGTAATAAATGTAGTAGATAGAATGTATATTTTTGTAACCTTGAAAATGTAAAGCTGATTTTGGTCCTTGGAATGGAGAGGGCGGTTTCCAAATACTAGGACACGCTTTGTGAACTGTAAGTGGACAAGTTGACACCTTGATTTACACCAAAAAGGAGGGTGGCTTGCCAGGATGTGGCTCTTTGAGTTAATCAGAGGTTGTACATTTGGACCATCAACTCATCGATACTAATCTCGAGGGTGGACCCTGAATTTGGAGAAATCAACATCCCAAAAGAGGATTCTTGGAAAATCCTTTCAAACATGTTCCAATGCCAGGAAACCTGTTCAAGATTCATCATTGAGTGAAAAGACTGGGTTTGAATCTAAAGACACAATACGTTTGCTGCCAGGAGGCACAAAATACGGACCCAAACACTAGAAAATCGTGGAACAGTGCGAGATAGCATCCCTGCTGTCGGTCGTCTGTTTCACCCAACATTCAAATGTTGTTTTCGTGGCTGTCCCAGATAGATTTTAAAATGGAAAAATAAAATTTGTTCTTTCTATCTGATTGGCTAAAATTCATTTATAACAGGGCTAAGGAAAGAAAAATGATTAACTGGAAGAACATATGAACAAGTGAAGAGATTCAGAGTTCGAGTATGCACAAAAGATTTGGCTGCTCCCCTGGAATTTATTTAAATTGACCCGATTTTTTTTCCAGAGGTAAAGAATGATACATCATGCCCACAAATCTTCCAATGGGTTAAACAATTTCTTCTGCTCCCTACTCCTCAGAGGCAGTCTGCTCCCTTACCCGAACATTTCTTTTTAGAGGGTAAACAGTTTCAACACCATTAGTCTTGCAGGCACACACCTTTTAGCCACGCTGTGCTTTTCATCTGCCCTCAGCACAGCTGAAAGGGAGCACAGCCCCTGCATCTTCAGCTGTCTGAAAAGATTCAGAAAAGTGCCAGTGCCAGATCTGCCCCACACATACCATACAAATTTTTCAATATTCTCACTTAAACATTACTTCTATGAAAGATGATGAAAAAGCCTGTGCCTATTTCCATGCATACCATTGGGACTTGACTTTAGGAGCCGTGCCGTGGGCTCAGGGCTTGCAGTCAGCAATTTCTGGCTTCTCATCCCAGCTCCGACACTGAGGTACAGGGTGACACTGGGATAGTCATTCTGTGAGAATCTCTCTTAGGTTCCTTAGCTGTAAGATAGGGTTCCTTGTTTTTCACAAGTCTTTTGGGATTTAATTACTTACTGCTGTGTGAGGGAAAGGGAAAATTATAAAGGTTATTTATTTACAGTTATTCATTCATAATAGGCTGAAATAGGGAAAAATGCTTCAAACCCAGGAATAATAAACTATTTTTAATATATCAGTAACAATAGCACTTGTGTGAGCTAACATCAAGGCAATTAAAAGATATTTTTAAATCAGTTCTTATGTGTATTTTGTAAAATAGTGACTAAAGATTCTTGCTTAAACCTACATAATAAATTGATCACTACAAAGAAGTGATTAAATTAATTCCCAGGCAGCATAGCTAACATAATGGCTGTGTTCATTTGCATTACATCAAGTGATTTGGTGGACTTCAGCTTCTATTTGATTTGAGGTACAGAAACACCATAAAGACATAGAGGTGAAAAAATCTGTCAGTGGAAACCAGGAAAAGGGAAGAAGAGTTTTTTTGCCCAGACAGAGTACATGACAGAGTTTTAAATCAAACAGGTTTCCCTCCTTCTGCCAATCTTCTTAGCTCCAGAACAATCTTGGTAGAAAATGTTAGTACTGCTTAACTTCTAGGTTTAAGCTTTAGCTAGTATATTTGTGTGAATTTACACTTCTGCAAAAGAAGGAGTGTCACTTAAAGGACCTTTTGCAAATCAAGGTACAGCAAGTACACACATTTATGACCATAAGCCAGGGAACAAGGGCTCTCACTCATCGTTAATGGCGCTAGTCACTGGGCTGGAAAGCAGAGAAAAGTAAGTAAAGTCTTCAGAGGGATACTGAAAGATTTATAAAATCGTGTAGGAAAGAAAGGAAAAACATTCAGAATCTCTCCATGGAGAAAAAGAAAAAAAAAGGAAAAATAATCAGAAGCAGCAAGTTCAGTGGTTATCAAGACTAAAATGAACTTTTTCTTCTCTACTTTGAAAAACCTTCAAATATAACAAATATTCCTCAGACTGAAACCTCTTTGATTTTAAATGTTTCCCAGTGTCTTTCTTAAGTGTTTTGTTTTAAATGATGAAGTTTTAATAAATAGTGGACACATAATAAGCTTCTGTGGGATTTGGACTTTATCCCACAAGTGAGAGGAAGACCTCATAACTCAAAGAGTGATGAAGCCGCAAGAGACTTATGAAGGTTTTTCCGTACTAGTGGGATTAATTCCATATTCCACAGATGCCCATTATATAGAGGTTCTCTGTTTATACTGCAAGGAGGTAGAAAGATTTTTTTTTTTATTAGATTAAAATGTCAGGGTTGAATATAAATGTCTTAGTCAGAAGACTAAAAGAACAGCTGCTTTGTGGTGTCACAACACATCCAGAAAACAGTGACTGGGTTAGTAGAGAGAGACATGCATTGAAAATGGTTTGTGCAGTAAGAAGGCATCACTACAGATCACTTGCTCTCTCTAACAGTAGGGAAGGGAGTCCTTATCTTTTGAAGGGGATCTTTGAATTGGTTTCCTTCATCACTTCCAGTATTCAAGGCCCTGTTTCTACTACTCTTGGGCTTTGCTGCTTCATAAGATTGACAGGTTTCCCCAGTACATTGAGATCACTGACAAAGGAAAAGATGAATTTACAGAAAAATGAGCTGCCCCACTTTGACTAAAATGAACCTTTAGTTCAACATTTTGCAACTCTAGAAAACCACTGAAATTAAGCTGACTATGTCCTGGTAACAAGGAGTGTATTCCATAGGAATCAGTGATGCATTTGCTCAGAAAAACCCCCAACCACTGCCTGTTTTTATGTTGGACTACTGCCTTGCTGTATTATACCATTATTTTTATATGGCAATTCTTCTCTCTGTTCTGAGGTGTTTCAAGACTGGATATAACCCTCAGCATAAGAAAAAACAGACTTGTGTATTTATATAATTTGTTTTCTTGGAGATATTTGTCTTTTAATGAAACACTGTTTATCTTCAAAACAGGAAAGCTCTAAAGCACAAATTTTAAAAACAGATCTTGGCTTTGATTTTAAGACCATAAGCTTTCATTAAGACACTGAGTTCTCTGCAACTCTGATTTTTTAAATTAAAACTCACATTGTTCACTGTTATTGTAGAATCCTCTGTATTTTTCATGATATTAGGCAAAACATTTTGGTTTATGTAGGGTATAAATATTCAAAGTAACTTCTAACTGTATGTGCATTGCAATGTGTAAGCCCTGAAGCAATGGATCTCTCTGGATTTCATTCAGCATTGAGCAAGCTGCCTGTAAACATTCTGCCCAGCTTTTAAATACCTGGGAAAATCTGTCCTCATCTATTAAACTCATCTGCTGCTTATGGATTCAACCGAAACCTGCAGCTTGAAATATCCAAATCAGAGGGCCATGCCTGAATTCCAAAACCCAAGCAGCTATTCCAGAACGAAGCCTTGCCATAACCACAGAGCACAGACCTGCAATGAAGACTGGAGTCAGAGGCCATCTGGCACAGGGCTGCAGAAATCCAGATCATCCTGCTGGTTAGTGTTGATAGTGCTGGGCAACTGTGAGAACACACTCTTCTTTAATACTCTGTCTGATGTCCCTTTCAGAGGAGCCTGCTGGGGTGCCCAAGCTGTGGTCTGGTTCATGTTGCACCATGGAGAACTGGTGAGCCACAGAGGGCTGGCTCCCTCCTTACTGTGAAGGCAAAAAATGAGAAAAAAGAAAATCTAACCCACGACAAAACAAAACAAAATAAGAAGAGCTGAAAGGGAGTAAATAAAATCAAGAGAACAAGCTAATAGCAGGATTCGTGCTTTTCAAAAGAGGAATGTGATTATGTGCAAGCAAAATTGAAGTCTTTTTTAGCCATTGTTAGCAATTTTGCTAATATTGAATAAAAATATAATTCCTGCCATAGCCACAACTGTGTAAGAGGCAGTTGTCACAACAGCCTCTCCTATGCATGGTTGTGACCCATAAGGCAGCCTCTGTGAACTGTACTATCTCACTAAGAACAGATTGGAAAACCCCATGCTATTCTGAGAGCTTCAACACCCATGCCAAGAGTACTAGAAACCTGAAAATATCTGTGCCTTCCTGTGATGCCATGTCAGGTGGCAGCTCAGTCTACATCTGCCTCAACCACAAGTCTATAAATCTGAGGCTCTGCTCTGGGTAGAATGCAAGGAAAAGATCCTTGTAAGAGTCCTTTTACCCTCTACTTCTCATGGATCAGTATTTTGAGGTCAAATATTTTTAAATATTTATTTTTAGTATGTTAGCATATCTGCTTGCCTACTTAAAATAGCTTAAGAAATATTTAGGGCACAAAAACACAAATACATCTTTAATGAAGTTCTGGAGTTACCTCCCCATCAATAACAGCAGTGTGGAGAGGTCCTGTGGTAAGTCTCTTACAGGGCTCTGGTACTCCCCATGTCAAAAAAGAACAAAGTTAAAAATAGTGGAACATGATGGTGAGACAAAGAAAAGAACACTAGAATTTCATAAATTTCTTCCATTTATCTCTAAAAATTTTATCTTTACTTTTAAGCACAAGTTTTACTCTTCCGTCTCAAGGAAGCTAACACCAAGTTTAGTCAAGAGGATTATCCTTAACAGGATCTGCAGTGTGATGGAGAAAACTGATCAGGAACCCAATCAGAAAATAGAAACTGGATTGTGTTCTATCCACTGTAACTTATAAACCACCTTCTGCACTCTAGACCTGGTCTCTTCTGGTATACATTATTTGCATGACTGGTAATTTCACAGCTTCCTTATTGAGTTCCAAATTTATGCAAACACTGTGGAAGCCTCTACTAATATTTCTGCATGCTTTCCTACTAGGTTGAGACAGGGAGTGGAAAGTCAGGTGCAAAGAAATCCACCACAATTAAATCATTCCCTCCCAATATGGAAAGATTCCTACACCTAACTCATCCTATCCAATTTGCCCTACACAGAAAAAAACATATTGTATCCCTTTTCTAAAATCTCCTTCACTGAAATGGCACTATGCCTTCCCAGAGAAGCAGGGAGGAGGGTGCAGGAAGATGACATCTTGGAGACTGTAGTATCCTCCCCTTGATTGATGTAAGTGCTCCACTGGGGGTATGACTTCAATTCTTTCCTTGAAACATGAATCAAATGAGGCCACAAGCAAATATATTTCCCTGTCAAACATTTCACTTCCTGGAGACAGTTAAGAGCTGATGTGACATACTGTGCATAGTTTATTTTTGCTTTTGGGCCAGCAAATTGCTGTACTGTTTTCCAGGCCCTTAAGCTTGGTTTGTGTTTGCTGAAAGAAGCATTACAGACACACTGGCTGTGAATCCAGTAGGATTTCTAGCACACTGACTGATCCTAAGCATTCAGATTAGGAAATGAAAGATCAGTAAACCAAGTTCAGGCCAGTGGTGCATGTGTTCCTCGTTGCTTAAGACCTCAAAAGAGCAGACTATGGAGTTTCTTTCATGTCATTATATTTGTTGCATCATCTAGTCTGCCTTTTAACAAAACTAACAACTGATGCAATTGACTGGCTTGTGCATACAAAAAATAGAAACCCAGAGAACACTCTTGTTCTTCCTTTTTATTTTTTTTTTTGTTCCCTGACCAACAGGCATTTAAAATCCATGCAAATTCAAGCATCAGAATAATTTCTTGTTGAGAAAAGTAGGACAACAAGCAGTAAGTCTGGCTCACAGACACAGTGGCAATAAATGGCAGAGCTAGGAGCAGACCATGCTCTACTGGCCTGGCTGATAATTCATTGAAGTAAATGAAGCCTAAATTTCATTGTATGAATTTTGTTCTAGGCTCCCTGTGGTATAGAAGGGGAGAAACAGATACTGCAGAATCACCAGTGATTTTGCTGATTTGTGGGACAGAGCTCATCACTCACCTAATAACAATTTAAAGCAGATTTTCTTCTACCTGCAGGTTTTAAACATCCATTGAACCAACAGCAGAGTAGCATAGTTAGAATATAAAATAACAAGACAAAGTTGTTAGATGACTGAACACTCTGTCAGGGTTACCTGGATGTTGTAAGAAGCTGTTCCCTGTGTGATAGTGGCTGGGATTACTGTAGGGAATACGTCTGGCATGACAACATTAAAGAAACATTGGGATCTTCCTACTAATGTGACATTATTCTCTTATATAATAGGTGTCACCTCCACTATTGATTTCTGTGGTACTAAATGTAAATTAACAGAATACACATTTTTGCATCATTGAGGTACAACTACAATACAGCAAAATATTTTTTGAGCACTACAATAGAGAAAAAAATATAGAGTTCAGAGGTAAAATAAGAATTAAATATTACGCTTTTCTGTGACATCCATATATTAAAAACAAAGGCTGGTATAAAACAGACCAAGAACCATTTGGTCTGGCTTTAGTTTTTGAGCAGCACCTCCAGATCAGGAACTGCTATTTAGCCACATTGCCTTGTATGCATAGATATATATTTCTGAATTTTGCTCTCAGTAAATTTTCAGCAAAAAATATCATATATAAAAGCAGATCATTCAGAACATGCAGACACAAATAACAAGAGTTCATAGAAGGTAGTGAAAATATTACTACTTATACCAGTGTTGAGGTGGTTCAGTACCCCTGAAGATCTTCAAGAACTTTGCAAACATCTCCTCTCTCATTCAGTCAAGAGTTTGAAAGCATAAGTAGGTCAGACACATCATAGCAAGGAAATTACTTTTTGGTAATGGCAATGCCAATGCAAATTTTCCAACACAAGAATGCCAACATGCTTCAGACTTCACCTGAGGAGGAGAAGAGGAAATAATTTGGTCTCTGCAGTGGTGCAGCCCTGGACACCTTTACAGATTACCTGTCATGCCAGCTGTGGTAGCAGTGGTATTTGTGAAGTGGAAAACTGCTTGACACAGAAAAATATTTCACTGCTGTCATTTCCCCCCTCTCTACCTTCCTGAAGTGCAGAGAAGGAGAAATGTCTGAGGCATTTTGGCATAAGAAACTGCCTGTTTGGCTACTTTGCCTCTTTGTGTTTGACTATTTTTTCCTCCCAGTCCACCCTGTGTTTCTTTCCACTCTCATGTGTTGTTTCAACACAGATGTCCCTAAGTGTTTAGCTGCTTTCAGCTGTTCACTGTCTAGTTGGAGGAAAAAATAAACTAGCATACAATTTTCTGAATCAATGTTATAACGGTCACACTGCTAATGTTAACCTCCTTGATGTTTTTGGTATCAGTACCACAGAGTGTTTTAGAAGAACCTCTTTATTGCCTGAAAATACATAGTTTGATCCCTAAGTGCTTCTCAGTAAATCTGATTTCTCCCTTTACTTCCATACTTACTTCTTTCATTGTTTTCCCCTCTTCCAGGGACCATGATCATCAATTTACTTCATTTACAATTTAGCAGTGGCCAAAAATGTCACTCACTCCTGCATCTACATTTTGGTAGGGGAGTTAAATGTAAATACACACTGCTCCTGTCCCAAAGGACATTGTAATCTAAAACATTCTGATTGATATGAGAGTCTGTAATTTAAATTTCCAGCCAGCCAGGATTATATAATGGCTGGACCAGGAGCAGTACATGTATCTTCACATCTAACATGCAAATAATATATTTAGATATATTTTCCTGAATATAACGATAGACATTTAAATAACATGTTTAATATCTTCAGATAAGACCATTTCATAACAGCCTTGTCTTTTAATTCTTAGCTCATAGCTCCAGGTGAATATTTTTTTGACATTTATAAATTTTGATTCAGTAACTATTGGTGTAAGAGTAGCAATGAGAAGTTTAGAAAGCCAATAGGGTATAAACTGTGGCAATAACTGAACAGTGCTCCTGACATCTCTACAATATAATGGGGAAGTACACTTAAAACCAGATTAACCTCTTAGAATTTTCATGAGCAGAAAAGGATTTAATTAAGGAAGTTAAGGTTCCTTTCCAGTTCCTCCTTCCAAAAAATCTGGAAAAAAATTGATCTTTGACCTTTATTCGTAAAATGAATTCTACATCATATTTCTGCGTATAGCTCTCTAAGGAGAATCAAGTTTACACTTTCCTCCCAATCCAAACCATAACAGTGCTTAATTAGGTGATAATTTATGTAGTACTTAGCATGAACGTTTGACACTTGCTGAAATAGGCTGCATGAGTGTACATATGTTATCACCTGACTACACCAAGTAACAAAACCTATGCACTGGTCAGGTATCTTGGGCTTTATAAGGTATCAAGTAACATTTATAATCCTGTTGTGCCTAAATTTCTAGTAGGTTGGACCTGTCTCCAGTGTCCATTAATATATATGTCTGTATGTAGCACTGGTTACAAGATCTTCAAAACAACAGCAGAAAAGGGAAACCAATGTCAAGACATTCTGCAGCAGGACTGTCCAAAACTGTCACTCTGCTCAGCTTTTAGTGCACAGCTAACAAACATCTATTTTTTGCCCACCCAATGTGACTAAAAACATGGAATTGAGCTCTTTTCCTATCAAAGTTAGACCTTGAATAATTTTAACTATGCTAATCCAACTTCTTTTAAACGGTGTACAGAACATTTTCATACAAGGCTTTTTTTTCTCTACCCCTGCAGTCATAATGTTCTTTTAGGTTGAATAACAACAATTTGATGGAGCTGCTAGTTTTCTAATTGAGCTGCTATTTTTTCTAATTTGGCTCATTTTGCTTTGGGCAGTCAAAGCCTGACTCTCAAATTGTGCAAGATTTGATAAAAGAATAGACATTAATTCATACATTTTCTCTGTTGAGCAGCTCTAGTAAACAACAGGTAATATTGCATCCCTAGTTTGGAATCAAGGATGCTGAGTTACCTTGAACATCTCTAAATAGATATTTGTACCTACTTTTTAATTATAGTTTCCTTCTCTCCACCTAGTAGCAATTAATGGTATCTCACTCAGAGCTGTGAAAATACACTCAGATCTTACATGCACAACATGTTCAGTATGTTATGCAAGCACGTGTCATAAAGAGAGAAAATTAAATTAACAAGTGCTGATTAATTATATTCTGCTTTGGTTCACATTTATTTATTAGGTTTCTTACATCCATTTTGATATTCCTATTTGCATTTACTAATAGTCCCATTGTTTATGAGAATTATAGAGACAGTGTAATCCTTTGTACTGGTTTTTATAAATTTCAGAAATTTCTTTACAATATCAAGAAAATACAACAACCACCATACTTCCTCTGTTCTGGTAAGTTGTACCAGAGTGGTTACAGTCTGATTAACATTTTGTTGATTTTTTTTTTCCACAGAAAGCTATAGTCAGCCTCTAAAAAACTGCTGTCACCATGAAAAGAAGCTGAAATATAGTGAAAAAAAAGAAACCAAGATGTTTAGAGAGTCGAATTAATGTGATGGAATTTTTTCAAATAACTTTAAGCGTGGTTAAAACACCAGAACTCCTCCACTACTCCTCTGGCAAAATATTAAGCGTACAAAATGATTGAAGACTGCTTGTAAGTAATAAATAGTAAATCATTCAATTTTCTTGTCAAAAATATCGATTTAAATGTACTTTAGAATTTTTTACCAGTCTTTGCTTGCCATCTATTTACAGTTAAGGTCCCTGTAGTAAGACATGATACCTAAGCCCCTGTATTTTTGGTAGCTAAATTCAAAATGTATTTCAAATGCAAATTAGGTTAATGTAAATTAGTGTAATGTATTGCTGTGTCATAGTTTAACCCCAGTCAGCAGCCAAGCTCCATGCAGCCACTCACTCCCAACCAGCAGGATCAGGGAGAGAAACAGAAGGGTAAAAGGAAAAGGCATGAATTGTGATAAAACCAGTTTAATAGGGAAAGCAAAAGCCACACACACAAGCAAATCAAAACAAGGAATCAATGTCACTGCTTCCCATGAGCAGGCAGGTGCTCAGCCACCTCCAGGAGAGCAGGGCCACATCACACATAACCGTGACCTGAGAAAAATGCCACCACTCCAAGTGTCCCCCTCTTCTTCTTTCTTCTCTCCACTTTATATACTGAGCACAATTTCACATGGTCTGGAGTATCTCTTTGGTCAGTTTGGGTCACCTATCCCACATGCGGCTGCTACCAAATTCCCAGGCACCCCCAAATCCTTTGCCACTGTGGCAGCACAAAAAACAGAAAAGGCCTTAGCTCTGTGTAAGCCCTGCTCAGCAATAACATCTCTATTATCACTGTGTTCAGCACAAATCCAAAACACAGCCCCATGCCACCCACTGCAAAGAAAATCAACTCTAGCCCAACCAAAACCAGCACATACTCCACAAGTTCATTTCATTAACCGTAGCAACCCGAGTTTCAGGTTTTTATATTTGTATCAGTATTTGTTATGAGTCTGTACTTGGTATATCCCTTTCACGCCCCCCATTCCTACCCCTGTGGTTCCTCTCGATGTGACCCCTCCCCCTTCCATTCCCCACTGGGTCGGTGTTTCCTCCCCCCCGGCCCCCGAGCTGGGAAAAAGGGGACACACCCCGCCCTCTCTCTCTCTCTCCTCACCCTCTCCATGCTACCACCATGCTAAGAAGGGGTTTTTGCAAAACCCCTTCCGCATGGCTGCACTGAATAAACATCCTTATTAACCCAAGAGAGAGCACGATTCCTTCATCCAAGCCTGACCCACGCAGCAGCTGCTGAGCTGACAGACCCACACGAGATGTTTCTGTGGTCTGGAGGGATTCACTGCTAGCCCGTAGCAGCCCCACCACGAGAGAAACCTCAACAATTAACCAACTGTGATGTTGGTTATGAAATAATTAAACTCATCACACATTTTAAAAAAGGCAAGAAATAATTAATGGGTTTGCTGATTTCTGTCACAAATTAAATATTTCATAATAATTCATCACTTTTTGAAGAAGGAGAACTTTGACTTGAACCTTGGGTTCCTTCTCTAGACTTCATTAACCTGTCTTTCACCAACAAAAGGGGCAGAATGAATGGGAGATAACCTTGAATGTAGAGACCTCATGACTAACAAACATCTGAACAGGATTCTGAAATTCCTGAAACTCCAGCTCTGCTCCAGACTGTCCCTAGCAGGGTCTGGTTGTCCAACACCTTGCAGACAGCATCATTTTTCACACTGTGCAATATGATGCCATACTGTTTTAACTACAAAACAGACCTTTGTTCCACTAGGCTACGTAATTTTAAATTATGGAGGACAACATTTAATTAATCCCAGCATGTGTCCTTGCATATCCTCTTCTTTACAAATCACAAATTACTGAGAGGACTAGCAAGCTAGACTTGTAGCACACCACCAAAACATTGTCAAGATGCCTCCCAGACCACTTTGGTTTGCTCTTCTCAGTTACTAGCCAAAAGGCAAAAGGGAAATCCAGCTATTGATGCAATTCAACGCAGAGCAGACATTCCTTGGTTTTTTAAATTGTTGTTATTGAAACTGATTCTAATTTTGTAGAGTATCTGTGAATAGGGAAAGACAGAGGTTTAACTTTTTTCACCACCTATCAGACTTGTTTCGATCTCTTCCCCATACAGACAAGAGAAGCTGGGCTATTCCTGGGTCTAGACAAAGCCTTAATCATACCTCACCATGTTAAAAAAAATATAAATAAATACTTTTTTTAAAAACAGCTACTGGGAAAAGTGTTGAGAAGCAATGGCCCATTTATATTCTGTCTACAACTTAGCATAAGACCACAAAGCATATAATTCCAGGGGACTCAATTCAAAGCAAAATGTTTAAGCTTCTGCACTGAAGAACTTTATGCATGGCCAGAGAAAACAGAGGACAACAACTTTCCACAGTGTTTAGCTGCTTTGCTTGTGCTTCCATGATACAGAGGCCAAACATACAGTAATTTCAACTGAATCTAGTCCAAGACTTGTCTAAGTGTATCCACTGAAAATGAAACCGACCTTGGGGAGAAAGAAGAAATGACAGAGCAGTGAAAACATCTTGTGCCTTAAGGACAAGCATAGAGAAAGTAGCAGCAGCTCATGACTCCTCTCAAAATAATAACTAGGGTTATTGTTTACCAGACATAAATGACCTTTCTTCTTGCACAGTAAGTCTTTGGTGCCAGCAAAGGCAGACAAGGTAACTAAATAAGTATTCTGAAAGAGAACAGGAGCGAGTATTCAGGACGATGCTAGAACGACAGGAAACAAGAGCAAGAGATTCTCTTGCTCCTTCTGAAATGGAAAGGATGATTTATCATAGGCAACTAAATAAGAAAAACAGTGTATGTCAACAGAGAGCAATTGGTAGAACTTCTGGCAAGAGCAGGGATATTGAATTAATAATGATGGTAATGGCTTTCTTTTAGATTCTAAAATTATCCTTGCTGTCCTCAATGTATCATTTATATAAAAATCATAAAATGGTATTAAGAATCTACAGTCAAAATCCACTCAAGTCTACTTGTCCATTCCCAAACTTAAAAAAAAAAGAAACTACAAGGTGACATGTAGAACACTCTTATTTTCCAACATTTGTCTAACAAGTTGACAAACCATATTATGCATCCAAAGAATAATCTCCTGTGAATTATGTTTTGGTTTTGTTTGGTTTGGTTTGATTTTTTGGTTGTTTTTTTTTGTTGTTTTGTTTTGTGGGGTTTTTTTTGGGTTTTTTTAGTGGATAAATCTTAAAGGTATCCTACATTTTCTTCTTTTCCTCTCTTTTGTCAACCCCCCTTGCTTCTCTGCCACTTTCTCTTGCAGGAGGTTCATATAATTTACAGTTTACCTCTTCTCTCTCCTCAAGAGAAGGAAAAGGGGGAAAGGAGAGAAAAACCTTCTTATATTACATCTTTTCCTAGATTCATTGGCTTGGCTGGTAAGGAGGCAGGAGAACGTGTCATGAGCTACCAAACTGTTCAGACATCCTGATACCCATGAGCATGGAAGTGTCCAGTCCCACTGCAGTGCGCCACAGCAGTAGAACTCAGCTATTAATAAAGGTTCTGACCTAGTGAAAAATTCTGAATACTTGAATAAATACAAATATGCTTCATTTTCAGGTTTTTCTTTAGTAATTAAGTTTTACCTATGTCTTTTCTCCTAATTATATTTTTTCCAAGCATGCCAAATAGTAATTCTGCATGACAGTTTTATCACCTGCATAACACTTCAAATGAAATGTTTTATTGCATTTGATGCTGTTTAAACACTTAGCATGTACTCTTCAGTCCTACAATTTTCAATGTATTCTGGATATATTAAAAATATTTAGTAGACAGTTGGGGTGTGAACTGTTTTTTTCAATTTTTAAGTGTTAAAGTAGTAATAAGTAGTAATAAACATATAGTATGTTCCAAATACATTATATATATATATATATATGGTTCATGTGTTTTTAAGAATAAATTTTTTGCACTGCCATAGTTAAGCTTGTCACATTTTCCACTGCAAACTTAATGTTAGGGTTTATAACTTCTCCATAAAATATGTCCTTCAGTAGGGAATCTGACATTTAATTCTCCAGCTGAAAAGAAGAGGTGGGGTTTTTCCTTACAAAAACCAGATTAATCAAATAATAGTTTAGCAAACATTTATAGTAGTCAGAAATGAAGTGACAAAAATGCCTTTGCAGCTTGGATTTCTTCCCTTAGACTGCTAAAAATGTTTAATGCAAAAAAAATCCAATTCTGAACTGGAACATAAAGACAACTTTTTTTCATTCTAACCAAAAATAAGAGCTTTCCAATATCAACCGCTACTGATTAAGAGTTTGAAGCCCATTTTGACTTCACCACAATGCAAATGAAATAGTATTGGTTAATTGTCGGTCTAGATCACTAATAATTTCAGCAGTCAAACATAACAGCCCTGACTAATTAAAACTTTTTTATCCTACTAAATTAGAGGTAATACAATAATGATAGTCCATCCCTGATTGTATGCTTTAAGATGTGTTTCTTATACCTTTTTGTTACTCAACAATCCATGATAAAAAAGGATTTTTTTCCTCACCTCTATAAATGTTCTACTAAAAAACATACTGCTTGCCACTATTCCTGTTTCTGAACAGAACAACAAAATAGAGTATAAGATAAATCATACAAGATAAAAGCACAGATGAAATAAAAACTCAGATTACTTCTTGATAATTTATAAGTAAGCATATTTTTCATAAAGCAGGAATAATGTGTGAGTGAGTCAAGTATCAGAATTCTAAGCTTATTGCAGCTTTCAAGTTCAGGCCTATGCATGACAACTGCTATTTTTATAAAAATTATATAGCCTTATTTTCAATTTCTCACATACTTACTGCCAGCAGTTTTCCTCAACTACAGTACTGTCCAGATTGATCTATCTCTGCATTGCCAAATTTGATGACCTTTATTGCAAGTCACCCAACAAATGTTTTCTCAAAGTTTTTGGTTTTTTTTCCTGAGCAGTAAGATTCTTAGCTTTCATTCTTTCCAAACATAACAGTATGATTCACAACTTGATTTTAAAAAAGAAAAAAAAAAAGGTTCAAAAATGCCCTGATTTTCAGCCTTTAAAAGACAAAACAGGTCCTATATTTATTATCTCAAAAATTCCCCAAACTCATGACATTCCAGACTTGATTGATAATTTGTGAATGCTTTCAGGTTAGCAATGCTCTACTATGTGTTACTTAAATTCCTGTCTGACCACTACATCCACCAGCTACTTGGTCTTTGATCTTTCTTCCACAAATTTCATCCAACATTTTCAGGTTTATAACTGAAATAGCTTTTTCTTTGACTCACGACTTTGTTGTACCTATATTCTAGCTAAACTTTAAAATGGCTCCCAAAGTCTATGGTTGCTCCACTTCACATGGAAGAACTGTGGATTTTGTCTCTGTTATGCTTTGTCTTGTGCTTTATTGTCATTTCTACATTACAAAGAAATAGTACATAAATTAACCGAGTTAGAGCTGTGTTTTGCTTATGTAGATGAGCCCAGTTTTTCTATTTTGTTAGAATCGCATTTTTCTTTAGTTTCTCCCTGTGTGACATAGCTTCCAACTCATACAATGTGCTTACATTCTTTTTTGCTTTTCAGTCTGGCCTCTAACACCAGGAAATTATTTATTAATTTACTAACAGAAGCACAGGTTTTAAAATATGCTCTAAGAAAATGAAATACTTTCTAGGAAGAAAAGATTTGTCCATAGTTTAATTTTACACTGTTGGAGGTCATCATCATACGGAATGTTGAATTTATAATGAGACCTGACAAACATGAAGTAGAACACCAGAAGAGATTTAGCCTACCAGTTACACATCACAAGCTCTTAATTTCCTGGCTGTCCCTTATATGCTCATGGAGCTTGTTCCATTTCTAACCAACCAGAGCAAGTGTATATCATTCCTGATTTAAAGTAAAATTTCTGAATGCTGCCAAAGTCACGGTTCAAACTAACCATGTGGTCAACAAACAGAATCTTGATTTAATATTCCAAAAATTCTTTAGGGAAGCAATTGTGTAGAAAAACAGAGCAATATCTTACGATGGAAATGCCTGAAGGAACATATCTGGCCATGGGGAAACACCAAAACAAATGCCATACCAACTAGTTATAGATAATCTCTGTCCATAATAAATACAGACTAAAACCAGAATTAGCACTTCTTACTTTGCACATGAAATTTAATCACTCAAAGAGCTATACATTAGACTTTGCTTCACACGAATATTGTTTGGACTGCTTCAAGTTACATGACCAAGATCCTGTTGTCGTGGATGATAAATAAGTGCTTCTAGGAGCTGGGATCAAATCACCATCCAGCTCCCACTTTTTGGGCTATACCTTAAATATACTGTTATTAAAAGAAATATAGGCAAAGTGGGAATTAGCAGCAACATTGTTTTCCACTTCTCTTAAATTTTTGAAATAAAGAGTTTTGTCTGAACAGACTATAACTTGACCCTACCCATCTAAGCCATAACAGTCCTGATCACATGTGTGTCACTGCAAAGGTGTCTACAAAAAATATGGAAGTATTTTATGTACTTCTAGGTGATAGTATCTGAGAGTAGGGAGTTCAAACTGCTGGCCTGGTGTCAGAATCTCCCAGACACTGCTTGGGAATTGCTTAGAAAATAGCATTGACTGAATGTTTTTTTTCCGGTGGGGCAACCTCTTTTTCAAGGGAAAAAGGAGGAAGTTTAGCCTTAGCTATTTTTAAACTGTTTCTCTCCAGACACACACAAACTCTGAAACTCGAAGTGGAACATCAGCTAAGAAACAGGCTTTTTGGCTTTGAAATACCACATCCCAAATCAACACCTTGTGGAAAAACAGAAAAGAAATAACTTAACTAAAAAGAAAACAAAATCATCAACAATGGAACCACATTGGTTTCTACCAAGTAAAAGAAGGTATTTGCAACATGATATTATACAACCATGATGATAAAGCTTACTATTATTTAATTTCTTACTGTATTATACACTTAAAAGAATCATGAAGTATTTACACAGCATGACTGCACTTTTATGTCTTCAAGGGATTAATTTAACACAATCCAAATAGCTAAGTGTTAAGGCCGATCTATCACTAATTCTTTACAAACCACAGATTTAGGGTTAAGAATGAGAAGACAATTTATTCCTATTCCCTACCCAAAAACAATTCTTTGGCTTTTAAAGACTGATGATTAATATACGGAAATATTTGTTCTCTCCTTGTCTCTTTCTTCCCAGCACTATCATCTGTCACAACTATGATGAATTTAGACTAAGTCTAAATGAAGTGAGAGGAAAGGTAGAACTTCTTGAAAAATAATTAGTTCTAAATTCACCAGGAAAGTGAATCTAGGTTTTGTTTCCTATGAAAAGCATTAAAAGAACTTGTGGACATACAGTAGGATGTGAACTGTAATAAATCATGCTCTTAACTCTGCTATTTGTCTTCTTTAATTTTCCATTAGTGAACAAATGATACGTTTTTCCCTTTGGAGAGCTACAAACTACAGAACCTACAACTATTTAACAAGAAATAACACTACAGAAAAAAGAAATGCCAGAGTTGTTCCACCTTCTCAGATAATTTTTTTATCCAAATATCATACTTATTTTCAGACAAAAACACCCAACAAAACCCTGAAGTACTTTTGGGCGCCTCTGTAGTTTTTAGTCTTGTAAATTCCCACTGACTCAAGTGGAAGTTTCCCTGTAAGAGGACTGGAGGGAAACAGAGGGACAACCTCTCCTTTAGACTTCAAAAATGTTGGTTTGCACATTCTTCTCCAAAAATGTAATGTGCAATACATTTGTTTATATTAGTAACCAAGAAACAATATTTATTTTGGAAGACACTGGGTTTCATTACTGTGAGCAGAAATGTGGTATTTGCCCACAGCTCTGGGCTGGGCACAGAGGGAAGGTAGTTTCAGGGCATTCTGAACTGGCATTTCCCAGTGGAGTTTTCTGAGGTGTCATAACATGGAGGCAACACAGCAATCCGTCTGCGTAGCCACAGTCACCCTGTCAGACAAGCTCTGCCCCACCAGAAAAGATGAGAAATATGGGTTCGCCTTCAGGGTTTCATTCCTTAGGAAAAAACAGTGTCAAAAGGTCTTGTTTGGAGAGGGAACCCTCATTTTTCCCTCTCCTTCCATGTCTTGTAGCCTCTTGACCTACAGATTTCTAGACGGAAAAAGTTATGTTTTTCTGAAGTTGAATTTTGATACAAAACATATTAGTACAATACTGCCAATCCCAAGCATTAAGAAATCATGAGTCAGACACCAAAAGTTATGAGACTGGCTGGCACTTCAAATTTAAGAAGAAAGTGTCTTTTGTTTTGTTATTCTTAGTCTACAGTATGGTCACATTTTTAAGCTTCTGTTGGCAACCATGAAAGCCAACACTGAACCAATGCATTGTTTTATTATTTTGAATGAAATGATATTGTTATGTAATGCTTGATTTCAGCAGCTCAGGCACTAAGAAAACTAGATACTGTATGACTTGCCATAAAAATCACCCAATTTGGCAACAGCTATTAGCTGTGCAGTTACAGTCTGAACATTTTGGCACCCATGACTTGGCGTTGATTTTAAAATGTCTACTGATATGAGTTATAAAGACATCACACTATGCTTCTGTTCCTGGTGACATGAAAAGAGTTAATAGTCTGTATCCCAAAAATGACAGCAAATCACACCTTTTACTCTTTGAAATGATCCAAAACCACGTATCAAGTCAATATTCATGAGTATTTCTGAGTGGTTTCAACTGCAAGCCTTATGCCAAGAATACCCTTGTGATTTGGATTCTAGACTGAGTGAAAAATGCCTCACTGAGATCCAAACAAAATCTCAGAGAAATGTTCCCCTCAGACTTGTAATCTTGTGATTTGTGCAAGAATGCTGGAGGTTTGGGTCATAAACCCAAGAAAGACAAGTTTATAGATTTCTGTCGTACAATCAAAATCCTAAACAGAAATCCTTGACTAGATTTAGCCACAAATCTGCAATATATAATTTTTATATTACATATATAAATTACTGGTCTTCTTCTGAACCACTCACTACAGAGAAATATTTCATGATTCAGAACCAATCTTGAGAGTCATATGACTGGATTCACTCCCTTTATATTTCTGAGAAGGCTCACTCTTCCAACCCCATGATATTCCCGTAAGGGAGTGGGAGACTGCCCAGATTATTTTCAGAGCTGGGTAAGTGAGAATGCCAGCTGTATGGTGATTTTATTGTCATTGTTGATAGGTACAACATGAACTGTAGGAGTACATCACCATAAATGACTTGATTCAAACTGGCTCTACTGCTATTTACTGTGGGCAATGGGCTCCACTAGAGGACCACTACTAGAGGAGCTCCACACTGGTGGCAGAACTAAAATCCATTATATGCTGCTGTTGGAAAAATACTGAATTTTGCAAAAGTGGGAGGCTACCATGCACAGTGACAATCTGACATCTGTAGCAATTCCTACAGGACAGCCAGGGTCCAGCTGACAGACCTGTAAGAAACACTCACAGAGCTCAAGAAGTAGATCTGGTAATGGCTGGATCTTGTATTCATTCAGCACTGATTGCAATGTCATGCTACTACTACCTGGAAGGAAACCAAACATGTCATTTCTACATTTTCATAGCATATATAATGCAAATTTACCTATTATTTTAAATTTGATTTAACCATCTTTTTATCAGCTTATAAACACTGAAGCTGACAGTTAATCAGGCATTAAACCATAGTCAGAACTCCATAACTGTCCTTTGGTCTTTCTTTATTTTTGCTCCAGGATTTATTTCCTGAACTAGTTGCTCTTCAGCCTCAAATCAGTCAAGATCTCTCATTTGTCTGCTCTCCTTCTATATACCTTCCCCAGGCTCCTAGATGTTGTCATCACTTAGGTCAGGCAGGTAAGACAAATGAGGAAGAGGCATACCTTATCCATGAGTTTGAGTCTCTGTGAGACATGAGGCTCATAGGGATCCTTATAGGCAGTGAGTCCTGGCCTCTCCCTACCTCATCTCATCCTTTATGTGACTGAGCCTGCCCCTCTTCCCAACACAGTTCTAGTAGCTCCCTTAACAAAAACCATCTCAACTCTTCTCTCCATTAGTCTCTTCCTTCGACCTCTGATTTCATGCCCTGGTCTGACCACATTTTTCTGTTTATTTTTCAGTCTCCATTTGTGGTTCCGGTGTTCCTTTACCCCATTGTTTTCTCCTCCAACCCCTTTAATTAGGTGTCCCCTTACCATACATACCCAAATGTAGCCTGGCATCACCCTGTCAGCAGTCTAGACACACCTTTTATGATGGATACTAGAGGAGGAAGAACTGAAAGAACAAAAGAGAGTTCACAAATAGCAATTTGTCATGGCAATCACTACTCCCAATTCTCTACAGTGGCAGCTGCTGCCCCTGCTCTGCCTTCTCTCTCCCACAGAAAGCAGGCAGATCCACCAGGAGCGTGTTGGACCAAGTTCATTTAGTGCATCAAGAGCGAATTAAATCTGCTAACATCTCTGTTTCTCAGTAGAATTCAGGTTATTTTACTTAAAAGTCAATATGATTATTTAACGTTTGGTTTTAAATTGGATTTTGATATTTTGATCTGACTATAGGTTCCTAAGGGCCTTTCCAGTCAAGTAATTAACAGGATAACATTCTCCATTTAAAGTCTTTGTAGCTGCAGTCTTATTCCTTGCTATGAAAAATTACTTTTGGATCAGACTCTAGACAATCTTTTTTGATTATTTATCTAAAACTAAAAGCAGGAAATGATTCATTTGATTTCTGCCAATACTGGAGTGTTGCCACTTTTAGTTCAGGAAGAGTAGGCTTCCACTGGCAGCCTTTGCTTGCATGATGATGAATGAAGTTCTATGTTTAGTGCTTGCTAAAATTTTATAGAGTCCAAAAAAGCAATCTAAACATGTTTTAGGGGTGGGTAAGTTTTTTCAGATAACTATACCATAAGTTCTCATGCTGTGTCACAGCAATACATTCAATCTACACATAGAGGAGGGACTCTTTCCAAAAAAAGATCTTTAAATACTTGAAAATGCACTATTTGTCATAATAAGTAAATCATTCCCTCAAAGTGAATACACATTAGCAGTTACATTACATAGAGGAAAACATAAATGCCTCTCCTTGTCTTAATGATATAGCACCCAAATTGCATGCAGTCATTTGTCACAAAAAAGCTTAGACCACCATGGAACGGGCAGTTAAACAGCACAATTAAACCTACTGTAGACCTAACCAGCAAATGCTACCTACTGATGAACAGAAAAGTCTTAGAAGTCTTGACAATATAAATATTTGTCTGTACTAAGAGTCATAATAATTCAATCAGAATACCCTAATTTTGGGGAGGGAATTAGGCAGAAATGATGTATTTATACCTGCTGAAAGTGTCCAAGTATCCTTTCAAAAATAACCATGAATTTTACATAAATTGGTCTCACTGGATGGCCCTTGTCATTCAGACAAACATGTTTTCAAGGTTTGAATGCACAGATATGTTTGAGTAATTCAGGATGTTTTTACAAATATTTTGTACTCAAATTCAGTATCCTCAACTTTGTTCTCACCTGCCTTTGTTCTCTCCTTGCATACTACCTACCTTTGTGATTTGATTGAGCATTTCTGCCCAGTGTTTCCTTTGATAACTCCCCAACAGGATTCTGGAATGGCATGTTCAAGTGAGCCAGTTTTAATGTTGAGAACAGTCTCCTCATTCATGTACCTTCCCTACCTCCAAGTGTTCTCAGGTCTGGATAGGTGCTCTCAGAAGATTTACATCTCTGTGAAGACTATAACTCCACCTGATGTTCGCCGTCCTTGGGATCAGACTTTAGTCAGGAAGATACTCTTGAACTAAAGGTATTTTTATATACACATATGATTTTAAGAGTATTTGGCATGTATCAGAACAAGAAAAATGTTGTTTTAACTTTTAAAAGAGTTACAAGTAATTGTTTTGTTTGGAGGGCAAATTAGCATTATTATTTACCCTCTTCCATTCACACTGAGCAGATAGTTTGCCTGAGGAATATTAAGGGTTTAGAATATTAGCCTATTTTTGTTATTTTGTGAAAGTAGACTAAATGTCTATGGTTAGTTAAAGATTTTGCCTTTCCTGACCTCACCTGTGTTTGTTTTCCGTGTGAAGATTTACTTTACACTCTGCTTAATGACATACTTTCCAAAATTAAGGTCTGTCCAGGACAAATAATGTACAGTGGGAGTGACATTAATTCCGTAACTGCACCTCACTAAAGTTCATTCTCATACAGAAAACTGGGGAAAGAGAATGAAACAGTACACAGAGAAAGAGAATAACAGCTGCATTTTGATAAGCCTATCCTACTTCCTTTAAAATTGGCTGTGGAGTCTGGTCAAGTCCTTTGGGTACTGTGTAATTTTTAATAAATGGTCCTGTCTTATAAGATGCATCAAAGGCATTTTGCATCATACACATTTGAGATTACCAGTTCAGAGAGGTTTTGTTATTCTACCTTCTTTTAAAGTACTCAAGAAGCATTTGCATTCCTGGTGATGCCTTAAGCTTTAGCTTTCATGTTTTCAGATTCTCTGCTGCCTAGGGATGTAGTTCTGAGCCTCATATTAAATACTAGTAAGCTCTCTTCACAGAGTTGGTAAACAAAACAAATACTTTTCCTGCTGAGGACCAAGGACAACATTCAGCCCAACAGCATAAACAACGGTGGACTGAAGAGAGAAAACAGGAAGGATGAGACCTCACAACCTGAAGCTGCAATTAGACAATTAAACCCTAATGTGCAAATGGACAAAAACTTATAAAAATGTAAGATGTCATGACCAGTCATCCATTTTGTGACCATCCTTGGTCCACCCTGGGTGCAGCCCTGGTCAGGCTCCTGTCTTGCCCAAGGTGGATCCTGGAGGCCTTTCAATAAATACCTACTTTATTCTCTTCCTCTGTCCAGTCTCTATTTCAGGTCAGCCTTCCCAAGGCATCACTGGGATAAACTGTCACTGGTATCATCTTGGAGGTATACTTCTGAGAAAAAAAAAAAAAAAAAAAAAAAAAAACACTAATGGAATAGGCCAGGACTAGTAAAAGATAACTTTGTGGGGAATCAGGATACAAACATGTGGAAATGAAGAATTCAGCTAGGGCCACATGCAAGGACTATCTGGTGCTTTGGTTTCAACCACAGGCAGTATTGGGGCAAAAAACAGAGAGTGGATCATTTTCACTATCATTCCACTTCAGTTTTCATTCTGTTCCGCAACAGTCAGGTATAAAGAATCTGAAAGAATTTAACTTCCCATTCAAAATGTACATCATCTGCAATTCTATACTTCTACAATTAATACATTTTTACTTTGTCTTTTAAAAATATTGGCTACATGATAGAAAGAACTAGGGTCATACAGAAAATATTAGGTGAAGTAAGTCGGCCCATATATTACAGATAACAAGACTTGACTTCCATAGTTGTATTTTAGAGGTTAGGTAAGTAAGGAAATAGAGATCTAAAAAGTGATGGTAACAATGAAAAATATAGAGGAGAGGACCACCTTTTCCATGTGAGGACAGATAGCCTAAAAGGACAATTTAGTATTTAAATATCACTCTTTCTTGAATAGTGTAATGTCTGTTTTAGATTTGGGGATTAATGTAGAATCTCTTCAAATATATGAGTGTTTTGCATGTATCATAAAACAAACTGTAAAGGGGTAAAATTTTAATTTTTAAAAAAGCCTTTGCTATTCACCTTTATGACCCTCAGTCTCTCAGCTCTCCCCCCAATGGAGAAGGCAAGCACTCTCTGCCAATTCTTATATAAGACATTATAAGTGAACAGGATCCAAAAGGCTTTGTCCTGTTTCCCACTGTGTACATTTTCAGATACTGTGTGGGCTACATGGGATTTCCCTCTGTTCTGCTGCTGAAAAATCAGAAACACTCACCTCTGTGGTATGCAGGCTGAAAAATCATGCAGAGTTGACCAAAGCTGCAGGTGGACTTATGGCTATTCCCCACTGATGGAAAAACACAAACAAAATGAATGCAATGAAACCAATTGCTCCCCAAAGACTCTGATTTCCTCTCACCTCTTAACCCCTTTCTCCTCTCTGGCTGCCAGTCACTTTGAGTTTTCTCCTTCCTAACTTGGACTGCCACAGAAGAGAGCCTTAATGGTCGTGCCTGCATGTTTCTTTCTCACATCTGAGGTTCCCAAACAGGACCTTCCTCAAGCTGTGTGCTCTGCATCTGCCCTTAACTGCTCTCTCAAAGGAGAAGTCCTCCATTGTCCTTTTTCCACCAGAGACCAGTCCATGGCATCTTCCACCTGAAGATTCAACACTCAGGTATGATCCCATTTTTAGGGTTATCTCAGATTGGTTCCACCTCCTGCTAAGGAAATGGGGAATGATCATCAAAGCTGCGTTCAAACCCTATATTTTCTCTTCCAAACTCTCTCAAGCACACTTCTTGCTTCCTTACAATTTCAGATTTTCTCAGTCAAGGTGTTCCTCCAGTCTCACTTCTCCCAGCTGCCCATCCCCAGTGGCAGCTCATGACAGACCCATTTGTTTCTCAAGAAGACAGATTGGAAGAAAGCATATATTTTCTTTGTTGTTTTCCTCTTATAGTACTGAGGACAAAAGAGACTACGAGTATCAGAGCTGCAAGAGGCAAGCCCTGAGAAACGCATTTACTGTTCTTCCTCAAATTCAGCTTTTCAAGACATTCCTTGATGATACAAAGGTATCTGCACCAAAGACCTAATCAGGAAGTTCTGTAGCTCTCTGGAAAGTGAAGAATGAAAGACAAAATCCAAGCCCACATGAAACATCTTAGTTGCTCACCTCAGCTGGTGTAATCACATTTCCTAGTCACTGAAATTAACATTTAAGTGCAAATGAAATTCTGAGGAAACAATTAAATACTAGAAATATTGTGTGCAGAGGTACATTAGGTAATGTATTAATGAAAATTAATATCTACCACAGGTAAACAGATTATTAGCAAAGTTTTCATAGATGTACAATAGTATGCATGACCATACCCGATTGGATTGCTTAAGATGCATTAGAAGACAGATTCTGTGTGTTCTGTATATCCAGCAGTTAAAGATAAAAATTGAGGAAATCAAATTATTTTTGGTTCCTTCAGAAATATTTTTGGAAGGTATAAAATATTTCCCAGAATAGAGATTTAAGTGGAGAGAAAAACAGCTCAAACAGCTTATCAGAAGCCTCATTCAGCTGTGTAGCATTTTGAGAAGCAGCCTCCTTCTACAACCAGCAGCTATAGAAAGATCTTAAATATAAAAAGCATTTTTGCACTGATGACCTTGTCTGAGATTACATCATGTCTTAGTTACCATGAATGTTGGCTACAGCTTTGGTTTCTGTTTTGTCTACTCGGAGATACATTTCTGCTCTGTATCAATAACATGTCATGTCTGTTTGAGCCAGGGAAGATTTGCTTCTTGCTTCCATATTTGCTGTCAAAGCACCGGACCAGGAACTTGAGTTTCGGAGGGACCATTTCCTTTGCTGATGGATCCAGCACACCAAAACAAGTTTTCTCAGCCTTAACCGAAGGACAAGATAAGGATCAATTCTATGCTGTAATAGGCTATTTAGGCATGCATAACCACTCCACCTAGGCATAAATGACACCAGCTGTAGGGGCAAACTCTGTCTGCAGTGTCTATCTGTACACTGAAGTCACCTCTATAAAAGCAAATTCGTGTAGTACTTAGCTACTTTCAACTATAATATACAATACTTAGCTAGAATAATGATCAAAAGAAACAATGACTCCTACAGTTTTTGTCTTATGCATTTGTAATCTATCCTCTCAAGTTCATTAGGAGCTGGGCAGATACACATAGCAGACTGCCAAATTCTGGATTTCTTATGGAAATTCTGGAATTCTTATTTCTTATTACCTTGCTAATGTATACATTTCCATCAATGGGATGAGAACAAATATTGGGGAAAAGAAGTAGATGTGCAACTCATAAAACCCATTTTGGGAAGATAGTGGCTATGACATCTTATTCTTCTGCAGTCAGCAGATGTTTCAGTAGTGTGAAAAATATTTAACTCTAGAGGACATCAGTGGGTATCTATTTATTGCTTTCATTAAAACTTGGCTACATGTGTGTCTCTTTACATGCAAAGCAAGTTCCACCACTGATAAGCCTGCAACCTGCCCTGTGAGATTAATGCTTTCAAACTCATATCCTGGTATATATACGCTGCCATTTCACTGGTGAATTTAGACTAGGAAAATGCAGGATAAGGTGAAAAGTTGTGTTTTGTAGATATTTTTTCTTTTTTGTAGAAAGGGAAATTATACCCCCATCCACAGTGAAATTGAAAATGAAGAAATCTTAATTCTTTGCTGCAATACTTAGCTATGGTCCTTGAGCCATAATTTTTATTGGAGGAAAATCTGAGAAATTCTGCTTGTGGGGCAGAGTTCCTTACTCCGATTTAGATGGGTTTGTTTATGTAGTCAGGACTAAAAGTAGCACAGCTTCATTTCTCAGATGGCTTCTCCCTTACTTACTTTCCAGGAGTGTATTTTTTTTTCTCCCAATTCAGTGCTTCATTCCTACCAACAAGTCTTTCTCAGAAGAAGTTAAAAAGAGGAACTTTGGCAAAAGATGCTGTGCTGAGAATACACTCTATAGATAGAGAGGCATTGCTGCACAAAACAGCATCAGGAAGGCTACTTTAGCATCCAAATAGGCCTGAATAAAATATTTGGTTTGGGTTCCACTGCTTGCACAGGTATGGATTTCATATATTGTGATAGAAAAATAAAACTGGACAGAAATCTTTAACAAGCTCCAGCTTGCTCTTAAATGTAGTTCTGAAGGGTGGGAACATATGGAACTGCTTTGTAGACTCTTCTGGGCTAGACATCTGTTTGCTGGCTGCGACTGCAGTGGAGTGGGTGTTCACTTCAAGCACTAGATAATTTAAATAAAAGACAGAAAGAAAGTACTTTTCTTCAGTCAATATTGACTGTTACAATATCACAACCTCTAGGACTGCAGCCTGTAACTCTCCTCCTCTGTTCTCAGCTGAGTTCCTACTTTGTCATGAGCCTGACTTGTCTTTCCAGCGAAAATGTGAAACTACTTATGGATGTTAAAATAGCCCTTCTCGTCTGGGAGTTTCAGTGGCTAGCATGGTATCATAGAGGTGATTCGTGATTATGGGATTTACTGGCTTCAGTGTTTTCAGACATTTCCTTGTGAGGTAGCTTCCTCGTTGTAATTAAAAGCCTATATATTTACGAAAAGAGGGCAGCAGTAAGAGGAAACACCTGAGATTTTTGCAGGCAAAGCTCATCCTAGGAAAACTGCTCTTTAATGGCTGCATAAGAATCCACATAACTCTATTTAACTACAGTATTGGTCCAAACCTCCTGGTGCTGCTGCCACATAATTATACTTCCTCTGCCTCCTTCATCAAGTGCAATCACTTAAAGTTACTCTGGAGATATCCTTGGCAGCTCTAGGATCCTGATGTGAAGCTGCCATATATATTTTCCAGCAGTAACACCTAGACTTGTGGGTTGGCTCCTAAAATGAATCTAGTGGCAGCAGTTGTTTCTGTCTGTTGATAGATGCCTCAGAGGTTATTTAGACACGCATAACCACTCCACCCAGACATAAATGACACCAGCTGTAGGGGCAAACTGTGTCTGCAATGTCCTATCTGTACACTGAAGTTGCCTCTATAAAAGCAAATTCATGTAATATTTAGCTACAATAAAAAATTCTTATCTAGAATAACAGTCAAAAGAAACAGCGACTTGTACGGTCTTACACACTTGTAATCTATCCTCTATCGTGATTTTAATTACACTGCATACTAGATTGATTCTTGAGTCATTTGGGTTTTTTAAATTTTCTTTCTAACTAAAATATGAAAATAGAAATGTGAAACTTAGAATGCATGTTAAAAGAACCCTTCTCACCTAGAAATTTTAGAGATTAGTATGTCATTCTAGAAACATCTGCTCATATTTTGATCTAGGTAATGATCCTCAATCAGCTTGAAAAAGATTACCAGTTGTATTAAAAGCTGACACATTCCGTCGTCCAAATAAGACAGAAAAATAAACAAATTCACAAGAGATTTAAAATGTTGAATTATTCAACATTTTAATAACTTTCATGCTGAAAATAGCACTAGCTGTCTTTCTAGCAGAATATTGAGAAGTGATAATATTTCTCTCAAAACTTCAAAATTAGTCTATTTAATCAGATTTCTCTTGATATGCAAATATATGTCTGCATATTTCCTGCTATGAAAACAATTTCCATTCTAAAGCCACTAATTTCACCCAAGGTTATCACTTTAGAAATATATTTTATATCAAACTACCTGATGTCCTTGTAAGACTAAGTGTTACAAGAACAAAGGTTCTCTTAAAATAATATTTTTAAAGCTGCAAAACTGAACATTGAACTTAGGCAGAATCAAGCCGATTATATAAATAATGTATTCCCCTCTGCTTATTTACTTGTATACTCCTTTTCAGAGCATCTGAGCTCATTGGGGATGCACTTGGATGGTACTCATTGAATGTGTAGCTCTTCAAAATTATATTTAATCTTTCTCTTATTTGCTACCCACGTTTCAATCCTAGATCAAAACATAGCATACCAGTATCCTCTAAAGAATATCCAAGGAGATTCTTATTTTGCTGAAATGAATTTTGAATACCTAACTCTATCTTGAGTGTGTCTTCAGTACCCCCTTGTTACTCAGGAGCAACTCAGAACAGGGCAATCCTCACACCCACCTCAGCTGGTGTCTGAATTCCAAGTGACCTGTACTGGGTCTGGCTGGGGTGGAGGTAACTTCGTTCACAGCAGCCTGTCTGGTGCTGTTTAGAGGGACTAAAACAGTGTTGATAACATGCCAGCACTTTGCCTGTTGCTCAGCAGTGTTTGCACAGCACCAAGGGTTCCTCTTTTTCCCACTCTCCTCACAATTTTGCCTTGCCCCCATAACATTACCCTGTCCAGAAGCTGGGTTGCAGGAGCACAACAGATTGCGAGCTGACACCAGTGATGCTGAGTCTGATTGCACAAATGGAATAGTCCAGATTGTGCAGTGCCATGCTCAACAGTAAGACTGGGATAGCAGAACGAGGAGGATGATTTTGTCTTTTCACTTCCACAGTAGCCATCATCCAGAGAACGTTTGGGCACTGGTCTGTTTGTGGGGTTGGCAAATGATTGTGTTTGGGGCGGGGGATTTCCCTTTCCTTCATTTGTTTGTGATTTTTTTTTCCCTTTCCTTCACTTACTAACCTGTCCTTATCATGACTCACAAGTTTTCAAATTTTTTCTCTACCTATTCTCCCATTCATCCTGTTAGGAGGTAGAACTAAGAGAATAATTGTATGGATGCTTGGCTGCTGGCCAGAGGAAACCCACCACATAAACACATTGGATGACATGAGAGATCTCACAGGACTGTATTTCCACATCTGGCCATGAGAACTATTGAATATGTAACCTATATAATATTTCTGCCCTCTTTCCAATTCCCTGCTTGACGCCATCAGGGACCCTTGGAGACATGAGTAACCTCCTGTTGGTCACCCTATTTGATTTCCCTTTCCATGAAGTGAAGAACTCAGTTCCTCTAAGTCATGAGGCAACAGGACAGAACGCATTCACCAAGAACTGGAAGTGCTCCAGGTTTCACAATATAGGCTTCAAATTGGCTCAAGTAGCCTGAGTCTCCCTCACTAAAGTGAAAACAAGATATTTTAATTAAAAATCCAGGAAACTGAATAGGTAGCAAAATGAGTGCCTTCAAAAAAAATTTAGTTTGAAAGAATACCTCTTTCAAATTAAATTCAAATTCAAGAAGGGGGAAAAAAGGCATTTAATTTCTTAGGAACAAAATGAGCCTGAATTTGAGGACTGAATTCTATTAGCTGAACCCCTTAATACTCATGAGATTTCTAAACCCAGATACAGCTATGTCATTCCATTAACTATTGAATTCTAGGTGCATAGCATCCACCAAACCTGGCCATGCTCACTACTCTGCAGCACAAAGACATGGACCATTTGAGATGTAGAGCAAGGTATTCTATATGGCTGATTTGCAACAAAAATTTCTTTTTTTTTTATTTTAAACAAAACCGTGAAGTGCTTTTTGAGAAAAAACTGAAGGTTTTGCTACTCTCTAGATCTGACTGGAGTATTTGTTAGGTGACACTTCTATATTTTCAATTTTGTTGGAAAGCCACAACAAATTTTTACTGACGATCCCAATAGTCTGGTACATAGCCATTGGATCTGATTCTTATCATAGCAGTCATGAAAGAATCCCAAAAAATTTAGACATCAATTGCTCCAGTCCATGTGAAAGTGTTTTGCAAGATATGGACTTTTACAAACTTTTCACAAATCTTTCAAAGCAAAGTTTCTTTGCTCTTATCTTGGTTGTTTTAAAATACAGATTAATATACCAATTTCCCTGTATAATGATAAGGGTATAAATCTAAGAGATGTCTAATACAACATAACTAATTTGCCTCCTAAACTACTCCAATAAATGGACAGCTATAAAAACTATGAACTACTGAAAGGAAATATATTGGCAGAAAGCAAAGCCAAATATTTTAAGCACTTTTTCATCATGACTAGCTCACCTGAGTCAATGCTGAGTGAAAGATAACATTGTAAAGACAATGTACATCTACTTTTTCCTTTGTTTTTCTTTTTAAGGGGGAACTGATATTCCATACTCATGGCTCTTCTTTTTCTTTTTTTATGTTGCAGGTGGAACAAGAACACATAAAAGTGATCTAGTGAAAGTTCTTGTCTCTGTCAAAGTATATAATAAAGAAGCAAATCTTGCAGAAGTAGGTGATATCTTTTATTATGCCAATACTTTCTCTTTTGATGTCCTTAACTGCCATGGCTACAACAATGTTTATACAACAGAGGAAAAGGATTGCTTATTGCCTTGATATCTGAGGTATATTAACATTATTGTGGGGGAAAGGGATAGATTTAGTATATGAAAGTATAAAGTATGTGTATTTATACTTCAGTATATGAAGTATAAATAAATACTTTAATACAAAATTCCCTGTGGATTTCTGCACTCATACTGCCACTAGCATTTTTGCAAAACTGACATAAGGAAAAAAATCATCATTCATTGCTAGAAGCAGATTATAGAAAAGTTTTAAAAATTCCCCACATCCAAACTATTCTTTAGGGGTTTAGTGAGATCACAGTTGGGAATATGTACAGTTCCTTGGAATTTTGCATGGTTTATTAATTAATCTTATAAAGGAAGTGGGGCATAGAAAGACCTCCAGATCAGCAGCTTGTTTAGAAAAAATAAGTTTCATTTCATAGTGCTGGCTCAGAGCACTTACTTAGGAATTGCTGTATAGCAGCAGAGCTGGTTTTGGTAAGTAAACCTGTTATGAAGGAGGAAAAAAAGAGAACTGAGAACTCAAGCTGATGCTGAACAGCATGAGTGTGAAAGTTCAGTCAGTGCATACAGTGCTGTTTCTTCATATAAAGAAGAAACCAGCACATGGGGAAACTCTGCTCTTTGCCCATCAAAGCACTTCATATATTCACAGTGTGAATTTACACAAATATTTATGTAATGAAGTACAGCAGAGCAGTAGCAGTTAATATTTGTTACATTCCAACAGCAAAAAAAGAAAAGGTAGCATGGAGTGAAACTCTCATGTGTTCTAATCAACCTCTTTTCTTATTTGTTTTATTGTGATGGCCTTCATAATGTCCCAAGAATCTTTAATTTTTGCTTCTCCAGAATAATCAAGGAAAATAGGTTTAAAAAAAAAAAGTCCATTATCTTGGATAAGCAGGTAATTTTGGAATTTTGTTTACTCTTTGGTGTTCATTCATCTTTTTAAAACAGTATTAAAAAAATATAGAAGGAAAGTGAATGCTCAATGATGTAAACAACTTTCAAAAATCAAATTAGCTACTAAATTGCTTTGAAATACATGCTGTGGAGTTTGTATCCGTTAAGAAATTCACTCTCTATCATGGACCTGTGTTTCATTTTTCATTATCAAGCAGTATTAGAAATTATTTTGCATGAACCTTTAAGAAACACTATTTCCTGTTCAGTGGTTTTATTTTCAATTTGAGAGTGAAACACCCATAAAATTTAAAGGTTTATGGGGGAGAGGGGGTTTAGTACTAGCACCTGGCAACTATATGGAATGCATACACAACTAAGAATTAAAAATTGGCATTCCTGGAATTTTTTTCTTGCTCTACCATTCGTGCATGGGATCAGGGAGATCAGCCTCTGCACAGGCAGTGGATGTGAGAGTGAGCAGGGAAAGGCTCCAGAGCTACTGCTTGGGAAACCTCCTTAGAGATGGAGGGAGCTGAAACCAAGGCATACTACAAACTTCAGCAGCTCTGAGAGCACTCAGGCTGGTACTGGTGAATCCTCTGAAGAAAAACAAAACCATAAGGAAAAAAATATTCATAATACCTATATACCAATGGATAAGAATACTGAGATTTTAGTCAAATCATCCAAAGCCACATAGCTCACAAGCAACAGACACTGTTTCTTGCTATCAGCTCAGTGTGTGAAACAGCTTTGGAAAACCTTGGATTCAGGTCTTTCAGAATGCTGAGTCATGTCATCAACAGGGGATGTCATTCCAGAGGCAGTGAAACATCAGCCTGTGAAAGCTTAAACATAAATATATTGCTGTCAGACCATCTATAAAATAAGGTTAGAAGTCTGTGATGGGTTGACAGATGTAATTAGGTTTGGATAGTACCTACTTGTAAAAGTACTTTAAATAAAAATGTAGACTAATATTAATAATACATACCAAAAACTGAGAAAAAGAAATCTAGAACAACAATTACATGCAGCTTCTTTTACAAGTTCAGAGACCATTTCTAAATTAGATCTCTACTCATTGACAATTTAAGAGACTAAACATTGCAGAACCTGAGATATTTCCAGCTTGCTTGTTGTAAATATTTAATACACAAAGAAATAGACTGCCCAAAATTTTCTATGAGACAGAATAATATAAATTAAAAATAATAAGAAACACAAACAGAAACAGGCAAATTTTAAGTTATTCGTTATTTTAAAAATATTTTTTCCAGAGACACTGTGGAACTCACCTATTTTTCAAGTCCTCAGGATCTCAGATTTATCTTTATCACAAATAGAAAACTGAGTTGTTTTTAAAAACCAAGCTGTACACTGACTCTTCCATGCTTTCTATTCCTGTGGTCAAGTATCTTGCAGTTATTATCACTTATTTGTTCAAGTGGTGAGGAAATATTAAATATCACAAGTTCTCAGCAGAGACTGGACAATAATTATCAACAGATGGCTGGCAGTAGGGTTTTGAGAGAAAGAAATTGCCCTTCCTTCCAAAACAACCTTCTTTGAGAAGCTGTAAGCAACTTACTAGTGACAGTTTTGGTTAAAATCAGATTTAACTAGCTGCTTTCTCACCTTGATTTTTGTGTTACTTTTACCTTTCTTACTTAGCTGTGTTGAGCAAGCACCCATGCTGCATGTCTTGACTTTCTCATAATGATGGTATTTACATTTGAAAAACCCGACAACTCCTCGTAATTTGCTCACTTATTAAAAGTAATACCACTACTGCATAATTAGACAGGCCCAATTTTATAACAGTGTCTCAAGCTTCCGTCCTCATGCATCTTAAATGACTGCACAGAAGATGTGGAAATACATACTGGGACAGATCCTCCACTGAAGCTATTGACAAAGTTAAGGTAATTTATTCCAGGCTCCATTTCCATGTGATATGGTTTGTTTTCAGAATAAATATGTGTCTAATCAAACCACTGGACCTTGAAATATTTGCTTCACGAATCAGCCCTTTCCTAAATATTTTTAAAGGATGACTGAGTTGCAAATACTGGGAAAAGGTAAAGACAGCCGAAATTGCCTTTGCACTCCATTTTCTTTTGTCTTGTGTACCTGAAGGGCTCTATCTGGGTATTGCACTCCAAGTGTCTCTTGAAATGCTGTAGAAGCCCTAGCAAATTAATCCACAAGACTAAATCCCCAGGCTCCCCACCAGGTTTCAATCTGGTCTTTTTGGGCTTCTACAGAGAAAAGTGTTTTAGTGGTCATTACAGGAAGCTGATGCTCCTTATGTTGCCATGTTTTGTATGGAGGACACAAGAACTCCCAAATCATGGTATCAATTCAGCTGTAGTTGTTTAAATAAGCTCCTGAAGAGCATTCCTATTGGTCTCAACTGGTTTGCCACGCAATATCACACAAAGCTGCCTAGAAGGCTGCTGGAAGGAGGAGGAAGAGTTTGCCTTGACCAGCCACAGGTGCTCAGCACTGTGCTTTACTGACACCAGAAAGATCCTGTGCTGACAGAGACCCTGGTGCCACAAGGGGAGCCTGACTGGAGCAACTGGTACTTGGTGCCACCACAGTCCTAAATGCAAAGCGCTTTCATGCCACAAATTGTGCCCAAAGAAGAGCTTTCAATCCACCCCAAGGTCAGTTGCATCCTCCACCCATGTGTCCCACCTGGGGAACATCTGAAGAACCTTTCAACCAAAGCACCCCAGCATGTCAGCAAGGCAGCTTCTGGTTTTCATTCCCTGTTGCATTTGCATCACATTTCTGGGATTATACAATGTTTATTTCCTGCTCATCACAACAGTGACAAAAAAAAAAAAAAATAAAAAATTAGAACCTCAACAAACACTGAACCATGAAATTTTTACTTAGTTATTGTGAGCTTATTTCATCAAAAACTGACTTTTATTTTCAGAGTCCTGATAGGGGCATAAGCACTCCCCAGCTCTTGGACTGAAATTCTACTTACACATGACTATGACTTTAGGAGACTATTCTAAATATAATGGCTAGAGGACGTTTTCATTAAAATCCACTTAAAATTAACACCAAAACAATAAACTAAATCTCAAAGTCAAGGTCAAGCCTGTACAGCTGGATAAAACTTTCTCCAATTGTTTCTTACTTCTAAAACATGACTTATGAGATTCCCCTTTCTACCTTACTTTATGAGTCACTTAAAACATAAAATCTGCCTTTTATAGTAAAAATATTTCATATCATTCTGCAAAACAAGTTAAATATCACATCATGGTTTGCTACCAGGAAACTTTATGTGTCTGAATTTTCATGATGGAACTAATATATCACAAATCAATAAACAAGTAACATCCAACAAATAAAAATATTCCTTCAGCTTATGTACAGGATCACATTTTTTTTCCTTGAAGATCTCAGTCGTTAATATGCCTATACACCATGGTTGTCAAAGGACAATTTGGAGACATTTCTGAAAAAGGTCTATCAATAATACTTTTTGTTAAATTAAATTATTTTAAATGTGTCACAGAAACATTTGTTTTTGCCTTCTTCTAAGTATCATAAACTCAAATGAAACATTATTTTTAAAAAATTAGCATTTTTACCCTAGCTGAGGTAATAAAACTGCTTTCATATTTTCATATGAAAACTCAGTTTTAAAATATCCTTTAATCACTTAGTTTGGTATTTTTATGTGTGTTTCAATTAAAAAAAAAGGCTTATCCAATGAATTCCTGTCTAAAAATACTAGCAGGCTTTGAAGCTGAATGTCATATGAGTCAATAAAAGGCTTGTTGAACTTGCAGGAGAGAGTGGAACATGTAAATGTGAGCAGTAGCAGATAAAAAGCTGCACATTCTGGACCTCATGCAAGCACCATGCAGATATATGTACACACACATTCAAACATGGATTTGGACTAAAACTTGCCAAAATCCCTACACAACTCTAACCAGCTAAGCCTGGAAGGCTGTTCTCTATTACATAAAAGTAGTAATAATGAATAAAAATACTTGGAAGTCCTCCAATACCTTATACAGCATAATTTCTGTTTCTCTTCCCCAGGTACACCCACAAGCTTGCTCCTGCTCTGTGGTCCCTGCTCTCCCTGGTTTCTCACCAAGGTAATATATTTGCACCATTCTGAATGAAAAGCAACATTCTGAATTATAAGTGCAAAGGAAATCTGTGCTCCTAAAGCCTTCTTACCTTTTCTCAGGCTACTACATTTCATCACCCAAACAAAGATCCCATTCAGCATAGAATCATCATCCCTCACACTGGACATGAGGCATCTTTTTTTGATTCCATATTTCCCTCCTTGCCTCATGTGACCTTAGATAACTAATTCAGTATCTGGTATCTCAGCTTCTCCTTCTGCTAAAGCTTGGAGGAAACACTTCCATGCCAGTAGTTTTTGAGATCAAGGAGTAGTTTACACAAAGCAAGAGTTTAGTACCTAAATCCTAAATTGGATCTGAACCGGTTCTACTTTCCTCTAGTCCTGGAGATACCTAAATGTTCCAGTTGCACCTCTGTGTAATCTGGAAGTTCCCCAAGTGCATGGATGTCTGTCTTAAACACCCTCCAAGCTGAAGAGATGCATGGCTGTTTCCTGCCTCAGCTTGATCAGGCTTCAGGTTCCATCCTCCTGTGCTTCTCAACCAATACATCCTCCTGGGTGAGACAGAAATCTTGAATTGGTATCCACCAAGGCAGAGGAGAGAACCAGGCAAGTGCCAGTAAGACAGGATTTCAGGCTACCCTTCACCTCCATGTCTCTCATTGCATAGCTTTGATGTCCACTGATGAGATTTCATTTCATTTCATTTCATTTCATTTCATTTCACTTCATTTCATGTTCATTACAATTCTCAGGTATTTCACAGAAGCAGAGAATAGTTTAAGATTGGAAAAGATCTTTAAAATCATTGAGTCCAACCATCAGCATAGGATTGCCAATTCCACCACTAACCCATGTCCCTAAGCACCACACCTTCCCATCTTTTAAACACCTCCAAGGGTGACGACCCAAACACTTCCCTGGCCAGGCAGTTCTGGAACTTGACAACACCTTCTATGGAAATAATTTTTCTAATATCCAATGTAAACCTCCCCCGGAACAACTTGAGGCCATTTCTTCTCAATCTATTATTTGTTACCTAGGAGAAAAGACCAAATCCAGCCTGGCTACAACCTTCTTTCAGGTAGTGGTAGAGTGACAAGGTCACCCCTGAGCCTCCTTTTCTCCAGGCTAAACACCCCCAGGTCCTTCAGCAGCTTGTCATAGGACTTGTGCTCCAGATCCTTCCCCAGCTCCATTGCCCTTCTCTGGACACATTCCAAAACCTCAATGTCTCTCTTGTCATGAGGGGCCCAAAACCTAACACAGAATTCCACGTGCAGCCTCACCTGTGCCAAATGTGTGGTTGTTTCCTATAAGATCCTGTTGCCACAGTTTTCTATATGCAGCTACAACTTAGCCACAATCATTAGTAGAATCATGAGTCCTAATGAAGAGCTAGTGCTTCTTTAGCTTGCAGTATTGCCATGCTTGTTGATTTAATGCCTTAAAATAAAATGCTGAACACTAGATAGTGACTGAGTATTAGAAGTCCAGCAAACCATTTTAAGAGACATTTAACATTTAAGAGACAAACTGAAGATAAGTTAGTTCTGTCTGTGGAGTAAATATAAATTAGAATTCCTTACAAAATCAAGGTTGACTTAGACCATCCCCAAAGCTGTAAAATAGTTTTCACTGCTCTTCCATGACTCCAGTTCTATGATTAACCTGTGATTAACTACTGTGATTAACCTGTGATTAACTACTAAAATTAAGGTCATTTACTATGTGTATTAATGTCTTATGCTAGACCGAATCTCTGTTGCTTTGTCTTATTTCCAGATGAGTGGGTACTGACTATATTGTCCTGTGTAGCTGAAATGTGAAATGAAGCCAGATGAATTCTTCAACTTTAGGTACAACACAACTACATTTGGAAACACAGCAACCTAAGTGACTGTAAATGTGTTGCAGTTTCCAGGCCTCTGGAATAAATCTTCATGTTTAAAATAGAATTAGCTATTCTTCAAACAGCATGCCTTGAAAAATTATTCTCATCTAAGTGAGTACAAATGAACTATTAATGAGGCTTCTGTAAGAAAACAAAAAGAAAAAATAATGTGAGAATAAACTTACTGCAACAAAACACATGTGCTGCTCTGGCTTTAAAATTCTCCTGTGAACTTGTGACATACCCTCTTTAGATGCTTACATAAAGAAATATTGAGTGCTGTCCATGATTCTGTTTAACTACCATTAAAAAGCCATTATTCTATAACACAAACAGCTTAGTTTCTCCTCCTCTAAGGTTGGGGTTGTTCTTGGTGGGTTGTTTTTCTTTTTTAAGTCTGAAAAGAGGACAAGACACAGCTATACTGTGTGGTTGCTGGACAGGAGGTGCCATTGTGGCTACCAGAGTTTTATTTATCCTTAACCCTAAGAAACAGCTCTTTAACCAATAGCCTTCTCTATTACCTTTCCACTGGAAATTTAGCACTATACTTTGCTCTATTCCCAAGATGGTTTTTAATGGCTGTTTCTTGTTACAGAGAAAAAGCTTCTTCTGAGTTGGGCATGTTTCCAGTGCAACCAGTAACACCACTTACCAGGAACTTATACTGCAATCTTTTGATTCTCAGAGAAGATTCACTAGTACTGGCAAGCCTTTATGGCAGTTTGCTGGTGTTGCTTAGATGAATGATTCATTTCTGAAAGAAGCAAGTGGGAAAAGAAAAAAGAAATGCAAGCGCACATTGGGAAAGAAAAGAGCTTTTGCCACTGACACAGCTATTCAATCTGATTTCCAATAAATATACACAGTAATAGGTCTAACATGGTTAGAGAAGTGTCATAAACACATGGCTCCTGAGCAGTTGTAAACACACACCCATGTACACTCACATGTGCACACAGATCTAGCAATCACAACCTGTGGCTATCAGAATGAAAAGCATTAATCATTTTTAATGGTAAATCTGTTTAAAAGATGTTCTAACTGATTACTGGTGTAAAATAAAATAAACATTATACATGCAAATCTTATTTCCCAAAAACTGAATCACTTTTGTCAGGTATTTAACTTAAACCAGCAAAACAGACCATCAAGAAGGCAGCATTGAAATGGATGCCTGCAGCAATGCCCAGTCAATGGCCTCTTTATTTGTTAAAGATGGATTATTTTAAATAAATTACAGAGCACTTGCACTGAATAAACAGAGTCTCAGTGGCTGTGGCATGCTATACATGCTTAATTGAGCCACAGAAATCCTAAATGACTACTGAGCTGTGTAATCACCTTTGATTTTTCTGATAGGACCTGATTCTTTAGGTAAAAACCAAGCCATTGAGGACTGGAAAGCAACACTACCTTGAGGAAAATAGAAAGTTTAATCTGGAATATATACTTATAATACTTCGGAAACCACAGAGATGGAGTGTTCCAATAACTGAACACAAGGCAGCTTCAGAAGTGAACGATCTGCGTGTCATTTTTATTTGAGCTTGATATGTTAAATGTCCCAAATGTTTATGTTGTATAAGCCCACTTAAACATTGCAAAGTGCAACAGATTCATTGGCAAAATAAAAAGTATAGCTTTTTTAGTCTTGCTTGCTGTCTTTATTGCATTGATACAGCACATTATGCGCACACATGTACCCAGGGGTTTTCTTGAGTAATCGTGTAATTTGACCGCTTTTGGGGAACCTGTTAATGTGATTTGCTTGGAGTGTTACCTATGGCTTCTGTAGGCTGAAGTAAAACATCAGGCCAGAAACCAGAAAAGATGCTGTAACCCTTACTGATAATTGTCTTCATTTTGAGATTGTGTATTATTAACTCTTTACATTCCAGTCTTTATGTAACTCAGCCAACAAAAAAAAAAAAACCAGCTGAAATAAGGCTATACTTGGTACACAAGACTTACAGGATCAGACCTTTCCCTTGACATAAATGAATCCTGACCTAATGACATGTGGAATTCATTTTGACAGAAGCTATGACCTTAAATAATATTACTTCCATTTGTCAATATCTCTGGAAAATGGTTTGACATTGAGAAGCAGTTTGAAAACTACCTTGAATAACAGCAATTAAAAGAGAGACTGATACTGCTGGGCACTTTAATGATGATTGCATACCTGGATTTTCTCTAAAAAATTTCTACACCTACCATTTTCTTTAATAATCAAGTACAAAAATGCTCAGCTGTGAAATATTTCTCTTTCTAATGAAGCACAATGAGCTACATTTGCAGTTTCCACAATTACACTGTGTATATTTGGGAAGAAAAGAGTACATGACTTTAACAATATTGTTAAAGCAAGTGCCTGTCAACATCCAATTAAAACTGATGGGCATTTAAAATGGAAATTTTATCCACACAGGATGAGGCCAAGAAAATTTAGAATATAGTATTGGATATTCTAAAGTACTCTGATGAATGCTATGAAGTTTCTGAAAATAAGACCAGGCTGCTCATAGTGTTACAAACTGGTCAACCAAAGGTGCCCATCAAGCTTAACAAGCTTTGTCCAAAGCAGTTGAACTGTTCTTGTGTGACTTCAGAAACTCAGACGTAGAGGTTATAGAGGAATTTGATGTTCTTGGTGCAGTTTTGGTTATTCCCTTGATATTTTTCATAGCATGTACAAGAAGATCCTTCTGTCATGAATGTCAGCCCTTCCTGGAGGGAAAACACTCGGCCTGCCTCCTGGGCCTGAGCAGCACACAGCAGGAAGGACGCAGCGAGCAAACACAGCTGCCACAGCTCTGTTTAGCATCATCACACTGTTTTCTCAGGGAAAGGAGAAAACACTTAATGTTCCCCCCAGTTAATTTCTTTAGTGGAATTAATGAGAAAAAAAAATCTGGAACTTATTATGTTGACTTGTGAACATAACAATAGGGAAAATCCCCCAAACATATGAGAGAAGTTTGCAAGGGCAGAAGGCTCTTCTTGTCTTTCTCAGGGTGTTCATACCAACCCAGGACATAATTATATTTATGTTGTCTTTAGCAGTACAATTTTTTTTTCCCCTTCAGCCACAGAGACACATTCTCAGGAGGCCACCAATCATACAAAAACTATGTGGTAAATTTGGGTATAAAATTCAAATACCCTGGTGCCATACAGTCATTCCCTGCCCCAGCCTGGGGATTACAGAGCAATATGGCAGTAGGTATGACCAAGTCTATCAACTTTTTTCTACTGTCAGCCCTATGGGAATAACAGTTGCGCCCATCAACCCCAGAGCTGAACTAGACACACTTCTGTTACCTCGGTGGCCTAAAAGTAGAATGCCATGTAAGCAATTTGGACTGGTTTCCCATAGGTCCTTTTAAAACTTTTTTTTTTTTTTCTCTTAAATATGGCTGCATGCTAGCCAGAAACCCTTTTGACTGTGTGTGCTGCTAACTCACAGGCACATCTGGCTGTATTCAAACATTCAAGTGCTTTTTATGGCTCCCTTTGGTCAGCAAGAACATCTTATAGGGACAATTATCGAGAGGATTCCTCTGCTCTGTCCAAAAGCCAGATGAGCTCAAATAATAGAGACACTGATAACAAATCTGGTAAGGAAAAATTTGCAGAAACAGGAGAGGAGCAATTTTTTCTCACATAAGTCCAGGCAAACCTAAAGCTTGCAAAAAAATAGAGACCTGAAACAGTGCCTCATGTGTGTAAGGAAAAATATGTTATAAATGGTTTACTGAGACCTACCTAAATCAGGAAACAGGCTTGAGCATAAAATTGTAAGACACAGTTAATAGAAAAGTCTCAACAGGACACAAGGGAAATAGCTGGATGGGTGCGGAAGTATGCTAAGCCCAGGAAAAGAAATACCATAGCCAGTGTGACTGCTGCAGAAAAGACAGCTGACACAGTGAAAAAATAATAGGAAACTTACAGCCCTGAAGACAGCCCAGAGACAGAGATCACCAAAGGATTCTGCAGAGAATGGCCTATAGCAAGCTAAAATAGGGGATCACAGGGTGTTTGGATACCAGTTATCTTTTAAGTGAGAGAACATTAGAGGAGTTGCTGCAGAACCTGGGGTGTCCTAGATCCTGGATATAGCCCACAAACTCTTTTTAAAAAGTGAGAGTTATGAACCAAAGATCAAGTACTATAGATAAAAGCAAATAGGATAAATTCATTTCTTCTCCATGCAGGAATTTCTATTAAACAGATTTTTGTCCTGCGTTCATAACATTTCTAGCAAATCCTCATTGGTATCCAGATAAGCTTTACAGTCTGAAGAATCCAACCCTGTGAAAGAATGCATCTTCCACAAATCAAATCCTAGAACAAATATTGTGAGATATATTAAGAAGGATATGCTACATTTATTTATATAGTGTCTTTCAGGTCAAAACATTTCAAAGTGCTTAACTAATTATTGATCAGCACAGATGGCCTCACGAGTGTATTCACTGAGCAAAAGGTCACAGCTATCCTTATGTGAGGAACAGCTATAATTAATGCCCATGTGGAAGAGGAACGTATAAGCTGTCTTCAGAAGTGTGGCAATTAGTAAATGTTACACTCCCCTCATGCACCTTGGAATTAAGCAATTTGTGAACGATGTGCTAGGATGAGAAGAACTGAAGCAGAGTTCTAAACATTATACCAGGCACTGAAGAAAAACATCACTTATTCAAATCATACAATGAGGAGGTCTTCACTTTGCTTTTGTAAAAGATTAGCATTCAGACTTTTAAAAGTAACCAAAGGTATTTTCACATTGATGTTTCCAATTCCATCATCCACCTTCACATACTGCCCACAAAAATCTCTTCTCTATGCTGACACACAGTGCTCCATATATGCTTTTCTGAGAGAATCTTGCAAGTTTTTCTTTGATCTCAAGAGGAAAGCAAAGAAACCACCACAAAAAAATAGCGTCCAAAGAAGGGAGCTAAAATAAGCCATCCAGATACAGATGGCTCAGTCTCCTGCTGGGGCTGTTTGTAAACAATACTTACAGCTATTTTTTAATCTTTCTCATATATTAATGGAGCATGACTCTAATTTATCTTTGACTGTCAATTGCCAACAGTTATGTTTTTCATCTCCTTTTTTGTCTCCACTTACACTGATATCAGAATAACACTGCAGCCTACAGGTATAAATAGATTAATAATTAGTGTAGATACTTCTCTCTCCATGTAGGCTACAGGTAGCATTCTGTTTCAACCTTCAGCAATGCAAATAAGCTGATGTTGGCAGTATATCATGAGCTGCTCACCAGTCATTTCCTTAATGACTTGCTAATTTTCCACTCCATATCCTTCACACGACACGTCGGAACCTCATGGTTGTGTAGACCAGCACAACTGAGAATGCAGCCCCTCTAGATAGCCCTATGACTTTGTTGCTATGCCAGCCCTTGTTTCTCTGTTTTCCCCTTAAGGAATCTGATTGTAATTGTTAATTTAGTCTCTGATGGTGACACAAATATTACTATTTAGCTATTTACCTTCTGTATCTACTGTTCTTCCTGCTAATCTGCAGCTGCCTTAATTCTGTCATAAAACAGAGATGAATGTTTTTATTTTCTGTTCAGCATTTTATTCTTGTTCATTTGATTTACTCAAGTAAATACTATACAGCTCTGAACCTAATCCTTTTTATTTTTTTCTTTTTAATTAAGAATAAAATAACTTGTATCCTTGAATTTACCCTCAGAACATTGCTTAATACATGCAGAACACAATGTAACCTTTCTTGGATTGGAATACTATTTTCAATGAGTTTTAGAAGCATTAATAGCTGAAAAGTACCATTGTATCCCAGGGTATGGCAATCTCCTTAAACCTCCAGAAATAACAAGAACATTGTTTTTATTTTGTATCATAACACTGGGATTTACCAGACTAATATAGCAGAACTCTCATTCTGAAAATCATATTTTCCTATCTTTTGACTGAAATAACCGTGCTGTGCAACCACAGACCAAGGAGCCTAAGTTTGTTTTGACTCAGTAATACCATATGCTCCAGAGAGAAAGTCCTTAAGGCTGTCCTTGCAGGGTGTGTGCCTACGAAGAGATTGCCTGGAAGTCACTGCCTTGTTGACAGTGGACCCACTGATGGCACAGCCTCAGGAATCAGGAGATGGAGGGAGACTGAGGTCATACCAGCTCAGGTCTGGGCAATCAGCACCTTGCAGGGTGCAGAGCCTGGAAACAGAGCTGTCAACCATATGGGGACTCCAGTGTGTACATCTCATATGTGAGGGTCTCCTACTTACAGACTGCTTTTCCTGAAGGATGTTAGCAACAATGAATTATTTAAATATGAATAAATGTTTTAAAATAAATCCTATGTGCTTGGTCTCCCTTCCTGCATACAATGGCTGGCATGGTTATCTGGAAAAGAAGAAATTCAGACTCAAACTTTCTTTCTTTAAAACCTCTAGAGAGTCTAAAGTGGTTGAAGTACGTGTTATCCCACATTTACATCTGCCCGGTGTACACATTGCTTTTTGATTTTCACTGGCACTTGTTAGCCTTGGGTCAGAAATGTGTCAGCTACTCATACTACATTGTACTTGAGCTGGCTCTCATTTTGCCAGCTTGATTCCAGGGTTAGAAGAGCAGAGCCAGTTTTGGTGACTTCTGGCATTTTTTTATATAAATCTGAGGCACAGCAGTACCATCAGAGGAGGACATAAATTCACAGCATGTATGGTAGCCATACTGCAGCATCCTCAGCACACGGATCCAGATCATGGTGTTCAATCAGTAATGGGAACTCAGAGAGAGAAAGCATCGAGTTTCATTATTGCTGAAAGGAATTAGAAATAGAAAGCACACTGCATAAAAACTGAAGAATTAAATCATTACAGCTATACTACCAAGAGTAAGTACATGCTCAGAGAAACAGAATAAATCTAAGATGTAAATTTCAAAAAGGAGAAGCAAGGTTTTTTATGTTCTGTTGGATTGTTTTTGTTAATTCAGAGTTTTAAAAACATAAACATCTAATATATGAAATGCATTACTGAATTCCCCCATGCTACTCAGCTCAAATAACAGTCTCTAACAAGCCAGTATTTGCTACTTAGTGTGCTTTTTTAAAGAAAGCCATCAGTGAAGCAAGCCACTTCACTGATGTACCAATTCTGGTATATGTTTGACTACTTTTGTAGTTCAGGACATGAGGTACTTTTTTTTTCTTTTTTTTTGAAGGTAATCTAAGGAGATGGAACAGAGCCAGGAAAACAGCCACAAGAATGGACAAGTAACATAAGAGAAACAGAAAGAGCTGGCAAAGACAAAACACAAAGGAAAAGACTTGGTGAACAATAAATGAGAGCCAGAAATACAAGGATTTGGAATTGATGTTTATTTTATTTGAGATTAATAGCAAGAAAGAACCTATAACTGTGGTACAAATTGCTCAATGCCCCATGTGGTGCCAATATTATGCCACTCATTATACTTGCAGGTGTATTATTTCTAGTTCCCCAGATAAGAAAAAAGTTTTCCATGTATTCCTTTGTATTTTGAAATGTATTTTTTCACTCCTATATTGCCAAAGGTCCTTATTCTTCCAAACTCAATAGCAACTAATCATTTTCCTGGCTGCAGACTGGGAGTATGGTTACTATTTTGTTCAGGTAATTCTTCCATCTTTATTAAAGGACCACTCTAAAATTCTGATCTGCCTGTATTTCAAGTTCTTTCCTAAATGTTTATTTTCTCCTGTGAGAAACGTTTTTCTATTAAACCTGATTTATGTTCCTAATTACAAACCTGGTTTCCCTCTTTTGGGATGAAAAGTTTCTTATTAGCAATATTATGCACTTACTTCTCAAAGAAAATTTAAAAAAAATAAATCAGCACAACAAGGTGAAGTCTAATTTAGCAACATCTTTCCCTACTGCTTGCAACCACTGCAAAGTTGCTGTTATTGCCTGACTTAATGTTGCTGCTGTGGAGAGGATTTCAACAGAGATAATAGTGTCCAAAATCCACAGCAGTAGAGCAAATGAGGCTGGATGGGGTCTGTGGTATTTCTGATTCCCACTCCTCATATCCACTGACAGAGAATCCAAATTTTTGCAGTTCATGCAGTGGCTTAGCAAAGCTTCTCAGTAAGGAAAACAATTGAGCTCCACATCTGGTCTGAGGACACTTGTCTTGCCTCCACAGATGCCTCATGCCAAAGGGGAAAGCCCCACCTCCAGCCACCCAGAGCACAGGGATCCTGTGTGACACCCCATGGGACACCCAGGTGTCCTGTGGGCTGTGCACCCACCGTGTGCCCAGTGGGAACTTCCACGCCGGGACCCTCCAGCTCATAATGTATTCAAGCTTGCTAAAAGCTCATGGGAATAGCCTACAGTGTCAGCCTGTTAAATTCAGAATACTTAGCAGCATGTACCCCTTGAGAAAGTATTTCGTTTTTGTTTTAATTGGTGTACCAACTTTATGTTACTGATTCTATCAGACACAGCCCAAGGAGCCTTTCCTGGGTTTGCAGGCAAGTGTCTCAGCTATGGTACAAGACCTCAGCAGAACTAACTCCTGAGTTTCACTAGGTTTTGACTTCTGTAATTGAAGACATTTAAGATGGTGATGATTAATGAGAGATCATTCCTTCCTTTGGCAGTTAATCCTCCAAACTGAGGAAAAAGATAAAACTGCCTTATGCTTTCCTTAGCATTTTAAAAGAACGTGACCATGACAGTGTGGCGAAGTCCAGGCCCATTCATCCTCTTTTGAAAAGATCTTTAGACAACATGCCAAAGAGAAAAAAGTTCTTAATAAATCTCTCCTTACTTTACCTTTTCAAGGAAATGAGAATTTATGTCCTACCAATAATCTACTCTAATAGTCATGTCCAAGGAGTAGATTTCCTTCAGCTCCATCCTGCAAAAGTGTAATAAGGCATTTTTGAAACAAACTACATAATGAAATCTGATACTCTGCTTTGGTATATTGTTACATGCACCTTACAAGAAATATCATTTGGGTTGGGGGAGGGGAGGGGGTGGGAAAACAATCTAGAAATTCAGTCCCTCTCCTGTTATTTCCTCTGTCTCTCATGAGCACTCACACACCCATACAGATACACACATGAAATTACTTGCTTCCATAGACCACAGACATCATCATCCCTTTTCCTCACTCACCCTCCCTCCATGCTGTCCCTGGAAGCTCATTCTTCTTCCATGGCAATTTTCTCTCTTGGATTCATTCACCACTCTGAACAATGTTGATTTTCCATGGCAGTTTTAGATCTTACCACAGGTCTGGTTATCTCACGTACCGCTGGCCCCTTGCTTCCAGATAACTTTATAATTTCACAGAGTATTTTCATTTCTCAGTGGATGAATTTAACACATGTAACAGCAGCTAGAAACCAGAAATAAACCCCACACAGATTGATCAGTCTGTTCTCTGCAGACTGCCAACAAATTCTCTCTGTATTTGTGAATGTTTTGGATTTAGACTTTGTGAGTTACTACCTAGACAACACAAGGTTTGACAGCTCTTCTGTTTGTGTCCATTAGGAAATTTACTCCAAATGAAACTAGACCTGGAATCAATACAAATAATGAAGTATGACCAAGTTTTCAGAAAGATAGAGCTTTTGAGATAAAATCTGGTGAGTGATCACTTTCATAGCAGTTCTATGTGGGCACAGAACCTCATCCAATTTTGCCTTTCCACCATTCTGTGGTGTTATAATAATCTGTACGCACAAAAAGAAATAAAACTCACTTCTCTTTCCAATTACAGAAATGCCCATTCTGGCTAACAGAGCAATGAAGAGTAGAAGGAAGTATCAGATCCCTTACACAAAGGTGTTTTGACAAGGCAATTTTGAATCCAATTTCAGTATCAGGCACTCATTTCCCCATTTAAAACATGGAAAGAGAGAAAAAAAATCTTAACAAATCAATGCTACAACTTTAAATCTGGCAGTGCTTGTCTTTCTGCTTCCCAGGAGAGGATTAATTTGTTTCTTCTCTTTCTTTGCTCTTTATTATTTCAATTGGAGGATATAAAAGTGCTGTTGAGAGTTTTGAAGGATAAACACTCTATGTGGTAACTGCTTAAAATAAGAATAAAATTTATTGAGAGTGCAGACATTTTTATCACATTAATGTGACCTATTAATGATAAAGGAAATTCCTTTCATCTAACAAGCTCTGTGTTTACAAATGTAACAAGAGATGCTTTAATTCTCACCATAAATCTAAGGAAGTTAAAATCTTAACCCCAAGGTACTTAATATAGTTGATTCTGCATTTAAAAGGAATGCTGTTAACATTTATATTGTTTTTGTTACCTACATCACAGAGATCAGCTATTTCAATATTCATTTCATTTTATAGATAAGGTTTAACAGGTATCTCAAAGAAACCTACCTGTAATAAAAGTGAGGTAAAATCATACCTGCTATAAAAGAAAAGGCTACAAATTTCTCTATTAACACAAGTAATACATGGAATTGCACATGACCAGAAAGCCACAATCTTATAATCTAAACGTATTTTAAAAATCAGACACAATTAATTTGACTGCATTAATTTAATAGAGACAAATTAAGAGAAGGCTCAGCCATTCTTTCTTTCTGACAATGCATTTTGTTGCATTTTTAATACAGTTGTCAGCAGAATTTTTTTCATTAATGTCAAAATATTCCCGAGTTGAAAGACTACCCACATTCAATGTGGAAAGAGTAGGGTTTGGTGACTGGCGTATGGTGAGGTGCAGTTCTGTCACTAGGGACTGCCTTTCACACCCCATACTAGTCAAGAATGTCTGCTACTGGATATATCTCAGTTTCCTTAGAACACTCATTATTAACCACTTTGCTGCAGTAAGGAAGTGCTCAAGGCCTCTGGTCATCTCTTATATGACCAAGACTGTGCCCATCAAGTGATAAAAGTGTAGACAGAATCTCTCCAAGATTCTGACAGATTTTCATGTGCCTGCATGGTCCTAAGAATTTTTAGGGCATTTGGCTGGGCTAAGAAGCGCAGCATGAGGTGGTGAACAGGTTTCCCAGCTAAAGCAAAGAGAAGCTCATTAAAACAAGAGGTTTTGTGACAGGAGAGAAATCTGAGGTGTGATCAGGTACAGATTTCATGTTTCTAAGATGAGTCTCCACCATTTTGAGAGTTTCAATCTTGTCTCCTACTGTTTCAAATCCACAAATATCTCAAAAGTATACCTTCAGCAAGTACTGAGCTATGGTCTCTGAGAATCACTTTAACTCACACAACAATGCAGGAGGTGGTTTTAAGCTTTAGTTGAGCTAACAGGTAAAGTTACACCTAAAGCTATAATGTCATAATGCCTTTCAGGAAAATCTCAGAAACTGGAGCAGAAATTTCTTCTGCCAAAAATGAACCACTTCAGAGCCAGGAATCATGCCAGATAGGTAATGTTGGCTGGCATTGATGTATTCTACTAGGGAACATAAAAAGCAAAGAGTATAGAAGCTTTTAGAATGTAATATCATATCCCCTTCATCCAAAACCACTTTGACACTAGATAACACAGGCCATGATTTTAATATAATTCAAGATTCTTTCTCCATTTAAAAATAATAAGGATTTACACTTTTCCCTGTGCCACTTCCGACATCCCGACCCTTTTTTCTCCAAGAGCGTGTCAGGTTAAATGAATGGTACCTTTAACCATCCACAGCAATTAAAGTGCATGGCCTGAAACCAAAATTTTCTGAGTTTCAGTTGCAAATATTTGTATAGTTTAAAAGGTAAAAAAATTACTTAGCAGTCAAAGTTTCATAAACAACTGGAAAAAATTATTGAAGAGAGTGCTTTATTTTTAATTCAAAGTCCAAATAAAGAATAAGTATTCTCTGGATTTCTCTATATGTGTATCTCAGCCATTTGTTTAAAAAAATTAAGTTCAATAGAAACTGGCAGTATAAGAATCACATTCCTTCTGTCCTTTGCTCAGGCACGATGCCACATAAGTTTGATGCCATAAAATTTAATTTTTTTCATTTTGAATGATTTACAGTGGAGCAGAACCTATAAATCAGAACAGTAACAGGGGTTATGAATAGGGATGTATGTTTTTCCAAAATGTCTAAATGAAATATTTTGAAATGTGGTAAAAGAACTGCACAGTTCTCCACCTGGCAGCCATAATTGAAGTTAATAACACTTGTTTAGACATAAGGAAACTCTTTGACACCTATACTCTTTTTTTTTTTTTTTTTTAATAAAATGATCAAACAATCATCATCTAGTTTTAAGAAATCAAAGCTGTTAGTTCTGGCAATATGTTATATGAAGACAGTCTTTCTTTCAGCTGTGTTTCCAACTGCGTCTAATAATTTTCAAAGTACACACTAAATCCTTAACACAATTCCTTATTTTGATCATACACCATATTAATCTTATTGCAGCTCTTAGGAGCCATTACCATAATGGCAGTGACAAGCAATATAAAACACATTCTATGTAGAGGCTCTGATAACCTCAACATGTACTATTGATTTTATAGCATTTCAGATCCATGTTTAGTTTTTGCAGTCTCTCTTTTGCATATGTCACAGGCAGCAGAAGATAAGATACAATTGCTTATTTCCCCACAGCCAGTTGTACCAAGCCTTGGAATATTCCTCTTCTTATCCATGATGGCATTCAGAAAGCATAATCTCATAAATGAACACAGTTTCTTTGTTCAAGGAAAAACCTTTCTTAAAGAGAATAAAGCCAAACTGGTAAAAGTTTCTCTGTTCACTCACTAATTCCTTCTGGGCCTAGTTTTTCAGTGTTCTTCATAAACCTAAGGACAAGGGTGCAGGGAGATTGATGAAACTCTTCTGGTCCTGAATCTTCAACCCAACAGACTCGCTCACTCCTGGAAGTTGTGAAATACATTGCCTCTTTTCCTAGAAGCTTTCTATGACCTCATTGAGTAGGGTAGGAGAATATTTAGGCCTTTTGTTAGATGCTCATTTCTCTTGTTTCCCCAAGAACCATGAAAGAAGCACATTTCCAGACACTCCTGTGGTGGAGAGCTGCTTGCTTCCAGCCACCTCTATCTCCACAGTGTAAGGGAGGAATCTTCCATCTGACCAAACTGCTGAGTAAAACTTTCAGGAGCAAGCACCTCACAACTAAAGTATGTCCAGTAAGAGAAGTAATGATCCTTGTATTTAAATTCAGGCTCTTTTATCACACTTTCCTTGCATCTGTCGTTTTTCCTTTCCCTGTTAAACTGCCTTTATCTCAACTCATGAACTTCCTCACTTTTACTTTTTTGGTTCTCTCCCCCATCCTGCTGTGGGGGAAGCGAGCTAGTGTCTGTGTGGGGTTGAGCAGCCAGCTGGGGTTAAACTGTGATACCCATCTTTATACCATGCAGGCTGAAAATTCTCACTGTGAAGATTATTACTCCTTTTCCCAGATTTGTTAAATACCAATCACTCAGATGTTTTACAGAGTGCACCAATTCAACATAAAGTGAGACTATAAACCTATTATTCTAGAATAAATGTCTTGCCTTGATTAAAACATAGATAATTTGTAGGCAAATTTCGGTTCAGTTGGGAACAAAGCAGCCTAACCAGACACCAAATCAGAAGTGTGTATGCTCACTTAGGGATTTGCATTAAACCCAGATTATTGCAGGTTAATGTAGATGTCCACATGAATATAACTTATGTTGATCAACAATAATGATCTACAACCATCATAAGATTTTTTAAAGTTGTTGTAAAGGATCTGATACTTCATGGATTGTTCAGATAAAATTCTTTTAGATATCAAAGGGAAAGGAGGATCTGCAGCATCATGGCAGCCCAAGTAGGCACAGGGCCGCATGAAAAGCCATCAGATGGTGATGTCACAAACCAGGATCTGCCCTTATAAACCCAGGAAATACTAATCCATTTATATCTCATCATCTTAAACCTGAACTTCTAGGTAATGGTTTTACCCCATATTCCCTCCTTTTCCAAGATGTTGCTCTGTTCCCTCTTAACTTGATTTACTCTACTTATTTCAGCTGCTGACTTTGGCTCTTTATTCCAGCTCTAACCAACCACAGTATACAGACACATGCCTGAGGTGCTCCAGTGCAGAGTGGCAGAGGACTCATTCACAAAGCTCCAGCCCAGGTGAATAAGCTCCTCCTTGTAAACTGGGTTAGAAACATTTAACAAAGACCCTCAAGCACCGTGGGCAAGGATGCCCATACTACTAAGCCCAGGACATAAAACCAAGGCTAAAATGCTATCAACATTTGATTTAGTATTCGTTTTGGCTGTTTTATGTAGAAGAAAAATCAATCAAAGGGAAAGGCATATTTTGTAACCTCACAACCCAAACAGTGCACTCGCATGCAGCTGAGGGAAGCCCTGCATTTTGTCACTTGAAAGCCTTCCTAAAATTTTATACATTTTTCACTCAAAAATCAAGCACCAAGTGCATGTGCATAAAAGTCACAGTCAGATTCCTCAGCTGGGCAAATGAAGTTTGTTTTTCCAATTTGAACTACAGAAAACTCCTCATATAATGCTCTTCAAAGTCTAAAATTTGTTCCAGTGATAATTGCTGAATTTATGTGTGTTTAGAACCCAGTACTTAAATAAAATAGCTACATTGGGTGATTATGTTTAAATGCTGTGCCAATTTCTTTGAATAGGAATGTAGTAAATTACTACTGATTACACAAATACTGATTAAAATTTTAAGGCAAATAAATAATGAAGAGGGATGTTATTTATTTGTCCAAATACTCTTAAAAGTGCAGTCATGCCAAGCACAACTTCCAAAGAAAGCAATGGATGGAAATAGAGTGTTATGTCAGTGGATAGCCTGGACTGAATCATTAGGACAGCAGTGATTACCGTTTCAATGTTGGCTCCATCTGCCTCTCCGTTTTCCCTTGTTCTCTCCATAACACTATAAACTGCTCTCTTACCAGGAAAATTCTGACATTAACTTTGCACTTACAGCTCCTGTTGAGCTTACTTGGGTTTTCCTTTTGCACAAGCTGATAGAAAAGTGGAGTTGCAACCTGTAGAGTCAAGGGAAATGTTCTCGAATCTTGTACATTGTTTCTCCATGCAGCACCTGCAAGTACCTTCTAAAACCTTTGGATGCAAAAGCAAATCTCCCTCTGGAAGCCACTAATGCCTGTCCTAAACACTACCTTCAATCTGGTTTACAAGGAAGGATATTGACAGATGAATAATTTCTGCCTAGGGCTAGGCAGAGAAATTATGATTCAGATGCTCTTGATTAAAAATTGTTTTTAAAACTAACCTGATCCTGGGTACACTGTGGTAATAGCATGTAGCATACACAGAGGGTAAAATTACTGAAGTTCCACACAGTTCAGAGTGGTGTCTCTGGTGACACTAGTCAGTAGAACTTCAATTAAACTGACAACAAGGACGGGAGGCTGATTTGCATGAGCTGATGTTATCAGAGCAGAAGCGTTTGAAATGATGATAGTATTGCAAAGAAAAGCTGGGATCCTGGGCTGATGTACAGCTGGACAAGTGTCTGTTATGCAGTGTCTTGGCACCAGCTGTGAAACTGATCCCTGTGAATGTCACAAACCATGATAGCCCATATAGAGCTCTGGGCTCTAGACAGCATTTCAGTATCTGTCTCTCTGTACCAACATCTCCTCACACAAGCTCAAAGCAAGGTTTCATTGTGCTTCACATCATTGATGCTTCTCCTCTCAGCATTTAGTCCCATTATGTCCATCCTGTTTCCTTTCAAAAGCGACCTAAAATGGAACAAAATGCTCCAAGCCAGAAGAAATAGGTACAGGCATTTTTATGATCATGTTTCTAATGTGGGGGTTTTTTTTAATTAAATTTTGAAACTGAATCATTCACATTCTAATTTCTTTTGGCAATTGAGAAAGAAAAGCTAAACCAGATGAAAACCTGTGGTTTATACACTGATACCAAATCTCATTCACAGATTTTCATGCAGATTTTTATTAGAAACAGTATACACCTTAAATGAAAGGAGCTGCGCCTGCCCATCAGCCGTAGAACAGTATGGTTCAGCTCACACCAGAGCTGACCTTTTATCCTCACATGTGCTTTATATGGATATATGTAATAAACCCACAGACACTGCAGAAGCAAAGCCTTTACTGATCACAAAGGAAATCTATAAACACACATACAGGATCTAATTATTAGATATGACCATTAAAACATGGAATTACTTATCTGCTTCTTCACATGAAATACACTATTACCACACACAATTTCTTTATTTTTGTGTTTTATTTTCTCATTTCACCAACTCTACTGGATAATCAGAAAAAACCCTAATGTTCCAAAAACAGAACTAAAAATAAAACTAAAAGTTTAACTGTAAACTGAAAGGTCAATCTGTATCTGCTACTTCCCCTTAAATACTTCAGTGACCATATATATGGATCTCTTATCTATAATCTGTAGGGAAAATAAAGCATTAAGTCCAGTTTCTGCACTAGTTTACATGGTTTGCAGCCCTGGAAGTACTCACCATTCCTGTTTTTTAACTACACCATTACTTAATCAAAATATTTTAAACACAGTCATAGGAATAAACAAAACTAAACTGAAATGTTATGGTGTCTAACTTTTCTGTAGCTCTCTTTGTCTTTTATTTTAAGAAAAACTGCTATGGTACAATGCAGATAACAAAAATATGATGTCATTGGGGAAATATATGTTTATTTTTAAATATTCTGCTGGGAGTCTCTGTATATGTAGAACTGCTCAAACTGAAACTCGGGTTTTGTCCAGTTGATTTCTTCCAAACCATAAACCAGATTTCACTTCTCTCTGGTGTTATTTGTAGAAATATGTATCAGTGAGATCAGAAAAATATTCTACATTCTGTTTTTTAAACATGTCCCAATAAGCAGTCTGTTATATTTCTAGTAGTGGAGCGTATTAAGTTACCTTTTAAGTCCCTGCCAGTTGGGAGCTCCTTCATTCAAAGTTGAATGCCAGTTTAGCTTCAGGCTAGAACTTAGCAATAATCATGTTATTTTAAGGATATAATTTAGACTTTCTGTAAATTCAAAGTGTTGAGTTAACCATGTTCTGTTTATTTGTGGGATATTTTCTGACACCTTGTTACACAATTAATCTACACCCTCAGTTTTGACCCTGGTCCTAAGAATAGAGGCCTGACATACGTAGCCCATGACACCTGCAGCATAATGTATTCTTTCACCCTTATCCCATTCAGAGATAACAGTTTTCTCAAATAAAAATGGTCACACTGAAAATCAGCAGCTCAACACTGCCAGTAGAAACAAAGATGTACAGAAGTGTAACAAGATAAAAGAATGGATGAAAGAAATCATTAACAGCCACCCACATCTAAAGCCTCCAACTCCATTTAAGCGGGTAAGGATTTTGTCTTAGGCTTCACCTGGGCAAGAATTCATCAACATCCAAAGGCAAATTGGGATTTGCATCTCAACCTGCCTGAGTGATGCTATCAGTAGCTCCTGCAGTCAGGAGTTATGGACTCCTGCCATGTGCATGACCTCCAGCATTTTCCTTGGCTCAAACATGAAACAGAACCAAACAATTGAAAATCCAGTTTATCCTCTCAATAACATAAAGGACACTTATTCAAATACAACAATGAGTAAATGCAAAGTGAATAGTTGTGGAAATACTTGGATAATTAATAAGAATATTGAAGAGCTATTTTTTCTGAGTTACCGTCACCATGATATCACACTTGTGCTTCTCATTTTTTCTAATAGTGTATCCCAGTCAAAACAGCAGGAATATATGGTCATGTCATTCCAGGAAAATCCAATCTCAGCTGGTGGTGTTGCAGTAAATGACAGTACTAACAGATAGAGGAACAGTACCTAGAGTCTGCTGTCCTTTGGCAGTCTCACCATTTTCACAAAGCCACTTAGTACATAGCATCCTGGTTGCCCTTTGTGATCATATCAAAAAGGTACAAACAAGCTTCAATAAAGGGTTTCTTTCAATGTAAAAAGCTAAAAGTTAATGCTTACAATATACTAGTAATTTTCATACAATAGATTAATAAACAAATGGGGTACTTAATCTGGGATCCTTTAAAATCATTCAGACAAATTAGGGACACTCTCCAGTCAGCAGTAAATCTGAATCTCTTCATTCCCTTTAGCTACTTCATTAAATCCTATTCCCTTTTACCTTGTAGTAAACTTTCTAATATTTCATTTTCATTTCAGCTAGAGCTACTGAGAGATCTGTATGAATAAGAAAACTATTCAAACTAAGTAGCAGTTCAATATTTGTCAGAAAAAGGAACAAATTAAAGTCGTCCCCATTTAGGGCACTCTAGTGCAGAGCAGCATGGGCGTAATAATGTATAGCAGCTTTTGTACATACATGACAAATGAAGTAAGATCTGATTAATTGTCCAGCAGTTCTAAAATGGTCTATAATTTCCTTCACATGTCATTCCATTAGTTCTTAGCTCCTGAACTTGCTACTTAGAAAAATTGCTTGTGATTTGCTGAGTAATAAATGTGCATTTCTATTCAACAGAAAAGCTTACATCTCCCAAATCTTGAAATATATGCAGAGTGTCAGATCCTATTATTGCTTTTAGATTGGGATTCTGTTTACAAATATTAACATTAACTCAGAAATGCACAGAGAAAACTCAGAGAAATTTCCCTGGAAGAGCAGTGAAGTAATAACTTAATCTCATAAGGGTTCATAGCTTCAAGTTCAGAGAAATCCAAACATTGGCCATTGTTCTGGGATTAAAGTCTCAGAGGTTCAGTATAGGCTCAGCCAAAGTGAACCTTGGGCATTTTGAGATGTATGTATTTCCACACCTTAATGACCCAATTCAGCTGTCCTGTCTATGCTGTCTCTACATCAAGAGTTGAAAAATTCACAGGTGCCCAGGCTCCTAACTGAGGTTCCTTGTTCAGGTGTTTAGAGGTGGAGTAGACAAACAAGGGTCTTGGAGTTCAAATGAGTTGCTCAGAGTGGTATAGGTTGGTCTGAACAAGATGAGAAATGGAAACAAGTTGGGAAATCCGAGCTGTCTTGGAGCACATCACAGAATCACCAAATCATTAAGATCAGAAAGGACACAGTTCTGAGCCCTCAGCACCAAATACTGGGCAGAGGTTCTGAGACTTGAGCATGCTTAGTCTAAAAAGGCACTTGAAATATAAACTGTCTAGGCATTATGGACCCTGAGAAATCTGATGAATAGGCTTTGTTTCTAATAGCTTTATATCTTGTATTGTGGTGCCCAAAACACCAACGAGCACATCAGTAACTTCTCCTGAAAATACAGTTCTCCTAATAGAAAAATGAATAAAATCTATAATAAAAAGAAAAACAAATAAATGAAAGTAAAACCCATGGCTTTAACACAAAGCTTTTCTTAAAAAAGAAGAGGCAGCAAGGATGCATGAAGCTCAATTCAGGCTTGTTGATTACTATTTATTTTACGCAAAAGATGTTTAAGTACAAGTATGGTCAATAGCAACCTAAAACAGACATGCTATGAGCTGTGCCCAAGAAGGCCAGTCCCATTCAGGCTCTTGAATGCTGACATCCAAGCAAGAGTATTTTTTTGTGAAATGTTTTACGTGACCTGTGCAATCTGACATTTTAAAGATCTAGCAGGTAGATTTTTGCTTGAGTTGTGAAAATAGGCTTTCTGGAGAGTGGTTATAGCAGCCCAGGAACAGCTGCTCCTCAGGCCTATAGAAAGCTTTTATTCCACGGGCTGGCCTCCTTTCAGTGAGGCCCTCTCTTTAACCTGCAGGGATCATGCAGGAAACATAAAAGTTACTGAGGCCTCACTGACCTTGTCAAGGCCACGTGTGGGAATTTTTAACGTTTGAGTTGCTTCAAAATTATAGCAATTACTAGAAATATTCCAGGAAAATAGGACTTTTTTTTTCCTTCTGCCAGTTCAGATTTCCCCACTGAAATTGTCATTTTCATCTGCTAGTCCTTCAAAAAAAATAGAATTATAGACACTCTTTAGTCACTGGATAACAGATGTTATAAAACTTTGTGGCACTCAGTCATAATTAAGTCAGGCTTAATATGAATCTGTCAGAAACCATTGACCTTTTCTGATGATGGCAGGGAAAAAGCTTTGATACTCTACTACACATTTAAAGTTTTTTGAAGGAAAAATCTCAACGGTTTGGGTGTTCTGGCAGGAAATTACCTCTTGTGCTCTTAATGATAAATGTTTTTAGCTTAATCTAAGTAAACAATTAAGTGGTGTTGCTTCAGTTGGGATGTCTAATCCAAAATAATATCTTTCCTATGTTTCTCTACCAAAGAATCAAAGAACTGTAGAACTTAGGTAATTTTTAAGGTGACCATCTATCAGAGCAAAGGAGTAAATTGAAATTGACAGCTTTCACATACAAAATGTGGAGATAAAGGAAAATTTGGAAAGGAAATTAAAACAAAAATTGTTTTAGGCAGAGTTTAACAATCTGATTCACCTTTGATACTATGGACAGCACAAGGACAAGGTACTCACAAAGCTGAAAAAAGGATCGGTAGCTCATCAACAGTCAGCATTTGACACTTGTCACACAACTAATGCTCCATATTGCCTTTAGGTCTCCTACAGTAAATTTTGCCAAAAATTGGATGTCAGGTACCTGCTAGAGATCCTTGTTTGCAAAAGTCAAGACACTGACTAGAACTACCCTGAAAGTATAGGTAGTTAAAAGGCCCCATCCTGTTGATACAGCCTCACCAAGCAGTCATTCCCTGAGCCTGTGAGGACCGTGACGTGGGCAGATGAGGAGGAGAAGGCAGCACACAGAAACTCTGCCCAGTGGCTGCAGCACTTATCTGGCATCTCTGCAGTCCCAGCTTCATTCTCCTCCCTAATGGGCCAAAAGAATATCAGTGCAGGTTCCCAGGCATACAGTCATCCAAAGTGCCCTGGTGTAAGTATTATTGGAGGATTTATGCCACAAAATTACCTTTAAATCTGCCTGTGTCATAAATCTATGTAAAAAATATTAGTAACATTTCTTTCCTTCAGGGAAGTGTTGCAAGGATTAATGAGTTAAAGATGAAGATGTAAGGGAGAGTATTAAATGCTTTCAACAGAGAAAGGCAATTTTTCAAGCATTATCACTTTCAGAAAGCCAGATGTGTGTGCATTTATTACTGAATTTATTTAACAAAATTTCTAAATCCTGCATTGAGGAGATGCAAAAAACATTTTAAAGGTCTTATTTCAGTATTTTACATTAATTTAATATTTTACAAAGTTATTTTTGTTATCTTTCAAAGGTGTGTCTATCCCATTAGATACTATTCTCCTAAATATCTCATGGATTTACCAGTGCACAAGAAAAAAGGTGATGTTTTCATAGCTTGGTTCTTTTAAGCAGGCTACTGTATTCTTTAGCTTCAAGAACAGAAATTTACCTAAGCTCACACAGAAATTCAGGCTTGAAAGCTGCACAAAAGCCATGACAAACAAACAAAAAGCTTATTTGGGAGATGGAGGAACATAATCTTTTCCCAGTGCATCTGCAGTGTAGACTCCAAGACAAATAGCAGAGTAAAAGCTCAAATAACATTCCTCATTGCCCAAAACAAATAAATAATCTAATACCAAGGATTACTGATCAGATTTTTTAATATATCTCTCCTTGGCCATTGGACGAAATGTACATGGATAGCATTTTATGTTTTGCCTCAAGAAAATTTGCCCCAAATGCAGGGTACCCTGCATAATCAGATTTCAGCTTTGAAATAGCTATTGCATTCATATTCCACAAAGGAAGCCAGTGCTTCCCAATGCTGCCCTGGGAATGCCATTACTGCACCTACCTAAACAACAAAAACAGAATGGAAAATAAACTCACATGGATGAGAGACGAAGGGAAGAAGCAGCCCCAAACAGGAAAATAAAAACTCCCCTCATATTCAGATGTGGCAGGGCTTGAGTTAAAGAGACAGTGCCAGGTGTTTCAGTCATCATTCATGTTCTGTGGTTTGATGGCACATAATATGACTTGGGTTTTTATATTAACAGGGCTTTAATGGGGTTTAAACCTCTCATTGCCATACTGACAACTTAAATTTTTGAAGCATATTTCTAGCTTTTAGGAACAACAGTGAAAACCGCTTCAGTTAAGGGAAATGCTTAGAAGGAAAGCCATGATTCTGCTTCTGATTTGGCTTTTATATAACGACATGGAGATGTTTCCATTAATTTTTTTTTCCTTTTTTTCGCTATTAAGTCTTACTGTAAAATTTACACTATCTTTATTATGAAATACCAGGCCTTTCTTCTGAAAGTTATTTTCCAATTGAAATAATGGGTGTGGTAATTTCATCTGAAAGCAATTTCCTGCAATGAGATTCGAAAGGGTAACAAATAATATTTTCTCCAATTAAACATTACTATATTGCATTTCTTGCCATTTCTCCCATTTCTAATCTTAATTACCCATGACAATATTAATTATCAATTTTTTATGTTTGTCTAAGTCAACCCCATCACTGAAATATAATGTTTTTCCCATTAGACCTATTCTGATTTTCTCCAATCAGACACACAAAAGGCTCAAACTGGAAATTGCAGGAGCGGTTCCAGAGAAGAGATTTGAGCTGTGCACATTGTTTAGGTTCAAGACCAGGGTGTCAGAACTGCCATGCTCCCTTTCCTATCTCTGTCTCCAGAATCCACAGACAGACCTGCCAAAGAAGACATTAGTTGTAACTTTTAACTCCAGGTGAGTAATCAAGACTTGGTCACCTTCACCTTCACCTTCATTATTCCTCTGAAAACTGACTTCATTTTACCCTTAGTCTAGTATTCCATTGTCCCATACCTGTCCTTTTTCTCTGTTTAGTGCTACCCCCTTCCTAATTTATGGTGCCCAAGAACATAGATGGACACTTTTTCTGTTCATTCCATATTTTTCCTGCATTTAATTCCGTTATTAAACATTACTTTCTTCTCCCTCTACTTTTATGGGAGGCTCAAACCTCCACACTGATCTACAAACACAGCAGATGGTGTGGAAATTTGGACCCAAGCCTTGTGAACAGCTTCTACTTCTCTTACGATCCAAACTAAATGCCCTGATCTGGCAGGAATTCAGAAATCCAAACAAGAGTGCTGATCCCACAAGCCTTCGGCACGTATCACACTGCAGGGAGGCAAAAGGGCCGTTTTGCTTCCATGTCCCAGCTTCCACCTTCAAAGTCAAGCATGCACCTTTGCTGCCAAAGGGAAATTGCAGTCAGAGCTAGCTTTCACTTATGCTAATCCCTTACTGTTGGAGCAGCCTCTCATTTTCTGCCCAGAGATCAGGTCCACACACAGGTGTCCCCAACCCTCAGCCCATCCTCTGCTCAGGTTGCACCCTGAGCAATTCAGCTGCAGAGAGAAGGATATGGACCTACATGTGCACAGCCAGGACAGAACTGTCACACCTAACACGGAAGCATTGGATGGAGTTGACCTTACCTCCAGAGGTTGTTTTGGTTTTTTTTTTCCTCCATCTGAAGGGCAATGCTGGGGTCTAATATTTATCTGAACATTCGGTGAACACTCAATGCTTTGTCAGGACTTGGTATGAATACTGAATTCTGAAAAACTTCAAGTGTACCATGAAACTGGAAAAATTCAGTTGCATGCTGAGAGGGGTACCTGGGATGGAGGGTAAGGTTATAACCAGGAGTGATAGAAACTATAAATCTTGAAAAATCGTTGTTTGACCAACAAATATTCTTCCCTTGATGTCCATTAAATTTTACACTGCAGGCAGTGTTCAAAAACTCAGAAGTAAATTGTTACATGCAGACCAGCCTTGATGGTAAGCACTTGAGTGGAAAAAACCCTTCAAAAAAGATGATGAAAGACTTAAATCTGAACTGAGATGTTTCCTAGTTAAAATTGGGCAGATTCAGAAAGAACTGGCCACTGTTGAAGGGAAGGATAATTTCTCTAGGGGAAAAATGCCAAAGCTTCTTTGTCTGAGCCTGCTAATTCTGGGAACACAAAACTGTCTGGAAGATTTCATTGGCCACACTGTGGTTTATACCCCACTCTGATGGAAAAGAGGTAGAGAGCTATTTTAAAAGCTTTTAAATACCTTGTTGAGGGAAGGAAGCCTTTTGATTTCTCATAAAGGCCCTATACTTGAGAAACAATCACTTCACTCAGACAATCCAAATTTCCACTGTCCACAGAAGGAGCTCTGATGAGACAACTCTCACACGGCCTGATTGACCACATGCTATTGACCTGCATAGGGTAGAAAATTGATGTGATATGTGATGACATGATGATATGATCTGTTGACGTCTGTCTTCTTTCATCTCTCCGTGGCTGTGAGTGAAGGCCTAGTGCTGCATCAGGAATTTCTTCTGAGAACTGAAGTGCTGTTAGGCAGGTTACAAACACAGAGAAAATTGTGAAGGTCTGCTCCTTTTTCAAGGCCAGCCATAAGCAATTGTTGTGCTTGCTGTTGAGGACCTCGTGTCAGACATGTTTTGGCCCAGGCTCCTCATCCACAGGTCCTCTGACAGGGTCAGGGAGCAACTCTGCTTCACACTATGTCTCAGGAAGCAGATGGTACCACTTAATTTCCCCACATCCTTCCACTCTGCATTGACTGTGTTAGAGACATGGGTGGGAACTAACAAATAAGATTCAGTGTTGTTAAGCCTGAGCCTATTTGGGCCGAAGAGAAGAAAAGAGCTAGAACACAATCCAATCGAGTAATCTTTGACTACTTTTAGCTTCTATGACAACAATTAGCAACCTGTGGGGGTTTATATCCCCACCTGCTGCTCAAAGTCTATGTAGCACCAGCTACCTTTTCCTTTTCTTTTACTGTGCTTCAGCCATGGTCCTTTCCTTCATAAATAAATGTAGACCCTTGACCAATTTATATCCTACAAACATAACTGAGGAAAAGTGTGGAGAAAGTCACACTGGATAGGAAAAGAGGAACACCAGTCCGGCAATGGAAATCATTAATCAGCTGATGAACATAAGTTAACATGTAGCTTCCCAAAAGCATTTGAGATTTCCATTTGTCTCCTAACAATAAAAGGTTTCACATGGTTCCCTGTGCCATCACAACTACATAAGTAGATTTCCACAAAGGTTTTTGTGTTGTTATAAACTCATCTGCTCAGTTATGTCAACAAGCATACAGCAGACATAGGAAGCCCACTGCACTTGGAACCCTACAGACACACAGGAATAGACCTGCCACTTAGACCCACCCAGAAACTGAGTAAGGTGTGTTAGTTCTTAGAAATGGCATTTGAGCAGTGGTCTAGGAATTGTGCTAACTACTTACCCATTTCCAGGGAGAGCCAAGGCGTAAATGTTGATAGGTAAAGCCCCATGAGACCATATTTCTCCCTTTGTCATGTTACTGAAGCTGTTGATGGCAGAAGTAAATCAAAATGAAGTCTTGCTCCATACAAAAGAGAAAGTTTACCTAGTCAGAGGGACATCCTTAATTTGCTTCTTGCCCTTGGACCAATATATCAGTCCATTTACTGGGAAGAGACTGATCTTACAGTGACTTCGTAACCACAAACAGCAGAGAAAGGTGCAGAAAAACGAGGAGTCATATCTCCTTCTCAGTGATGTTCTGTTACAATTTTCCAAGTAGGACTCAGATTTCTAGGTTTCTCCTGAATTACATGTCCCTGAAAAAAAAAAATCTCAGAAGCAAGAACAAGCAGAAAATTGGCTGCAGTCTGAGAAGTAAAAGGGAGGAACTTTTATAGCCCTCTTCAGTTAAGGTGCAGACAGCAGTTAACCCTAAGTTTCTCTCCCCTTGCACATAAGGGGTCATGGGTAATCACTTATGACTAATTGCACACTTGTGTCAAGGAGATGCCTTTTCACATCTGGTTCAGATAAGCCCACAGTCCTGAAATGTTCCACCAAATGTTGCAAAAAAATACAACCTGTGCAGTGTAACAGCTGGCGGATGACCCGAGCCTGCAGACTGACACCTAATAACACATTTGTACCCTGCAAGAAGATCTTATTACAGCATGGTCATTTTACATGATGAAGGATTATCATCTTCAGGATGAGAATTCCACCTTTAAAGTAAAGCCATAAACATTTGAGGAAATGCTGACTACAAACTGACCAATGTGCTATAAAGCCAAATGCCAAACCTGGGGAGAGAGGTCAGGACAAGGAAAAAGATCCTCATTATTAAGTTTGAGTAGCAGCTTCCCAGTCAGGGGTCTGAACTTTCTGACACATCCACAGCTTCAACCTGCCCCATGATCCTTTTTCATAAAGCACCCCCACCCCACCTCAAATGCCTCCTTTCAAATCTCTCTACAAAAAGATTAAGAACAGTTAGGTATGACATTCCAGACACATGAAAATTGTGATTTTTTTTTTTACTCCCAAGAAATTTGTGTTGCAGATTTTCAAAAAAAAATCCAAAATATCCTATACTTCATTCACAAGTGCTGACCACACTTTGTCAGTCCACTCTCTAAGTGTTTTTAATTATTTATTAATAGCGAACTAATTCTCTCTCTCTAAAGTTTATGAACTTAGTGTTTCAGAAGTTTGATCCATGTATGCCTTCTGTAGCTATAATACAAGCAGTATACAAATATATACAAGTATACACATTTTGTGCCCAGTCACAGAGTGCTGAGTTCCAGTTCTTAGCACAACGTTGCACACCTGACATTGAGGAAAAGTGTCTCTCTGCACCACAAGCACTCTTCCAGGACACGAGATTGCTAATGCAGATGCACTCTCAGAAAAGGTAAAAAGATTTCCCTAATCTCCAAAGACACAAACGATTAGCCTTCTCAGTTTGAGAATATCTATCTTCCAAGATAAAACTGTGTTTCTACAGATAGTATATTAAACATATATAAAGATTTTATAGGGTATCTTAAAGAAAAGTGACAAAACTAATGGAAAGTATGAAAACTGTGGGGTTTTAGCTCCAAGGTCTCAAATGTTCAGTTTAATGATGTGGGATTTGTATATTCAGTGAACTAATAACAGTGGATGTCTAGAGCTACAGAAGTAGCTCCAGAAATCTTAGTATGTGTGGTTCTATATTGCTGAGACATGGTGAGCCACACAGTTCAAAGCTGCTTCCCCTTTGTTTGTGTGTTCTAAGAGTAAGTTGAAACTGACTTACAAAATTAATTGTTGACAATTCTTCAGCCAGGACTCTTAGGCCTCAGTGTTTAAATACTTTAAGAAGAGACTGTAACAGCAGATGTATAAAATTCTGTATTGGTCAAGAATCATGGATTTTATGAGAGGAAATAATATGCAAAGACTCTTTACATTAATAGGAAGTTAATGATAAGGTAAAACAATCCTGCTAGTTACACAGATTTTACTTGTGTTACAAATTAGGAAAACACATATAAAAAAATATACTAAAACCGGAAGGACAACATTGTCTGGCTTTAAGTACGCAAATTGTCAAGCTGTTCTTCAGAGCTCTGCATCCTCTGTGCAATGAGGCCAGCCTTGACACGTTAGCTAAATAACCCATTTACCTCCCTGGTGCTCTTGTCAAAGGACCCCACACTCAATTTATCTACCTGACATAGAGACATATGAGAGTACCACAGGAGAGCTCTGACTGCAATGCTCCTGCAGGTCCTCCCTCCAGACAGGGACAAACTCAGGTCTGTATTGACACATTACTCAGGATGCCTCCTCTGGCATGCACTGAGGTTGACTTCAGGCCACCCCAATTCATGGGTTTACATTCACACAGCTTGTAAAAACGACATATTTGGGGTTGAGTCCAAAATAAAAAATCAATACAGTCAGCAAGACTGAAGTGAGCATTGGAAAAAGGTAAGATGTTCTAATCAAAGTTGGTTTAATTACTTTAAAAAAAAATTTTAAAAACCCAAACAAACATAAAAAACCCACACACACCAAACAGAGGTAAGATTCAGTCTTTTCTATTAAAAAGTATGGAATAAAGGCACAAATTTTTGGTACTGTTTTCTGTTTTCATGAGAGACCAATTACATTTAAATGCAAAATGTTTCTGTTTGCTGTGCCAGACACTATTTCATGGATGTGGAAGGCTAGTCCTTCTAACCAGAGGAGAGGGATCAATATCTGGTGAATGATGCTTCCTTTACAAGACCAATAATATGACTCTTGGAAAAAAAAATCATTTTTTTATTAGTATAATCAAGAATAAATTCCACCATTTAAAAGACTTAATGCTAGAAGAGCCAAAATCATTGCAAAAACACTGCACAACATGGACAAAAGTAGATCTCCAACACACAACTGGAAACCTACATTAATGAAACCATCTGGGAGTTCCATACATCCTCCAGCACATGGGCTGTATGTTCCACAAATCGTGAACTGCAGATGTAGGATAAGTCCTAAAAAGTTTATGTTAGGTGAGAGTCCACTTTATGGGTAGCACTGGCAAGACTCCACAAACCAAGTCAGTTTTGCATAGTGAAATACACTCCTAGAAACAAAACCCAGCCCTAAAGCATAAACCATTTTGTCAGAGCTACGCTCTATAGACTAAGCTGGAGAGCCATGCCTGGTACATTTAACTAAGTTAAAAATATAACAAAAAATAACTTTTAGAAAACAGGCAGGAAAATTGGGAAAAAACTCTATATAGTAGTTATATAATGTAACAAAAATTCCTGCAGTTAGGACCCTGTTCATAATCCCATCCCTTCAGCAGCTCTGCTAGGGCAGAACATGCTGGCAGCTCCAAAGAGCACACGTGTTTATTCACATCATATTGTGCACTCTGCCTCTTATTCATGCTAGAATATTTTATGTCTCTGGAAAATAAAGTCTAAAAGGCCACGAAGGGGACAGCTCTTTAGGCTTTGTATACCAGAAGGCTGCATGCAAACACACTAGACACATTACCAGCACCCAGCTATTTTAAAGAGCCCCTTTAGAACTTTCATACTGAAATATGTCAGAGGCATAGGTACATCTTTTGCTTACAAAGTCTAAAAACATAACATATCACAAGATATACTAAGATTTAAAACACTATTTCTTTGACTTTTGTAAAATATTACTTTCTTTTTCTTCTTTTCCTGGAAAGGCAAGGCAAGGGAAAAAAAAAGTATAAAATCCTAGAACGGTTTTTGTGTGAAGGGACCCTAAAAATCACCCTGTTCCAACATTCAGTTATATGCAGGGACACCTTCCACTAGATCAGGTTGATCAAAGCTCCATCCAGCCTTGCCTTGAACACTTCCAGGGATGTGGCATCCACAACTTCTCTGCATAGTTTTTTCCAATACCTCGCCATCACAGTAAAGAATTTCTTCCTAATATCCAATCAAATCCTGCCCTCTGTCAGTTTAAAGCCATTACTTCCTGTCCTATCACTATGTGCCCTTGTAAACAGTCACTCTCCAGCCTTCTTACAAGCTCACTTTAGGTATTTGATATTTAGGTATTAGAAGGTGCTCTAAGGTCTTCCTTGGAGCCTTCTCTTCTCCAGGCTGATCAGCCTCAACTCCCTCAACCTGCCATAGGAGAGGTGGTCCAGCCCTCTGATCATCTCCACAGTCTCCTCTATTCTTATTTCAATCGGTTCATGTTCTTCCTGTGCTGGGAAATCCAGACCTCAATGCAGCACTGCAGGTGGGGTCTCACCAGAGCAGAGGGGCAGAATCACTTCCCTTGCCCTGCTAGCTGCATATCTTTTAATGCAGTCTGGGATATGGTTGGCTTTCTGGGCTGTGAGTGCACCTTGTTGGATCATGTTGAGCTTCTCATCAGCCAACACCCCTGAATCAATCTCCTGCTTTCTATTCATTCTCCACCCAATATGTATTTGTGCTTGGCATTGCCCTGACTCAGGTGCAGGACCTACACTTGGCCTTATTGAATTTCATGAGGTTCACATGGGCCCAGCTCTCAAGCCTGTCAAGATCCCTCTGGATGGCATCCTTATAGTCCAGTGTGTCAATTCCACCACGCAGATTGGTGTCATTGGCAAACCTGCTAAGGGTGCATTCAATCCTGCTGCCCATGCTGACAACAAAAAAATATTAAATGAAAAAGCTAATGATGGCTTAATACAAAATTATTACAACTGGGCGTCATCCATTATGGCCTTTTTATGCTGTGCTAATAAAGCAAAGGCAGAATAAATTTGCCTTGAGAAATTCCTAGATTTCAGGAGTGGCAGAGAGCCAGCACAGGCAGAGCCATGGTGCCCTGTTGCATTGGCAAGCTGGAAGGATGCCGGTGCAAGTTGCCATTTCCTCAAACTGCTCTAATTTGTGCCCTGGACTGGCTTCAACTCCAGTTCTGGCCTAAGGTTGGCTTTGGTTTTTTTTTCATGCTTGTCTCCCTGGAAGTGGAGATCTTGAACCCTTAACCAGCATTACCAGCATTTTAGTTGGAACTAGGAACAGCTTCTTGATCTCACCCATGTTTTCCCAACTTGGATTCACAAAAGGAAATTTTAAGAACCTTTATGAAAACCAGAGACAGGCTGGAAAACTTTAAAGAATGTGCATTAGTCCCAGTGAGTGTTCTCTTGTTTTGTCTACAATCATGATACATAACTACATAAATAGTAAACTCCAGATTGACAAACCTCTCAGCCATAGGATTCATTGCTGACGTAATCAGGTAAAATATAGATCCAGGTTCATGCTCATCCTTCAGTTTTTGTTTAGTGGTATTATTAAATAAGTTTAACATTTTTCCCCCACCCTTTGCCCTAAATATTGGGTACTCTTGGCAGGTAGATTGGGTTGCTGTGGGAATATTTGCAGTGAAAGACAGAATTTTTTCCTATATATTCCTGTTGAGACCTTCAATAAATTAAATTGGTGGTTTTGAAGTTTTTCTGCCTACTTGCTACCATAAGTCTCTAAATAGAGCCTCTATAGTTTTTTCTGTATAACCCATCTTAGTGTTTATAAGGTGGTAGAAGTTGTGGAACTTACCTGCAGGCTTGCCAAGGTCAGTGTATGAGCATAGCTCTGCTTTATTAGACTTTGGAAACATTCCCATTTGGAGGTTCATTTTCAAATGTATAAATCTCAGTTGGTAAAATACCATGACCTTCTAGCAGCTTCTAAGCAAAAACCTACCCTCACCTCATACATCAGCATAAATCTAACTCATACCACCTTTTATTCCTCCTCCTTCCACAGCTGGTCCAGGGCTCAGTGGGAAACTGCTGAGTTTCACATCTCAAGGGAGCACTTTGCTTTGCAGTGGTTGCCACTGCACCAATGTGACAAGAGCCATTTTTATCTCTGTGGGTTCTTGCCAGAAAATAAAAAGATCCTAAAATTACTCTGAACTCCCAAAAACAATTGCCATAGCAAATAATTCTGAGCTATAGAAAATGTGGAAAAGAATTGCTTTGCTTCTTCCCCTTACAACTGAAGGGAATGAGATTAATTTTTCTTATGTGATTTCTGCAGAGCTGCTACCCATACATTCAAAGAAACTGTGGGAGAAAAAAAAAAAATCCAAGACCAGTTTTATTCCGGCAGGTGCAGGGAGAAACATGATCAAGGGCTACTGTCCTCTGTGATGGCTTTTCTCTCTATCCCAGGAAAATCACACCACACTTCCCTTCTCCCCGCACTTTAAAACTCCTTTGAACTCAAAATCATCCCCAAAGAAGCTCCAGAGCTACCCATAAATCTTCCTGGAGGTTGTACAATACAAGCCTTGTCTACTGGTACCAGCCAGCTTGGCTCAGGTGGTCCTTATCTGAGCCAATTCCACCAACTCCTTGGATGGTAGCAGTCTCTAGAGGAGGAAAGACTGCAGGCATCTGCATACTTACTCAGAATTTCACATTATGTAGAGGTCCCTGTTGCTGGGTCTTCTTGTCAGGATCACGTTCAGCCAATTCATATCAAGTGTGACTGAAAATGTGAAAATTCTACCATGTTGCATCTTGGGCTTTGAATTTTTCCTCCTAAATCTTAAAGATGAAGTTAGATCTTACCTCCAATGATGGATTCTTTTATACAATCAGTTAAAAACTGAATGTTTCCACATTTTTCACTTCCAAAACCAAACAAAAATGAGAATAAAGAAATAAAGAAAGGCTCAGAAAAATGGTAGCTAAGCAAAACAACTAAAATGTTGCATTTACAACCTCTTTATTTCCACCTATAACCCAACAATGTCCTCCAGTCCTTGTGACTGAATCTGTTCACAATATACTATGGGCTATGTCCATTCATAGTATAGTTCAGTGCAAAATATATGCTTTTATGATCAATAAAACTGTGAAAGAGGGACAAAGGACAAATACAGCTATTAACTCTCCAATGTAGAAACCATTTTTATTCTATTTTTCCTTCTTGTGGAATGTCTTCTTATAGTACAAATTAAAAAATGTTGGGAAATAAAAGAGAGAGACAGAAGTAGAAGAAAATTTTTAAAGAGGAGGTAAAGTAAGACAAAGTAAAAGAAATTGGAAGTGCAGAAACCTACAAAACACAGGAAACTAAGGAAAGGAAAGCAAGAGGGAAGGGGGGCAAGCATTGCACAGGAACACAGCCAGTGTAAAGACTGTCAGTAAAGGTGTATGCAAAGATACTCCTAAACCTTTGCATATGCAGGGAGAGTAACGATAAAAGTGGTGATGAGCTGAGAGAAGGTGACTCCATCAGCAAGAGCTCTTGCTCCTCAGACTGTGAAGTTTTGAGTGGGGGCTCCTCCACCCTCTCACTGCAGCCTGGAGCCCACCACCAGCTCCCCTAGCCCAGCCCCACACAGCACAGTCACTACTGGGGACCAGAGGAGCCCTGTGTACAGTCACACACACATGAGCAGAGAGCGAAATTTGTAGTCAAGGCTCTTCAAAGCATTCTTTTTCAGAAAAGCTTTTATTTTAAAAAAGTCCCAGAAATCCAAGTCCCCTGCACTATTCTATCTCTTCTGCCTCCTATGAACACCAGCACACACTCAGTGTTGTGCTGAGAAGTGCACTCCTACCATCTTGAATGAAAAGATTAATTTAAAGCCTCCCAGAATTCTGTAAAACCAAAATGCTCTCTGACTATTACCCTGTCGGAAACATTACAGTCAACTGCCCAACAGCAGTATTACAGATATAAAATAAACAATAGCATACTCTATTAATCAGTTTACAAAGTTCCATGCACATTCTAGATGTTCAAAAAAGATATTTCCTACCCAAAGAATCTACTTCATGGCATAGTGACAGCACACTGGGTAGAAATGAAAGTAAATTGAGAAAGCAAAGAGCAAGAGAGGCACCATTAGAACACAAGCGAGACATTCTGCATTGGCTAGGGATAAAGTGGGAGACAGAATAATAGGGCTTCTAGCACTGAATCTACACAGCTATTAAAAGAAAGTTTTTAATTTAAAGCCAGTTCAATTCACCATAGTTAAATCTCACTGAATTACAGACTCATACAAGCCAGATATTTGTGTGCGTGCTGCCGCTTGTGTAATTTACACTCCAGCCCTAAGTGATTACTGGATCAGCCAGCTGACATATGGGAAATATTTGCACAGAGCTGTGACACGGGGAAGTTTGTGGTTAAAAAGAAGGGGGGGGGGGGGGGGGTTGGGGGACGACACACACACAAAAAAAAAGGTGCTGTTAGTACAGAGCCTGTGCCACTCCAGCTGAGTGAAGCCAAAGTTTCACTTGGAAGTTTTCCCACCAGAACTTCCATCCTCTCAACAGTGTTAGCTGGAAAAGTCTTTTGCATTCATAATGCTTTGCTTTCACAGGAAGAGAGACCTACTGCATCAGAGCAGCAACTGCATCTCTCTCTAAAAACCCACCTATTCAAAGAAGTATTACCAACTAAGATATTACTAAATGAAAATAAGACCTGTCAGGGGAACTCAGATGTTGAGCTCTACTTATGTTTGCGAGGTCTATTTAAGAGGAGAAATCCCAGCTGCTCTCGCTAGCAGTGTTGGCGACATACTCAAGTTTCTTTTCATTTTCTGCTAACAGTGCTGCCCTGCCACGCTGCAGTGCCAGGGAGTGCCAAGGAATACCAGTGCTGCCTCCTTAGCCAGACTCAGCTTCCAGCTCATCCCAATCACTGATCACAAGCCACCCCAGACAATTTTGCCACAAGTCACCTCGAGCTGCAAGCTGTCTCTGAGTACGCATTGTGCAATTTCATTTCTCCCTCCTGCTGCTCTCTGGGCATCTTCAGATGGAGATGTTTGCTGTGCTCAGTGCCTGCCATGCTGCAGTTTACTGCTACACGCTGTTGAACTGATGCCACGTTTCAGGCCAGAGGTGGCTGGCTTTCAGTGGTGGGAGAATTAACACATTGTATAAACAAGCCAGGCTGTAAAGCCCTTTTAAATCCACCTGAATGATAATTGCTTATGTAGCAAAGGAGGGAGAGTTCACATTCAGTTTGTCTTTTCTGGTGTTATTACCCCAGATGCTGGGTTATGTTGCAGAAAAGGCACAATTTTGTACCATGGAACACCAGCTCACTTACATGCTTTGGGCCTCATCCTGTCTCATTTATTCAGCTTACCTCAGGAGGACAGGCACAGAAAGAGGGGCTACCAGCCCTTCAGGCTACATCTTTGCCAAAGAGGTTTTTGCCATTACTGAATTACTTCTAAGATACAGCTTCTACTTGTATAACTAGCTTTTAGTAGGGAGAAAATTGCTCAAAATTCTTCTAATGTTCTTCATGCTTTCAAAAAAAAAAAAAAAAAAGATTTGACACTTCATGCACAAGAGGAACCAAACCAATTCATGGAAATGTACATCCCATAACTAGGGAAAGTATTTTGTTACCATTGGTGTTAGTAGCTTATGAGAACTGACAAGATCACAGCCCATGGTGGTGTGGCTAAATGCCTGCAGAAAGAAAAAGGCTTTTGTAAGTTTGCTGGAAAGAACTTACTTGCAGCCCTGACTTCTGACTGAAATGGAAGAAATATCCTACTTTCAAATGTGAATCAAAAAAATCTTGCTAGCATATTTCTCCTCATCAGCCAAATGATTTGTCTTATAAATACACTTTTTTATTAATTCCTCAGAGGATGACAGCTGGGTGGTAGATTTATACAGCTAAGAAAAAATTTTGAGAGGAATCCAAGCATTTTGAGGCATCTGACATTTTCCAAACTTCCAGACCTTTAGACCTTCATTCCTCACTGCTAAACACACAGTAGATCCTCTAACCGTGTCATTACAGCTTACCATGAATAAAACCACCCAAACCCTACATGTTTCAGAATGTAAATCAATAATATCTTGCAATTTTATCTGAGGTAAGAGTCTAAAATCAATTACTTCTGAATTTCAAGGTTATTTTCAAGGCTCTTCTTTCAGAATTCAGGGAAAATATGGGAGAGGAGGGGGAAAAATGGCATAGTCTTTGACACTCTCATGCCCTTAATTTTTAAAAAATAAAAACACAGTAATTTTTTTTAGCATTTTTCTTTGGTTTCCTATAAGTAAGGGAGGAGTCAACAGATAACATGCTGGTGTGAGTCAAAACTCAGTACCAGAAATCATAAAATACTCAAATTCAAACTTTTCATGCTGGATTCAGAATTTAGGAAAAGGTATAAGTTAGTACTGGCAAGAGAGTTTTCAAAAACAAACCAGGACATCTTCCTATAAACTGAACAATTGGGATAGAGGTGCAAATATTTACACATGAGAAAGAAATAAAAACTAAGGAAACTATCACGGAATCTCTGGCCTCACTGAAAGAAATATTATAGACGTGGAAGGACCAAAAGACACTGGGATTTTCATGTAAGAACGACCTGTGTTTAATCTGAACAAATGCAAGCAAATGCATTTGCATCACAGGCAGAGTGAAGAAAGCCTTTTAAGCTGTGGCTCCAAGTTTCTTGAGAAGGGCTGACAGCTTGCAGAAACATCTGTGAAAGAGTTCCAAACCACCTCGGGAGGGTTGTGTTGGACAGTTGCTCACAAGCACGATCACAGAGGGGTGCACAGGTGATTCCTGCCTTAGGTACCAAGAGCAGCTGACCTCTGAAAGCACAGAATTCAGTGCAGGCTGGGCTGTTCAAGCACAGCTGACGATCAGGCTCTTGTCTGTGGTGTTTAGCATTCATATTTTGTTGGCTGCTGGTATCCAAAACAGATTTGATAAAATGAACAGATTTTGCCAACAGTGCTATAATTGCTTCTTCAGGTTTGCTCAAGTTCAACTACTGGTATGGATTACACTGTAGGTATGCACAATGAAAGTAGTTCAGCACCAAAAATTAAAAAAAAAAAAAACAATAAGGCAATCAGGGAAGAGCAAGAGAAGTCCCTTAGCTAAAGCTAAGTGACTAAAGATTGATAAGAGAATCATTTTCTGCAAAATATTTTCCTGGCTCTGAAGTCAAACAGCAAGGACAGACATACATGAAAAAGAACTTAACTCACATTCCATAACACTTAAATTTTGCATCCTTAAAAATATCCTGTATTTTTTACCACAAATATTAATTCCTGCCCTAAACACTCTGTAATCTCACTCTGTGCTTTTAAACAGCAGCCATGTTTTGACACAGGATTCCTGTATTCCAAGGGTGAGAAAAATCAATGCACTACTGTTTGAGTGCTCTGTAGACTACTTTGAGAACTAACCAGAAAAAGTGCCCTGCATTTATTTCATTATTTATTGTTATTGTGCAGAGGTGGCTATAAAGTCTGCTGGAATTCAGTCCCCATGTGTATTTGATTGCTGGGCTCTGTGCATGGACAGAGGCCACCTCCGTCCAATTAGGAGCTTTCCAAGGGAATATGGCAGAGGTATCCACTGGAGGGATTGTGTTTTATTTACTTTGCTTCTTAAACAGAAATATCAATCAGTTTTGCATTGTAGGAGCAGACCAGATGATTGCCATTCATGTTGGAAGGCAAAAGAAGTATTTTTAAAATATCTGCTACACAAAGAAGCAAAATACACAAAATTTCCTCTTTTTCAGTATCAGTAATACACATATTAAGAACTACAGAAACCATGTGCATTTCATAAGAACAACTAATACTTGGTTTCCTTAACAAATACATATCTTTCATATAAATCTGGCCAGGGATACATGATGCTGAGAACATCTCGGATCCCATGGATTTATTCATAAATTATATATTCCAACTACTACCTTCTACACCATGAGTTTTGAGTAACTTGTTGAAAATCCCACTTATATCTGTACTAGAACTAGAAAATTAGCTTGTTTGCCCAAATTAAAGACCCAGGATTTAGCTAACCTGATAAGCTCTCTTTTAGAGTGATAAACATTTGGAAAAGCAGATTGGATTCCATGTCATTCCATTCCATTTTTTTTTCAGAAATCAAATCTATAAATCTTTTTTTTTCTATTTGCAAAATGCAGCTGACAAAGAACATTTCATACAACCATGTTTTTCATGGGCTAATACTCCAGAGAGTAGTGACAACTCTAGTGACAAACTGCTGTCATCTGACTGTCATCGCCATCCTCTAGTATCTAAATATTAGCAAACTGCCTAGGAATTTGCCAAGAGATAGCCCACAAGTCAGCAGTAAAATGAAAGACTGAATGAATGATTCTGCTACTTGATTCTATTACATCCTACTTGAATGAAGGATTCTAAGATTTCCTACTTACTATGTAGGGACCTTTTTAAAATGCAGGACTTCTGGAAAGAGTTCCTGGACTCTTGCCTTTAGGCTGGGTAAACTTGTAAACCCTCTGAAAGAAAGGGAGAAGCATCAGGAGGTAAAAAAGGGTATGAAATTTCAAGGTATTTTAAATTATTTCCTGTTATCTTTTTTTCCTCAAGAAAGACTCTTATGTTCACAGATAGAGATTTTAAAAAGCTGAGTGACTTCCTGGCTGAGGGAAACAGAAAGACACAATTCAGGGTTATTGGCTGCCTAGCAGACATTACATTTTGGTTTTCTCTGTACATCCTCACAGGTAGTTGCCTGTATGTACACAGTCATAGAATCAGAGAATATGCTGAGCTGGAAGGGACTCATCAGGATTATCAAGTCCAATTCCTGGCCCTGCACAGGACACCACCAAGAATCACAACATGTGCCCAAGGGAATTGTGCAAACACTTCTTGAATTCTTTCAGGCTTAGTGCTCTGACACTTCCCTGGGGAGCCTTTTACAGTGCCCAGCCACCCTCGGGGTAAAAAGCTTTTTCCTGATATCCAACCTAAACCTCCCCCAATTTACCTTCATGCTATTTCCTCTAATTTTGTCATTGGTCATGAGCATGAAGAGATCAGCGTCTTCCCCTTTGCCTCAGCTCAATATGTGAAAGTTATCTTCAAATTAATGACAGGCTTGTTCAGTTATTTTAGTTCCCAGTAGTTTAAGGAAGCCACTGAATATTCCATCAAATCCTATCCAGCTCTTCAGATAAATCACTACTTGAAATATTCAGATACTTGGCCACTGACAAGAGCAGAGGCTGAACCCATTGTTTTCTGTTTCATTAGTATCCATTTATTGCTGTATCATAGACAACATTTGTAAGGAAAACAGTGGCTTTTCCTGTGTTGTTTGTTTTTTGGTTTTTTTTTTTTTAATTTCAGAATACCATTACCAGAGGACTTGGGAAACTGCTGAGTTCAATCCCATGCAATACTATGCAAAAGACATTAATGTATCTTCCATGGGCACTGGAAGAACTGTAGAAAAACCAGAAGAGCAGACTATTTGAAACAGGCTGAAAAGGACAGTGCTACATGACTTCCTGTTGTGTTTAATGCTACATTTGCATGTCAAGATCACTCTGCTAGATGTGGCCACTGCTGATATTTGAGACACGGTGCAGAATCCATGCAAAACCCCAGTGGGAAAGTAGGGACCAATTCATTGTTTTCTCTTCTCTGTGCTGCTTAGGCATATTCACTTGCCTTGAAATAATCAAGTAAATTAAACAGATTCTTCATCTCTGTCGCTGCCCTAACTCTTCACTCCCAAAGCTATGCCCAAAGCCAATTATATAGAATCCTATAAGGTAAGTATCTCTGGCTGTACAAAAACAAACTCACTACATGTTGTTTATTTTTATGAACTGCTAAGAATCACAAGAAAAGTCATCTTCTCCAAACACACTCAAGAATACCAAATGAAGGTGTTGGTAAAAAGCTCATACAAAAGAGTAGAATTTAAATCAGTCATAATGTTCATAAGGAAACAGATTTGAGTAAAACATGACTTAGTCAATGCTTCCCAGACGTACATTCTCAAAGTAGCACCATAATTAGTAGAATGTAATACTAACAAGGAACATTCGTCAGAAAAAAAAAAAAACCTACTGGAAACTGAAGTTCTTGTGGTCACTCACAGCTAAATATCCTACTTGAACTCCTAATTCCTCATTTTTTACTAGAAAAAAGCAAGGATATGCCTCACTCTCTGAACTAATTTTGTCAGGGATTATTCAATAAATGTTTATGCAATGGACATTAAGGGTTTTGAGGGAACTTTCACAACCCTTGTTTCCTTCTTTTACCTCTGGATGGAGGCACCTCAAGTCAGATCCCACAGGCAGGGAATACTAGAATCTGGGTTGCAAGGGTTTCACTTTGCTGTTGTAAAGCTGTGATGTTACTTGAATTTCCTCAGAGCAGGGCTCACAGGGAAAGCATGTGTGGGGTCCTCCACTGCAAAGAAAAAAAAAAAAGTAGAAAATCTCCAGTTGGAAGGGTCTTGTGGACTCTCTTACATCCCAGTGAACGCGTCCAAGTGACCAAACTCACAGCTAGAAGCAGTAACTTAATCCCTTCTTCCAAACACATTTTAGCAACATATGGAAGCCACTAAGTGGGTTGCAACAGATAAATGACCACACATAACAAAATGAGATTCTTCAAAATAGTTGTAACAGACTGAGAAAAATAACAACAAAAATTGGAGCAAATAAAAAAATAACAGAATGAAAAAAAGGCTTGGAAGGTCTGGAAGGTCTGAGTGGAATCCAGTTCACCTTATTTATATAAAATTTTGTTTCAAAAAGGATGTCTGATTTCAGCAGACCCATTTTACGTGAGCATGAAAAGGGTTTATAGGAAACAAGTAGTATCACTGTCCAAAGCTGGTATAAGAAAGTCCAGTATCAGAGCAGAAAGTTTTCAGCTGGCAGGGAGACTAAAGGAAGTGAGTTCTTGAATAAGTAATCTACCTACCTAGTACTAATAGGAGTTAGTACAAGAAAGCAGAGAATCAAATCCATGCCTTTCTGAATCCAAATAATTTTCAATACAAGCACACTGGACAAACATTTATAGAAGTGAAAGGCTGACTCACTGCTTGCATATAAGTTTGTTTAGGAAATTATTATCTTACTTGCAGAGTAATATTTTAAGTAGGTGGTCTCCCATTTTTGAATTAATATTTGCTTCCTTTTTTTAAAGGCAGCTATGAAGCCTATAAAATGTTAGGGCTTGTTTCAAAGCCTTGCCATTCTCTGCTGTTTAAATAATACAACTCTAGAAACCAACACATTTTGAACATATTACCCACCCACATTACTAGTCATTAAAGGAGCAGCTGTGTCCCAAAGTCTCATGCAGACTTGAGGAGTTTGGAGATCCCAAAGTCAGTGTGGGACCTACATTGCTCCTTATCTGGTGCACTTACACGGGAGATGAAGCCACTGCTTCAAACACACCTCATCACCTCCCTTTCCTTCATTCTTTGTGCTTTTCACAGGGTGACCTTTTCAGTCACCTGCACATTTTAGTTTAGAGGTCTTTGTTTGTTTTCTGAATAGCTCATATTTGTGGCTCTCAAGCATGTGCCCTTTGACTCCATCTTCCCAAAGGACAGTCATTTTGGTCATACCTACTTGCTTTTCCTAAACCACAAAACAACACTTTGAATCTTATGATAAGGTGGTTAGTTCTGCTGCTAATCTCCAGACACACAGCTCTCTGCATCTGTTGCTATTGTGTCAGATCTCTTTGGAGGTGTTTTATTTATCAATGCTCATTTTCTTTGTGCATAACCAAGATAGATTTCTTCAGATTTGGTCAAATCAAAAAGACTCTTTGCTTTTTCCGCTCCTTAAGAATGTTTTCCGAATTGTTTTAACTCTTGGAAACTGCATAATTAATAAATATTATAAAATTAATAAATGTCTGCTTGTATGATTTTGAGGTGCTGAGTGCCACCAGAGATACCTTTGGGTATCCCCTGGTCTACAATAGGAGAGCTATGTCTTCCCAGGGACACATGAGACCTTCAAAACTTCTGTATGATGCCTGCCAGTCCCACAGAACTGCCACACACACAACCTAGAGAATCCTTATGACATGGGTGCATGAGCCTGGGCAGCAGAACTGACCTCTATCACCTTTATCAGGCTTTCAATATGCCATGCAAACAAAATGGGCTCAGGAACCTTCATCCCAAAGAGTGTACAGCACAAGAATTTATAGCTGCAAGACTAAGGTGCGACATAATGTCTATTTATACCCTGAAGATTACTGAAGGTGTGAACTGGCCAGGAAGGAGCAGTCAACACAAACATTCAGAGAACAGAGACAGCAGGCTCTAAACCAGAGAGGAGGAGAGTTCTTGACAGTGAGTGTGAATCTAAGGGAAAGATAAAGGAAACTATCAGAGGGGATGGATGGAGAGATTTTTAATAATTTAGATGAAAGACAACGATCATCTGTTATTAAATAAGGATTTGCTACAACAACCTCCAGATCTAGAAATCTCCCTGTGGATACTTCAGATTGAAAGACTGATTAACAAAGATGAGGAGTCTCCACAGTTTTATGTTCTATGTGTTATGTGTAAACACACATACACAGAATGTCTTTTCTTCCTTTCTCTTCAGATTCTTAAAAATCTCAAGAGACAGAGATATGTGTAACAAACAAATAGCTGTTACAAGTTAGTTTTACGTTGAATAACCTATAGTAGAACATGAAACTGAACCCAAAAGCCTGAGTACATGGCCAATAGAATTCCTAAGCCCTAAGATAGAATAACCCATCTCCCTAATACTGTTTTGTGCATAAGCAAACACACATATGTCTAAGACATAGGATTTAAATATCAGGACTCTGTTCTTAGCTATTCCAAAGCTCTTCCACCTGACACTAAATATTATTAGTTCCAGATAGCTTAAATCATCACAACTACATTAAAATCATTAAACCTTGTTAGCAATTATGTGCACAATGTTCAGACATCAAATTCATAGTAAGCATACTAAGCTGAACTAAAAAAAAAATAAAATTCATTTTCTGTGTCCGTGTTTGACATAATAAGATGCAATTTTTTTTTTTTGTATTAAATAACACTCACAGGAATTTTTAAATTACTAGGTTAAAGACTGTCACCTAGATTAGGTTAAACCTATCACCCTTGGTTTTTCATCTTTGGCTTGCACTGATTTCAACCAGAGCTGCACTCCCTTAGTCTGTATGAAAACTTCACACCCATGTAAACACAGGGGTAACAGAGAAAATAAGGACAAAGCAGGACACCTAAAAGGACAGAACTGAAACATCTATATATTACAGTAATCTAAATTTGATCTTCTTTGCATTCAAATTGACATTGAGAGGGAAATCTTGTCATGTTTTTGAAAATAGCTCTGTTGGTAGCTGTAGAAAAGCTGTCAGAGGTACCTAGTCTTCTGTTGCTGGGTCACTCTTGCAGAAGATTTTTGAGCCAGTTCAGCCTCCCACTAATAACAAACAGATGTACTTAATGCTACTGAATGTAAATATTATTCTAACGCACTTTTGCCTAGTTTTCCATGAGGCCTTATTTTGAACTGCACATGCTTGTGAATCCCCCTGCCCAAGGGTTCTGCAGGTGGCCTATCTCACAGTGCCATTAGAAAGTTAATTACCTACAGGGGAAGTTTAAACAAGTTGTTCCAAAAGCAGTGGAACTAATAAAGCCTGGTTTCCTAGAGATTTGTGGCTTGCATCATTCCCTGCTCTGTAATGCTACAGTCCAAGCCGCTTTTCCATACTCCTTTGATAAATTCCCCTCTCTGTGATTCACACTGCTCTCCTCCACCCCTCCTGTATCCATCAGCTTCAGGTCAAGCAAGAGGCACTGTGCTTGTTTCTGAACACTGTGCATGCCAGTGGCTTGATCAGGATATGTCTGCTGGGAATTTTCCGTCCATCCATGTACAAATGTCTTTCCTACCTCCAGCTTTCTCATAATAAAGAGGAACTTTACAATTTTGAGAAAACATTGAAACTTAATTCAGTAAAAATGGCCAACAAGTTCAAAAATTTCTTTAGAATAAAAATATCTAATCATACTCAGTGAAGAATTTTATTAGATATATTCCTTTAGAAATTTAGTCGAAACTGTTCCTTCCTTCATATCATCTGTGTATATTTTTACATTGGTTAAAAGGACCTTTTATCTCTTAATCTTCTAAATAGCATCAAATCTTTAAGACTCCTCCAATCTCTTCTTCTTCATCTCAAAGATAATTAGGCCTACAGAAAGATAACTGCACACCTTCCAAAATTTATAAGTAACATGTAGCACTAAAATTAAAATAAGAATTTTAATTTTTTTATTGCTGCAGGGAATGAGATTACAGTCTGAACCACTCTCAGATACCTGAACTCTTCAAGGACCAAAGTGTTTTATTTCCTTTTGATAAGCCTGTCCCACAGCTCTCATAGCATCTTTTCTTCACTAAGTAATGGTCTAAAAGTGTAATTTTCCTGGACTTTCTACCCAGTCCTCCTTATGACTGTTGTGAATACCCTGGGTCTGTAATCTATACAGTGCAGGTTTCCTAGCCTCTCACTCACAGAGAGATTAGGCTTTTACAAGAGAGACCTTTCTTAATAGCAAAAATAATAAATGTACCTCCTAAAACAACATCTGTGAATCTGGCCCAACTCACCCAAAGATATTTTTCTATCACCCAGTAACTATAACATGCATGCATATTACTATCCCTGAGCTCTCTGGGCCCATTTTGATTAATCTTTCCCCAGGACACAGAGCCTTCCAAGCCATGAATCACTTTGCTTGATTTTGTCTGCACTTTTCCATGTCAGCAGTTTTCCTGCCCCACCACATGATGACAAGAGCAGCATGCAGCATTTGTTGACTGCCAAGTGTTACACTCACTGTCACACAAGTAGAAAAGGCAGTGGAAACAAGATCTGCTTTGTTTAAGGATGTGCAGCAAGTTTGTAGGCATCTCCAGCTTCATCTATCAAAATACCAAACCTCTCTTCCCAAAACAATCCCCAGGATTCCCCACAGACTGTGTGAACATTTGAGGCAAAATTGCTTTATCACAGGTTGGCATGACACAGCCTACAGGAGCTGAAGTGGTCACTATGCCCTTGCACCCAAGGGTGACACCCATTACTGTAGGCTGATTCCATCTGAAGAGCCTGACCAGTAACACCAGAAACTCCCTGTGACACCCCCAACCTCCCAGCACACTTACATTTCCCTCTTCACTGAGCACAGAGCTGCCCAGCTTCTTTCCAATGCCCACTAGTTTCATATCAGCCCTGCTCTTTGAATCTCTCCTTGCCCCTATTTTGATGTGTTGCTGACTCTGCAGCAAAGCTCCACCCTTCTTTTGGTGGAGAATATGTTAAATACTTTTTCATGACAATAGTCATTAAAGATCTATCATGAGTCAAGCCTTTGGTCAGGACTTTGTTTATTCTGCATGAGAGCTTCAATGGAACTTGTTCCAACTGTGTGCATTCATCTTACAGATGATGAGAGACATAGGGAGAATTTTGTTTTGACCTTCCCAAAATAAACACTTTCAAGAAAAGAGATACAAAATAAATAGCAAAAAGACTGTAAAATATTGAGGAAACTTGGAATGTCTTAGAAGATTACATAGTGTCTTCCCATGTAAAGAGATTAATTTCTTTTCAAAATCCTCTTTAAACTGTAAATTATCAAATAAACATCTATTTCAGTCATCATTTAGAAATTTAAAAACGGATGAAATTACTAGAGAGAACTATTAAAGGAAGAGGCAGCTAAGGTTCTAATTCACTTTAAAATTGGTCCTAGCTGCAATCTGCGGCAGGATATTGTACAGAAACACACAGGCAGCAGCAAAAGAATCTAATCCTCTGGCCAGGGTCTGGGAGAAGATGAGTCCCAGGGTGGGCTGCAAGCCCTTGTGATCCAGCAAGGAATGGGAGTGAAGTTTTCCCTTGCAGTTTTTCCCATTTCTTCAAGGAAAAAAGAGAGGCCGAGGCGAGGAGGAGGTGGGAAGAGAAATGAAGGCCTAGTTGTTCTCTGCAAGGGCAGCTATGAAGAAATAAACAACTCACATTACTCACAGGAGGGGGTGAAAGGAAAGTGGAGCCAGTCTGCAGGAGCTGGATTTTCCTGGCTCCAGCAAACCCCTCCTGGAGTAATATATTGAGCCACCTCACATCCTTCACTCCCTTATCTGAAACAAACTGTCCATTGCAAGAAGCATTTGCCTTCCCTCGCAGACCTGTCCCCAGCTGCTGCACACAGGTAAAGGAACAGAGGAACCAAGAAGTCCAAGGCACAGGCAGAGACTCCTCAGAGGAGGAAAATAGCCACAGGAGTCATAAGGAGCAGGAAATTCCAGTACCATCCAGGAAAGAGATGAGAATAGGCTACACTGTTTGCAGAGAGGCGTCGTAGCTGTAAAGTTGCCAGCTTTCCTTTTGACCTGTGACAGAGTTAGTGATGTGGCTAACACACAGCAGGGAAGCTGCACAGGGACTAAGGAAAGCAAAAACACCACTTCTATTTACAGCACCAGATTTGAGATTTGAATGGCAGCATGGCAAACTGGAACACACAGTGCATCTGCTGTAGTTTCTGAAGACACAAATTGTTTGAACATGCTTAATCCAAAACATTTTACCAGTTTTGAGAGGAAACTAAGAGAGGCAAAATACACGTCTTGTTAGAGGCTTACATTTTAAATATACAGTTTCCTGCACATGGAATATTCAGAACTCTACATATTTGCTTTGAAATCCACAGGCTAGCATGATGCCCATGCTAGAGCTCTTGTCTTTAAAAAAAAAAAAAAAAAATTAAAACCTCCAACTTATTTTACATCCTCCCGCATGTGGTACAACTTAAAATTACTTTTTCAACTTGCCCATTTTTTTCGGAAAGATTGCATACTACCATCCATTTCTTTATGCTTGCAGTAACTAACAAAATGGGATTGCAACCAAACTCACAATTTGACATAACCCCCCAAAATTATGGAACATACTGTGAGTAGTGGAAACTTCTGGGAAATATTACTCTAATATGCAACCACCAGATGACTGCACAACACATTTATAAGTTAATTATAAGAGAGTAACTTACAATCTGAAAATAACCATTGTGAGGAATGGTGGTATTTGAATTATCTTAGAAGAGGGATTTCAATTCCACTGAAGACACATGGTAAGGGAAGGATTTATAGAATTCACTTTTCATTCAACCCCAGTTTTTCTTAAAGCAATACAGAGAAACACACAAACTCCAGGTCAACCCTGAAAAGACTGCAGCCCAATGGAAAGCAGTGGCAATGCAAACTGAACAGAGGATCTACTGGGAGGGATGTTGGGAGCATTTTGCAAGGGCAGGACACTGTGTGACGCACCTGCTTTCAGGTCACCTTGGCCTCTAACACCAGCCTCCCACCCATAACCTCATTAGAGACTGCCAAACTTGGAATCCCACATCCAGTTCTCAGGCAGGAACCAAATTACAGCCTGGTAGGCAAATGGACAAACTCATCTCTCAGTCACTTTCTTCAAACCCACTGTTTGGCATCTTTATTCAATGTCTGGGATGGCTTCTGGCCCCCACCTTGAATTTGAAAATTTCTCTTCCGAAGAGTAGAGTCCAGAAGTCAGGAACAGACAATGTACAGGAACACTGTCTGTAAAGAGAATAATCTCTTTACATTTGCTTATCAGTAGATAGATGACTTTAGTGTCCAGCTCCATTTCTTCAGACATAACTTAGGCATCAAGAACCTCAAGATTCACTGGTCTGCAATAGTTAGGTCTAACCACCACTGAGACTTTGAAAAACATGTTAAGTTCCTTATCTCTGAGTTGACTTCTGTAAATTGTTTCCTTCAAGCCATTTTGGAGACAGGCACACATCAGAGGACCAAGCTGAATGAATTTGCATCAGATGTGTGTGTCGCTCTGCAGAGCAGCACAAAGCAAACCCTCATTCTGTTAGAGATCCAGAGATTTCAGATCTCTTTTCCTCTGTGATCCATTATCTCTGCTGGTTACATTACAGCATTGGTAGATATCCCAGTACTGAGCAAGGTTTTAACATTAGGATCCCATGCAGGAGCTTCCCACTCACTGGCCAAAATGTACAAGGGTGGGCTTTGACCCAGCTCAGTCTAGCATAATCCAGTGCCTAGCAAATGTACAGACTTTATTAGTGGGCCCCCAGTCTTTCATCACAATATTGCTGTGCTTTAGCTAAACAGAGTCCATGCTACAATCATCAACATTGTACTTTCCAGAAAGAAAATTTCCTGGGAGTCATTTTGCAGTCGAGGGCCAGGGATGAGGCAACTTGCAGTAGTAAAAAAGAAAAGCTGAAATGTAGCTCTGCTGGAGCTGGCCAGTGACTGAAAACCTGAACATTCATAGACAAAATCCTGCCTCTGTTAAAGGCAATGAGCAAATTCTCACTGATTTCAGCAAGATCTGGATTTTTCCCAGACACACTCAGAAAAATGTTTAAAAAATCAGCCTTGAGACTGAGTCAAGTATTCACATTCCTGCTTCTGTAAAGACCCAAAATTCTCTCAACCCCCAGAGCATGAAAACCACCCCCATATCTAATGTAATTGCTTTTATCTTCAAAAGCATGGCAACTAGTCCAGAAAATGGATCAAGAGGCTTGTTAAACGTTAAACAAGTTACACTCTTCTGTCTCTCCCCTATGTTTCCTCCTATTTATTTTAAAAGGGAGCTTTATAATCCAAGAACCTAATTCCCATCCTGCAATGTTTCCAGCAAATGACTTATAGGCATTACTAGGCCGATAAAATACTTACAGGATTTCAGAATTAGTTTGACTATTTCTAAAATCATCAATTCTTAAAATAAAGTAAGCGGAATATCCGGTGGAAATGTGTTTTATCAAAAGGAAAAAGATTGTGCCTATATTTAGTCCCATTCAATACAGACAGTTTCAAAGGAGCACTGTAAGTAAAACTCTTAAACAACACTATATAAACACATTATTTAAGCTACATTCTGGATCTGATTAATTATAACAGGAGATCAAATGTTAACAACTTAAGAATCTTCACTCCCATCTACACATATGGAGCACTTTAAAAAGTACTATAATTTCAGAGTAATAAACAAGACCTCTCTCCTAAATTATACGGACATTATTTTTTGATTTCTCTAAGGTGAATGCACAATACAGAGTTTTATTGCAGGCTCATTTGGTAGAAGTTGCCCATATATGGCTGCTGAGAGAACCAAAGAGGAAAATTATGTCCTTTGTAAGAACATTTAATTCACATTCCTGTTCTGTTTTCTGTACAACAGTTATGCTTATGACAGGTATGCATTCCTGCAGTACTTACAATGTGTTTTTATATGAAAAAGACATTCATATTCATCCTTAGCTGAGAACATGTCTTGCGTTGCCCTGAGTGTTACAGTAATCCTGTTTCTTAAGAGAATAAGCAAGGCCAACTTTCTCAGTATTTAAAGTCCAAATTCAATTTGTATCCTTACCATTTTGCTTCCAGCTATTTTCTCAAATACTGGAAAAGTTCCACTAAGCTCTACTTCTTACAAAAATATATTGAATGTTTATTGCCTGATAACAATTACAGCAATTTTCAGTATGATTAGAACTGCCACATCCTGTAGTCACCAATTTAAGTGAAAGGGAAAAACCATCTCCAGTCCAAACCATAACACAAATAGTCCACGCTCATTCCAGATGAGACAGAGCAGAAACACAAGCATGTGATCCCAAGCTACCAATACAGGCTTTTATATGCCACATATCACCTTATAAAATTCTGTAATGGAAGTGAATCCTTTATTTGAGGTTTCAGCTATTTTCCTTTTTCTTTCCCTTTTTCAGAAGCAGACATACTGGCCCAGAGGTTCATTTTGAATTAACAGTCAAAGCAGTCAACCTTAAGATGGAAGACTTACAAGGAAAGCAATCCCAGTATTTTGGAAAAATTACAGCTGTAAACTATGGCTGAAATCTACTTCCATGAGTTTTCCATGGTGCACAATCACACTTTTGGGAGAAACACCTTTTGCTTAACATATATGAGTCTGGCATCAATCAGGAACCTACCCCTGTTGCAAGAGTTCAGCAGCACCCAGCCCCTGAATTTGGATAACTGCAGGCCATGAAACATGGAAGGAGCAGAGGAACACACACACAGCATTGCTTTTACTCTTACTTCAGTGTCATGTTTGAATCAGAAGTAGGCAGGATTTGTACCAAGTCACCACGGCATTCCTGTACCTCCAAAGATATGTCAACCTTATATGTCACTGTATCCACCCTCCATTTAAAAGTGAACACCAAACTTGGTCTTATGTAATCTGATGGCTGTAATAAAAAACAAAGGAGGTTCCAGAATTCAAAATGTCCACTTCCCTATAATACCTGTCACATCTTTATCCCATTCACCACAGGTAACTCGAAGAAAAAGTTTAACTTTTTCATTTGCCTTTCTTCAGAAAGCAGCAACTGAATGGTTCACACTGTTTGCGGTTTGACTTGTTGGATATAAGATTTTTTTCACCTCAGAACTCAACTAAAGTTTCAAAATGAACTCACTTTCTATTGGAAACATGGGGGAAAACAACAAAAAAAGAAGACCCAATGTTTTATCTTGAAAATGGTTAAACAAGAAAAATAAAAGTATATTTCTTTAAAATTCCACTACTCAAAGTAACCTTACTCTTTAGATAAGCTCATTTGTTTTCCACTATATGCTGTTGTTTTCCAACAATAAATGGATAAGCAGAAATATCTAAGGAGATGTAATTATTATATCCAGGACTGACAAGAGAAGCACTTAGATATTTGATTGGTGTCTGAGCTCAAATGAGCAGTGACTCAACCAACTTCTATCTCCTGAAATGAGCCTCAAGACATTAGCCCTGTACTACCGTCCCACCCTCTCCTCTACCCTCCCCAAAATAACCCCATTGCACAGTGATGTCACAAGGAAATCACCTCATCTGAAACATGACCTTCCATTTCAGCATCTCCATTATCTTCTTTGCTTGCTGAAGTTTCTGTTTCTCACCAATTCCCTTTTGGTCCGTGGACATGCACCACGTTTTCTTTAGACTTCATGTTTCCTCATAAACACAGAATTAAGAGAAATGTTCAGAAAGAAAGACAGATGATATGATAAAACTCAGGAATCTGGGGTCTTTTGCATTCTTTGTCTTACTGCTGGGGAAGGTAATTTGCTGTAGGTCTGAAGAGGCACTGTAATATTCTTTGGCTTTGACCAGCTAGGCACATGTAAATATTTCTGTATAGTACCATTTCTGTCTAGCTTATGCTTAATATTTAAAATGTATGGTTAGGATGGTTTGTGTAGAAAACAGATAAGAAATGCTACAATGATGATGGCAGTATTAACTGCATAGAAAACTATCAGCTAATTTTTCTACATTAATTTTAATATTTTTCAATGCTGTGCGAGAATGACCACTTCAAACAGCAAGTGGATACTCCTGTGGATAAGCACTTTTTAGATTTTAACTATATGATCTTCATAAGAAAAAGGTAGTAAACCTTCCAAAATGTTAGATGATATTTCTAAAAATATCTTTGTTGTTAAGGAGCTTAAACATATCTTTTGAACTTGCACTTAAGAAATTATGAAAAATATAAAGCAAATATGAAGAAATGTAAAGTGTTGGTGTCTAACACCGGAACTAAGTTCAAGCCCTGTGGAATACGTTCATTCTTTTAAACTTAGCTCAGGATTAACAAGTAACACTAGTCAGAGCCAGGGTGAAATATGGAAACTGTCTTATTGAGAGATGAATGCACAGTAAAAACTTACAGAAACAGGTCTGGACTTTTTGCTTATATAATGGGTCAACCAGACAAAAGCTGTAGCTCCAGGTTAAAGGTACATATTTATGAAACAGGTGCCACCTTCTTCCTTTTTCCCTGGTCCCAGAACATTTCTAACACAACGGAGTTTTGTCTGCTGCTGGTTTTCACTGCTGTGACGCTGTAGTGACTTGAAGGATGGAGCTCGAATTTTTTAACCTGATGCAGAAACCTTTGGGAGAGAACCAGCCCTCCAGATTTTTTACTTATTTACGCCATACATGGCCCACAGCTAATAACAGTCCCCTGTTTTATTCTTTCTTCTCAATACTGCTGAAAAAATAGTGGGAAAAAAAAAAAAAAAAAAAAAAAAAAAAAGACAGTGTATTTCCTGTCCAGCTAAGCCCTGAAAGAATTATGATCTCTTTGGCCTTCTTGAAACTAGGACAAAGCAAGGAGTACTTTGACTTTGAGGATTTGTGAGTCCTGTTGCGAGGAGAACAAATCAGCTCAGAAGGTGTAAGCAGTGGTGCTCAGTGGGCTGTGCAGTTTATCCAGGACTGGTGTGTCTGCCCTGAGACAGCAGAACACGTGCCTGGCCCATGGTCTGGGACAGCCTCAGAGTGCTGGTCTCTCAGGCTGCAAGCTCTTGCTCTGCCAGCTGCTGCACAGCCTCACCCCAGGACATAGGAAAAGCAGGATCACAGCCAGGGTCAGCAGAAACAGGCTCACCCTGCTCATTTTAGCTACAGCACATTGTCACAAATCCCACTCACTGTGGGTCAAGTGCCTCTGAATGCATGGCCTGCTGCAGCAAAAAGAGCCCTGTCTGTAACTGGAAATGATGCCTCATTTGTCACAACTCAGCAACACTGGGTACAGAATGCTTGGATTAGGTGAGATGATGAGTCTCCACCTTGGAGCACTTGCTGCTCAAACAAATAGTTTAAGTTTGCTCTGTATGAAGACTGGATTTGGACTCACTGATCCTAAGGGGTCCCTTCAAACTCAGAATATTACAAATCCAAGGAGCTGGGACAGGGGTGACTTCGTGGTTATGGAAGAGATCTTATTCAGTGCTCTAGTCCAGTAAATGAGCTTCACATGATCCTTTTGTGACAGAGATGATTGACACAAACCCTGCAAGGTCTGTAATTTTTAAAGGCTGCTTTTAAAGGGAACAAACTGCTGAGAAGTAGAATCAGCTGGGACAATTGTGCCTCAATATAAATATTTTGCTATTATATGTGGAATGTCATTAGCTTCTATATGAATGAAAGTTTCACAAACAGAGGTTCCACCTCGTTCAAAAAAATAAAAATAAACAACTATGGGTGAGCCAGGGTAAAACTCACATTGTAAGCAACAGAGTTCAATGTGCTAAAAACCATTAATCATGCTGAGGTCAACCAGTGCTTTACATATTTCCTCCCCAAACTCTGTCTTGTGGGTGTCTGTCTCCTAACAGGTTTTGTATTGCTGAGTTGTAAAGCACTCCTGATGAATTGTTTTTGGCACTTAGTCCAAAGTCTTGAAAGCCCAAGTCCTTGAAAATAAAAAGCAGAACCTTTCTTTAACATCACTGCTGGACACATCACTGGAACACACTCTACACTGTGTGAATAACAGGAGAGGAGTCTACGGCCTGTGCATTTGTCTGTGATATCAGGGAGGCACAAGGCCATCAGCAGTATTATAAAGCAAAGCCACTAGAGAAATAAGAGCACATTTGAAAGAAAGGCTATTGATATTAAATTTATTCCTCCTTTACTCTACCCCAGTAACTCTGGGAATTGTTACTGCCCCTCTAACTCCCACCATCAGACAGGGATCCAGTACATTCTTCCTGCTGCCCTGTTACTCTCTCTGCCTTTCCTTAACCCCTCACTCTCATTAGTTTCCTCACACTTCTGACAGAATTGTGCCTTATTCTCCTCCACTGTTTGAAGAAGAAATGCACAAACCCCATTCTGGCTTCCATCCTTTCATCCTGCCTTTTCAACAGTTGCCATGAACAGTCATTCTGAATTCTTCCCCACTGACCTCATTCTTTACTCAGTCCAGTCTTCTCCCTTGAAATTTCATCTTCCAGATACAGTGAAGCACACCTCCTACCTGAATCCAGATGTTCTTATTCCACCCTCAACTTTCATCTCTTTGTCATGCTTCTCGTTACATCCAGCCTTCCTTTGCTATTTGTGTTTGGATTTGGCATTCAACAAATCTTCTTCCTTTTATTTACAACTTTCAACAAAGAATCCAAGCACTCCATCTTCTGCTTATGCCCTTTTGGTTTCCATACCTTCTATACCACCTTAAAATTGCAACCCACACAATTTTTTTTTTTTTGAGAATAAATTTATCAGCTGAGTATTAGAGTCAAATTGATTACATTCAAAATAATTAGTATTGAATTCTGTCCTTCTGTAAACAGCAATATTCCTGGACTGCAGAGAAAGCAGAGCCCCTCTTTTTCTTCTTAATCTCTTTCTATCATATAAAATTATTGTCGGAGAACTGCTATGGTATTTTTCAGAAATAAGTATCAAGGCAATATATAATTCACTGTCATATGACACTGTTATGTTATGCCATACAGTTATACCTCATCTACACATACTCTGTCATAATTTTTTTGTCCTTCAGAAGACCACTCAGAACTTCCTAAGTTATCCATAACCAATAACATAAAAGGACAACTCTTCTATCCTCAGAAGAACAAAACTTTGATTTATATCCCCTTTCAGTGTAAAAATTATAGTACTAATGTTCCTTGTGGCTGGGGGTTTCAGTATGTTTAACTATGCTGGCTAATTTTTCATAAAGCTTGCAACTTGAATTGAAAGGCCATTTCTCTTTTTGTTTTTACAAAGGTCAATAGGAATCTATTCCTGGATTTCAGCAGAAGCTTGATCAGACACCTGTTTTTTGTGATACTCAGCTTCATTCATCACTGTTATCTACTATTTATTCTACACCACTTACTAGGGTTGTGATTAAAACACAACTAAACTAAACAAGTCAAAGAAAGTTAAGAGACATTAAAAATCATGGCAGAGTTAATTAAATAATAAATGCAAATGACTGTTTATAACATAAGAAAAATATAGTCTGCATAAGAATTAACAAACTGTAATGAAGAAAAATCCCAGCAGGAATTTTTCTAAATACAGCATAAAATCATTTTTAAAAAACAGTTATGGACTGTTCAATGGGATTGTAATTTCAGCTATGAGTGAAAAAGTATATTAATATAGGGCTGTGAGGACCATCTCTTTCATTCATGTGATTTCATTCACTTAGTTATTCCCCTTTTTGTTGGATTATTTCTCCATGTCATGTCTCATCCTTTTTTACCAATAAATGCTCAGAAATGGATTTTTTTATTCCATGTTTATAAATAACCTAGCACAACAAGACTTCCATCCTGGTTATGAGATTCAGAAACAATTCAGCTTCTGAATACATAAATTCAGTGACTTCATCATTACTCATGGCCAGCCAAAAGAAAAGTCCCATTTAACTCCAGCTAAACAGGTCTGTAAACAATATTGCTGTCAGCCCCTTATTTTTGTGACAGAAACTGTAGAATAAATGGATGCTTTAACCATTATCATTTTCCCTGTCATGTACAAGACAGTATGTTTTTATATAACCTCTTCTGTCAATAAACTGAATGTACCATTTAATTCTTCATGGAAATCAGTGATCAATGTTCCACCTGGAAATTGCTAAGAAGCTCTGCATTGGCCTCTAACCTCAGCTGGCCCAGTGTCTACTGGGGGTAAGTGGATGCAGCAAAAAATGTCTTGGTCCTTGGAGCTTCCCCGTGGTCTGATTTAAAGCAACCCACACCACACCTGTGACCCCAGGGGCTGCCTGCCAGCTGGGATCTGCCAGAACATCGTGTGCTTTGGACATTCCCCTGTTCCCACAGAAATGTTTTTGTCAGGGGCTGCAGGGAATGTGCTCAGCAATGAGAATACCCAGCTGAGGAGACACAGCAATTTTCCAGACACCTACAGTGTAGAATAAAGGAGCTCAGACTGACACACTCCAAAGCTGTGCAAAAGCAAACTCTCTTATTCCAGGACTGAAAAATCACACCATGCTACACCAAACGCAAAACTGCAATTGTATTCAGACAGAGAGCACTAAAATAAATTCAGATAACAAAGATTTGTGGTTTCAGGGCACCATTCTGTCTTGAAGCAGAATTTATCTATCTTGTCCACAATTTTACATGTGCATTTAAAACCGTCCATCCATGGAAAAAATCATTTTTATAAAATCAATGTATATAAATAAATGAGATATATTAATGAAATATTTTTGCACCCCAGCTATCTTTGCAAGATAAAATATATACTTGGGATGGGCCTAAACCAATACCCATCAGCATGTTAAATTACATGTTTCTTAAAAATAACTTTTTTTAAATGAGGCTTAAAAGTGAAACACTAACCGCCAAGGGCACTTAAAAGTCCCAACCCATTTTCAGTGAGGAACTGATCAACTACCTTGGCTCATCATCTCCTGCTCATTCACTTGCTGTCCCAATCGACTACCCAGGATTGCTCAGCAGCACTGGGTGGTTATTGGATTCTTCTCCCATTGATCACAGTGCTCCAGAGCTGGGTTTCTGAAGCTGTGAATAGTTTTGCAAATCCCTGATGAAATGCAAAAAGCACTTTGGGGGAAAGTTGATAAATGAAAGCTCCACAGAACTTTTTTGTTTAGCACAAGAGCTTAATGGAGCATGATCGTGGTGGGTGGTGTGCACCTTTGATGGGGGGCGAGGGGCAAGGCAGAAAACAATCTTGGTGAGAAAAAGGAGGAGGCAGAGACAGTAAACATGCAGCCACAGGCTTTGTAAGAGATGATTTTTGAAACAAGCGTATTCTACTATGACACACATATTTTCTATTGCTTTGAAATTGCATCTGCTTTTTATAAGATTATTATGTAAGAAAAGCCTATTTGCCTGAGTACGTGGTTACACATTTTCTACTGACTTTACAAATTGTTCAAATTTCAGTATTTGTTGGCTTCATTATAGACCAGTGTTATTACTGGCAGCTACTATAAGGTATTAAAAAACCTTTTTTATTGTTACTATAGTGTGGCATTAAGAATCAGAAACTCATCTGAAATAAGTGAAAGCCAAAAGGGCAGGAGTCAATTTACATTGTATTACATTTTAAAATCTTACTAAAATAAATTACATTTTCCCAAAAGGTCAAGGTACAAACAGATCTCCCAGATGTGTGACAGCTTCTGAGGTGTCCTCAATAAGAGCCTTCTGTTTCAAACCAAATCCTGCCTGATTATTCTGCTCAGTTGAAGAGGCTCCCTTTGACTGGCCTTTGTGCTTCAGCTCACTTCCTATCCAAGGCAATTTCTGGACTCATTTACAGTTGATCTTCCCCCCATACTTTCATGTTTTCTGTTGGTTTTGATCTCATACTAACTGAACACAGATTTTCCACCACAATCACCCATAAACATAAGCAGTAAGGAGGAAGCCACAGTGTGATGAGATATGCACACGGAAGCTGAAGGGTTGGCCTAGGTCAAATCAACAATAACCAGCCCTATTCTTGATAAATTGCCCACTGCTGGGTGAGATGTTTCAGTGTCACATTTCTGCCAGTGTGGCACACTCTTACAGGCAGAGGAACCAACAGATTTCCACCAATTGCTCATCTAAGTGGCTGCTAATCTAATTTAATTGCTCCACTAATTGCCCATCTGAGTGGCACCAAGCACCAGGCAATCCTGTGTCAGAAATGCAGGCTCCTTTCTAGGAGCAGAGGGAACACATACAGCTCTTTGAGGAAACTAGAAAATCAGAAAAGACTCTATTCTCGAGTGAGATGGGTTAAATCTGTTCATTGCTTATGTTTTCACTTTTACTGTTTCATCAGTAAACTGAAACACAAAAAATTGGCTTATAAAATCTCCACTTATGCACTCAGGTAAGTGTATAATACTTATATAAATGTATAATTCAATAATAAATTAGAATTGTAGAAGCATGTGGAGTTTTAGGGTGGCAAACCTGTGTCTACATTCATCTTGATGTAGACAACAGAAGACAACAGAACACTCCTATATGAATTAACAAGCAAGAAAATTTCAGGCTGAAAAGAATAAATACAAATGTGAATGTTACACAAGCTGTTGATTTTGAAAACTCTACAAAAACATCAATTATTTTCCTGTCTTTGAAAGTAAAGTGTTCGAAGAACATGAGAATTGTTTATAATCCAAATGCCCTGAGTACTTAGAGGAGTACCCTAACTTTTCAGTGGCATACCAAGTGCAAGGGCTGAACTATTTCACTTCACAGAGTTGTGTTGAGTGCTAATGTCAGCAGAAGCCACCAAGCACCCCAGAGTGCAAAATTCATCAGGTCTGCTCTCAGGTCAAGACACTCAGAAAAATCAGGTTTAAGGTCAAATGTGGTGGGACAAAAAGACAGAAAACAAGGCCAAGAAGCCAGCAAAATGAAGCTTTCATCTCAATTTATGGCAGCACTACATGCAGACTACTAGAAAGCATACATCCAGTTTGATGAGTTTTACTGGGGGAGCGGGAAGGTCAGTCAGAGGAATGCATGGCTTTCTGCAGCATTACTAGCCTGAGTAAACATCCAGTATACACTGGTTGCACTAGATTTGACACAGCATCTGTAATACAATCACTTACAGCATTGCCACAGTATTGATAAATTGGCACAACATCAGCTCCATTCTTGGGTAAGGACACAAGACCCTTGCTGAGCCCACTTTTCATAAAGACTACAACCAGAGAAAAGATGATCACTCACCCATCGGTGTCACACTGCAGTTGTACAAATGACAGGTTATTTTGACACCTACTGGCCAATTCCACGTACAGCATTGTTAAATTCCCGGATTCCCAGGCTGTGACAGTGCCAAGAGAAGGCAGATGCAATCTAGACCCAGTACAGTAAAAACTATTTTTCTTTTCTTTTAGTGTTGTTTTGGTTTTTTTTTTTTTTTACTGGAGGTAAATGATGATTGGAAACTGTAAAGGCAGGACTGACTCCTAAATATCCTAGGCTAGTCTGAATCACAGGTTTACTTTAAAATAATTTGAGAAGATAAGGACAGGGAGAGGATAGGAAGGAAGAAGAACACAGGGACTGGGAAGCAGGATGCTGCTTGGGGAATGTAACATTTACTTTGTAAGCACCAGTGTGGTTAATGGCTCTAAAATAGCTCTTAGGCATTGAGGCATGAAATCCATTGCCAGGTCCAGGTGTTGAAAAAGGACTTGACTGATAAGAAAAGGCTGCCCAGAACTGAGAGCACTACCAATGATATAAACAGCTGTCATTTGGGGGAGAAAACGATTAATCACCACTGGAAGCTAATCAGAACACCATTGCCCCTAAATACCGTTAGAGAATTATAGTATCAGGATCCATACAGAGAGAGGGTGCTGTTATATTACAGGCCAGTTAAAATACATCATGATAGCAAAACGTGTGGATTCAGGATGAAAAGATTAATGAACCTTACAAGATTTTGACACTGGGAGTCAAAATGTATGGTTACTGTCAATCTGTCCTGACAGGCTGACACAAGTAGAGAAGCAGTAGATGAAGACACAAAGTGATGATTCTGCTTAGTTAGTTGGATCTACAAAATGGAGAAATTATTAAGGTCCAGAAATTATAATATTTTTTGAGAAAGGAACTGAGTCTTCTTTGCAAGAGCTTCCACATTCCACATTTCTCTGGCTGTGCACCTGAACAGAAAAGGGATCCCACAGTGCAAAGCAAAGCGAAGTTCAGAGAAACGTTCAGTTGAAAGCAGAACAATTTTTCCATCTTTCTGTTGTTCCAAGCCAATCCTTTGGATTTAGCTACACTGTAGAAAACTTAAGCAACAAGTCATACCATATTTTTTGCAAGTAAGGAATACAAGCAACATATTGCAATAAAACAAGATGAACATATTTTCCATTTTTTTTTAACCAATGAAATTTAACAATTAGCACTAGAGTCACCATATATCACATTATGCACCAAGCAGAGGTGTGGAATGGGCAATAAAATAGATTCTAAAGTGTTGAGAGCTACTACTACCCCACCTTAGTCAGTCAGATTTGGACATGTAGTAGCTGTTCAGTTGGAACACTGAAGAAGAAAATTTATGATAAGAGATGGGAAAGCTTTTCCAAGCTGAAGTGTTTGTGAAAAATCTTCCTGGTGAACACTGGTAGTAAGAGGGATCAAAATCTTAAAATTTTTTCTTTTTTCCCTTTCTTACTATGTTAAGGGCAATTTAGTTTAGCTGTGCCATTAAATGGAAACTTGTCCTCCATGGATAAGGAAACTGATTTGGACCCAGCATGGTGAGTGCCCATATAATACAGAGTGCAGACATTTTCATAGAAATTTCTGCCCTTCCTAGTCCTATTTCTTTACCAGTTTTAACCTCCATATTTTTATTTTTTTTTTTTTTTTAGAGAAAAGCACTCCATTACCTTTTTTTGCTTTTTGTTTTCACTGACTTTTTCCCTGGCCTTTTACCATACTCTTGAAATGAAACATGAACCTAGTAATGTTCAAGATTGAGTTGAACCTTGAAAGTGATGATATCTGAACAGGTTTCAAATTAGACAAAATGAATTCTTCATTCAGTTCCTTGGGAAAAGATATCAACCTGCTTAGAGAGATGTGGGGACTTATGTTTTCAAACAGCACAAAATGTTTTTACAAGAATTGTGTGCAGTATTTGGGATACTGAGTAATTGCAGAAGGATTTTGTACCCTACCACACAGAGGGGTCCAGTGTTGAGAGCGCTCATACAAAGTTCATATTTTACATGGGACTCAGAGAATATAGCCATTTGTTAGGCAATCAGTTTATCAGTTAATGTCATCTCTGCATGGTTGCAAGGAAAAAAGCAAAGCAAAGCTAAAAATGAAATACTATAAGAACCTTTTTTGAAGTTTGTCTTTATCTGGCAAAATGTGTCTCTTCTGTTCATCCCACTGAGATGGGGAACATTTTTTTTGCTCTCCTCTGAAAATTACAGTCCCAGTAACATAAAGCATTGTGGTGAGAGTGATACGAGCATAAATACAGATACAAGAGGAATTACAGCGCGAGGATTTAGCCTGTGTCTGTAGGCAAGGGCAATCACTGGCATCTGCAGAGTAAGAGGTGCTGACTGCAGTTCCTCAAGTGTTGTTAAACACATTTTTCTTTGTATTTGACTTTGCTGCAGGGGAAAAAAATGCTGGACATGGACATCAGTGCATTAGGTGTAGCCCGACCCTGAGCAGAAGATGACCTCCACGACAGAAACATTGCAATTCCAGTATCAGACAGGAAGGTGCAGGAACTGCAGATGCACAGGGAAAGCCTAAAGAAAACTGAACAAGTCATCTTGAAGGGCAGCACTCTCAGCTGTCAGGTGCTAATACTCTTTATGTAGACTTCTTGGGAAAACAGAATTTTAAAAACTGACACTTAAAATTCATCTGCATGTAAAGCCAGTGTCAGTCTCTCCTACCCAATAAAACAAGACAAATTCTTGAGTTTATGCCCTCCAGCTAATTCAGCTAAAGAGCTAGAGGGAGCATCCATTGCATCTCATTTTAGCAGTGCAGAAACAAGGTTCTTGAAACTTTATACCATCAAATGATGAAGTTAAAAGTCCCTGGTAGCCATTGAGCCTGAGGTCAGATATTCCACAGCTGCACTCCAAACACAAAAAGAACTTTTATCTTAAGCCTCCCATGATACTTCAGATGCCTTAAGCAAAATTCTCCCCTTTCACATGCACACTGGGTTTCATCTCTACTGGTTTTTGCTCTCCTTCTGTGGGCAGTTAGTGGGATTCCCCACTTGAGCAGAGAAGGCAGAATGGCACAGACAAGACCTCTTGATTCCTCAGGGAAATAAGTTTTATTTTAACAAGGCTGCCCAGGAAGATCAGAAGGAATATTATTAGTATTAGTATTATTACTAATTATTATTATTATTGACACATTCAGCTACCTCCAGCACTGAGAATGCATGTATCCATTCCTGTTACATACATGGAAGAATAGGAAGATTGTGAAAAAATGTTGTAGTTTCATTCCCCCACCTCACTAAGATTTTATCTCCTCATTGTATCATTTACAAACAAACACACCACACTTTTGCTGGATAAGGAAAGATACTGCCCTGTGTGTTAACACATACCTGGGTGTAACAGCTCAGGGAGGGGTTAAGAACAACAGCCAAAAGCACTCAACAAAGTCTTCACTTCCAATGATGAAGGCTACATGTAGGTACTGAAGAAGAGTAAATACAGGGATGACAAGGCTAGTGTAACACTGGCATTAGTGTTGTATGTTACTTGCTGTGCAGCTGTAGTTTGTATAAGTAGAAAGAAGCCATGTGTCAAGACAGGGGAGAGAAGAGGGAGTCACTGGTTAGCCAAACGAAGGCAATTTTGCATCTGTATGGGTTGCAGATATACATACATATGGGTGAAACAAAGGGAACTCCAGAGCCCATTTTTCCTTCCACTAACAATCTGGCCTCTGAACTCTGATCATCTGCTCCCCTTACAGGTATAGCTCTGGCTTGTTTGAGGATTTCATTTCAAATTATACATGTGCAAAACCAGAATGAAATCCCATTTTACCACTGGTTTGATCACTACTGTCTGAACTATAATTCTAAAATATAGTGACTGTAATGTAGTTATGCCTCTTGTTTGCTCTTTGTAGTATAATAAGGTACAGAAGCCAGGAACCCACTGTGTCAAGCACTGTGCAAACATATCCCTGTACAATTCTTCCTCCATGAGTTTACAATTTACATACGCAAGGGTTGAACTATGCTAACACTACTGGTACTTCCACTTTTTTTAACTAGGCTCTGAAAGACCTAAACACCAAGTTGTCTGTATATGTTATGAATATTTTCTAAACATTCTTTACCCAAAAGGCAGGATAGCAGCTCTGAGGGTATAAGCACGATGTAGAGTCACTTAAAACACACACAACTTTCCCATGCCTCTCCCTTGCAATCCATTTAATACAAACACTCACTACTGTTTTCTCCTAACACCTTTATGTTAAGTATTTCCACCAAAAACAGAGCTTCCCTTTACCTCCAAGGCACCACTTGACAACCACCTCATTCCTTTGCCCAGACAGCAATATCTGCTAACTGCCCCATTTCTGACTGTGGCTTTTTTCCACACCATCATAAGTTTAGCTGAACTTCCATCTAGACATGGCAGAATCTGCTTAAAAATATTTCTGTTGCAAACTAATTTCTCCTTCCTACACTTAATAGAGACCAGTTTCTGTGCTAAATTACCTTTTTTTTTGTCTCAGATGATGCCCAAAGACAGCAGGTCCTGTAGGGCCTATGAGTGAAATGGCACCAATGGACAGCTTGACGCGTGTTGTAAGAAGGAAACAAAGCTCAAGTTTGTGATAAATATGATGCCATCTTCATTTCTGAATTAATTCCATCTCCTTTTTCCCAAATAAGCATTTTGAAAATTAATCCTTCCAGTGTGATTCCCAGTGCATATTCTCTTTCCACCTTTAAGCACTAAACTGAATGAGCAGGGAACTGGTTGTGTTTGGTATTTCACACAGAACTGAGCGGTTCTGTAATTCGTGATGAATATGGGAAAGTGAACAAGGGAAGGTACCACCTGAAGTTTCCATTGCAGATCACTGACTAAATTTGTGCCTAGACCTTAAATATTGACTTCCAGAATAGACTGGAATAATTTCTTCCTCATGACTCACTAACAGAGCTCTTGTAATTTAGTTTTTTTTCTTTCAGGAATCATATTTAGACTTAAGGTTTAACTAGCTGATTTAAGCTGCATAAATTTATAATCTTGATGGAGATTCTCACTTACTGTAAAAATGCATCTTTTCTTGCCCTATTAGAGAAGCTATTGCAGTCATAAATTATTTAGAAGTCATTATAATGAAAGAATACCTCTGAATCATCTTTCTGTCACATGTGTATTGCTCAGGAAAACTTTCCACATTTTAAGCAGTTTAACTTTATTGCCATCAGTGACTTCATCTTCATATATTGAATTTTAAATAACTGATTGTGGTAATTAAAAAGATTCAGAAATTGATTTAATGGACATTTATTTGCTGAAGAGGCTACCATTTTAAAGCTATTCATCATGTGTTAAGTAGTTTATTACATATAACTAGCCCATTCAAATTTCAAGGAGCTTTGATTTCACTAATATTAATATTTGTCCTAAGTTACTACTAATGATGGATACCAGTTTGAAACACTGTCTTTTCCTTTATATGTATGACCTGCAGCCACCCAAGCTGTGAGCCCCCTGCAGATGCACCAAAGTATGTATCCATCTTCTGGTTACAGCCATGTCTAGGTTTTCCTCTTTGCTCTATAACTCACAGCTGTAGGAGTTTGGCGAGAAACGAGCAATCTGATTTTATTGTGTACTCTAAATAGTTGACTACTCTGCCAAAATAAACTTTGGGCTTCTAGTAGCTTAAAGGCAATATTGGCACATGTAAAACAAAGCACACAACAATACATACTACAATGAGTGCCAGATGTTCATGGCTGAAAACACACAGCTGTTGGGCTTAGATCACCTGAACTCATTTTAAAGCCAAAGACACCGGTCACCTTTGTTGAGCTGTCAGATTAACAGAGGGACTGCAAAGACTGGAAGCAAGGGTGGGTCGTCTCAGTTACACTGAAGAATGCCAATTTATGCCTCATCAGCCAGCTGTCATGTAAGATTCCTTGTGATAGACAGAACTAAAAAGAACCTATTTGTCTTAAATGCACTGTTATGTACTTTGAAATAATTTAGGTATAGTTACTCTTCTGTCAGAAGTTGAATGTTTCTCAAGTTAACTGCAAAACCCAATTGACCACAATTCTCCTTTTCTTCTATCCAGAAATATCACTGAGCAGTTCAGAGAGAACTTATTCAGGAAGACTAAATATCACCACACCATGAATTACAAGCCAATGGACTGCCAACCCCTGAATTCTATATAATAATAAAATAATAGCTAGGAATTATTATTATCCTGCATACTCAAGCAGAAAAATATTGGGCGATGCATATCCCTGATATGTATTGAGCTTCAATAAAGATTAATAGATTACGACAAACAATTAAACTATTAAAGGAGGAGTTACCCGATTGCTGAAAGAAACTCTGGCAAAACAAGTCCCCAGAAGAGCACTTGCCTTCAAAGGACAGAGCTACAGGATTTTAAGTCATTTTGATGAAAACCAGTTGTAAGACTAAACACAATATTCCATTCTCAGTGCTGAATTACAGTAAATGTAATAAATATTTTCCTCAGTTTTCTGAGCATTCGAACAGCAGGATCATGTATTCTATAAGGATTCAGGAGTTACAGTGGACTTTGGATCAGTGATCTAAAATTCTTCTAGTTTGCACAGACAGAAACATAAACAAACAATTTGTACATGACAACAACCAAGTGAATGACCTATTTTTAAACCTATTTTTGTTGATATTTATCCTATGAATGTATCCTATGGAAGACATCTAACAATCTGTTGTGTTTGCACTTGTTTCAGCTCTTTCTCTGAAATTCAGCTGGGGCTAATTCCACAAGTATGTTTATCTGTGTGTTTGGTTTTGTCATCTTCTTACTATTTGACAAAGTCATCTTTTGCCCTTTTTAATTGCACTAATACATAAAATAAAGCTCCCTTTGGCAAGATACTCTTGCCCATAGTAAGTAAATATCAAGATGTACTTCTGATTACATAAAGAGCAAAGCTTGAACAAAAGCAATCCTAACTGGCAGCCATCATCCTCCTTACAACACGAGAGCACATCTGGGATATTTTCTCTTACTGAAGACAAAAGTAAAATCCACATGGTGCTAGCTCACGAAAGATTTGGCTCCCAGAGTCCACACATTAAGTTCCTTTCTTCTCAGTGTCCACATGCACATCTTTGCTGAATTTCCTCAGGACAACTCTGTAAATCATATAATTATACATCTAAGTTTGAAAATTTTGTCTCTTACTTAAGAGGACTTACTCTGGCCTCACTTAGAATCAATACACTCTAATATTTGTCTGACATGCAAATTAGGTCCTGGTAGAAAGTTCAGGATGTAATAAACGTTTTCTGAGAAATTTAAATCAGCCTGTATGGAAAGACCTTACGCAAAGATTCTATGAGGCCCATCTGCTTCCCATAGGGTACGAGAGTCCATGAGATTCTTCTAGTTTCATATTCTGCTATTAGTTAAGGACTTTATTGCTTCCTAAATAAATACAGCAATTCAATCCATAAACTTACCACTGTATAACATATTTGGTACAACAGGCCTGACATTACCCATCTGAACATGTGACTACCAAAAACAGGTGAACAATTCTTCCTTCAAAGCACTGTGTTTCTACATGTGCTGAAAGAAACATTGAGAAAAAAATGAAACTATCGTAAGGAAAACTAACAAATACCTTAAATATTTTCATTGCTGTAAAATCTCATGGGTGGTTTCATGGAAATAACCCCTTTTTATTAAGTCTAATAAATTCAATGCTTCCTAAAGTTGTAGCCTCAACTGAAAAATTTAATTGCTATAATAGCACAAAACATTTATTCACACATCTGGTTGGAATTCTTTTTCTCTGACAAAATTAATCAGTGTAATTATCTATTTGACAGACACATAGACAAGGAGAAACCTCAACGAGATACATGCTTCAATTAATCTTTCCAAAAATTTGTATAATCTAACAGATGGATCAAATTTTATGCAAGTATTTGACCAAAGGCTATAAATCAACAGTAACATGCTCTCTTTCAGGGAAAGAAATTAATATTGCTTCACAAAGTTAGACAGAGGTATTGTTAATCTTACAATAGTTCCCTTCCTCATAAAACTATCTACTACATAGAGAACATTAATGATACAGCTTTCTTAACCATGACAAAGAACGGATAGGTTTAATATATGTTATTCTTGTTAAATAATTTTCTTTTATTAACGTAAAGAACTTCAGAGCTTTGCACTACAGCAAATTAATTCACAGTAACACTGATGAAGAAACAGTAAAACTCCCCCAAAAGGCAGACACCACAGTTACCATCTAATCCCACAGCACTCTGTCAAAGCAGAGACACTGCCCTAGTTTCATATTTTTCATTGCATTTTAAAAATGCAAAAAATTGTGATATGAAAATAAAATTTGACAGGGGAGGTGGCAATATTTTAGGAAAAGCTCCAAAAGATGATTTGTGCTGTACAGGAGAGAGACCTATGTTCCTGCTGACCCCCCCTGTCACAGATGTCACCACAGTACGGCCTGTCCCTGTCCCAGGGAGTTTCTGCTGCTCCAGTGCCCAGAACATCGGCACCACTGGGGCTCGGCACACCTGCAGTGTGAGAGCTGCTCTGGGCTGAAAAGGCTGAAAGCCTCTCTCAGTTTAGACCAGTCTGGACCTCCCAAGCTGCCCTCAGAAGGAAAAGTAAACTCACAGCTTCCCCCCCACTAACCAAAACACACAGCAGCTGAAGAGCCCTGGCCTGCAGCAGGTCACCGTGTCACCACCCTCTCTCCCACTCTCCGTGCCCCCTACACCCACCTGGCCACGCCGACAGCAGCACTTGAAGCCTCAGCACCCACAGGAGCTCCTGCCACCCCCCCTGAACAGTGACACACCAGGCACACAGCAGATCTCCTCAGGGGAGGGGGTCATCTTGCAGCTGAATGCCTGCAGGCCCTGTGAAGATGATCAGAACTGCTGTGCCTTGCACACAGTTGTTGCTGATCTGCTGGGCACTGGCATCTTCCTACAGACCACCCCATGCAGCTTCAAACAAAGGGCAGAATTAAATTTGCAACTCTCTCCTGCTATGAGAGTGAGCACCATAGCTAAGAGGAAATCCAAATCCATTCATTATTTAGGCAACCTTCAAAATGAAGCCTTGTTCAGCAGCAGAGCATGCTACCATGTTGCTGTCACAGTATGCCTTAAGACTGGCACCTTGGAGTGGCAATACTTCTTACTCTTTTAAGCACCAGTGAGAAGCCATAGGAAGAAAGTTTGTCTGGCATAAAAATATGGTCTCTTGGTTATGACCTTCAGCATTCTGCTCTGTGAGAAGTAACAGGAGCTTTGACAGCAATTAAGGAGCTGGCAACATACAGAGCAATCCAGACAGTGTAATGTAGGATTGGGTGGGAACAAGAATTTAATTTAAATCTTCCACTTGTTAAATACATCTTTCCATCTGTCTCTGAGTCAGCAGCATCCCCCTCAAGGCTGACACAAATCTCAAGAGGAAACGAAACTGCTCCAAAACATTTTTGAACTTAACCTATCAAGCCAAAATTTAAAACCATCTGAGGTTCACTTACTCTAAAAGAGAGAGGGTGGGGTTATTCCTTTCTGAACCATGAGTGGACTTCAAAGGTATACTCTTTTCACTTCAATGTGAAAAGCAGACCTAGTCCTCTAAAGCTACAAAGCCCTAACGCCCTTGATGTCTTAAAGATTATTTCAAATCAAATCAAAATTAATACCAGATGGGGAGGGGCAATAAGGCCAGAAGAAGTGAAAAAAAAATAACTTTCTGTTTTATCTGCAGTTATTTTTGGCGTTTCAAAGAGGTACTTTAATTTCTTTACCCTTCAGTCTGCTATGACTAACTAATTCCAAGCTTAACTGGTAGTGACTATTGGCAATTTTGCTCACTTGTCAGATAATCACCACAGTTAATTTTTCCAGATTTTTTTATTTAATAGTGCTAGGCAAATACATAAAAAATTATTTGCAAATACTATTCCCTTGTTGATTATGTCTTCTGCTTTTTCATTGCACTGGTATTTGCAACCTGCTTCTTTACTTAGGCCCTGGATCCTGCTGGAACTTGTGGACAGAACTTGCTGTTCACACAGAGCCAGACAGTGGGATTGTGCATGAATCAAAAGCTAGCTCATGCAAACCATGAATACATGTGGTCAAACTTTGCATTTAAAGGGGAAAAAAAACCAAAAAACCAAAACTATTACTTCACAGTGTATAAATAGCTATCACAAATTCTACTTGGAAACAGAGAACAAGATAGCACATTTTTCAGTCTTATGCTTTCCATAAGGAAACAAAAAGAATAATGTGCAAAACCAACAAATGATCCTATAGCATGAAAAACTTGCAGTAACCAGCGTAAGAAAAAAACCCACAGACTAAAATTAATTTGCACGGATTACTGATGGAACTTTACGAAAATTAACTCATTCCCAACACAACCTGTTTGTGGTAACTTGGAATAATCTTGAGGGATATATTTTAAGAAGATGAAAAGGTCCCTTTTTACAATGTTGCTAGTTCAATCTAACGGAAAACCCAACAAAAATGTAACATAATTTGCTTTAAAGTCTACTAAACTTCGCTTGGCAGCCTTGGCTTCACCATAGCTTATTTATTTATGCATGTATATTATATCCAACATATATATTATATTATACTATATTATATTTATTATAGTATATAATATAATAATCAAAAAGCCATACAGAAAAACATTAAGGCTCCAAAACCAGAAATAGGAAAATTAGCAAAAAAGGCAAAGTTTCCTGTTCCACTGTAGTGGTGTCTGCTCATGCCTATACATTTTGTCACCGTCTCCCATTACACAGCCACTTACTCTTTCCCCTAAAGAAACTCTCACCCAGATATTGGCTGAGATATTTTCTCCCTCCCTCACCCACAAAGGTGTGGCGCATTCTGTTATTTACTGCCTTGAAAGCCTTGCAGGATTCATTTCCTCAGTGGTGGATGTGGTGTTGCACATCCCCATAGTAACTGACTGCTTCAACCACGTGGGTATTTTCACAATGCTCCTGTCCCCATCCTCCATCACTCTGCTTGGTCCCAATCCCTTTGGCAGACAGTTGCCTTCCACAGTTTCATGCCCCAGTCACCCAATTCCTCATGCAATCTTGTCTCAGCCACACCTAGAGAATGAGATTTCCATCCAAGTCATAACTCCAGCAAAAACGAAATTTAGAAAATGTGGTGTTTAACCCTGGCTTCCTTGAATTCCTTCTGATGAGTTCTTCTCCAACTCCTGCAGACTCACTCAAGAGGAGAAACAGCCCCAACAGCCAAAATTCAGCAAAATTTTTAAAAACCCTGTGCAGAGAATTGGAAGGGATAATTTAATGTGGTGAATCATTACAGAAGAAGTTGCAGCAACTCTGCCAATAATTTCTATACAAGACACCAGCTTCTAGGAAAAATGAATTTGAACTGAGGAAAAAAATAAAGGAGCACATAGGGTTAAAAACACCCCGTGGAGGGAAGCACTCACAAAGACCACTTTCAAGGTAAGGTATACTTTACTCTGCACCACTTTAAGGGCCAGTTCTCAGTAAAACATGCCAAGGAGAGAAAGGTAATTTTATAGAAAGCAGACAACATTAACAGTCATAGTGAGAAGTGTTGTTTATGTGTATTTTCTAGTCCAAAACACAAAATATATTACATATTCTGAATTTACACTTGCTGTCTTTTCAGATTTGAGGTATTTTTTAAAAACAACATTAATTTGAAATTACACTTCATTATTGGATTTGCTGGGGGACAGGAATTATGTTTAAACACCATGTTAAAACTTCTTGTCTCTACAGTAACTGGAAATAATATTCTTGGAAACTTTCTCCCGTTAAGACACATTTTGGCGGTTAAATCAAAACACTGGTGCATGTTGAGGAACAACCTCTGTTGATGAGTTGGTCACTCACAAACACAAATCCAGATTCTCATTACTAAGGCTGTGTTCCTCTGCATCCCTGCCTGCAGGCTCTCCTGGAACTGACAAACAAAGCTGTGTTACAGGATGTGGTCTGGATAATTCAGGCAAACCAAATGTGGGTGCACACCTGGGACCAAATATATCTCTTCTGCGCTATTCCAAGGTTGAACTCAATGATCTTCGAGGTCTTTTCCAAAGTTAATGACTCTGTGATTCTATGATCTCTGAGCACCAGCTCCTAAGAGGAGACCATAGAGCTGCATGGGGAATACTACATTAATTTAAAACTTTACTGGCCTAAAAGCTAACTGTCTGTCCTCTGTCAGCCTCTGAACAGATGCCTCTCCAACCCTCAGAGTTTCACCCTGGCACTGTCTCTGCATCTCAGAGCTCACAGTCTGAGTGCACATGCTCAGGGCCAAGACTGGTGGCCTTCAATCCAAGTGCTTGAGGCTGGAGGTTTGTCTACACTGCATTGGTCACCGCTGTCCCCTGGAGGGGGACACCTCCCCTGCTGAGGACAGCACTGCAGCTGAGCTCCTCGTATGTGCTCCCATGGCCAACACCAAAACATTCTCATTTATCTAAACTGAAAAATGCCACAGCAGCATAGACATACTGGCCTTTCACTGTGCAGTTTCAGCTCTGGTAGCAAACGTCTGTTAAAGGTATGAACAAAACTAACCTTTTCTTTTATCAAACTCTTTATACATGAATTGCACTTGCAATGTCAGTTTCCAGAGAACTCACAGCAAACAGGAGCATTCAAACTCTACAGGAAACCTCCCCACCTCCAAACATCATAGAACAAGGCAGATAAATCTTTTCTACTTGCAGCTTTAAGAGCAAGTACAATATGTCAAGTAAAAAAAAAAAAAAAAAAATTAGCAGCATGCTGTAAAAAAAAAAAATGGACTGGGGTTTATTTCATTTTTATCAAATCCCAGTAAATTTCTGGAACATTTATTCAGCTGTTCTGGATAAAAAGTAATATCTTAAATATTTTGAAGTATTATCAGATGTAAGATTGTCTCATAAATTACAAATTGAAAGGTCAATGACTCTATGAGCGTAAATGGTAACCAATTAGAAATCAAAGGCAGCAGTCCAACTATTATGAAATCCATCTCCTGACTCTATTAAGTAGGAGATTAAGTACTTTGTAGTTCCATGGATAAACTCTTAGTCCTTTATGCATCCATTATTTATTAAAATTTAATAAATGTTTTGAAGGCCACATCACCTCAGTATAGAAACAACTTTGAATCAAGGAGCCTCTGTTTTTTGTCCATAATTACTTTATAATTGCTTGTAGTTTTAACACTTTCTAAAAGAGGCACTCTGCAGGCAAGGGACATAAACTCTTCTTGGGGTGGCACCAGCCATACCTTTGGGTTGTGATGCATTGATTTGAAGGAACGGAAATCTTGTAATCTCACGACACAACAGATATGGATTTCCTGAGCTGTTGCTGCACGTCTATAACAGAACCAGGGAGAAGTCCAGACCTCCAGGCCCTGATCCAAGAGTTCTGTCCATGGCTCTCTTAAGTGCCTGATGAACAGCATTTAACCAGAATTTCTTTCTGATGGGGCTCTGTCTCGGTGTCACCATTTAGCACTGAAGTAGGGATTTTTTAGTCAGTAACACAGAAGTTCCTGTACAGTCAAGGCATCCTCTGATCCTAGCAGTGATGGCTTAGACAATGTCACCAAACAGGACAGTCACGTCCCTAGCTCTTGCCTCCTACTCAGATGGTGTTGCAATTCCACCATGTAACTTCTTCATGTTGAATATACATTGTGGGCATTACTATTCACACTGCACATGCATGTACCATTTTGAAGAGTAGGAATTTATGGACAGATTCCCTTTGCTTTCCCTGGGAATCCAGGAGGCCTTGTTTGGCCTCCACCTTTGAGAACTGGAAAGAGAAGGGCCACTCAGTCTTTACTATCTGAATAATTAATTTTAATGAGCAATTTCAATGTCAACAAGCATCACAGATCACAGAAGAGTGGGCTGCCTTTGTCAAAATCCAACCTACAGAGCTTTTAATTTCCACCTCTAAGGGTGCATCTGAACCTCTCTTCATCCTTATCTTTCTGCATCCATGTTTGACTCCTGAGTCCTACTTACAATGAGAACTCTTTGTGACAAGGCCATAATTTTTTTCTGCATTTGAACAGCATCAAGTTTTGCTAATTCCAGAACAATGTTGGTGTTTTAGCACTTTTTGATAAAGATAACAAATAGATATTTTTCTGTTTCCCCTAGCAAAGAAACAAAACCCTCCAAATCAGAAAAAGGAATGTTTTGATTGATTGATTTGACCAAATGTGTATCATTTACATGACATCTTCACTTATGTGGCATAAGCATTTACATACATGACATACTCACATGGCAAATACAAATTAACAGGCTATTCCTAAGGATTGCAGTTTCCATACAAGTGGGCAACTTCAGCTTTGGTGCATGTGGGCATAATGACATTAATCCATGACAGGCGTATGCTAAACACATGATTGTCCCACATGGTTGTTCTTGATCCAGGAATGAAACTATACAAGAAAGCTTCTAACCAGTATGGAGTCACATGCCATAAGGTTACACTCCCTTTCTCAAGTCACTTATTCACATTCAGATGGAAGAAGAGAATAGAAAGGTACACTGAAAAATGGAACTGTTCCTTTTGTGAAAAAAAACTGCCAGAAAACCCAGGGAGGAATGTAAAGTGTTTCTTTGCAATGGATTTCAGATAGGCTGAAAGGGAACTCTGTGCATTTCTTCTCTCTTTCTTCTCTCTTTCTTCTCTGCTCTTTCAAGAAACCACTAAAAAGGCACAGAAAAGAGGTAGGTCATTTTATGCTTAAGGTAATCATCTTTGTTGAAATTTATACTTAAAAAGAAAACACAAATGATTTTATACAGAAAGAAGTTAAAGATATCAATTTTCAAAACCTCAGGTAATCCTAACCCTGCAATCAGATGCTCAAGAACTCATCTCATTGTAGGCATCTGAAGTATCTCCTATATGGAATACAGTCAAACCTGTCTTTTGGTGCCAGATATTCTTTGATGACGCAGCTGATTTGGGAAAAAAGAATTCTTGAAAATCAGTATCTATTGTGTTTATGCCATTAACAGCAACATGAAAGGGGGGAACAATGATGGTTTGAATATCTAGGAGCCCAGGAAAGGATGCGTTTGCAGACTGGCTTTCTGCAGGTGGAACTGATGTCAAGAGGAGGTCAGACAGTGGTGAGCAGGATGAGAAAAAGGTCACTTATCTTTACAACTTTTGGATGGCCTGAGGACTGCAGGTCATAAAAGGTATACATTTTCCCATGAGTTGTATTCACCTGAGCACTGACCAGTGGTGCTTCTGTGCTCCAGCTCACTGTCACCTCAGCCATGCTTAAAAAATGCCTGCCAGGCCTGTCTTGATCCTGTTTTCTAATGCTCCTCTTCCACATTTTTTAAGTTGAATCATTTTCCCAGTCTAGACTATAACATAAATAATTGTGCTGCATTAATGACAGTGAAGTGGAGGGAGGATTTGAAATACTGTAGTCTGATACTGCTTGTGAATATCCAAGTGCTTTGGTGAGATGACAATGAGAGTTGGTTTGCATTCCTATTCTCCAACCATCGTCCCATTTGCCCTACTTCCCACTGCAGCTCTTAATGCACCATGTAAATAAAAGAAGAAGGGGAGTTCTGGCCAGGCACGCCATTTTTTGCTCCACAGCAAGCAACAACATTCCAGTGCTCTGCAAGGCTCCTTGGACCTGATTTATTTACTGTATCAACGTAGTCAACATAGCCTAGAGACAGATATATCTAGTATCTACCACTAAACATTGCAGGTATTTCCAAATTTTAGCCACATAGTCAAATAAGTGCTTTTAGCAGTACTGAAACACTTGGCTTAAAACAGCAAATAGAGAGGTGAGGAGAGAACCCAACATCTAAAAGTTTGCTAGCACCAACTACCAAGACACTCATTATGTGCTAAAGTGTATGGAGGCTCATGTATATTTATATACACACAGATGTATGTGTGTGTGTGTGAGCAGCACAATGTCCTGTTAAAGTATCAAGGGATAGAAGAAACAGCTCAGAATGATTGCTGCTGAGGATGGCTGCAGATGTGAAGGGCACGACAGAAACCACTGCTCCAATGAGTGGAACAGTAAAAGAAAAAAAAAATTTTAAAAAAGTGGTTTCGGTAACTTTTTGTTTTTTACAAAAATAATTAGGGAAAGGAACAGACCAGAAAAAAGACTAATTTTTTTCATTAATTTAAAAGAATCCCAAGACTGACTGAAGTGATTAAGGCACACTTAGGCAAAGCATTCATCTATGCCCAGGCTTTGCCCAGAATGCCTCAGGGATCACTTGCATTAGCCTCCAGCTGCCCGTTGTTTCTTCTGAGCAGAAATAGACAACATCATTTAATGTTTATGGCTTGCACGATGTAAACAGTCAACTAACCTTGCTGGGATAACTTTTATAAACTTGGGCCTATTTGTAACCTGAAATACACCTTGTCCAGGTCCATCCCAAATATTTGGCTATATGAGGGATACCATCAGACTGCACACTTGCACAATAAAAGCATTGACAAGAATCCTAGAAAATATTGCTTGATGCCTCCCATGTCTAAACAAGGAACCAGTCAAAGCTACCACTCCACCACAGTACACAAGCACAGGACATTCCCACAAATGTCCATGACAGCCCTGCTAGATGGAGTACTGTGGTCAACCTGCAAAGAGTTCCAAGTCATAGACAGCTTAAGTGGTTTGTACAAACACACACAGGGAGCATTTGCAGCTCCTCTAACTCAGAGCCAAAGATTCTGCCAATTTCCACTGAAAATGCTGGTCTGCAACGTCCAGTTCCAAAAAAATTCAAAGACATTGTCATCTGAATTTCTTGGTGAATAGGTGCCAATTAAACTATGAAGATCCTATAAACAAGCAAAAAAAGCAATTCACCAATTTTCATTGCCTAGCACTTCTACCACACAAGGGGGTTAAGATTAGAGCAACAATCACAAAGACCAGAATTATCATGAGTTGCCTACAGCACCCCTTTGAATGGATACTACGATATCATACTGAATGCTCCTCAGAGAGTCAGCTAATGAAATGCCTTGCACAATGATCTGGATTCAGACTCTCTCAAAGCTGCATCAAAAACTATGTCCAACCTGAAATCACTATGGCTAGTGAGTCTGCACTGCAACAAGCTTAATCAAAGAGTAAAAGACTGCCCACAGCAGGAGGACGCAGAAACATCCAACCTGTTGTCACAACTAAAACAACTACAAGTAAGCTTACACCCTGAAAAAAATAACAGTAATTAAAAAAGAGTCACTTGGTGTCTTATCCAAAAGACAGCAGAAGACATTCAACTGCTGCTGACATGTACAAATCAAACTAATTTTATCTCAGTCAATTAACTCACACTCCCCCAGCTGCAGTATCTGGCTGAAGCTTCTCCAAGCCTGCTCAGCTGCACTTCAGTGTCACCACTACCCGTCACCTCAGTCTCTGCTGCTGGGGATCTGGGTGGCACCAGGAGCCCTGGACAGAGGAGACTGGGAAGCCACCTCATCAGTTCAGCAGCTGACCATATAGAAACAGAGTTAAACTCTGGACTTTCAAAGGTTGGTCATTTAGTCAGGAAGATTAGCAGAACTACAGTGAAAATAAAAAAGATAGAGAGCGCCCTCTTTAAGACTCCTGATTACATCCAAGCTTAATGGGCACAAACACAAGTTGCACTTTTGAGAATGTAAAACCTGTTGAGTACAGGGTTACTTGCATCCCTGAATTTCTGGGTGATAAAACCAGTAAGAGGTTCAACTGAAAAACTTCCATTTTATTTCTTACATCAGTGTGTGACTCCTGGGGGATATGATTCATTTTCTTGTAGTTTATGCTAGGTTATGAGCTCACTCCCTGTTATAAATGGGTTGTCTGTATAATTGTTACCAATTACATGCAAATTGCTCCTAAATGGCACAGACAGCCCATTTGTGCCAAACGTTGGTTTACACTTTGCTCTCTTTCCAAGACAGTGGAGAGATAAAAAAGCAATTGGATTGATGAGTGGGATGTCAGCATTTTTCTCCAGCTTCCATTATGCAGTTAAACATTGCCTCACCATTCTTTGACAAATACTGGAATATTTCCAGAAATCACACTTCATTTTTTCCAAGATGGTGATCAAATACCTCCCCAAATCTGAGCAAGAAGTACCAGCCCTTGTTTATCCTCTGTGTCAGATCTGTAATTCAGACACTACAAATGGGAACTTGATATGTTTTCCTGCATTATCAGCTGGAATTCGGTTTGCAATGAGACTTGTCAAGCGCCTTCAGATTCTTTTGTTTCTGATTCATTATGGGTCTGAGAAACATTTGTTCCAAAAACAGCAACTTGCCCAATGTCAAGTAAATGTTCTGCTCACAAAACTGAACCACATTTCAACTTCTATTTTTTCAATTGCCCTATCATTCATGCTAGAGAAAATATCAGAAAAAAACATTTGATCATATGAGAAACATCTTTTTTTCTCTTTTTAACTTGTGAGTGGCTTTAGTTTATACCCTTCACAATGGGTAGAAAATTTAAGAAACAACACTGAAATTCCTGAAAGAACTTTAGCCTCAAAGGCATTTATTTCAATGGAGCCAGAATTTCTGTGTCAGCAAAATATGACAGAATGTATTTAGCTTCAAGTGTGTACTTAAACAGCATAGACTTCAAGGGAACTTAAATACATGCTTAATTTTGAGCACATGCTTAAGTGTTTTTGGTGAATATTACTGAACCACAGCATTCACCTCTTTTTTAAAGGAGAGAATGCTTTCCAAAGCAACATTTACTTTTCAGGGCACAGTGTGTGTCTTTTAAATCCTCCTTTGATGTTTCTTGGTCTACTTTGTTTTTAAAAGCTCACCAGAAATCAAAAAGGATTAGTAGGTCATGATCCTCCAAGCTACCTGGTACGGATCAGCCCAGGAAAGGACAGAAATGGAGTTTAGCTAGCAAAGAAAAAATGTTTGCCTGAAGCAGTCTGAAGCACTTTTTCTGAGGCACAAATTAATTAAAACCATTTTGGTGTTTTGTTTTCTATTTATAATCATTATCATTTTAAAGAATACTTTAAATAAAAAAAGTAGAAGCAGAATATAGGTTATTTAACTGATTGTAACAATCAAATATGATTATTAATGTGTATTAAATATCTTCAACTATGCCAGTGATATTTAATACAACAAGCAGTTTTTCCACTCATTCTTAAAAGAAAAACTTTCCTGAATCAAAGTATACTTACCGCATTTTGTTTTAAAAATGAGGACTTGAATTAGTATTTTTTAAAAGCATTGTTTGCTAGTATGACATTACAGAGTAGAAACAGAGGAAGTCTTGAAAGTGATATTAAAAAAAGATCTCGATTCCTACTTCCTCCAGAATTCAGTGTACTAAATGTGGTATCTGAGCAAACACGAGCTCTTGACCTCAAATCTATATTCTTCTCTGAGGTTCGTCCACTAGGATAAGTACTGCTGTGTAGCAGTTAAATACAAAACAAACCTGAAATTTGTACCTTCTGAGGTTTGGTTCTGACCAGCCTTTGAAACAAGACTGCTTTCAGTCAATCGGTTATTTCAGCACTTGACATCACCCCCACATAAAACAAGGCAAATGGCCAATTAGCTAACTGGAAGTTTTCCAGTTCAAAATGGTGCCAAAATGAATGAAGATGAAGTCGAGGAGAAAAAAAAAAAGAGTTTAAATTGGCTGAACAGTCAGCTCTCTATGGGAAGCTGAAAATAGAAATCAGTTCACGGAACTCAGGAGCTTCACTATCTTCTATTTGGGGAAGATCAAACTTCGGCATTTGCAAGTTAAACAGGGATCCCCAAGGCTTCTAGAGAGTCCTTTATAAAAAGAGGTTTTATGCAGGACCTGTGTATTTTGCAAATAAAACTGCAGCACATTAAATTCTAATCGCATTCTATTCATAGCATCTGAAATCAGAGTATAAATTTGCTTCCTACAGATAATTATCTGGAGTTTTAATCTTGTACGTATGCCATTACCCCTATGCAAACATGGATAACTTTTGGCTTTTTCTTTTCAGCAACATTCAGCTATTTTGACATTTTAAGTGGTTATGAGTTGGTTTTAAATAAAGACAGCCTAAAGAAATCAGATTATATGTTAAGCAGCAGTATTTGAACTGAGAAAGAAAAGAACACAGCACTGTAGAATAACATCTTTGCTTGGGAAATTATGTGTAAATTCCAGAATGAAAAGTAGTTAATCATGTCAGCTTTGTAAATATAACTTCTATAAAAGTCAATGCTGCTTTAAATACATCTATCAGGCCCCTCATACAAATGGTTACGCTACATCAGAAATTCATGTAAGTATTCTAAATAGGAAAAATTCCCCTGCAGAAAATTTCCCATTATTATAAATTGTTAGTTATGTTACAGAACAGCACTTTAATCTTCTGTCAAAACATCAGCAGCACAGTATAGTCCAAGTTAGTTATACCAATGTTTACCTACTAAACAGTACTCTCTAATATGACTTTGTGAAAATGTCAAGAACATCATGAAACAAAGATTATCATTTTTTTTGCAAAAAAGCAACCACATTCCTGATATAAAATAAATGTAGAAAGGAAAAATACAACCTCAATTTATATAAATTGCCATTCTCAAAAAAAAGGCAGAATAACCAACTTCAAATATTACTATAATATTTTTCTTTACAAAATTATTACAAAATTTTTGATATTAGGCTATCAGGTGCACCTGCCGAAAAGCAAATTAGCTCTGTGTTTAAAAGAAGCTGTCTGATGCAAAAGCCCTTTTCTTCCAGTGAAAATCAAGCAGTTATTTAAAGAAAAGGGGGGTTTTGGATGTCTAATGAGGCAGATAGATAGCACTGACAATTATCAAATTCCTCAAATGAGCACAGTTTACGTAACTTCATAGTGGCCTTGTATGTGCCTAAAACTTTAAAAAAAAGGTCTGGTTAAAAAGCAGCTTCACATGTTTTTATGGCTTTTATGAACTGTCAAAAGACAATGTATCAGAGAGATCATGAACTCATCACAGGTTCTGGCACTCACAGCATCTGGTTCCAAGGGAAAATAACTTCATGCTATTTTTTGTGAAAAAGATTCCATTTCACTCCACCAAAAGAAGTTACATGAGTTTAATAATGCTTCAGATGTATGTTTTAAAAGCACTGATACTCTACCATGCAGGCAGATGCAATGAACCTACTGGTATCCACCACATCACGAAGACTGACCTTAGCAAGGAGCTGAACTCAGCAACAACCTTTAACCGCGGAGCTGTTACTGAAATGATTAGTTACAACAGCTCTGAGCAGGCAGATCACTTCACCAGTGTGCATCTGTGTAAGATCAGGGCCTGAACAGGTTTCTTCCCTTCATCTGGCCTCAGTTTCAGGAAAAAACATGTTTCACTTGTTCCAGCCCACTCCCCATGTCAGTGGACATTAAGCACATGTCGCCTCAATTTTAGAGAGCATTGCATTTTTTTACTTTGTAACTGTTGGCTGAATTGCCTTCCACCAGTTCTCACCTTGGAAAAAACTTTTTAAGTGCATTAATATGGCACAATTCAACTCTACTACACATGAATCACGTGAATCAGTAGTGGTGGGAGATTACTTACAGAAGGCAACTGCACCCAGAGTCCTTACACAGTCCTTCTCTAACTACATTTGTGTCTATCCCTCCAGTCACCAGAGTCCTTGCCTTCCCTGCAGAACACTTGTCTATTCCCTCTCTCCAGACTGCTTAATCCTCCAAAATCATCCCTGACCTTTCTGCTCTGCCTGGAGGAACTTGTGCCATAGCACCAGCAACAGAAGTGCTGAATCTTCAACCACAGCTGCTGCAGCACTTCAAAGGCAGCTACCACAGCCAAGGATTTGGACTGCAGCTGGAATTTGAAGGCTCAAGGTGGGGTCCCCAAGGCTGAGCAAAAAGAGCAAAGCTCATTTGTAAGGATAAAAAGGTGGACAGGTAATGGATCTCAATGGGGCAGGAAGGGGAGGGAAAAGCAGAGAGAGTGGAAGTCAGTATACAATAAAAAAAGCTGAGGAGGTTAAGAGGGGCAGCAAAAGGAGGGGCTGAGGGCACGGAAGAGAGGAGATTCCTAGTTAGTGTAAATAATATACACGTATGTTAGGGAGGAAGAATGAGGGCAGTCTGGAAACTGATAAACAAAAATACCTTCAGAGGAGGTAGGCCTTTAATATAGCAGTTGGTGAAAAGATCAAGAGGAACAAAATACAAAAGGAATTACAAGTCAAAGACAGCTAGAAAAAACAGGCACTGAGAATTAAAAAATGTGATAAGACCAAGACATAAAATCCATCTGTAAAACAGCTTGGACTGGGACACGTATAACATCTTTCATACTTCAGGATATCCCCTAAAAGTAAATTTTTTTTATTATTCAAGGTAACAATGGACTCTGCATATGAAGTTATGAAAAAGCATTTTCTTTTGAGAAGTAAAATTACAGAAGTTTTTAAAAGGAAAAAACTTAACCCAAGAAGTTGGGTATTTAAGACCATGCTATTTATTACTTGGGAAGCAGAACCATGATGATACACATGGACTAGAGAGAGACCACAGCCACCTACCTGAGCAATGCTGTGCTCAGCTTCTCAGAGGGGGCAGTTCTTGTCAGTATTTGAACGTACAAGCAGAGTTGAGGCCACAAACACACCAAGAAATTTAAGGATTTAAAAAAAACTTTCCACCTGCCTTGGAAGCCATAAACTTGTGAACTGAATTATTATTTAAGAAAAACTCTTTGAAGAGAAATTCTCAGCTGGTGGTAGTGGAAGAGAGTTGTCCTTACAGCTGCAGTTAACTGTACAGTAAAGCAATGCAGTGGGGCAAGAACCCCATGGGAAGGAGCAGGAATACAGACTAGAATAAATAATTTACTGCAAATCACACCTACCTTAGTGTAGCATAATTTCTCAGTATCTCAGCTTCTTAGAATTTCCCACATCTGAATGCCAAACAATACACACTAAGTCATAACATACAGTTATATAATTATGTGTTAAGCTAATAAAAAGGATTTTTTGACATCTGCAATCTTTTTTTAACGTAGTTAAATCAAAATAGTTTAGCTAATTTTGTTAAACTACTAATTTTTTAATTGCTCCAACTAATAAGCACTTGCTTGAACAGATTAATAGTGACATTAACTTGAAGATCCTAATAATTTTCACTTGTGATATACAAGCTTCATAGCCTCATTAGTTTCTCAATCTCCAAATGTTTCCTTGTAGTTACTAGAAAGCATATTCTAGAGTTTAACCTGGAAAAACTTTCTAGTTTGGGAATTGAGATGGCCTAATTTTTTTTTCTCTCCTTAGCTTCCTGTTCAGATGTGCCAGCAGAGAACTGTGTGCACTGCTAGAAAAGCAACAGGGGAGAAGTGTGAAGATCACAGAGCACACAGCTTTTTATTTGTCATTTACTCTAAATTCGAAAGAAAGGAGTACTAGGCCAAAAGTAATTCTGTTAGTTATTTAAAGTGACTGATGCTAATTGATCTATCAACAGTTTCTAATGCATGTTGAATATATCATTCATCATTTACAGACTAAACTGTTGACTGAGAGTCATACATATTCATAAAGACATATAAGCCTATCTATTACTGCAAAAAGTAATGCTGATGTGGTAATAAAAATACACAAAAACACTAGCATTTTTCAGAGCATCCATGGACACAATTTGAGACTTCAGAAAAGTAACTATTTTTATAACAACAGCTTTATTCCAAGCACTGTTTCTCACTGGATACAATTTATACATTTTGTGCTAAATGTATATATATATATTAATGGAACACTTTCAAAATTATCCCTGGATAAAATATATATTATAAGTTTAAAATTATTCCAACAATTATTCCAAGCAACATTTTGCTGAGTGTTAGCTCAAATAACTGGAGAAAAAGAAATTAAAAATGCTTTGGCAAAATACCCTTCCATGGTGATGTCTTTAAAAGCGTTTTGAATGCAGGCCTTCCTCATCCATTTTTATTCTGGTATCAGTCAAATAGAGAAGAGGAAACATAAACACAGTTATACAGTTTCATTTAAATATAACTTAAAAGAATATAGACCTTAAATTTTCAAGTGTGTGGTCTCACGTTTGAATTTCAGTCAGTCAAAAAACTGCCTGCTACTTCTTAATGGACAATGGTGCAACATGTTTCTGAAATCTCTAATTGCATTGTTGCGCTGGTCCCTGTTAAAACAAAGTTCCTGGTAATCCCAGAGCCTGTGTTAAGGCAGAGGGACTGCAAAGGTATCAAACCAGAGAAGAACAGCGTGGTCACTGAACTGCACACATTGAGCTTCTGGGAGGGTTAACGCTTCTCGTCACAGGCTCCTGACTGTAGTTGACAATATCTGCCTTCACCACCCTCTGTCATGAAAGAAAACACAGTAACAATCAGAAAATACAAACTTCATGCTGGCAAAGCATTCAACAGATTTCTATGAAATACAAAGGGAAAAATAACAAACAAAACTTTTTTTTTTTTTACTACCTTACAGGAAGCTTTATCAAGTGCTAATTCTCATTATAATTCTAGGTTTATTCATGGTAAGCAGAAGCAAGTGCCTTGGTAGATTATCACAACACTACAAAAGGAATACAATTTTTTTGCTAAAGCAGAATACAGTTTTACTTCCATGAAAATTGTTCTGCATGAGAGTAATAAAACAGAATTTATTTGCAAAAATTGTGCTATTCATTCTTTAGTAATAACTGCCTAAATTGTAACTGGAAATTGTACCTGTGTTTGTCTTTTTGTTTTTACTCCAAGCATTTCACCAGAAAATATGACCAGAATTCAAAGCAAAGCAAGTTTTAAATATAGCTATATTTTAAAAAAGCTTTGATAGGCATACTGGCTAAATATTGCATTAACATAAAAAGAAGCATTGCATACTATATTTATTCCCTAATAGAGATCTAACGGATATTCGCATTCTACTTACAAAGCATTTGATAAGACTGATGCTCTCTCCTACATGAGGAGACAGAAATGTACAACTTTGCATCCATTTCCATCTGAGACAGCTATGTAATATTTTGAATGTACAGCACTGAATACAGTAACATGAAGCATTTCAAAGTTTCTACAAACTATTAGATTATTAGAAACATGATGTAGTTAATTGTACACAGAGTTCCAAAATAGTATGTTGAGTATTACAAGTACTTACACATATAAAACACAATCTTCCAAAAGAACTTCCTTTAACAGTTGTTACTTCATGTAAAAGCAATGCAGCTTACAAAAAAGAAACAAACCAAGTTTTCCATCAATACCTGAACTACTGCATTGAGCAGACTTTGCTCTGACAGTTGGAAGTATGATGTTGGTTATCTTCTTCGGGATATTTCACTAGTTCTGCCCTGACAACATGCTGTTAACCATGTATCAACATGATGGATAGAGGGCAAGGAGAAGAATGTAAAAAGAAAAGAGAAGGAAAACAATGGAGAGATTAATCAGTAGTTGAAAAGAATGAATGGATAACATAAGATTATGCAGAAGCAAAATGAAAGTGCATTTTCAGGCCTTAGGCAGATATAAGAGCAACACGTCTGGCTGAAAGCAGCACTCTCAGCACCAGGGCTGCTTCTCAAGCTTTTTCCAGGACATGCCTTTTCAAAGCACCTAAGTGAAAGCCTCAATCATGCAATCAGCAAAAGTGTATTAAAGCTAGAGAAGGGACAGAATAAAAGGCAGGGAATTCAGTGGAAGAAAAGATGACAGTGGCCTATTCCTCCTTTAAGTCAAAGATACTTAAATATTAAATACTACATTATCAGCTTGTAACAAGTGCATTAGCTGTACACATGGATCTTTTCCATTACACAACAATCACATTACACCTAAATATATAATCCACAAGCAGTGACCTCAAATTAACAACCTCATATCAAAATGGTGTAAGTTTTGACTTGTCTTTGCTTCATTTAAAAATAAAAGGTTCCCATTTTTTCCCTTAAAAACAAACAAAACCTTTTTCTTATTATTAACATATGTAATGGATGCAGGGTTCTCATTATTAATACAGGGTCAATATAGGGTTCATGCAAAGGGAAGTAAAATTTATGGAACAATTTCAGCAAAGAAGCAGTAGAGGAGGTAAGTCTGCTATGAAAGACACCCTAAACCAGGTTAGTATTTTTTCCTAAATGCTTCAACTTTCCTAAAATATATTTTCAAGGTTAAAATTAATTAATGAATAATTAAATTCTATTATTTTAAAGAAAACAATATATACACTGGATTAGGAATACATAAACAGTGTATGTTCAAGATTTGCTCTGTAAATAAAACCTACATGTCAAACAAGCAACAATAATTGAATAGGCTGGTAAAGAACCTGGATTTATTAGCTGCTGAAGTGCTCTTCTTGAGCTTAATTGATCACATTCATATTATCTTATCTAGTGGACAACACTCATGATTTACTGGACTCCTGGCCTGATGTTATCAAGAGAAAGGTTGTCAAATCCTATGTAGGGCAGTAGTAGGAGTTTTAGCATTAAACAGCGTTATCTGACCTCACAGGACCTAGTTTCTTCATACCAATCTTTTGACTAGAACTGAGGGGCAAAAAAAAAAGAAAAAAAAAGTCCTGCAATCAGGAGGCAATTAATTGTTCCTCAAACACGGTTCTAAATCCCATCCTGTAAACACAGCCAGGTTAGTGACCTATGCTTAGGTACACTGTAGCAAAAAACTGATTATCATAAATGACTTGGATTTTCTAATAGAATTTCATCCAAATAAGAGCTAAAAATATCATTGCAACATTTCTTTTATTAATTTCATGGTAATTAAAAACTTGGGCCTCTTTGCATCAGATTCTACATCAAGCGTATCATTGCAATGGTTCAAATCACTGTCAATAATGAGAAATAACCTTTCTTGGTCCAGGTGCTCTGTATTCCAGATCTGACTTATCTGCCAAACATTTTATTGTACAAAGCTGGCATACACACACTGGTCTGCTGAACTGGCATTTAGTTAGAGAGAAAACTACACATCACTTACAAAAATGCTAGCTCTTGCCAATGCCAAGGAACAAAGCTGTACCCCATGCAGTTTTTACACTACGGTTGAAAGTAAAAAATACAGAAAGAAAAACATTTGATTAATAAAGGAGCTATTTCCTCAAATTTCATCAGACCCTTGCAATTTTAAAGGGAGAGTATTTTGAGGACTGAAAATAAGTCAGAATCTGCAATTTTCTTATTTTGGAACTGTTCCATTTCAAAAAACATGCTCTGCTTTCCAGTCACGCATGAAGAGTAATCTAGTTCTTTGTTTTACCACAGTTTTGTCCAAATAAAAGTTTGATTAACAGTCATCTCAGCATGTTAACAGACAAGGTTTAGTAGCTCTAGCTGAGATAGTTTAAAAACTTACCACCCCAAAATGTCTCTCCTATTCCTCTGCTGGAGATCACTGTTGCCAAAGGAGAGCTGGTGGAATGTATGTAACATGTACTTGCACCTCATCCACTTCAGCACAAAGTCTGGCAGCTTCTCTTTAAAACAACTTTCAGCAGCAGTTTAAACTAAGCTGCTCAACTTCACCCTGATGTAGCCAAAGCACATGATCACCTTCCATTTTCTCATTCTGATGTGGGAGCAATACATTCCAACAAAAGGGGAGTAGCAAATAGCTTGGGCTGCATTAATATCTTAAACTGCTGCAGCTGTTTTCTGAAACAATGCAGAGTAAATATAATTCAATCTCTAAGGCTTGTTCTTGCAGTTAATTAACAGAAGTTGTGCCGCTAATTTGAAGGTGACCATGAGCCTCACATACTTTTCACAAGAGCTTCTGCAGTTCTGCCAGTCATCAAAGCTCAAAAGTCATGAGCCAAACCCCACAAATTCACACAAGTTAAAATAATGTGTTTGGGATTCCTATTACTTATCTCTATCCACCTATGAGTCACATCCGAGATCTTCTTAGACTGCGACAATCATAACTGACTCTAAACACAAGAAATAAGATCTTCAGGCACAAAATCAAGTGCTAGAAATAATTTTAAAGCATATTCGCAATACTAGACAACAAAAAATACACATATAGCATTTGACTGTTGGCATTTTATGAAAATTCACTATTTAATCTTATATTTTGTTACAGCCTAGATTGATTGAACATTTCTGATGTTCTCTGACAAACAGATTAAAGCAAGAACCATCTCAGTCTTCAAAATTAGGAAATCTCACATTACACAAAATATGGAAAACTCAAATATATAATCGTGTGTGTAAATAGTGCATATTTGTAAAAACTACAATGGCTTTTACTCCTTATTTAAAGATTAAATCCAAGTCAACTTATACACTTTACGGATGAGTCAGATTTACTATTGTATTATGTTTATAGGATTCTTTATAGCATTTATCCAGAATCCATCTATCCACTGATCTAATTTTTTAGCCCAGTAGCTAGAGTATTCAATGCCTAAAAATTTTAAGAAACACACATCATATAATTGTCCCATAAATTAAGGAAGACACGTGCCCATTTCAGGGATGGAAGAGGGAAACACTCCTACCACCACCACACTAAAGGGACCTGGACCTGTCATACAAGTCTGTGCTAAAACAGAAACCTCATAATGGCATTGTCCTCTAACACCACCTCCTTCCAGCCACGAGACCAGCTCCATGCTTTTGGGAAACAGCATCTACACATCACTTCATTTAGGCTTTTCTACAGCAGACAAAAAAATTTCTCTCAAGAGAATTTATCTTCCTGAGAACAGGAAGGTTCAAGTTTTCACTCTCCAGATTATGTAGAGACTTTCCCATTTCTATTCTTATGAAGTGATGGGAGTATTTGGTTCCATTCAACAATGAGCCTTAAGATACAGTTAACAGACATTCCAATACAATTCTCATTGGTTTCTGACTTATATTGGGGAAACTCTTACAGCCCCTTCAAAATAACACTCTCAAAAGAAGCAAAGGTTTTACTTGTAACAAAGAGCTATCGCTTGTTTGGAGTAGATTGAAATTATGCTCCATTAACAGAACTTTGGAAATTAAGCAGCACACACTCTTTTAGCTACATGCACAGTGTTACACCATCTAGTGACTTCTGCTGTGCCTGAAAGGCAACAGTGAAGTTTCTTTTCTGACCAAATTCATTTACTGGTTTTGTTTCTTCTTTTGTTGATTTTTTGTCAGTGATGGTAGGTTTTCAGAGATATTTTTACCTTTTTTTTTTTATAATTAGAGCCTGGATTCACATCAACAGTAATGTATGCCACAGTATTTAATTAATGCAAATTATTTACAGGCTATCGCTAATGCAACTTGTGTAATATCAACTTCGTCTGACCCATATATTGCCCATTCCATTGATCTACTCAGCAAAATTAAAAGTTAATTAAAAGTAGAAGGAAGCCTACTTAAAACTAACACCAATTTGACATAGAAAGTTATGTACTCTTGAATTGGGGCTATATGGAGCTTTCACTTTAAAAAAACCTAAAAACAGACCCTTTCTTTAGAATGATAAAATTTTCTGTATAACCCTATTACCAGCCTCCTTTCAATTTAAGGTATTTGCACACCTTTCTACAACCTTACACCTGAATTACACCACTCACAGCAGAGAGAGGCCTAGGACTGATATTCCAGTGTTAGCCAAACAACCAAATAAAAATTGAAGAACTCTATGTGCTCAATTATTTATAAGCAAATAATCACAGAGCTCAAAATAACAGATGGATGGTACCTTAATAGTAAAAGAACATTTAAAAGACACACTCAGTATTTCTCTGCCTATAAATTACAGCTTTTTAAAACTAATCTGCTTGTTATGTACACTCTGTAAGTATATTTTACAATTTTGTTGTTTGCAATACAGTTTTCTAGCTAACCACTTCAACATAGACTGCAAACACTGCTGTGGCAAAGTACTTTCAGAAATTACATATTTATTGTATATTTCAAAAAGAAGGGGACCAAGCTGTACATAAAAAAATGCTTTGCCATTTATTTTAAATAAACTTATTGACTTATTTTGTCGTACTTGTTTAACACTGGTAAGTGCAGTTCTAGGTTATTACACCACTAGAACAGCAACATTTGGGTTCACTAAGTAAATTTAAATAGTTGTAATCTCAAATGTCATTACACAGGGTTGTCTCAGTATAATCTTTCTTTTTGAGGTTTCTGAAACCGAGTTGTAGAAAAATTTTTCTGTTTAAACCCATGCATATAATATCATTAATATCTTCCATGCTACCTGTATATGCATACATATTTAATTTCTAAATTAATCTTAAGCACTATTTTTAAACAAACTTCCTTCGAACTAAAGTTTTTTCTTCATTTTTGAATGTTTCTTATTGTTTCAAAGAGTTGATCATGATGGATAAATAAGGAATTATCATATTTCAAAAAAGCTGTTGTGAAATTGAATAATTATCTTCAGAACAACAAATGAAGATTGATTTAAAGAACAGTTATAAGTCCATAACGAGATCACTTTTAATACTCAATAAAATACTAAAAATATCCATGTATTTGTGGAAAATCACCTGTGATTGTTCCAATTCTGCTTTGTTTAATTTGATGCCGAGTATGTCAGCAGCAATTCTCTGAAAACACAGGAAGACCTATGGAAAAAAAATAAATTGCATTTAAATGATTAAAAACAGACATCCTTGAGGTTCTTTCAAATATCAAACCATTCTTGAATAGTAAACAATGATATACAAAATTATGACCTGTGCAAAACAGATCTGAAAATAACCTCATCTGGTACTTTCAATTTTGTTTAAAAATTTGAGAAAATAACTCAACAATGGTACAAGGAATGAACAGTATGCTGGATTGTTAAGCAACACTTCTACTCTGCCTCCAGAGACCTAAGTTTAAACAAGCTTTTACACAACCCGCCTCTCAAATACCACTCTCAGTGCTATAAAATATGAATAAGGGTATTCACTAATGTTGAGCACAAAAATGCATTACCAGTGTATTGTGAAATAAGTGATGTAGGTTTCTGAAACTGAGAATAACAGAACTGTGCATCGACATCACCAAAATCTCTACTCCATATGTCCAAAAAATAACAGTATGAAAGAGTTCTGAAGAATCTTACAAAACATATACAGAACAGAAGTATCTAGGAACAAGCAGGATGTTGTACAGCCTGCAGCAGCAGCCTGGCAGAGTTAGACTTTGGACATGGTTTTAACACATAATACTGGGTGGCAATGCTGTCTTAAATAATTCCTCTAATTCATCTCAAGACAGTCCACGTATCTTACTGTTTAGGTAAAACTGCATTTTAAGTGTGATTAAGGAATATGTCATGTTCAAGAGGAACAGCCTAAGTGTGCACTGCTGCTGAATACCATATTGCCAAGCTACATGTTATATTTTATCTGCAGGGCTGTTCGTCTGAGCTCACTATCTAAATTCCTAACAAATATTGGTTTGCATCATGCAGCTGCCACCCACAAAAAAAAAGATCTATATACATGCTCCCAGTGATTTTCAGTGAAAATGAAGAAAAATACTCTTTACACAATCTCTTCTAACACCCAAGACGGAAACCAGAAAAAAATTAGTAGCACAACCAATGAAGTGCGGTAGCTTCCAAAACAACTGCTCTTTCTCTCTGTTCCTTGGGGTAATACTGGCTCTGTTCTACCAACATCTACACAGCAAGAAAAGGCATGCTGAACAGAGATTCTGAGGCTCACAGACCTAGTTTAACCCACATGAAGCTCTTAGGTGCTTTGAGCTACATGACCTGCCCTGAGGACACTCTGTGCAAAAAACATCAAGCACAAGTGCAATGCTTCAGCCATGTAATTTGATGGACAGTAATTTAGTTATACTAAATCTTTCAGGATTTTTTTTTGCTCCTGAGACAACCTTCCGAATTTTCTATGTACACAAAATCATCTTTTGCAAACAAGTCTGTTGAAAAGATCTGACATAAACAAAACAAACCATTTCACTGAGTAAGACTCCTCTAGTCTATATTCACAGTAGCAAGGGATGGCCTCTTCTTAAATCACCATTTAGGATAAAGACTCCATCTTCTGAATGATCAGTGTACAGCAACACTGAAAGGGCTACTTCAAATTTAGATTGAAACTAAAAATGAACTATTGAAACTACTTTTTTTGTTAGGAGATATTTAGGCAGAGATTTCCTGTTAATGTTTGCTTGGCATATTCAGATGTACTTTTGTTTTTAAACAGTAGGCTATGAAAAGTACAATCAGTACATATAGTGGAATGCTGATGTAATTAATTACTTAGATGCAATAAATATTCTGTCATAATTAGCAATGATAAGTGTATCAATTATAAAACAAACTGATTTTGGTGGTCTCCTTGAGAAAATAATACATTTTATCAGATGCACATTTTACTAAGTGTAGTATTGTGGGTTTTTTTCTGTTTCTAGCATAAAACCCCTGTATTATCACACTTTAAACAAAAAAAATGCCAAGGATTTAACACAACCTATAAAGAGAATCAGGACTCATTGCATTTTTAATAGCAGCATTGTTAGACTTTACAGAAAAACTATTATCTTACAAAATTAGGTAGTTCACTGCTCAAGATTCATCAAAGGCCTTAACAAGTGATTCCATTTGTGGACTAGACCTCCATGTACTTTAACATGGTTTTACTATTTAATAACATAAAAATAAAGTAAACTTTCTTGTCAACAGTAATATTAAGGAGACAGATACAAGACTGTTTTATGGGAATGACAAAATCATTAGGCATGACACAGAAATCAACCAAAACAATACAATATTATTTAATTTGACTGATAGTGTCAACTGAAAAAGAACCTTTTCTTTCATACACTTCCAACTAAAACAAATAACCCAGTTAGCTCAGAGTCAAAAGATTGTTCAAAAATGTACTCTGCAAAGCATCTGGTACAAATGCCAGAATGTTCAAATTTCAATGGAACGGCAAAGGGAATGTCTCTCATGGCTCAGGACTCATATTAAAATAAAATCTTTTATTACAACAGGGTCTTGTCACGTTATTTACCAATTGTTGGAAATGTCTATATTGATGGTCTATGGATGAGACTCCACCTGGAATGGAGAAATATATTTAACTACAGGCTGACAGCAAACAGAGATTTAGCTGGTCTCAGTTTTCACACTGATGTATAAGCCAGATCATGTCCATTAAAATCTGTACCTCAAACTGAAAATCAGATGAGAAAGCACTGTAATTTAATAAGAATAATATGAACTCATACAAAGATCTACTTTTCATGCAACTAAGGGAGGCAGAAAAGGGCCTGCAGCACCCTGAGTTCTCAATAGTTTGTTATGTGAAATACAACAAAACTGCGGCATCTTGGGAAAAAAAACAACAGACATCTGCAAGTTTGGGGTTTTTTTCTTACTTACAGAATCTCCTGTCTTGGCTGACACAAAATGGCTACTGAAATTGTTTTCCTGACAAAATCGCTGGTGCTTGTCAGCTTTCACTGTGCGAATATGCTCCAAGTCAACTAAAAATAAGTTAAAGAAATGAAAAATTAGTACACTGGAGCCCACTTAGTTACCCACCTTAGAAATTATTCATTGGAAACACATCAGATATAATATTTTCCTTTACAGGTGTATGCAAATGCAAGTTTCTTTCTCTCTATAATCATTTTCTAAAATAAAAGCAATGAATTACATCAAACTAATTCATTTGCAAAACTAAAATGAAACCACAATTAAAATTTTATGGCCAAACGCAACAAATTCGTATCTCAAAGTACAAATTTATTTCTGGATACACTCAAATACTTTGTAATAACTCTATTGCTAGCTATATACTAAAATAAGACAGAACCAATATTCCACATTGTTTGCAAGCAATATGCATATTGGGAATTCCAGTGTAACCTGAAGAGTTTAAAAAATAAATTCACCAAGCACATCTGAATCTACATATTTTTCCAAAGTAAAAATGTAAATAAATTATAAAGAATTTTATTGCAGAATATGGCAGAGCAAAAACATTCACTATAATAAAAAAACTGACTGAGCAAAAGCAGTTTTGCTTAGTTACTTACATATGAGGATTTCAATTCCACAAAAGCGTGGTTCAGAAAATTTCAAAAAGTAAAATGCACATTTCAAGACACACACATATTTTCATTTTTATCACTTGACAACCATTGGAAGCGGAGTAAAGCTCTCAAATGGTATTTTATGCTGAAAAGCACTGGTTGCTTCCAAAATCTCACAGAACTCAAGTCTTGTGCAGGTTTTATTGTGTACATTCCGGGTTCTCCAATCTGATCCCAAGGTAATTGGAAACTATATTGAACTGTATATGAGTTTCTATTTTTTTTATTGCATTACGGTTCCTATAAGGGTGTTGACTCCATGTAGTCAAATTATAAGGCAAATATATTCAGAAGGATTTAAGGACAAGCAGGCTCTTTGAGTTAATACAGGAAAAAAAAACTTCAACTGATTTCCTGAGGAAGAGACCCAACTGACTTGTAAAAACTTGTAAATTTGCAAATCTAGTAAGCCTGTATAATAGTGTTATTTGATTATCAGCTGAAAAAATGCTCTCCTACTACATAAAAGGCTTTATTTTTAAATGATATTGGAGGTCTTTAATTTGTAGGCTCTGGAGATTTTCTCTTGGAGATTTTTAGCCTAACAGGGGATTCCTACACCCCATTTATACTGCTTACCTTGGTTAATGTGGAGTTTTTGACACATATTACTGTTCCTTGCACATCAGTAAGGCCTTGTTTGTAAGAACAGGCCTAAAATCATCCAGTTACCACAGGCATTAATTTGTGAAGGACTAAAATACTAAGCTATTAACACTAATGTTTCTAGTATAGTTTTTCCATAATACTAAACATCCACTATATACTAAAGTTTCATTTAAAAAGGGAAGAACAAATATACTCACTAAAATAAAGCCCAAAGTCAATAACAATTTTGTTAAAATCTCATGCATTTCATTTTTTTCTCTGAAAAATAACTCCCAAGATAAAAGACAGACTCTTTTGAAATGCCTTTAAAATAATATACAGCATACTGCCTAAAACATTTCATTATTAACTATTATTTTTATGCTTCACATATTAGTTTTAAGTGCAGCTTGGAAAAAACAACAGTAAGATTACTCTTTTGGGAAAAATAAAAATGTATTTTCTTTATTTTCATTTCATGAACTTTTCAAGGAACTTTAACCCCACCTCCAGATTTCACTCATTGTATTTCTCTGATTATACCTCAACTCCAAAAACCTACGCACAATTACAATATAACTAAATAAATAGATAGATAGACAGCATTTACACTATATTCCTTTAAAATGCCACAACATCTTTACATAAATAAATAAAAATAAGTTACAATCTTTAAATGTTACTAGTTACAATCTCTCTCAAACTCTCTTTCCCAGGAAGGAAAGAATAGAGAGTGTACAAAGAAAACAACAGGCTAAAAGGTTGATGAATTTCCAGGAAGAAAATGTGACAGGGATATTGGAAATCATATCCTCAAATGACTTATTTTCTATGAAGAAACATCAATAATATATGATCAGTGGAGTATATACTTTACTACAGAAGAGAAATTAAAGCACACAAGATCATTGAAACAAACAGACTGAAAGTGAAAAATCAAGGTGTAATTACATTTTCAAACTTTGTATACTGCTCAGTCCTTCTCCCCAGTCACAAGTATTTTGCTTTCTGCCTCCTGAATTTCAGGCTGTCTGCTCTGAACCGTAGAGGCACTGTCATGCCAGGAAACTGCCAGGTGACTACTGTCCATGTGTGCATTCAGAGCCCACAGAAAATGCCAGGTGATTGATGTTACATTAGCTCTTGGTGAAAAAGGGCACATTTTTAGTACAAGAAGAGTTTCAAGTGTTAATAAATATTTAACTACCCAAAACTGCAGTTTGAAGTCAATGAAGGGCAATGATCCTAAGTCCAATTCCTTTACATTGCCCACAGGCCAAGGGCATAATCATGGAGTTACAGCTAAAGACAGTGAACAGTTACCCTCCAGCTCTTTTTCTTTAACATCTGCCATTGGCCAGCTCAACAGGCAGAATTCTTAGCACACCGGGAGATAAGTCTTGTCCAGCTTTATTTAGACATCACAGCAAAAAGATTTTAAGGAGAGCTTTGGAGGAGAAAAATGATTTTCTAGAAAAGATGTTTATAAGGAATGCAGGGACTTCATAGAAAGAAAACTAACAGCTGGCCAATGTGGGCTCATATGATGAGCCAATTAACAGCAGGAATAGGTATCTTGGGATGAAGAATGATACAAGAATGCACTTAAGCCATGAAAAGTTTAACAGCAAAGACAAATAAGTTTTGGATTGAAAGAAAGCCAGTAAGATACATAAATATTGTTTGATTTTATAAACCAGGAAAACGATCTTGCAGAATATTCTAAATGACTAGATAACATACCAATGGCCAAGAAAAAGGAATTATTGAAATTTAGATACAAAATGAGAACATTTTAACTCTGGTAATGGCTATGCTAGGCCATATCTAACAAAGGTCTCAGAGAAGGAATCTGCAAGATTTGGCCACACATCAAACACAAACATTTAGAGAAAGGTCCAAAGTGAAGTTTACGTGCCAGATGGTACAATCATCCTCCTCATCTTTTGGGAATGAGAAAGAGAGTAACAGCAGGGCAAGTTAATAGCTTCATTTTTACCAAGGAGAATATAAACTGATGGCTAGAGATTCACTATGAGATGTATAAAGGAGACAAAAGGACACAACACACAAGTTTGAAAAGTAAAAAGAGATTTAACTCTTTGCAAATAGTGACTCTCTATAGCACACAAATGTTACAAACCAGTACTTTTGGTTGAGGGCTTGAATACAAACTCTCTTATCTACATGAAAGTATGTTTTCTGATCATGAAAAGCTAAGGCAAGCTCCAAGATATGCAAACTTTGGAGAACGCAGTGAGAGTATTTCTTTGATCCATCATTTCAAAAATTCTAAATGTCTTAAAAATAGGATCAACAGGCAGAAAGGGCAGTTAAAAGTACAAATTACCAAAGCAATAGTTAAAATGTCAAAGGAGTATATTGCTAATTCCCTGGCTAGAATGCAACCAATTAATATATTTGCATTAAATGGAATACTTAAATAAACTACATGAAAAGTTGTATCAGGAGAAGCAGAGGGACATCATGAGCAATGGGGGAACGAGAGGGAGATACAGGTCACAGGATTGTTCCCCTGACTCTAGCCTGATGAGGACAGAGAAAGGGGGTTCAGCAGCCTCCAAAGTATATTCGAAGTCCCTTTCAAAGAAAAGGTATCTACAATATAGACTGTTGCAGTTTTGTTTATTTTTATTCCTGAAATACACACTAAAAGCCTCAAGTGACAACTACAAAAAATACATGACTTAGATATTACATAGATATTCTCCAAAATTTATCTCTGTTGCCTTGCTTATCCTCTGAAGAGTCTATCTTGTTGATTTTCTAAAATAAGACTAAACATTTACCTTTAAGCTTTTCTAGGATGAAGAGTTATTTCAATTACACTGGCAAGGTAAACTGCTGTTCCATAACAGGTTGATACACATCAGTACGTACAAGTATCCCATAAAGATACCACAACAACAAAAACAGATTAGAAACATTGGGAATTCAGACACAGCTCTCAGCAAGGCAAACAGATCCAAGTAAAAATCTCCTCTGAAAGACTGAGCAAGCATAGATCAACATCTGCTGTAGCAAAAATAGGTAAAACTTACTAAAATGCTTGCTTCTCATGAATTCCAGGGAGTTCCATTTTGATTTATAGGTAAGATTAAACAGAGATCTAGTGAGGTGAAAAGAGAAAACAGCATCTAGGAGAAAAGTATTAAACTCCCACAGAAATCCCAAGGATACTCCCTCTAAGGCATTCCTGAGGACTTCTTGGAAGAAAACCAACTCTATCCCAGCCAAAACCAGCACAGGAAAAAAAACAACAACAACAACAAAAAACAAGTAAGAACAACACTGCAGAATTTTGGTAAGGGAAAAGATGTAAACATTACCGTGACAATCTCTGTGGAGAGCAAGTGACATTTCAAAGAAGATAATGACAAAATAGTAATTTTAAGTTATAACCAGAGAGGTTTGATTAGGTTACACCTTCAGGTGATCTATAAAAAGATTTTCAATAACTACCCTCCAGATTGCTATTATACATCAATTATTTGCAGTGAAAATCTCATGGTCAGTGCTAAATCAAAACGGAAAAGGAAACCATACTTTAAAATACTGCAAGGCAAGATATCTATCCTATGATTAAAAAATTCTGAGGAAACACTCAGGACAGCATAAACTGTTCTTCAAAGTCAAAACTCTATATGAATTTACTTGAGAAATTAAGAGTAAGTCACTGAAATTTTAGTTTATTGGGCTGTGGCAAGGGAATGGAAAAACCTTAAAAAGTACTAGATAAAACACAAATTAGTGCTTTACAATCTACCCGCATCCAGCCATTCAACAGCAATTCCATCTTGATTGAATAGCTCTGCTGCTTTTGACTCTGAAACCACTAATGGAAAATAAATTAATGTCAAATTTTTTTCTCATCCACTATTCAGCTGTTTCCATCATTCCATAAGCTAAAAAATGGCCTGCAATGAGCCACACAGCACTACAATGTACACACTATCATTTCCATTCCACTACACCATATCTGGTGTAGCAGCTTAAACACTATTTTAACTCAACTGCTTCTCTAGAATCCAGGAGCTAGGAGCAATATAATAAGCTCACCAGAGTTTGATGCGAGGAATAAAGTGTGATATCAAATCCCAGAATTGTATTGTCTTAAAATTAAGGCAATAATAAAATACACGTAACAATTTACCCAATACAAAGACAAAGCCAGAAGTACTTTAAAATACATATCATCTGTCAGAAGAATGATGAATGTTGTGGTTTTATAATCTTCCAAAACCATATAAGCAAATAACTGCACATACTCTATAAAGACAACAGTGTGTCATTTGTGCAGAGTGTAAAGGCTGCTACTCATTTCATTTATCTCTCTTTCCCCCAGGACTGCCAGTCTCTTCTTTCATAACATCACTGCGGAAGAGCTCCATGTAAAATTACAGGGGTTTTTTAAGTAGGAAAACATCCATTTTGCATGAATCATCCTTTCAGGTAATTCTGGAAGAAACACAAAAAGGTAACTTGTACAGGTACTTCCAGGCAGCTGAGAACCTAGTGACAGTACTTGCTGAGGACAGCATGGACAACTGAGTATTAATGCATGTGAAGCAATTCTGAGCGTTAAACAGCTTGTTGGCACTTTCCCTGGATCGTGAGATTACACTTGAAAGCTGTTTTCAGTGATTTTACCAGTGATAACCTATCCACTTTCTAAACCATATGGATGGAAAGAAATATGAGAGAGTTTAGAGTTTCAGTTGGGATGCCTCTCCACCCAAATCTGACAATCTTTCGCTTTCAGACCTTGAATTGTAGAAACTGCAAATGATTCCATTGCAAAGGGGAAGCTCTCTTTAACATGAATTTTTTTAATTGATAACAGTATTTTCCATTAAAACTGGTAGTAACACATAAATGAAATTACAACTCTCTGTTTTTTTAGTTATCTTACATATTATAGCTATCTCATATTTCAATATAACTAAGAGTAGTTTTAAAGTTATGAGTAAACATCTTTATTAATTTAAGGTACCACACAAAAATATATTCTTTTATAGTATGCTGTGAAAAATGAAATATAAATCTTTCTGCAAAGCATTTGCAGCTGTGCACACAAGGTATACAATTACATAATGTTTAAATAATGAGCTATCACGATTAGCCCACACAGACATGACAAGTAAAATGCTTTAATAATTTATTAATTTGATTTACATGTGCTTAAAATTATGTACACATTTTCTCTTCTAAAAATACTCCAGGGTCATTAAAAAGGGGGTCTGTATATGACAATGTCTTTTTCATCCTATTTTTGGTATAATTTCTGACCGATTTCTTAAGAAGAAAGCTAGCCTGGGCACCCGAAAACCTAGCAGACTGAGGACAACAATATTGTTATACAGCACTGTCCTCATGTTGCTCAACAAGTACAGTCAGTTTAATTCCAGAACATGACAGTTCTGATTCGTCCATGCATAAGCAAATGTGTATGAAAAAGGGAATTAAAAGAGGGATTTCTCCAAGAGGTGCCAAATACTCACTATTTTAAAACATAAACCAGAAATCAAGCTGAATGCTGACACCAACATTCTGGGCAACATGATTTACTTTCCAGTTTATCAGACCTCTGTCTCATAGCATGTCAACAGAGAATAGCTTAGCATGGCCCACTGCTCTGGCCAGAAGGAACCTCCTTTCAAACCTTTTCTGCCATAAGCAATATTACCTGTTTTTAATCCTAGTTTTACCATCAATCCAAAGAAAAAAGTGAAATTAAAAAAAAAGGGCAACAAAAAAAAGCCCTCCCGATTTTTTTATTGCACAGCTTACCAGCAGCCTACTGCTTTCCCACTAAAACATGGAGCTATTTCATTATGTCTTAGATCTTAAAGAGTATTTCAATAGGTTACTTGAACGTCAAGCACTTTCATTTTCTATTTAGACACAAAGATTCTTTCTGTGTAAATAAAAATATCATCTAATATCTAATTATTGTTATCCAAAATAACCAGATTTATACAGAAATATCAATAACTTAATTTGCCAATGAATTGTACCAGGTCTGCAGCACTACCAGACTTTGTGGATCAGCTTTTTGAAAATCTATTTTGATTTGGTACTTCTAAATTACTACAGCACACATTCTCGAATATTTAATGCCAAATGTCAGAGTGCAAACTGCAGCTTTTCATAGTTAATTTTCTGTTAATACTTTCAGTCTTTTTCTCACACTAAAATTGTATAACTGCCAAGAAAAGAAAACTCTTCCATGGAAGTCCTGAAAACTATGCCCCTACTCTGATTTAAGGAAGCTCAAAATGAAATATAAATATAGTTCCAGTACAGATTTTCTCAGTAATTTTTTTAGGTTATCAAGAAAACATCTAGAGTGTTGATCTGGTTATACTCATGTCAGACAAACTACATGTCACATTAACTACCTCCAGGAAGTTATTCCAAACACAAAATAAACTGTTTATGCCACTTCTCAGATAGATAGCATGACAGATTGTTATTAATTGAAGACAGATGAAATACATTAATTTGATTGCAAGCATGTGTTTACTTTCTCACTGTCATGTAAACTCTATTGCTGATGCTTTCCTATGAGGACATAGTAACAAATCAAATGTTGTATTAGAAGACTTGCTAAGGCAGAATAATAGCTGGTGCTGCACTTTAATACTTAAAAAATACACTTAACATTTCCAGCTACAACAGGAAACCACTGGTTTCAGAAAGCAAAAAAAAAAGATAGCTTAAAAACTCTTGTAATTTACACAAAACACTGTAACACTTCCTCCCCTAAAAAAATTAGAACTATCTGCAAATACGCTTCTCAATTACAATAAAGAAAAATACAGCTTTCTAAATGACAAATCTATGATCTGAGTGCCTTCCAAAAGACAAATTCCTACAGACACAAGACACGAAAATGTATGCCTAATATGGGAAGGAAATGTTCTAGGTCCTCTGGTTAAAAAGAGAAAGACATCATGCCTGTGAATGAGGTTTGCCTGGTTTTATGCACACCTCTCATATAGGCCTCCACTTATTTGTACAAAGCTTATGTGGAATTATCTTTCTTGTCCAAAAAATGTCATACAAAGACACAAAATCTGAGTCTCTTGGAGTAAGAATATTTCTCACATTAAAATCAAATTGATGAGGCTGACAGTGTGTTCTACCACAGGAAATAATAAAAAGAATGTGTTTACCATGACAAGTTCTCTGATGGGCGTTTATGAAAGTAGCTGCAGCTATTACGTTAACTTCTTTTTACAAAAAATATCCCATATTAAATGAGATTTTCAAATACTGTTAAATAATAAACAATTACAGCACTTCTGCTAAAGCTCTAAAACACAATGGTTCTTGAGCATCTTAGGTTAATGATTTAATTAAGGATAATGATCACCTGCAAGATTTAAAATCAGTTTCAATAGAAAACAAGAAGAGCAGCCAGAAGTAAATGCCTCCATCTCAGCACACCAAGTGCAGCTAACTAAAGAGGACACAGGACAGGATTCTTGCCTAATAACATGCATGTTTAATGTCTGGTAGATGGCAGGTCATTTTTAAGATGATGTTAACCTTTGCAAATACAAACAGCAGGCATTTTTTCATAAAAGTAAAATTTCTTATAAAGGAAAAAAACAATACACCCAAGTTTCTTTTCAAAACTAGGATGACAGATGACTAGCTTACACAGCTTGAAGAGACAACTAAAGAGAAAATAAGAATATTTTTTTTTCAGCTAGACATTTCCCATTTTCATTTTTAATAAAGTCTTGGCAGAAATTCTTGCAATGATTTCTCATTTGATTGAACAGACTAAGACTGCACTGACAGCTGGAATCTGATCCCTTCTGTTAGGTACGTGTACCACTTATCCCTACCCCTAATGCCAACATTTTTGGAAACAAGTATCCAGAAAAGATTATATTATTAAACTAATACAAATTTGAGTCACCTTATTTTAGGATTAAAACATAACTGAAACTTTCTTTTTCTTTTTTTGTTTCTTTTTTTTACCCTTTTTGAAAGGGTATCATAAGGTCGTAGAAAGCGGGAGAGGTGGATGAAAGGCATTGTTGAGTATCTCCTCCCCACCCTGCAACTCAAAAGTGGCTAAGTACACTGAGGATGTATGGAGGCAGCAGACAGTGAACTCAGAAGGCATTAATCGAGGCACAAGGAGTTTACACATGGTGCACACACCTCTGTCCAGATGATTTTATGACACATCTCTGTTTACTGCAGTGTACAGACCTAAATAAACACGTCCTTAGGGTAAGCTTAAAAAATCAAGTGAGGCTGTGAATGAAAGAGAAGGAAACACTTTTGTGCATTCTGGTATGGAGAATGAACAGCCTGGCTTCAGCAAACTAATGCTACTCTCTCAAAAGTATCATCTCACAAGACTTAAATGTTCTCTAATTTCACACCTTTGGTTAATTAGTTTTTACTTTCCACACAGAAATATATGCTAAGATTACAAGCTCCTCCTGGAGAAAAGACAAGTTGTTCACTGTTGCTTTTCATCCAGTCTGTCAGATTCTTACATGGCCCTAGTGCCAATTTACAAACCCTTTACAATTAGTAAGAGATCATTTGCTGCCTAATATGCTTCCCAGTAATACCATTCTTGTTTTTACAAAGGGAAAATGAAACATATATGAAAAGATAAATTAATGCATTGCTAAGATCACAGGAAATTTCATCAGCTTACTGCTTTGTGCACTAAATCATCTTTCATCTTCTTTTACACCTGTGTTCAGGCTTCCTAATCTTTGTGCCAATGAGAAATTTAAGTTATTAAGTTAAGTTAAAGGTGTTAATCTAGACTCAAACACCTTTATGAGTATCTATTTCCTAGAAACAAGGAGGAATGAGAAAAAGCCTAGGACAGGTGAACACATCCCAGCTGAATTTTTCTTGCTATATTAGTTCAGTTATAAAAATCACAGCGCAGGCACGTGACCAGCACAGGACAGGAAGACAGTTGAAAATGTTTACTGAATGATGTTGAGAAAGCAAAGCAAAGAAAAATAAGCTGTGTTCACACAAACCATAATCCCCAATGCCCAACACCATGTAGATAAATTCCAGTCCCCACAGGCACACTAAAACACTGGCATTAGACAAGGATATGTTTAATGAAATTTAATTTATAATTTCAGTATAAATACATATACAGCAAGAGCATTAGTGTGACCATCTCTGAGAGACAGAAGTTCTGTTAATGAAGAACAATAATTCAAATACAGTAGAGCATAAAAATATGTAATAATTCTTTTGTATCTCTGAATCTCTAGTTACAGCATTTCTTCTCATTCTTAAATTTTTCGGTAAGTAATACACATGGTATTTCACTTTTTAGATCCAGCATCCTTCATAGACAGAGTAATTAAGCATACACATAGAAAAAAAATCAAGTTTCAATAGACATAATTTTCTAATTGCCAACATTTTAGCAATACCAACTAGAAAAAGACTGTAACACTTAGAATGAAGATTTTTGCTCACCAGTGTAAGACTACCCTTTATAAAGCAACATATAAGAAACACAGAAATATTTGATTCATAATCTTTTAAGAGAATTTTTAACACTGCAATGGCTGCAATATATTTTTTAAATGTTCGTATGCACTCCTACAGACAAATTCATTTCTATGTGCCTAACTGTAGAAACCATATTTCTCTTTAGATTAGACATTACTGGGTTTGATAGTAGTTTTCAAAGTTCCCTGTAATGAACTTCAATGAGTACCCCAGCACTTTAAAACAAGATTTGCCAACAGAAAAAAAAGAAACACTTTTCTGATTCAACATAAAATCATTTTTATCAGGATTACTGAAAGTTAAAAAAAAAGCTTAGATTGATTTAGCTGAGCTACTAGTGACAAACTGCTGGGCCCAATGGCTTTTTCAAAAAAAAATTGCCTCCCCGTATTATTAAAGTTATGTTTTAGGACCGAGGTTAAAAAGGGGTGAAAAATAAAAAGCATATTTTCCTACTAATCCAAATAGAGATACCATTGTTTTGGTTGAATTTAAAATCCCTTAAGGTCAACAGAGGGTAAAAAAAGATATTATAGTAATGCAATTTCTAAAATTCTAAGTTGAATGAATATTAAGTGTTCTTTAGTGCTTTATTGAAGACATGAAGTTGCAATGTACTAAACATTCAGAAGATGGTGCTAGTCCAATATATCCACAAGCCATGGGCAGATCAGCTTTTCTTCATCTCTTTCAAATATTTTCTCTAATTTTCATTTTTCTACTACATTATCACTGAATTTATCAATACCAGGACAAGGTACAGTCATCATCAGTTAAGTCCTAAGAGGACTACTAAATTATATCATTCTAAAATTCATGAAGATTTACAGGATTGACAGGCATAAAATATAAAGCTCACTATAATTTCATAAACTCAGGGTCCTGTGGAATCTTTACAAAAACTTATACAACATTTCTTACATCCTGCCTTCAGTCACTCACATCTGTCTCCTTCTGCAGTCACAGTTTCAAGACCAACTGATGCCAGCACCCAAGTTTGGGAAGTCTCACCTGTCCCACCCCTGGCTCTTCATCCCCACCTTCATGCCATAGTGTAACTACTCTCTCCTAACCTACTTAGGAGGCCCTGAAGCTCCTATGAGCTTAGGAAGCTCAGTGAGCTGATCCATGTTAAAAATAGACATTTCTTTTTGACTGCTCTGTTTAACCCAGATCAAGTCTCAGATCCGATTTCCCGTGGAGCAGGGGTGGTAACTTCAAGCTGCAAATGGGCTTCACTACAAGGCCAACCAACAGTGGAATTGCAGCCTCCTTGAGCTTGCAAGGACTGAATTCCTTCTCAGCACTGAAAAGGGCTGGCAAGTTAACAAAGTCAGTCTCATTACTGCATATGAAAAACTATTTTTTTCATATTATTAAAGGCAGATATCTATTTACTAAGATACGAGATGAAGTCTGTAGCTATAGACAGAAATCAAAACAAATTCCATCTGCTCTCCCCCTGCCAAACACCTACAAAATCTTGGAACCGATTTCCAGTTCTGCCTATAATTCAAACGTTATACAGCCCCTTCCAGACTAAGTACAGTTGGACAAGTACTTTCTTCCAAAAAACAGTAAATCTGGACATATTAAAACATCAAGCAAAAAGTCTTATCCTTACCTAGCTGTTCCTAAAACAGTGTTTTCCAAATAATGCATAGGAACATATCTCAGAGTAATACACTTCATGAAGCAATGGAAATGAACTATTAATATCAAACTTCTATAAAAAGCATTTACCTAATAAATAACAATTCTTCATGCCAGCTTGACCCATTCTTGATGGCTACTGCTGCATCCATCTACACAGTCTCTTTCCACAGGTATGTTTCCTGTTGACTTCAGGCCAACAGCTATGTTTGGCTGTCCTCTCCAGTGTGATGCTTTTATCCAATACTCTGAATTACTTGTCCCTACCAGAGCCAACCCAGGTCAACTCCAGGGCCCTTCCATGTCTGATTTCTTTGTGGTTCCAGCAGATGTAATAAGGAGTTGGAGACAGTGCTTCTCCTACACACCCCTCTGGGAACTCTCCCACAACAAAAATTATAAATGAACGTGAAATCATTCACTGGGATATAAAAGCAAGCCTTAAATGTTCAAAGATCAGGCCAAGTCAGTAATACTGTTATTACAATAAACCTCCAGCATTAAGCAATTTCAAACATCAGTTCTTCTTCCAAAATTTTTCAATGTAGAGACAAGATTGGCACATATCTGAGAGAAATTACTCAGTTACTAGGCAATTTATTGCTGCTTAACTGTTCCATGTGTATCAAATCCTGTTTAACAGCAGCCCAGTTTTTCTTCCATTTGGAAGCTTTTGTAACTAATTATTACTAAGCCAAACTGATTTCAACTGGCAGTTAAAAAATTAATAGTGCAACCGAACTTTATATTAAATGACTTTTTATAAGAAAAAAAAGTGAGGCTGCTTAGTAAATAAATATAACATACTTCAATTAACTACAAAAGGAGAAATTAAACCAAAGCACATTCAGATCAATGGTAGTAAATTTATCAGCTAATTCTTAAACTGAGCCACAGCATTTCAAAGACTACAAAGAACTGAATTCAAACTATTTATTCGTAACAATATGATGATCTCAGAGCAGACAGTAGAAATGGAACAGTACAAACCTCTTATGCATTTGCCAACTCACATACTTCATTATCACAATCTAAGCATCCAGGTAAAAAAAAAACGACCTGAGTTTTAATCAATACATCAGTTGGTTCATCATTGTCTTGAAGAACTGTTCTTGCCTCTAAGCAGAATGAGCATAGAGCTCATTTCTCCCTGACATAAATTTCTACCATGATGTGAACATGTGGCCCAGAACTTCATTAGCTTAACAGAAAGCTATTATTGATTCAGATATTGAGGAAAAGCTACAAAAGCCTTTTCCCAAACAAATTTAAAACATCAAATAGTGGACACACTGAGACAGATTATACTAATATTGCAACTTTACTGCATTAACCAGTCTCAGATGAGCAGAAGGAACCAAGTCATCAGGCTAGCTATAAGGGACTGAACAAAAATCATTAACAACCTTGTCCAAGATTTTAAAAGCTATATAATGCATAAAGGAACCAAGGGAATAAGAAAAGTACTTTATACACAATTTGTTACAAATCAGGGCCCGTATTCTTCTCAGAGCTAACCCAGTCATTCGTCTATGCAAAGCCATCCAATTCCCTCTTTTTGTTTCTCTCTCACACACAAACAGGAAAAAAAAAATAACCAAACCAACCTCACACCAAAAAGAAAGTAGATGGTTCAGTGGAAGAACCAGGCCTGAAATCAGTTAGAAAAATGATTGCTTCTTTAGTACTTTAAGCTACCATAATTTCAAATCAAAGGGATGGTCCTGGCTTTTCCTGGGCTACTGGCTGAGAACTTCCAAAGTTTCTTGTGCATGATAGCACCATTTCAGAAGAAAAGGAACCCACATGTTCATTCAAAGAAAAACTCCTCTTTGTTCTGTTCATTTGAGGCTGGATTAGTGAACAGAGCTCACTCTGTGCAGTGCTACCATGACAAAAGCAAAAGTAGGGGAAGTCAATCACGAAACCACCCACCTCAGACCAGACTGTGCTGTGGGAATACATAACTGAGAACAGCTAAATTTGAACACATGTATGCACTCTCATAAGCTTTTGTCAGGATTCACTTTGTTTTGAAAATATTAAGCAAGTAAGTTATGATTCAGCTGAAACTTCTTTTTGTAAACTTTTTTCTATTTTCTTTTTTCTTATTTTCTAAAACTTCCTAAACCCAAAGGTGATTCTAAGAGTTTCTGCATCATTCCATTTTTGTTTAACTTAGAGAAATCAGCTACATCTGAATTAAGGCAGAACTTAGTTGCCAAAAGTGTATTTTCCCAGACTATTTGGTCAGTCATGACCTCAAACAGTGAAACAAACCCAATCTACTTTTTATAGTTTGGAGTCCTCAAGGATCAGTAGTACTTCCTTTGCTAGGTTTGGAAAAGGAGAATTTGCGTCAAGAAGTTAACAAGTCCCTTGTAAATAACCCCAAGATATTATCTACTAAAATTTTAGCACATCCCTGCTGATGACCTAATTTCTTTGTGATTTAGAATATTCCTCCTCTTGTAACACACATTAAGAATTCCCACAGGCACAATTTCCATGGGTGAACTGTTCTAAATCAGGATAGTAAAGAAACTTTTTTAGTTAATGGTTAAACATTTGTTTAGGCCATCACTGATCCCTCTGACAAATTTATGTCAACATCAAAATTCCATTTAAAACATATTAATAATATGTTTTTAATAATATCAAACAACACATTACATTCTTAGAACTTTTCAGTATCACAATTTTTTTTTAACACAGCCTAGGCAAGAAACAGGGTTTTCAGAAGAATCTGATTCACACAGTTGAACTGGTTAAGAGCAGATACTTTAAAGAAAGAAGGCCTAAAATTAATCACCAAGGTCTACTGAGTACTCAGTACTTCTCTTTGTCCCCCAGACTTCTTAATTACTTTATCCAAAGACAATTGTATTGAAAATAAATAAGACTGTGGAGCAACCACCAGGATCCAGACCACTTTCTCTCACCTGCACTGTTCCAACCAACCAGCTACATAGTAATACACATAAATATCACTACATAACCCAAGGCACTGAGGTCAAAATTGCAAGGACGTGTGGAGGTGTTTTGTTCACTGTCCTAGAGGGTTTTTTGGAGCTTGGAGTTGGGGAGGAGTTGTAACAGCTCAAGAGAGTGAATTTGGGTGTTCTTTTAAATCTAGTAATTGAAGGTCTGGCATAGTCCACACCAGCAACTTCTCTTAAAGGGCATTCAGCAGCAGGTACTGAGGCAGGAAAATGAGAAACAGTACAACTACAGTGATCACTCCTTGATACACACCCCATTTTGATGCAGTCTGAGTTCCTCAGCCTGACACTCCATCTCCAGGCTGCCAGGAATACAGCTGAAATGTTTTATAGCCACTGGCGGGCCAGCCCTTCACAAGTCTCTGTGGTTCCTTTCTGAAGCCATGTGCACTTCTGGCTTCTACAATGAATAGGACTTCCACAATTTAGTTGTTCACAATGTGAAAAAGTAATTTAATCTGTTTATTTTAAGCTTGCTGCTTAATAAAAAGGCATGAGATTTCCTCGGTTTTGTATTGAAAAGATGCCATGTAATTGCTCTCTACCCTCTTTTCATGGTTTTATACACCTGTTTGTCTTTTTCTGACTTCTAGGAAACTCAATCTATTTTGTCCCGCCTCATATAAAAGTTTTTTCATTCCCCTGGTCATAATTGCTCTCCTGTGTAAACTGGGATCACCTAAATTTTCCTCAGTTCTTGAGGATAATTCTGAGATTCATACACAAAATTCTAATCCCAGTCTTATCAGAGCTTTGTAGTTTGGCACCAGGGATACTCATTGTGTTAGAAGGAAATTACGCACTTGGCATTTTGCTTGTCCTACTTGTTTCTTCTTTTCATTTCAGAAATGACAGCAGGAAATTTGTAGGGAATTCAAACTAAACATAAAAATGAGACATCCAACAAACTGGAATGAAAAACAAGCTTTTTGGGTTCCTGCTTTCTAATAATATGCAGTCACAACATACTCAGAGAAAACAGCAACCAAGTAACTTTAAAAGAATTTACATTGCAACCCAGCTGCCCATGCAAAGCAAACGTGGGCAGATTGCAGAGATGTGTTAAACGAATGCCACACCAAAACTTTAAACAGAAGATGTTTAGCTGCACACCAGAGGCCACGCTGTTGGGAGCAAAAGTGGATACTGAACGTATTTCCACAAGTGTGGAAACCCCAACACAGCCATGCAACAAATACCAAGACCAGCGATGGCACCAGTTATGACAGGCTGTAATCTGCTAAGATTAAACACCAACAAACACCCCAACAACCCCAATTAAAAAAGAAAAAAAAAAATTGCAGCTTTGAAGAAACTTCAGTAGCATCTCTGCTGCCACACAAAACATTCAATGACTACAGCCATCCTCCTGACATGCTTCCCAACTGTGTGAAAACAATTCCACATTCAGATGCATACTCTGAACAAGCACTGACACAGTAAGCACAAGCTAAGTGAGCTCAGTATGGCCATAACCACAGGGTAACCTGGTGGGACAAGTCACACCTGCTCCAAGTGCCACCAGACATCTGGGAAGGCCTTGCAGCAACCATGTATCGCTTATGAAACAGATCAGCCAGGACAGGATCAAAAAAGACTGTTCAAACAAATTCCAGACATATGTATACATGGATATTAGGTCACAGAGAATTTTACACTTTAGCCCCACCACCCCCAATATTAGTAAAGACGAAATGTTCTTGAAGTAACTACTTTTTATTTTTTCTTTTTCAGAAGATGGATTGAACAACGAATAGTCTAAATTGTGACTCTTTCTTTTAAATATTCAACATCTGATAAACTCTCTGCCTGTTTCTGTCCAACTGATTTTAATCAGATTTAGTAACCTGGACTAAAAAAGAGAAATCCTATGATTACCTCAAAATACTTAAATCATGAGCAGGACTATAATGCCTGCAAAATATGGCACAAGGGAAATATTATGTTTTAGTCTTGGAACCTGGGAATTTCAATGAACAAGATCCCTCATTAGAATCAAATGGGGACAGATGTACTTACATGTGGGTGGGCATGGGTGGACATCAGCCCCTCCAACCTCTCTAATGAGCAATTTCCTCAGATTCAAAGAAAAATTTCATAAAAAGTTAAAGAGAAATGGCAACTTGCCTCCCATTACCACTGGCCTAACTGCTTGGGCTGCTGGTTCTATAAAAAAGGGTTTTTTCAAAGAAAATTATTGTTAAAACCATTTGGCTGAAAGTGAAGACCTATTGAAAAGTACAGTCAAACTGGCAGCTTGCTCTTAAAATTTCCCCCACCACTTTTATAAGTATCGTTTTGCTTGTGGCTTTTAACAGCTGCTCACACACGTCTAAGCTAGATGTGAACTTTTATTTTCCCAAAACTAAATGGGAAGCTTTAAACAGCATCTGATTTAATTTTTCTTTTTAATTAAAAACGGAGGTTAAAAGGACTGTGGAAATGGATGATGCAGCTGTGCTGATGCTAGGGAAAAGAATTCCAGAACAAGAAGTGAGGTAAACACACAAAATAAGTTTCCCTACACTAAGTGCACACCACGCTCAAATGATTTTATTAGCTAAAGAGAAGTTAACTCTATGTTTCTTCAGAAACATTTTCCAAAATTAAACTAAATTGTATTTTGAAAATACAATAGAATTGTGATGCCTACTATGCTTTTCCCTCAGACCAATCCTAAAATTAATTCCAGAATTAAGTGGCTTCACAGGTTCCAATGTTATTCACAAATTCATTTAGAAACGCAGAAAACTCAGACACTAAAGTCAGAACTAGCTCATTAATACTACCATATATTTACTGGTTTGGTTATTAACAGAATTGAATTTCCCCTACATTTAGATGTCTTCCTGGAAGCATTAAACATTTAGAGTCACATTTGCAATGGTACTGAGAGACTGAAAGACAAAAGCAGGCATTCCTAGGGGCACTTTTTAAAGTACCAAAGCAACTACTGGGCAACTAGGCAATGGTTTAAGCCCGTTTGAAAACCCCACCTGACAGCAGTCTACACTTTTAAGCACCAGCATACTCACAAAAATTCTGCCCTCTTGGACTAGTTACTTAATACACAGCACTAAATACTAAATTCTAACAAAAAACCCACAGAAAGAATAAAAATGCCACAGCTTATTTCTACTTGTACATGTTAAGTATAAAAGCACACAATGACAATAAAACAATTCTGAACATCAACACTTATTTAAAGATCTATTCCACTAAAGTTCTTACAAAAAAACATAAAAGCAGCTCTAAGGCAGAAAATTCATAGGGCTATGAAGGAAATGCCACATTAATTCATGTGGATTATGTATCCTGTAGACTGTAACAGCTCCAAAAGAAATCTTCTTTAGTACACTAGTACAGCTACTACTTAAACCAAAAGAATTTAGTAGTTCATCCATCAAGTTTATAGAGAGGAGAGAGGAGAACCAAAACCCTGGTATATTGGGCTGATGAAGCAACACTTCCTGGTCATCTATGGATAAAAAGAAAACCAACAACATTAAGACCATTTCCTCTGCACCAAGCACAAAGGACAAGGTCTAAAGAGGTATGAAGAAGATGAAAAAGTGGAAGAAGAGAAACAATTAATTCAGCGTGGACAGCAGAGCCTAACTGAGAGAGGCAGATGGAAAATTACAGTGACGTAGCCATTTTTTTGCCTCCCTTGTCACATACAATAGGCTTACTATAAATATGAAAATCTGAGCTTATCAAAACCAGAAATACAGAACATTCTAGTCAGGTCCAATAAAAAAAAACTGCAACCTGGATCCTTTCCTGGGTTTCCTCTGGGACAATATCCTCTGGGATGTTGTCTTTGGTGACATGAAGCCTTGATTTCTGCTGGGTTAGTTCAGGCACAAATCAAGTCAAGCAAATGAAATCCCAGTCACAGGTGAAATATTTAATGCAGGTGCATATTAATTACATTTGTGCAATTTAACTATTCAAAAGCAGAAAATAACACTTCACCACAGGTAAACATAATGATATAGCAAATATAGCATTAATGTTTCTGACTCTTCTATATATTAAAAAAAAGCCCATCTTTAAGAACTGACCATAATATACTGTACACCACTTGCAGATAAAATTATTCAAGTGCACCAATTCACATGTTTTGTATTAGACAGAGAAGAAAAGAAATTTAATTTCCAGAACTGTGAAATGAATATAAGTCACTTTTTATTTTATTTCCTAATAATACCGTCCTCAGCACTACAAATAAACTAATTATAAGAGTATCACTCAATGGAAAGACAGAAGGAACCATGAATGACCAACATACATTTTGCCAAAATATACAGTTTCTTAATATTCCACAAGTGAGTTAGAGAAAAAATTGGCCAAGCAACTTCAGAAATGGAAACATACTACCAACACAACAGAGATTCACCCATGCTATAAAATGCTCCAAAATGGATGGCACAGAAACAGAAAACGTCTTGCTACTACAAGACATTTCATTGTCCAAGAATATCAGATATCCTCTCTTTTCCCTACAGGCAGTTAGTATGAGCCTAAATGTATGAGAAGGTAGCTCCCAAAAGGTACACAGAAATTTTCCTGTCCTGAGAATTCTTAGCTGGAAGTGTTCTCCTCAGATTAAACAACTACAAAAGCATGTGGTTTTGCGACCTAATAAATAAGGCATAACACAGTGAAAATAATCAAATTCAAATTAAAAGAAAGCATTCAAATGAAAAGTAACCATTTCCATCAATAAAGCAATATAATCTGCTGAGGACAAGGAAAATGGTTTTATTGCGTGGTTGCTCAGTATTCCTTCTACATGCTGGTTTCCTAATCACAGACTTTGTCAAGAACCAGACTTTGTTTACTAATGGCAGCAGGGCTTAGGATGTTTGCAGCCTGTACTGCTTTAGAGAAAAACTGATGGCCCTTCAAAATGATCTGCTCTAGTTCAGTCTGAATTACTGGACATGAAGCAAGAGGTAGACAACAAAATATTATGACCTGTGCTGTGCAGACCAAGCCTGATTATGAAACAAGGCTTGTGGCTAAAATCTCTGAAATAGATCTTGGTCACACTGATGTCAAAAGCAAAACAGTACCACTGACAATGGAACTAGACACTCAGCTTTAAACTTATGATTTTTCAGTTCCCTCTCAAAGCAGATCAGATCTTAAAGCTTATTCTCACATATCTGTCAATATGACGAAAAGAGTAGGATACTATTCCCTGTAAATATCACAATTAAAATAATCTTTCTATGACCATTTTCTTCAAAATTAAGATACAAGGGGAGTTAACAGTTGTTTTGGTGACTGTGAAAGACCAAAACAGTGCATCTGTAAGTATGCTTCAACTTTAGAGAAACAACGTACAAGATTTTTCTGTCCATATTGCTCTCTAGTGTCCTGCTTCCATTATTAGTTCGTTGCCATGCTCTAAGCTTCAAAATATGAAGGAAACTGAAGGCTTGTTTCAGTGCTTTTGAAGGCAATGAGACTGCTTGGAACAAGTGAGGGTAAGTGTATATGGTGGGATTGTGACGTTGCTATAGTACTCTTTCATGAATAGTAATTACTCTCCAAGTGTGTAAAGCAGACAGGCCCAGTTGCATAAGGCTCAATGCAAGTTTTATGAACTGCAGAAAAGCATGATTAGTATGGGGGGAAAAACATGTTTCACACTTTTATTGTAAAGAACATGAGAATCTCACAGAAACTGCCAGAACAGATGTTCATAAATTGGGCCCTTAATCTGCAGCACTTTCCAGGTTTTAAGCTATATCCACTGGTCTGTAGAATATATTCCTCTCTTTTTAATATAATTCTTCTGTTTAGTTTTTTTAATAAATAAGTTTATGACTTTAGTAGTGTTGCCAGCTGTTCAATTTTGATTTACTGTCAGAGTCTGCTTTAATATATAGTGGCTTTTGTGGCTTACCCATATAGATTACATTTTAAGCTTCAAGATATCACTATAAAGCAGCTGGAAAAAGTGCTGGCTGTGCTCAGAAACCAGCATTATTGCCATAGTGATCAACCACTGAAACATGCAACTACACCAGTAACCATTCTCTAATAAACTTTTGTATACAGCGTTCCCAAAATAAGACTGCAAAACTTACAGTGTAAAAGCAGGTCATCTCAACACATGTACTTTAAGAAGCCAGCCCAATAAAATTGCCAAATTATTAATTAGCCAGTATATTAGCTGGCAATAGAGATCTCTACAATGACTGCTCTTTATTCTTTCCTTATATTGTTTCCTTTACTTCTGCTGTACAGCTTGAGACAACTTAAGAAATAAAAGAGTTTAGAACTGCTTTATATAGTGCTTTCTAAAAATTTTCTTTAAGGCAATACTGAATATTACTGGGAAAGAACTGTCAGTACTCTGCACAATGAACCATTTTCAACATTTCAGAATTACAATACAACCAGACTAGACTTCTTTTCTCTGCAAGTACACAGGATAATGTTATTAAAATAAACTACCACAACAGTATACTTAGAATTAAACAATGAATTAAACTCAAAAACTCTGGAAATTCTCTACAGCTGAACTAGTTCAGAACCATCAGTCAGAACTACTAGGGCTCTTTTATTACATTGAAAATTACTTTTTCTGCTCAAAAAGATTCATTTTTCCATACAACACTGACTCCCTAGAAAAAATTCCAACCAAGAGAACCAAACAGTTTGATTTCGAAAGATCAGTATGGTGCCTTGTGAGAAGGATTTTTTTTTGCTTGTCTTACACTGTTATTTTCTCCCAAGTTTAGATTTGCCAGTTGGACAGTATCCATGGTGTATTACTCCCATGAAGGCCTATCATACCTAAGGGGAAGGCAGACCTACATCATGGAAGATATAATGGGAAAAATAAAACAAAAACTAAACCAGCCTTTCTACCCATAGCATCAGGAGCAAAGCCTGTAGGAGAATGAAGAAAGAAAAGAAGCATACAAATGCAGATTCCATGAGACATCGCAGTGGCATCTCCAAAACTAAATATGCCAAACTTTTCCATAATGATTTTGAAGGGAGATTAAGAAGTAGACTCCAAAATAACACCATTTTCTATGTTATGAGCAGAACATAAAAATATTTTTGGAACAGTTCAATTTAACAGCACAGCCAACAACACCTATACATTGCTTCTACACCAAATTACTTTCCAAAGACTCCTGTAAATGTATAAAGTAAGGTTTTAGGAACTGAGGGTCTCTATTTCTGTCCACACTATCAAAGGTGTGCTATCATGGTGTATAAGGTATACAAATCATGGTTTTTCCAGCCTTCATGTTGAATTATCTACCATAAAAAAAAAAAAAGCTTGGTTGTAAAACCCAACAATTTAAAGTCATCCTAAATACATATCATGATTATATCCCTGGATTTTTCCAAAGCAAGCCTTTCCCAAGAAATTTTACTGTTCTGTGTGCTCCATTCAACTACTTAGGCTGTAGCTTTTTTTGAATTACTTTTTGTTTAGCATATGAAACAAAAAGCAATAGTCCTGATGGCAGTTTTTAAATGGTATCACCCAGGAATAACTGAGTTATCCAGTCAAAGTCAAAAAGAGTTCATGTTATTCCTCTTTCTGAACACATATTTCAAAACCTTAATGAATTCTACTATCACATACTAGTATTATACCAGAATGATATATTCCTGTTATCACACATAATTAGGTAAACATATTGGACAATATTTACAACCATAGAAAACTTTCATAGTATACAGATTAAAAAAGGTAATCCACAAGAATATTAAAAACTAGGGGCTAGCATGAAAATACCAGAGTAAACTTGGAGTAGCTCACTAAATGTGCTCTAAATTTACACCCATGTAAACAACAAAATTTTTATCTTAAGCATTACTTCTGAAAAAACTAGTGTTAAAAAAGCAAAAACATGTCATGATAATTTCATAGGGAACTCAGTACTTTTGAAATAGAAACTATATGCAATGTACATAAAGCCCTTCTCTTTTACAACCTTATTTTAAATAAATAAATAAATTAGATTACTAATTTACCATTCATCATCACTGTACTCCATCCTCCTTTTTCAGTAGAATAAGTAAATAAGATTTCAGTAAATCTTAATTGATCTTTAACTGAATTTAACAGTAAGTCTTAGATCTCTCCTTCAAAAACAAGCATATTTTGAAGTTATCCTACAACAGCCAGAAGCACAGAGTGTAAATAACAATACTCCCTGCATTTAACTAACAGGCTAATCTCAAATATCTGTTTGATACTGCCCTAGTAATTACTGCCATGGTAACATCTTCAGTCTCATATTCCACACATATAAGTAATGCCATGTCTTTTTTCATTTTTTTTCAAATACAATTTTTCCCCTCAAAAAATAATGATCTATAAAATACACGCAAGTGGAATGCAGAAAGAAACTGCAGCACAATTGGTACCTCATCAAGATATACCTTCTCAAATACTGGAACAACGAAGACCTCGTAACTGTAAGTGCCTAGTATGCTTAAAGCTCAATCAAAAAAGCCACACATTTAGCAGAGTACACATGTTCCTGTACTGAAATGGGTATCATAAACCCACAATGTCTCAGGAATGCAGCTGTAACTGTGGGCTAAATTCAAAATGGTACTATTAATTTCCACTTCCCTTGCGAAACCCCAATAAGTATGATGATGTCCTGACAATTACACAATTTAAAAATATACATGCAATGGAGTCCCTGTAATTTTTCTTCTTTGTTCTTAAATCTGCATGCACATCATTCATACTATACCACGACAGTGAAGGTTATCCATTATGATTATTCCTCATATTAGCATAGACTATCCCTCATTTTCTAAATTGAACTGGAATAATAACTGCTTACTTACAATAGAAGTTTTAATTCTTTTTTTTTGGTTCATTGAAATCAGTGGAAAAAGCTGAAGTTTTCCCTGCTGATTAGGAATAAATTTCTCTTCCACACTTTCTGCCCATACAGAGTATTAAATATATTGAACTACTTACATGCATTTCAGTTGAAGTTGCAGAGTACACATAAACACTGTACAACTGTTACTGTATTTATCAGTCTGACTCTTAAACTCTAAAGCTTTAAAAAAAATATTAGTTTACTGACTTATCTAGCTTTTAAGTAGAAATAATGTAACAATAGCATTTGTCTTTTCCTCCATTTTGTCCAAAATCCTAATACTAATGCCCTATTCACACTTGAAATTTGGTTATCCTCTCTCATCAACTTCCTTCAACAATAATATATGAGAATATATTTCCACAGTAGCTAATGGAGACATTCCTACAAATCAATGTGCTGCAGTGATACAGAAATAAAAGCTTACTTCACTGTAATGATGCTTCCAGACTTCCCTCAAGTCAGGTGGTTACTTGCAGTTAATGATCTGTGACATACCACACAAGTAGTCCTAAAAAGACTTATTATCCACTGCATGTGCAACAATATTTGCTTTATGGATGGCTAAATGAATGAAGACATTCAATGTAACTGTAAAAGTAAAATCAAAAGAAAACTTACAAGTAACATGTTTTCTTTGAGTAAAAGAGCTGTGAACATTTTCCATTAATACTTAACCTTTTGCTGGAGCAGTGCAACCACATATAATGCTTGAATCCATAAAGCCCAAGAGCTGCTCAGGGTTAACACTGATTAACTGCCCCAATCAAAAGTTATAACTCCTAAAAATTTCAGAGAGTTTCCCCCCACTAATGAAATCAAAATTGCATTTATGTCATGCGGCAAAGGTAGGAGCAGGACAACCATCAAAGAAAAGAAATTCTGCCCTGTTTTAAAAACAGGTATTTTTTTTCAATCCAACAAAACAGACACGAATTTGACTGGGTTTTAAAACTATGTATATTATGCTCCACTGACTTCTATTAATATACTAATAGAAAAGAATAGCAAATTAACCTAAAATAAGGTCCAATCCAACAGCACAATATCTCCCATGACTCTCAGACTGTGCAGACATTCACACATTTTCTGTTTATAATTTTTTTCATTTACTAGACTCAGCTTTTGTCCACCATATGTCCACTGTAGATTAACTATTCCCTTAGGTACAATTAAGGGCTTTCCATTTGTTGTAAGAAGACCTAAGTATGAAGGACGCAGCCAGAAAAAACATTTCTACCTAAACCAAAAACAGAAGCACATTCAGCCTGGACTATAGTTTATGCAGCATCTTTTTTATTGGGCGTATGTCTACATTGCTAAATAAACCACAGACAAAATCCATGGAAACAGTAAGAGATCACTCAGCATTGCATTTGTGTATTATTATAAAAATATGATACATATACTGTTCTAACCTTTGTATTTAAACAGTTTACTTCTATTTGCATTTTTCAATGACATCTCCACAGATTTTTCTCAATTTAAGCATAACTGTTATAGAATGAGAATATATTATTTAGTGGTACTTCTGTAGCACTGGTGTTTAAGTTCCGACTACACTAACAACTGTGTACCAGGTCCTTGAACTTGGTTGTGGTTCTTGGTTAGTCACAGCAGGCAAAATTCAAGTGCACAAAGCAAAAACCTCAAGTGCAGCCTCAGGATTTTACATGTAGAGAGAAGAAACCAGTTTATTCATTGCCACTAAAATAAAAAAAGTGTAGCACAAGAGCTGTTTATTAGTTGGAATAGTTCATGACTATTCTCACTTTTTTGTGAAAGCACTGCATGACCTAAATGAGAAAACATTATTTTCTGCAAATAGTTTGCACAGATCTAAACTGCTCTGGTTCAAATGAATGTAAATTCATTGATTTTCATAGAACTACAGCTGTTTATGGTACAGATCTGTCCAGTTGTACAAATCTCAAACTCAGACAAGTGGTACAACAGTAACATATCTTCTGTGTGCAAGTTGTGTATATTGCCCAGCTTCAACCCTGTAATGAATCCCAGACTGCAGCACAACACAAATGAAAAAGCAAGCTCACTACTAGCTAATACTATCTAGACTTAATATAGGCATTTGATAAAGATTATTAATTATTTTTTGAGCAGCATGAGAGAAAGGATTCACCATCAAAAAATATACTGTATACATGCTTCAACAATGGTAGCAGCACTCTAAGAAAGTCCAGAAGTCAAAATAATTTGCCTTTAACCAGGTTACTTATCAGCTTCTGTGTCCACTGCCTTCTCATCCAAGAGATCATTTTGTGAAGGATTCTGATAGATGGCTCAAAGTAAAACATGGGCTGATTTGCAACCCTTTGCAACAGATACATTTATCACAGCAAGTCACGTGAAGGCTGGAGCCAGAATGGAATACATATGCACAGATCCTTGTAATCTTTCCTGCCAGCTCTTTTCCTTTCACAGACAATACAATATGGCAAGGTAAATACTACACAAGAGCAATAAACCTTCCTTCTTTTGTTCTGTATAATGTTCTGTGAGCTCAGATCCTTTCCAAAGAACAGCACCTGAAGCTCAAGCTCTGTCTACTAACCACAGTTTAGCAGACTTGTCCACATGGCATTTTAACAGACATAATTAAATAGATCTCTTCAGCATGGATGGTACTCGGCTCTATTAATGTTAAGCTAAGCATGATTCGGGATCAAAATCTTGCAAGACAGATGCTTTCTCAGACAAGCAAGGTAATTTTCTCACTCAAAAATGTGTGTGTTTCTAGGTTGCTTCCACTGCTAAAGTAATACAGAGCATGTTGAGATACGGGGTTGGATATGTAATATTATGGTGAATAAAAGATCGTTTTCACCTGTGGTTTTCCCTTCTATTAACTTAAGTTTCTTGCTAAAAGTAATTTTTAATAAAGTTACCTGACCACTGAAACAAATAAATCCATAAGACTGCAATTTTCTATTAATCTTACAAGTTGGTTGAGACAAACATTCTATACATATTTTTTAAAACAGGGTATCATTCTACATTTATTCAAATGAGTCGCACAGGACAAGGTTTTCTTTTTAAGGGAGTCTCTACATGTAAGTAGTTTACCCTCCAATCCCAAGAGCTTGTCTAAGGCTCAGGTGACCTGCTGTCAGGCATACAGAAACTTTAGTTTAATCAGGCATAAGACTCTAAAGAACAGGGGTCTTTGCATCAGCTGCTCAACACTTGTCTTAATTACAGGTGAAAGACCTTAAAAGAGCAAGCCCACAAGAAGCAAGAACAGAAAACAGGGAGGTTGGCAGGGACAAGAGAATGAATGCATAGCCCTGAATTTAAATAAAACAGATTTTCAAAGTGATTATTAATGAAAAAATCTTCTCAGTACAACAGGGGAGACTAAGTATGCAGCATCAGAGTGAAAAAGCGGAGCGGGCAAGTCGCACGACCAGCTAGATTCACATTAGTACACAGTACACCAAATGTTAATTTGTATCTGGGCTGAAAAATGTTTCTTTCTGTGCTCAGATAAGATAGGTAAAAACATTTTATGTTGCATGTAAGGGCAAGTTAAAGGGTACACTAAAATGTAACCTTTAAACTTCACAATGCAACAGCATACCACTTCCTGTTCGGAGATAGCACTCCAAGATCAATTAATCACGGCTAAGACGAACAAACGGTCAACATTCTTAATTAGTGTTGATGCATTCTCCTCTGTGCCCTCATCTGTCATGAAGATTGTTTAAAAATCTGAGTTATTAGTCTTTATTGAGGAGTGGATCTGGTTAATATCTCTAAGAACAGAAATCATTCATCTACCCACTATACACTGGTACCTGATAATTCCTACCCCCTATAGGAGCCACAGATAACCACTGCCCTAAGACCATCTTGGTAGCTATAAATCAAAATGAGTATAGCTCCCATGCAACCTGGGTTAATTTTTGTTTACAATATATCCACTGAAAATGCTGGCATGACACTTGAGGAGACTGCTCATAGATTAGTGCAGAAGAAAATATATAAAGCAGTCAAGGTAGAAAGGAAGAAAACACATCAATCATACAAAACATGGTAAACTCTCTCGAATTCACACTTAATGACTAGAACATCCATTGTGATCACTGAACTTCATCAATACCTAATTTAAGCGAAGATCCTAAGTGCATAAAACACAATTCATTCACTTGCTAATTATAGTTTCTTTTATACCATACAAATCAAACTATTTGACAGCAACATATATACAAAAGTTTTGAGTTACTGCATAAAAACTCTAAAACATAAGTTAAAATTAACAGTAAGGTTTACTCCCCAATTAGCAGTGCAAAGCAAGTGGTACTAGCAACACAAATACAAGCACACTTCAAATATACTTTGTATTTAATAAGAATAAAATAACACAATGTAAGTTACTAGGAAAGTCAAATTTAAGATTCAATAGCAGCTGTAAAGTTCAGGATTGTTAAAATCTTATGACTTATAATAAATAGGCAAAAATAGTTCTACATTAAATTTTATAATTCCATCTGTTGTTCACCAAATGCACAGACAAAATTCTGTGGAAAGACACAGAATAATTGATAATTGATAACTGAACATAGGTGCAGAAAGCTAGTCTGGGCAAGATCTTGATTCAAATCAGTTTTCTACTCTGACCAAATGTGTAGGACAGGCTATAGAAAAAAAAAAAAAGGTACAGGAAGGAAAAAGAATGAAAACTGAAAATAAGCACCCAGAAGGAACCCAGACAGCTTCAATATATACTGGTTTTACAACAGAGATCTGCTTCTCTGAAGCTCTTGCTCTCCCAATTGTCTTTAATAAATTAGTGGGCAATGACAGTCCTTCATTTTAGCTACTACTGAATAACAAAAAAAAAAAAAAACAAAAACTCCAAACCAACTAACCAACAAAAAAAAAAAAAAAAAAAAAAAAAAAAAGAAAGAAAAGAAAAAAGAAAATAAAAAATAAAAAATAAAAAAGAGAGGTGGGAAGGTCCAGAATTCCAGAATTTAGGTTGTTTATACTAATTTATGCTGTTCTACTATTTGCAAATAAATCTCTGATGGATGAGATACCAGCAACTGATTGAACTGACTGGAGCTTTTTAAGTTGAAATTACCTTTCCAATGTTTCATGAGTAAACCTTAACTTCTTACAATCACAACAGGACATTTTAATAGCTTGACACCATTCTGAAGTTAATTATCATGCTTTAAACAGAAGCAGCAGCTTACTGTGTTCATGTTGCTAATCTATTGCAATGCACAATAAACCAGAATAGTGAAAACAAGCACTGTTTAATTTAAATCAGCACTTAACAATTTCTTCAAGGTCTATGAATACTAGAGAAATCCCTGAAAAATTAACATTTAACAGAATGACAACAAATTGATACTAGAAACCACTAATAAATTAATTATTAAACCGCATGACTTAAGAGTAGTAAACAATTATGACCCATATACTGCTATGTATCAAATAATTTGCTTTCAATGACAACATTATCCAGGGAAATTATTTTCATTTGATAGAATTCAAGTGTACAGTTTTCGGTATCGTATTGCATAGAAAAATATTTTTGTTTTCTTCCAAGCTATAGCTTTATTCCTAGAGAGAATCCAGGTATATCTCCCCCAAAATAGAAAAAATACACATGTATTTCAGACAATATTAGGAAGAGAAAACAGACAAAACAGAGGCTAAGCTTCCAAATTCTTATCAAGGTATCTAAAGACTGGTCCAAAGCTTTCCAGTTGCTATGAATGAAAATAACTGTATTCTTGGCTAATTTTAAAGCATATCAGAAATAAGCTTAAGTGTTAGAATAACTTGTCTGTGGATATTGACATTTCTAGGTTTTCAGTGAGCTTACCTGGATATTTTCCTAAAAGACATGCACAGCTCAAAAAAACCAAGTACAATCCTGAGACAGAAACCACTCACTGAAATATTTCTCCTGAATGATGCATGAGGTCAAGTAAGTTCATCAATTCATCAAATGGCTTTTCCTGGCTCTTAACCTATTATTGCTCTTGCATTGCATATGAGTGTTTTATCACTTATTAAGTAAAGAAGTTGAACAGAGCGATTCCTCCTTAATAATTTGTTAGTACCAGTAGTTTTCTCTCTTCATATTATGTGAAAGTCAACACCATGCTTCTGTGTAAACACCTTGTTTTCTATGCATGTAACAACAGGAACCTGACTACAGTTTCCTCTCACAGACTATTAATTTTTTAGGATTGGGGTGGATGATATTTTTATCCTAATATAGAATTCAGAAAAGCAATATACTTTCAAAGCCTAATTTTTATCATGCTGAAATAAAAATAACGAAAAAAAACCCTTCTGTAAACAGTATCCCCTGCATGTTCAACATGTGCAACAGCAACAAACATCCTTAGCATCATTTGAAATCAAGGTTCTGCTGCTTTTCTATATACACAGCTTCTGAAGGAAAACAAGGCACAAGCACAGTTCCTTCAGCTGCTATTTTCATAAAATGAAAGCCCTTTCACTAATCAGTGTCAGCCTTTATCTGTAAACTCACCTAGGAACTCAAATTCTATTTCCAGATGCTCCCAAGGAAACACGTGGATATTAAAGATTTGTGAGCATGTATATGTGAAAAAAAAACCAAGAAATAAAAGGCCTCCAAATCAAAACAAATGTATCATTTTCTACATCTATTGTGCCAGTTCAGCAAAGGAACTTTTTTAATGCTATGTTACAGTGTATCTTATTGCAAAAAGTCTGTAAAATTTGCAGGACTCCAGCTAGGAAGTCCAATTTTGGGGCAAAATAGAAACCAGTGAAAAATATTTTTCATTGAAATTCAACAGAATCTGTATTATTGACTCTGGTCTGCTAGAGTACAACACTGTCAGTGTTATACTTTCAGAAGTGCTATTTATATATTGTAACTATAAGGCCTTCTCTGTTTTCTTCACAGGAAATTAGTCTTTCATAATTAATGTCATAAAATGTTACAGCATCACTGTAGCAATACTACAATTAATGGTTCTGAATGAAAGTGTTGTCTCTATATTGTTTTCAAATTACTTTAAACAATTTTAACTTTCTGGATAAGGTCCTTTTTTCAGGTTTGTTCATGACATGGTCACTGTAACAGAAACAAATTATTTGGAAAGTGAAAAAAAATCGAATGTTTTTCTATTGTTCAAATAAATGTATTTACATTGTCTATAAATGAAGTATCTACTTCTACCACTTCGTTTCTAAAATTTTTATATGTTGCTTTTATCATCTTCAAGAGAAAAAAGGGTAAGAAAGCCAGGATCAAGACATCAGATATGCTAATAAGGATGTTTGTTTAAGATTCTTTAGTTGGAAATAGGGAAATTTGGAATCCATCTAATTAGGAAACTATCTAAGTGATGATTATATAAAGTGACATATTTTGGTGGTCAGAAGAAAATTGTTATATCACTTATGTGATCACAAAAAGGTGGTTAAAAAAATCCCAAAACAACACAAAGTAAGTCACCTGATGGGCACAACTACAGACAATATTAAGAAAAAAGTCTGCTAAGCAACTCTTAAGTATTATGCCTAATGTATAGTGTAGTTTTTTTAAGCATATACCAGTAGTTAATCCATGAGATATACCTTTTACTACATCCAGAAATGCTCCCCAGTTCTCCATTGCAGACACATGCCATGGCTATATCCTGGAGCCCTATCAAATTGAAACACGGGCCAGTGATCTCTCCACTCCTGTATGCTGCTCTCCCAGCAGAAAGGACACAGAGAGAGGCTGCAGGCCAGGCAAAGCATGATGCAGCAAATCCCATAGCATAAACTATGTGCCCAGAGCCATAATCCTGAAGTATACCCAAATGTGTCATCTGTACACAGCAAAAACACACAAGAAGGTATTTAGTTGCATTTTGCTAAATACGTATACCTTACGTTGTTTTTTTAATAGCACACCACATCCAGAGTATTTCAATTAATACGTAAATATGAGTAACTTACTTTTATTTCCAACCAAGGCCACAAGTGGCTGTGTTTCTGACTCTTCATTCACTTTTTTTACCACATTATACCAGTCTTCCAAATTTTCAAAACTCTGGCCATTGGTAATATCATAAACCAAGAGAATACCCTAAATAAAAAGACACGTATAAAATGTTACAGACCATAAAAGAATTTAACATGGTAATATTTGCATCAGTCTAAATTATTATTGTCATAAAATAGAGTATTAACAAATAATGACATCATATCTTTTGAGGATCAGTTAAAGGAATTATAAATTTCTATACTCTACACGTTATTATAGTATTTCTCCTGCATTTCATGTGTTCCAAATTCACATTTCAGAAAAAAAATGGCAACACGGTCAAGAGCACAATTAGTCATATCAGAAATATTAAAAACTGCACATGCTTTATGATAAACCCAAAATAGCATTTCACACTAACAGGAAAAATTACACTAGGGAAGGACTTTTATTTTAACTAATATTAGTTGCAGTCTCAATGTTCCCTTTTTCAAAAAATAAAAAAAGGCAGTTCACTTTTACATTCATGCATATTGTCTGTCATGTTTCTGCCCTCTTTTCGGGATAAAGGCCAGATTCCACTCCTTCTGTGTTGTAGAAGGAAAGTAAGAAGTATTGGCAAGCTTCAAACTTTCAAAAGAGAACCCAAAGACACGGTGAGAACTCAAAAAGGAGTCCCATGTATTTCAGAGGTTTTGGGCGAAGCTACAGGTGACAAATACTCAAAGCAGATACTGCTGACGATTCCACAGCACAAATATCCAATATTATAAAGCACAGCCTATTAACAATCCAAATTTCGTCCCCATTCCCTCCACAATTCTAAGATCAGCTCTCAGATCCCTGCTTTCCACTACACCCTAATACAGTCAGTATCGTGTAAATGAGGAATAAAAACAGAATTGGCTTCAATCACACTTGTTCTCATGGAGTTCACACCTGGCAAAAAAACCCTACACCTGCACACTGTTTCTCACATGAAATTTTCACAAATATTCTGAAAAAACAATATGATCGATACAAAAATAGCTGCGTCAATGACCTACTGTCAATAGAAAAGATTTTTCAAGTTTTTTCAGGAATTTGTCTGGGCCCGGTTTTTACTGATAGTTAAAAGGAGTGTCTTAGATCACAAGGAGTGTCTTAGATCACAAAACAGACTGTACAGTTATTTAATAACTTCACATTTGACAACAAATTAGTACAAACTGCAAGACTGTTTGAGGAGAGTTTAGATTTTATGACTTAGTGTAAAACTAATAGGATGCAATTCAATAAATACCATGACAAGTTCAAAGGAAGCAATAATCAAGTGCACAATAGGAAGCATCTGGCTTGTAGCAAGTTCCATATAATAGGACCAAGGAGTTACAGCTCACAGCTGAATATGTCAAGCTTATCTTGCAAATATGACACTGGCATAAAACATTCCAGGTGAAATATTGCATCCATCTTTGGACACTTGAATGTCAAACAAAGGGTACCCCAGGAGAAACCAGCAACAGTATCATAAGTTTAGAAATCAGGACTGATATGAAAAAAGTGGAAAAAAAACCCACCTGACTGCTTCAACAAATGCATGACTTATGGCAGGCAGGATGATGCTGGTACAGATTTTAAGAAAAGATAACAGGAGTTATCTTTGTGTATGCTTTTATATACAGTTTGCAGAAGCCACTAAATTGGGAAGACATGCCAATGTGCCTGAGAGCAGGGTTACCACAAAGGGGTATGCAGGCACACTCAAGGAATGGGTGAACAGGAACCTTTCAACATTCAACAAGGATAAGTGCAAAGTCTTGCAGCTGGGAAGGAATAAAAAATACAGGCTGAGGGGAGTAACACATGACTGGCTGGGGAGCAACTGAAAATGACCTGCAGGTCCTGCCAGACAGTAGGCCAAATCTGAGCCAGCAACGTTCCCTAGCAGCAAGGATGGCCAACCTGATCCTGGGCTGCATTAGCAGAAGTACAGCCACTAGACCAGGGAACCTCTCTACTCAGCACTTGTTGGATGATATCTAAAAGAATACATCCAGTCAGAACACATCCTTAGGTCCCTCAAGACATGAGAAAATTGGAATAACTTCAGCAGAGGGCCAGCAAGATAATCAGAGGCTGGAGCACCTGTTTTATGAGGAAGCGATGAACAAACCCAAATTCTTCAGCATGGAGAGGAAGTGGTCCTGGGAGGACCTAAAAGCAGCCTTCCCATACCCATGAGGAAGCAATAAAGGAGATGAGTCAGAGTCTTCACAGTAGTGGATGGCAGGATAAAACTCAGTGGGCATAAGCTGAAGAAAGAGAAATTCAAACCATATCTAATGAAAAGCTTTTACACCATGAGGAAAATAAAGCATGTTGACCAGAGGTTGCCCAGTCTCCATCCTTAGAATTTTACAAGCAGGAACTGAACAAATCCTTGAGCAGCCTAGTTCCACCTCTCAGTTCACCCTACCTAAGAATGTTTTACTAGTGACCTCCTGTAGGTTTAACTCATACCAAGATTATAGCAAGGGTACATACTAAAAACAAGCAAACAAACAGAACAACAACCAAAAAAAAACCTATGGAGACAGTAAGAATAGCAAAGCTCTGAAATACACCACTTATAACAGTCACCTACACTGAAAAAATTTTTGAAGGCTGCTAAAAGTCATTACGCATGAATAGCTTTGTAGGAGGGCAACAGATCCTACTGAGATTCCTCTAACTCCTACTTTCTGATGACAGCAATACCAATCTATCTCATTCCCTCCAATGTTATCAACTCCTTGGCAAACTTGAGGTTTTGTTCCTTATATTTATATAGTTGTATTAATTTCTAATTAACAGCTTTCATCAGTTCCTTCAACAAAATTAAGAATTATGACACCCAACTTTCCCCTTGCTATCTTTACTTCTTTATCAATCAAATCTAATATTAAACATCCACTTCCCTCTTCCAATTTTGGTGCAATTTATTCCTTAATATCTTGCATCTCTAAGTTAATCTCAGTTAATTTCTCCTGACTATTTTTATAACTACCCAAATGCTTGGGCATGTATGTAATTGTTCACAATCTAAGTTTTGCTCTAGGAAGGACATACTTGTGTTAATAAATGCTCAGTGGAAAAGAAATCCAATCTAAAGCACAGGTATGGTAAAGGTTAAAAAAAAAATGCCAGCCATAAAGCTGAAAGCTGTAAATGAGATAGAGCACACAGCAATGCTTCTTTCACCAGCTCTCAAGTTCTCTCACTAGCTTGCAGAAGAGCAGATTATCTAAACCATCTTCACATGAATCAGAGTTAGATGGAGAAAAAATAAGTATGTGTGAGCATTTAAGGCTGGCCAACTCTTTCTAATCAATTCTTCATCAAAATTCTACTCTGCTTCACACCCTCTAGACAACTGTAGCCTACCTACCACTTTGGATGAACGGGTATTCACAGCGGATTTACGATGAAAAAAAACATTTAACAAAGTTTGCAACTAGAGCTGACCTAACACCCTCTTTTCTCTGATCTAACTAAAGCACATTCTTCTCTTAAACATTTTTTCTTGACAATATTTGCCACACTTAAGAAACGAAGATGGAAGGTATATATTGCTGCATCATAAAGATGAAAAAAAAAAGCAACATGGCATCCAGGTCATAAAGAATACTTTCTGCTTAGATTTTTACCACAACAGCACTCTGCAGCAATTCAGTATATGATAAAGATAATTAATGAAGGACTAGTCATAACTCCACGGCTAAAATTTATTTCATTTTTTTTTATTTAACAGAGAAACCCAGTAATTGCTTGCAAGAAAAATACATCACCTTTTACACAGACTTACAGTATATGGAGTAGAGATCAAGTAGACAGCATAAAAGCTGTTGTTTCCCTATTATGTGTGAAGAATTAAGGAGGAAAATTAACACTGGCATTTTTACACAAATATTTTCCTGCCATGAAAAAAGTTTGAAACACATGGTAGATGACATGCCAAGAAAAGCACATTTATTCTCTAGTCTCCAGCAACGTGGCAAATAGTCCCTGCTTGCATAATTGCACTCTAGTAAGAGAGATATTTTGCCTACATTAGTGCATATGTGAGTGCTTTTTGTTTTGGAATTACAGAGCATTTTCAAAAACAGGTCACTGGAAACTGAGAATATTGCAGAAATTATTTGCTGCTCCCTGGAGAAAGTAGGGTCTGCAGTACTCCTATTAACAAGCCAATTTACGATGTAGCATATGCCAGATCTTAAAAGATAATTTAAACTAGATATGTGGGTAGGGGCAGTAATTACAGGTAAGATATGGGAGTGGTTCTGAAAGATTTACCACGCAAACAGCAGCAATGTTATTTCAAAATTGAACTGCTAGTATGGAAATGTTGTAACTAGGCAATATATTTGTACTGATAATCAAAATTTAAGAGGTGCCAAGTTTATGTCAAGATTTGCCACAATGTAAGGAAGCTAGAGAAAATAGTAATTAAAAACGTATGTTTTCTTCCTCATTTATCTGCAGCTACCCTCATCCTATGAGTGAATTTTGCACCAAGGAACTAAATTAACTTTCATATTCTTATTCTTATTAATCAGGCCAAAGTTCTATATCATTTTTTCTAGTCACAGAATATTAATTTAGTAAAGAGCAACTTAATTATTGCAGAAATGTGCAGACGAAAACAGTTTTTTGCAAACAAAAGCAGCTTACAGTCCACATATATTTAACCACCACTGTCATTGCTGATACTGAAGATGTGGGCACTCAGATACCTGTGATTAAGTAATTAAGTTGCCATAACTGAATGATTTACCCTCTATCAGTACAGCTGTGGGCAACTGACTATACAATTACTCTCAGCATCCCTCAATTCTGAGATAAATGTGGTAGTTTTAAACAACTTTCAGTTGGTGTTGATTATTAATACCTTTTATTTATAGAGAAAAAAGAGCTCTTTTTTCCCCACAGCTTGCAGAGTTCTTCTGCCTCACCAGTGAAGTTCATCTACCAAGATGGGATGCAGCCACTACATTGTTCTAAATGAGCATCAGAGAAAAATGGGCAGGAGGAAAGCAACTGCTTCAAGACATCAAGTGAATTCCAATTTCTCCAACTGCAACCATGCAAGAAAATTATGCAAGTTCTCATGCTCAAATCTGCCATTCTTATTCTAAAACATGGCACAAGAAATAGGGGATCTCAGTCAAAATGTGGTGTCTTAAAAGTAACCTAACCAAAAGATCTATCCTAGAGAATTGATCCAGCTCTCATTAGAGAAAAGGAAACCTCCAGTGGCAAGTTTTTGCAGTGAAGTATATAGATGGATGTTCCACTTACTCTTCTTGATATCCTGATCAAATTTCAACCAAGATCAGGTGAACTGTAGACCATAATCTTTCCAGTTGCTGTAGATTCTCTAAACTTCTATCTCCAGCTGGCCATAGGATTTTAGAAGTCATCCTACCATACACATAGGTTTCTGAGCACAAAAATAAGAATTCAACCACATGGTTTCTGAATCTCTCAATGATCAAACAGATGGAAATTAGGCTGTGGGCATCTGCAAATACTGGATAAACGCATAACACCTACTGTAGGTATGCCACAAACAATTCCACACATATACTTTAGATCTGAATTATTTAGATTTGAAGTATACAGAGATGAACACAATTTCTGCAACAGATCCAACTCATCTGCTTTATCTGTACAGCTTGAGTACTTTATAAACAAGTGCCAGTTCTCAGTCATCCTCACAGTAGAAAACATGTTTCCTGGTGCTCAGAAGGAATCCCCTGTGTTTCAGCTTGTGCCCATTGCTCTGGTCCTGTCAATAGACACTACAGGAAAAATGCCTGATTCTCTCTTCTTTGCATCCTTCCTTCATGGATGTGTATGTATTGATTAGCCTTCTACTCTCCAGGCTGAACAGACACAGTTCTCTCAGCCTTTCCTCACAGGAGAGATGCTCCAGACCATTAATCACCTTTGTGGCCCTTCACTGCACACCCTCCAGTTGATTCCCAGCTGCATAAGATTATTCTGTACCAGGTGCAGGACTTGGCATCTGTCATCAGCCAAATGTCACCAGGTTTCTGGTGGTTCACTCCTACAGTTGGTCATGGTCTCTCCCAGTAGCAGCCCTACCCTCCAGCACAGTGACCATTCCTCCCCAATTTGGTGCTATTCATAAACTTACAAACAATATTTTGTTCCATTGTAAAAAGAATTACTAAAAAATACAACCCCATTACCAACTCTTAAGAAATAAAACTTATAATCAGGCATCAGTAAGACATTGAGCTATAGACCTTTAAATCCAGCTGTCCATTCAGATTTTCAGTAAATATATGGTCCACCCATTCCAACTGCATCTCTACATACTGTAATACTGTTATGGGAGGTTATGTCAAAGGCCCTGCTGAATTGAAGATAAATTACATCCACTGCTCTCCTCTCCACAGAGCTAACCATCAAACCACAGAGAGCAATCAAGTTGGCTGTGCAAATGTTACCCTCACAAACTCCATGCTACCTCTTCCTAATTACTTCTTTGCTGTTTTGTTGTCCATTCACAGGAATTTTTATCCATATTTAAAAGGATTTTCCTTTATAAATACTCCTGCTTGTTCTACTTTGCCTTTCCTCTTTTTCTTATAAAAAGCTACAGATGTTCAACATGAAATAAGCTGAAAGCAGTCTCCAAACTATTCATGGCATTTCATGAATAGATGAAATTAGAGACAGCTTTATGCATCTTTAACAGGCATTGTTACAAAGCCAATAGAAAGTGTGCTAGAACTCAACTTTGATGATAAGAAGCCCCTTACAGACACTGGGAATACATGCCAACACTGGGAAAGAAAAATCACTAGTCCATTAAAAAAATTAGGGTTAAAATGAGGACGGGGGGAAGATTAAAGACAAAGAGATTGGACATAGGGGGTTTTTGTTAATGTGTGCTGAATGACGAAAAAAAATATCAAACTTTAGTCTTATTGATATCAACTGTTTATGCACTTCTGGGCACTGGCATTAACTTTTTGATCTGCTATTTTTGGTAAGAAACTCCTAAGTTTATCACCAAATTCAATACAGACAAAGCTAATACCCTTTTATTTCCTTCATTAAATTTACTTTGGACATACGGCAACAATTTGTGATTAATCAAATTCCCTCTGTCATGGAAGCCACTTTCTCCTATTGCTTGGTAGATCTGTAACAGGTCAGCAAATAGGTTTTTATAAAAAAGAAAGAATATGCCATAAAACAGATGCAACAGCTAAAAACACTGACTTTTTTTGAAAGTGGCAAAATGTTACATTGACAAGTTTCTCTTTATCCAATTAACTAATAAGTCCCAATCTCTTTCATTAGCCATTCCTGTGTTGTATAACATTATCTAATAGCACAAGTTATGCCTATTGTTCTCATCACAAACTCCAAATTAAGGAACAGGGTACATTTTAGGATCACTCTTGCTAAGAAGTCTGGCATTTATAATACATCCTTCTAAATCATTTCATGACTCAAGATACAGTTATAATACTCAGCTCTTAATCCTACCATCCACTTTAAGTTGCTTAGTTAACCTGAAGATAAACTTAATTTTCATTGGACTTCTGCAAAAATATTTAGCTACCTGGTTGTCTCCTTTTGTTTGCCCTCTTATAACCCCAGTTGCATGTATGAGTTTAATGGTGTAGGATTGCTCTTAATTTCCTCCTTCTACCTTGTCCCCCCAGGAGGCAGCTGTTCTGAAAGCAGCCACTCCATCTACCATGTGGATATCCAAACGGCTTTTACTATTTACTGTGATTGCTTTTCTTAACTCAAGACACAAAGCCTGGAAACAACCATCTGTTCTTAGGAGTTATTTAGCTCTATAAATGGACACACTTGCTTTGCTTTTTATGTCAGCTCTAAAAAATTAGCTACACACCAAAACTAAAGCAGCATATTAATATCAATTAAGTTTAGATTGAACAGACATTCAACATTTTTGAGATTTATGAAACAATCAACTAAAAGCTATATATAATGTATGTATGTATAATTTTAAGAACAAAGTTTCAATTAATCTTATATCATTGCTATAGATACAATTATCAGCATTTATACTGTACCTGAGCTCCATAAATATATTTATCCAGCATTTTGCCTCCTATCGTTTGTCCCCCTACATCCCACACTTGAAGAGTAACATTCAAATTTCCTGGAAAAAAAATTATACAGATATTGTGCAACCTGGAAAATTTAGATACAAATATATTCAACAACAATAGCTTTTAACAAGTATACAAGAATAATTAAATTTCAAAATAAAAATGATTGTATCATCTGGGAAAAAAGTAATTTGAGTCCAGTCATTAAGATACGGTAAAACTATAGCAAGTTACTAACATATCTAATATTAACAGAAAATAATTGGAATTGCATAAAGTATAACAGTCGTGACCAGAAGTTATATAACATATTCCACTGAAAAAACATGTAAAACTTCACAAAAAATGTTCTATAGCGTGGTACTTGGAACCAAAAGGTAACACAATTAATGCCAACTTATCCACATTATTTCATACTGTGTGTCCCTCCCTCACCCCTCTCCTAATCTTCCTTACAGATCAAGAAGTGAGGAAAATCTTTGTAACTTCAATTGGGTAGTGATACTGATAGAAGTATACAGTTACAGAACTATATCGCTAACAGAGTAAAAGAAATGGAAATACTGACACACAGCTAAGTTGAGGATGCACACTGTGATTACTTCCTCCACTCACCACCTTAAGGCATGAAGCTAAATTGGACATGATTTACATAATTTCATCTTCAAAGAATCTACACCAAAAACAGACCTTCCTTTCTACTCAAAACCATTTTTAAGCTACGTTGAAATTGTTAACAGGTTTTTAAAAACAAAACTAACAAAAAATGAGTGTAAATACAGAATATTTAATATCCTACAAATCATACATATTCTGCAAGACAATTCAGCAACTCACAGAGCAAAAATACACTCAGAAAGGTATGCTACCATATACATACAAACATATTAAAGTATAATTTCTCACATTTTGCATGGTAAGAACTATTTTCAGAACCGTACTGATTACCTGGGACCACCAAACTCTAACAGAGTAAGGACTGACAAAATTTTTTCTAATCCACATGCAACTCACATGACACATGTTAATACAAATTCTACATACTCACAGATAATCACAACTGCCTATTAATTCTCACTCCTGGTTTTAAAAAAATGCAACAAATTTCACATCACAACAATTGCAAATCGAGTGAAAACAAGCACATTATTTTGGCTTGCTAAGAAAGCTGTATTCTTAATTCAACTATTTTATGTAGTTGGCAATTTGATTTTACACCACACGATCCATTCAGCTGTAAATTTTAACTTGCTTTGGTTACACAAGGGAATGCGTTCCATGGAAATGTATCACAGCACCAGGTGAAAATAACCAGCAAATTATAATTATATAGCTGAATATATGCTACTCGTGGTATTACATATTACATATGTAATATGTAATATTACATATTACATATTACATATACCACATTATATTTTTATAGTGCACCTTGCTTTAATCTGGTTAAAAGAGCAGATTCCCAAAACTACCACCTTGGTCTCAAAAATACAGAGACAAATGTGAAACAGTGCTATTAAGCTACACTGAGTTTTATGTAATACCAAGAGAACTTCTACATGGAGCTTAGAAAACACATCATAAACACCCCAGTTCAATAAAGGCAACCTTTTCTAATCAACAAAAAGCTTACTTGTTTTGATAGTTCATATACTATACATTAATTAATTAATTATTTTTAAAACTTAGAACATAAATGATCGCAAGCAATGCAGGAAAGTCTTCCCTAAAGGATCTGGCATGGATAAACTCGTGCATCCACAGTCTGAAAAGACTATACATCTTCAATAGGTAAACAAACTGTGCAGGCTCAAAGGCTCACCATGCTACAGTATTCTATCCCTATGTATTCTACTGAAAAGTCACCGTGTCATTCAAGTCAGCTATTTTGAGACAAAAAAGAAAAATCTTTATAAATATTATCACCTTCAAACTCATTAATTTTCAGATGCCCAGTTTTGTCTTCAAGTGCTCTAAAAAGTTTCAACTTGATTTTTACTCCTAAAGAAATAATTTGCACAGCATACTGGACTTAGCATCTGCATAACTGCATGGAATGACCTGAAAAATTTTAGTGCACTAAGTTAAATTAACTAGTGACTACCTGTGACTGCCCAACTGAAAAATCTCCTATTACAAATTATTTACTCTGCTTCATTAACAACAGAAAAAAAGAAACGGAAAAAAAAAAAAAGATTGGTATGTTCATTTAAGGTGAACTCGTCCTTAATTAGGACCTCACTAATTATAAAGTTCATGCTGATCATCTCCTGCACGAAATGCTTCATTTTCCCTATTTTTCAGTTAGGTTCTGTATTATTTGTTTAGCGTTGAGGTTGATTCTGGGGGATAAAGAAGGATGTTAGGATTATTCTGACAAAAGGAAAAACTGCAGACAATTTACCTAGCAAATATTTCATTAACAACTGGGATAGCAGCACATGAAGTTTTCTGCAAAAAGTTTGAAATCTTATATTTTTTCAATTTAACAGGAACATAAAAACTAGAGACTTACAACAAAACAAAAAGAAACCATGCATAAGACAGTTCTTAGAAACAGTCTTAACACACTAATAAAAATAACTGAAGAATCCCATCAAAACAACATGCACTGCACTAATAAGGAACAAAGAAACCCTAGCACTTCTTTACTCTGTAGAAAATGCACCCAAGTGCAAAGCTGAAATCCATGAGGGAGCACAGGGCAGGTGTGCAGATTGCTTCTGGTATGAACTGAAGCCATGGGGCTGCTGCAGCAGTGACCCTGCAGGAGGACACTGGGTGGACTGGTTAGCCTTACTTAAAGTGCTGCACAGACAAGATGGAACTAAAAACACAAGTCTGACCGCTTTTTACACCAACGACTTTAAAAAAATCCTTTTAACAGAAGAACCCTGCTTACTGAACTGCACCCACAACCTACCAAAAAGTATACAACCATGGCTCTTAGAGAGTCTCTATCAGCAGACCTCTGGCTAGCAGATAGCCTATTTAAGCACTAAAATCTACACCATGGCTGCATCCAGACTATACAAGATTCTGCATCAATAAATACAATGGAACTGATTTGCACTTTAAAAAAAAATATTTTGAACAAACTGCATGAAGTGAATTTGTCATGTTGAACACTAGACACATGTTGAACAATGCTGAACACATTGTTCAAAATTTATCAAAGGATTTCTGATTTGTATTAAACGATATTGTTTTACCATGCAAAATATTTACTATTTTCACTGCAAAACAACTGAAGACAAATGCCACTTTTATGTGAAAAAAGAAATAACAGAAAAACAACAGTTTATTTTATAAGTTGTAATGTAAATTTCTGTGCAATTTTAGAAATCTGTAATTTTAACTTCTGGAATCTTTGCTTACATTGAAGAAGAAAAAAAATCAACTACTGAACCACAGTTGTTCAGCAACTGTCCTATTGAATAAGAGAAATAAAGTCTTTTTTCCTACTGATATGCACCTAATTTCTGTGCAATGGCATGAATTAACCTTTCAAGTAAACATAGCAGCTCTGCAAACCCAGAACCAATAAAGAAATTAGAAAAATCCACTTTCTAAAGTATTGCTTCCCATTCCACTATTTAGAAATGTTACCTCTCTCCCCCTCACACCCCACAACTAGCCCAGTTTAACTATAAAATAGAGAGCCATATATACCTAAACACATATATAGGCATAGGAAAAACCAGAATGACAACCTACAGAAAAATGTTTCTTCCTGAATATGAATACAAATGCTACTGTTTTGAGGCAAACAGATGTACAGACTTTCTGGTGCTATTTTTACCTGCATTCTGATTTTATTACAAAATAAACCATGAATGAAAGAAATTCACACACAAAATAAACTATGAACAAAAATGAATGAAGCAATAGTTGATAAATTTCCAAATTTTCTACTCAACAAGAATGTTTATAATCCCAGTAATATACTAATAGCATCTGTATGCTTAACAGCTGGGAAAAAAACTTGCAAAATACAAGTTCTCAGCATGCACACTGCATGATTTGTGTACACATTCCACTTGCAAGTATTGCTGTTAAGTATTATACACACTGGTATTTTTAGAGGCAGGAGCAGGACAATAAAAAAATTATTCTGTTGATTTTATGGAGAAATAAGCACTGGAATTTGGTACTTTACCACCCTACTAAAAAAAGTACATACTAAATACTAAGGAAGTACATCAAAATGGCCAAACCAAAATAGTGAACACAGGAATAGTCTGAAAAGATTATTCTGTTTCACTTAAGAAAATATATAAACATAATCAAGAAATTATTTGCAATATAATTTTTAAAAAAAGAAGTTTAAGAACTGCATATAATTTCTTTTAACTTCAGGTTACAGGTAAAATGCTTAATATCTGGGTTTGCTTCCCTCCCCACCCTTCACAAGGAGAAGACAGAGCTACAGAACTTGCATCAACCTTAGCAGATCTCACTACACCTTTTAATAGTCACACATACTTTTTCTAACTTCTGATTTCTGAATCCTGAAGTGAATGTTCTCAATCAAATACATGCATACTTAGAATATGAGCACACACAAATCAGTGAAAAACCCCAATTTTAAACCCCAATTCTTCAGAGACAAACTTAACCAGCAATTATTCTTTTTAAATTATTTCTTCGTATTTTCCATGCAGTGTGCTGCAACTGGCATCTAAATAGTTTCTTTGCCACCGTGAAGTGAAACATCTTGAATGCTCAAACTGTATTTTTATGAGTGTCGAGGGACCCTAAATTTTAGTGGTCTATTAAATGCCAGCAATTTCATGCTGCCTTGCATAAAACAGCATTCACATATTAGAGCACTGTGAGTCCATAGCTGCATTATGCTTCTCTCACACAACTCAAATATGAGTTGTATATTTCATTAAAATATATATATATTTCTATCAAAACACATCTACTTTTTCAATTAATATGTTTAAAGGTCCATTTCTTTGTTGTGTGTTACACTATCCACATGGAAAGTGAGTGCACTCAAGCAGGGATAACAAAATTCATCAGTATAGATAGTATTCTTTTTATTTGAATTCAGTGTTTTACTTAGAGATGTAAGTTGCAAATGTATAACTCTTTGACACCTAGCAAGAATGTAGGAACAAAATATCCTCCGAACAACCTAATTTACTTTGCCAGAAAAATCACTGCACTAAGCCAATTTAGTACACATGACTCTGAAGAATCTGTTTCTGCAAGTCTTGTGCCACCCAACCTTTCAGTGTTAGTTTTTATTCTCTTACCTGGCAGTAATATTCTTTTCAAGAAGAAGTCCAGTCCTATGGTTTGTTTGTACTGTTTTCCAAACGTTTCTTGAGCAAAACGTGTAGCTAAGGATGTCTAAAACAGAACAGTATCAAATTAAGTTGTCATTTTAAACAGCAACAAACTTTATGCTAACCCAGAAGTATGAAACACAGTTAAGCACTTTTTAAATCAGTGAATGCCAACAGTGTTCATGGATTTGGATTGACAAGCACTCCAGTCAGTTTCAACATAATAACAGGAGGTGGCAAAGGCTACTAATTTATGCAAAATGAAGCAAGGTGCGTATTTGCTTTGATTTCAAAAATACTGTAACAGTCCTATTCCAAAATATTATACAGATTTGAAGGAGGTATCACTACTATGTTCAAACTGAGACAAATCTGGGTGACACTATCTGTACCTGAAGAGCTTAGTATTTTTAAAAGGCATTCATTTCCAAAACAAGGGTCCTCCCCTGGTGAAGAACACCCTGATCCCAGCCCAACTTCCTGGGAGGAACAGAGACCTGCACAGTGCAGAATCCCACTGGGGGCTCCTAAGTGTGGCAACATTTCTGCCACTGTTCATCAGTTTCAGGGATTACAGAAACTCTAAGATGGGAAGAGCACTTTCTTGCACACAGAAAAGAAAAGTTAAACTCATATAAGGAATGCATATTTACACAATCACTCCTTTCAGCAGAACTTTGAAAATTTATTTCACTTGGTATTCTGTGGATTTATGAAAGCAAACCAATACACTGTTGACCTAATAATAAGCTTTTACTATGTATGGCTGAAAGGATAAACAACTAACCTAGGCAAACTACTGAAGCAAGGCATTTATATTCTGTCAGTAGCAATTTAGTAGCAATTTAAGGTCTCCTTTCAAGACAAAAAATAAAAAAAGAGTGGGGGAAGAAAGGGAAAGAAATAAAGAATGAAGGCCCACAAAAAAAAGTAAATGAGAAAACAGTGGTACAATCATAAATAATACAAAAGTTTGTACTGTGGAAAAAAACCCTAAATATTAATATTATAAAACACAACCAACATCAAATTAGTGTACATTTAAAAATCTCTTGTTGACGTGACATTTGTAAATAAAAATACAAATTAACTACAGAAAAAAAAATCTAAATATTTATTTACTTAAATAGAGAAGGAAAAATAATAAAAGGCTCACAAAACCCTTACACTGTCTGAGAAAACTCAAAACAGGCCAGAAGAGTTTTTTCTTGCCAAATTTCCATTCATCAAGACCTGAAGAGATGAGTCACACCAACAGTTTGTTATCAGATGCTGTTAAGAGCACATTTAGTCAAAAATGCAAGAGCAAAATAATGCCAATATTTCTGAAATATGAGAACATGCAAGGTCCATGAATAGAAAGTCACAACAAAGATCTAAATTAAGCTAATGTCAAATGTACACAGAAAAATAAAAACCTTTTTTTTACATTAAAACATGATCACCAGAGCTCCAGCATTAACACTCTAGTATGAACAGGCAAACATTTATTCAACTACTAGATTTCCTATTTAGCAAATAAAACAAGATTTACTGATTTCATGTTTCTATATCATACTTATATTCCTATAACTACCATATATATAATGAATGATATTTTGATATTAGAAGATATGTTTAGGAAACAATCCAATAAGTCAGTATTAGCCTATGGCAGCATTTTCATTTACTTCACTGAACTCAAGCCCCAAGAGGATTAAAAATAAAAAAACAAATGGGAAAAAAAAGCAAGTTAACTAGAAATAGCGTGAGTATGCTTATACATTTATATCCCTGTGGAAAGGGGGAAGATCACAGAGGATGAATTGTAGAAGATTCTTCTGCCTTCAACTATGTGACAGTAATACTAACAACACACACAAAATAAAATTCAACAGATTCAAACTACAGCATTGAAAGAGACAGTAGAACTGATGCATTTAATCCCAACAGTTAGCATGTCAAGATTACAATGGCATTAAACTGTCATGACCTTAAAGATGTAGATGAGAATAAGACAGCTGCAGGAATACACCATTCAGTCTTCTTGAAATTTTCCTTTTTGGAAAAGTAACAAGTGCCTAGACTACAAATTAAAGTATCATCTGACTATATCACAGTATTCTATATTCTCCAACACACTTATTTAGATTCTCATTAAATAAGTAACCACTCCCATCTTGTTTTAAATGCTCAGTAAATGCTAGTTTATCATTCTGTGACAGTCAATATTCCCTGAGGACTCCTAGGGGTGTTAGTAAAAATAAACGGCACACGTTCAATTAACAGCCAACCTACAGGAGCAGCAAGTAATCAACAGCATAGCAAAGTCCTCTTAAACAGTTTTTCTCCACTGTGCTCTCGAATGCAAAGGAATTTATAGCACAAAATCATGGACTAGTTCCTTCTTAAACTTTTTCCTAATAAACGTTAGAGCTCAAGGAAGGTGTTGGATTACCAGTCTAGGGTCTTCTATTTATTCACAAAACAAGCATTTATCCACAAAATGCTAAGAGCAACAGTTCAAACCTCTTTACAACAATAAACAAAGAAGTTATGTCAATGTATATTCAAGTACCTCTATAATGGAAATACTCCCTTCAAATCCCAGAAGTGTTCGCTGCCGTGCTTGCCAGAAAAGACTTTGCTCAAGAGTTTTACCTGAGGATATGCTGAATACAATCTATATAAGAATTAATGGGAGTTAAATAAAGGTTCAGTAGAACTGTAGTTGCAAAAATAAATAAGTAATCAGTGACCATTTTTTAGAAAGGCTGCATTCCATACAATTCCACCCCTCAATGTCAGGGTCAGAGAACAGTATGGTGCACAAAGATCTTTTTTCTTTGCCCCTCTACAAAGACAACCAGGCCACCAGCTTGCAGGGCAGAATTTCCAGAAAAAAATCCATCAGTCTGGAAGGTTCACACACTTGCCTTTAATACTTCAAAGTGAATGTTGACATCCTATTCTAAATATCAATACTCTTTTGAAGGTTGATGTTAAAAACCCCCCGTTAAAAACACAAAAATGTCTTTGGGCTCTAAAGTACAGCAGCCAAGATAGCAGTAAATAAAAAAAAAGAAAAAGTACAATATACTAAGTTCAAAATACAATAGGATAATTGGGAAGGGTTTTTTTGAAAGAAGCAAAGATGTAATTTAACCTTACATGAAAGGCATGACAGTTTCTTGCTTCTATTTTTCAATGTCAACAATTCAGTATAAACTGCTGACATGCTGTTCCTAAAGCCCTACATAGTGAGTAAAGAGAGAAAAAAGCAAAAAATATCTATGAAATAAACCAGAAGGTCAATAAATTGAAAGTCAAACAGAACAAGCAATGATAGCCAGCTCTGACAGTGACTACTTACCAGGGCAACCAGAAAATTGTAGGGAAAACCCCACCAAATGACAAATCTTTGAGTAAAATCCTATACAATTAAGTTTTGAGAAAGCAGTGCCAAAGTGTCGTATCATAGTTGTAAGAAAGAAAACTAAACCCAAATTTCAATTAGATGCAAGCACGTAGTTCTGAAGCTGTGAATACCCACGGATACACGAATTTTAGCCACTAATTGAAAATCTACTTTCCAAAAACCAGATGTACCTATATCTTCCCTCAGTCCCTTCTAGAACATCAATGCCATTATCCAAGCACAGCTACAGTCATCCCTCAGTCATGTTCTATCCCACTGACAAGAATTTTAAGACAAACAAAATTAAAACAGACACTAGGCAAAATAATGAAATGCTTTATCATAAAAACACATAACTGTCCACGGTGATATCCTTCCATCCCACTCCTAACTACCAGTGCAACTTTGTTCACTGAAAAAGAGAAAAATTACCATAACTTCTTGACATTTGACATAGATCTATTTGATGCAGCTGGGCCAATCTGTATTCAATTTTCCATTTGCAAGTCTCAACAGTGACAACAATATTTTGTCACTATTAATGAAGTTTTTGAGCCCAAGTGTAACATGACAATTCAGAATTGGCACAATGCTTAAAAATCTGGTATTCTAAAAAATCCTAAAGTAAGCAGGACACTACTCTTTATGCCAGCCCATGTTTTAGCTCCTGCAAACTCCCATACCAGCTTGAGTGTTTATTCTTTCATTTTCATCATCCATTGTTACAGAAGGAAAAGACAGGATGTTTCTGCTACTGTACTTTAGTCCCAGCTACAAGAGATACCAAATAAACAGAACCTCAGCACACCTATTTTTCACAATCTCCCTTCCCATTAACAGTTCTGAGATTTGCTTCCAGAGGCTCAAAACCTTTTTCAGCACTAGCAAATCATAGTATTCTATCTCAAGTCATCCTTGTACACTTCAGTATTAAGCCAATCTATGCACAAAAGTAGAAATATCTGGATCATAACATCTTTTTTTTTTTTTTCAATCCATACTAGTAATGCTGGTTTATTTTAATGGAAAATCATTTTGGCTCAGGAAGAGTGGGTTGATTTAAAACCTACACACATAAGGCTGCTGTGTGTATATATGTCCTTCCTATACTCAAAATCAAAAAGCAAACTGCTATTACTAATTTCTGGGTTTTTTCATCTCAGATTGTCCTCACTTCTGATTGCTTTTTAGACTGTTTTCCTAGTTTGTCTAGTTCATTAAAAGAATTCTATTATCTTCTGACTAACCAGTCTTGCTTCCCTCAATTTTGCTTTTCCACAGTTCACCACTACCTTACCATCTCTTTTTTACCCTAAGAGTTTTATAGATTCTACTCTTTCTCACCTCTCTTAAGCTTTCTTCCACTTTTACTTTTCTCTATTTGAGTTTGCTCCAGCAGTGCCTATTGCCACCCTTAAAATTCTAAGTATCCAATTAGCCAATTCAATGACCTCAAACCAACAGAAGCACAGCATCCCTGCCTTGCCTCATGGATAAAGCAATTTCTAGCTAGTGCACCTTTAGCTTGAACTAACACTGATTTGCTTTTAAGCTGCTACCAATCCTTGCACAGAACCCGAGTCACATTGCTTCTAAGCAATGGGTGAGGAAAACAGCAAATTTCCACCTGACCCACAACATTCTTTCTAAAGAGGGGGCAAAAGAAAGAAGCCAAAGGGGAACACCTCACACCAAACACAAGACAGAACATTTCACATATATCCCATCATTTTCTACATGCCTCCTGTCTCATGATCCCAGAGTGACAGAGAAAGAGAAAAACCAACACCTTGCACAGTAAAAGAGAGTTACGTATGCATGTGTGTAAAGACCAGCTGTGAACCAGATGTGAGAGCCAGGCAATTTAGAGCTGAAAACACACAGACATACACAGGTCTCAACAAGTAAGCGGAACGAGTAGACAACAAAAGAGAGGAACCTCAACAATTTAGTCTTCTGAGTGCTTGAAATACCACTTACATTTATCCTTTACATTCCATGACCCAATTGCTTCTTTATTTCTACAAGGCCTTACAATAAATCTGTGTGTGCTGCCAGGCCATTGGGATGGTGGGAAGGAGCCTCTATTACAGCATCATCTAGGGGGCACAAGAGGAAAAGCAGCCCACCAGAGTATTGCTGCTGCTCATGCCCAACAACCTGCCATGGAAGAGTCAGGTTCCTAGAGGCAGCAGAAGATGCAGTGAGTGGCAGCTCCTGTGAGAGAGGTAGGAACCAACAGAAATATACATCAAAACTTAAGAATGCTTGAAAATTCATGCTTGGTAAGAGGTCTTGCCACAAGCTGCTCAACAGCAGTAGTGAAAGGATTCTTCAGTTTGAATGGAAAACTCCTGGGACATGCCACCGGTGAAGCAGCACTTCAGCTGTCAATGCTGTGCATTTATTATGCTCTCAGCACACAGCTGGCTGGAATTGCCCATCTACTCTCTCAGATGAACACAATAACACTTCAGACTGGGTTTAGAATCACTGGAGACAAAAGAAAAAAAGGTTTGTTTCTTCATAGAGCTCTGAATAAGTAAGTAAGCAAAACCACATGCACTTTCACTAAGAGCATATTCCTATTAATGTAAGGCAGTTCATTTAAACCAGCTCTAAGAACATTTCCACCTTTCATACGAACTGTGAAGCAAGCAGAATTTCTTCCCCCCATAGTTTCAAAAGTTAACAACAGAAGAAAATACTGTATACTTCAATCATACAATAAATTTACTATTTTCAGGTGTATGTCACAAAAATATTCAGGCTACATATGACAATACATATGTTCAAGTGTATAGTTAAGATCAGTGACTATTTTAAACAGTTAAGAAAGCAGCCTCTCTTTTGCCTCTTTTGGTTTCTCCTTGTCAGAATTTCTCTTTTACAAAGAGAAATTTGCTGGACTATTGTTTGCTTGTTTTGATTATTGTTTGATTATTGTTGATAGATAAACTTTTATAAACAGGATTTCATTATGGTGATTACAGATAAGGGTAAAAACCCAAAGACATCAAAGTTACAAACGAAAACAAAATAGATCCAGTAGTGCCTTTCCAAACTCTGGAACAGTAACTCCACTAGATGGAAACTGTTCTATGCAGCTCGGGAGGTTGCTAGCTCTGTATCCGAAGGGCGCCTGCAGACCCAGCTAAGTGACCTTCCCTGCTCGTCCCTTTGGAGGGGAGCCGCGAACTCAGCCCGCCACGCCCGGGGCATCGCAGCCACCGAGAACGACTTTGGGCTATTCCCGCGACTCCAGCCAAGCAACTCCAGCCTCCAGCGCGCCATCGGCAGCGCACGGGGATCAGTGGGAAACTCCGTCAGCACCACAGGAACTACGTTATTCGCCGCTCCTTTCCTAACGGCTCAAGAAAATTGGATTACAGTCGTGTACGTCTGTTTGTTGACGATACCTCCTCGGGTGCGAAGGCCCCGTTAGAACGAGGGTTTGGCTGCCGGGCACGGCGCGGATACCGGCGGGAAGAGCCCGCGGGTCCCGCGCAGGGCCCGGAGCCGAGGGGCAGCAGCCAGCCAGGTATCGCGACAGCGGCTGAGCGACAGACTGGAAGCCGCCGCGGGCTGCTCCCTACTCAGCAGCGGAGCCAGGGACAGCGTGAGGGGGACAGCCGGGAAGAGGGTCGGGGCACCGCGGGGAGGGAGAGGAGCTGTCGGCGAGGCCGGCACTGACCTTGCCAGTGGTGCCGTCCCCCAGCACCACCAGCTTGAGCTGGCGGTCCGGACTCTCCTCCTCCTCCGAGTCCGACATGATTTCTACGGCCCCGGCGAGAAAGAAGAGGCTGAGAGCAGCCGGAAGGAGCCGGGTGCAGGAGCGAGGACGGGACAGGGGGAAGAGCGAGTGCCGCGCTCACGAAGCCGGCAGCAACAGAGGAACAGGGACCGCCATCTTCCTTCGGTGCGCCCTCCGTCGCTATGGTCCGTGCGGGGCGAAACCAATAACAGCCCCGAGGGAAGGGGGAGAAGCGGTAAACTGCGGGCGGGAGCTACAGCAACAAGTCCAGCCACTGCGTCGGGACACACCCACTTCTTCCCCCACAGGGTCGAGAGATGGTTGAGCCCGACCACACGCCGCCGTGGCTCGGGCCCCGCAGTGACGCCCCGCGCGGTAACCAAGCAACGAGGGGCGGGGCGAGGGCGGGGCTATGGCCCGGCCCGTGTGGGGCTGAGCGGGGAGGCAGCCGGGGTTTGCTACGGCAGCTACTTATGGCAACTAAACACATAGTTACGGCAGCCAAATCATAGAGTCACTGAGTGGTTTGGGTTGGAAGGGATCTTGAACATCATCTCCTTCCAACACCCTTGCCATGGGCAGGGTCACCTTCCACTAGACCGGGTTGCTCAAAGCCGGATCCAGCCTGGCCTTGAATACTGCCTGGGATGGAGCAGCTACAGCTTCTCTGGACAACCTGTGCCAGAGTCCCACCAGACTCACAGTGAAGAATTTCTTCTTGATATCTAATCTAAACCTGCACTCTTTCAGTTTAAAGCCATCCCCCTTCTGTCCCTACATGCACTTGTGTGAAGTCTCTTTCTGGCTCTCATACCCCCTTTAAGGGGGGGTGTATAAAGGCCGGCACAGTAAGGTCACTCTGGAGCCGTCTTTTCTGCAGGCTGAACAATCCCAGTTCTAGGGACTCCACCACTTTCTTACACAGTCTCAAAACTTTTCTATCCATATAGGCAATCAGTAAGAAAACTTGTCTAGGTAGCCCTAGCTGAATTTTAGACCATTACTTTGTCACGTACCGCGGCCAGGGAGAACAGGCTGTAACCTCCTCTTTTGCATCAGCCTTCCCTCAGTTTGAAAACTGCCAGTGTCCCTTCAGCCTGTCATCTCTCCCATAGACTAAACAACTCCTCTTCAGTCAGTCTTTCCTTCGGTTGTCTTTTTTAGACTTCTGATTATTCTTGTTACTTTCCTTTGGCTCCTCTCCACTTTCTTGCAATACTGTGCCAAAAACTGGATACAGTACTTCTGTTGAGGCCCTGGGAATACTGAGTAGAGTGGAAGTATTACTTCATGTGTCTTGCATACGAGACTTCTGTTTATATATCCCAGCATGATGTTTGTTTTCTTGACAGTATGACATTGCTGACTCATACCAATCCTGATTTACTAAAAAAGCCTCTGGATGCTCTCCTGTTATTGGCATTTCACACGTTGAAGCTTTATTTCTGTTTAACTGTAGCGCTTTCTGTTTTCCCCCATTGAATTTAATCCTATGTTTCGGGCTACTTGTAACATTTGTCAATATAATTTTAATGTGGTCCTCCAAAATGCATGCCAACCATCCCAACTTGCTGATATCTGGAAGTCTAAGAACCATACTCTCTATTCAAAAAATCATTGATAATAATGATATCCGATAGCACCAAATCTCTACAAGCCTCTATTTGACGTGTTTTTCCAGTGTGAGTGACAACAATTCTTTGGGCATTGTTTATAGGACGATTTGAACAGAGACATCTGGAACTCTTTAAAGTATAGATGTGTTTTAATGCATTCAATAGTAAGATAAGAATTTTTAGAACAACTTTGTAGAATGCCTGAATAGCAATCACACCTGTTTCAGTCTCTTTCAGGTTTTCTTTATGAAATGGATGTCTGAAATTTGCAGTATTACAAGTACACTGTTTTACTCCATCCTCAGCAGGATCAAGAAGATTCCTTATTGATCACGTATTCATGTGTTTGCACAATTGAGGCTAAATGCTTTTCCAATGACATTCTGGAAAAAAAAATAAAGGTTGGGGGGGCAGATACACCATAAAGTGCATTAAATTCTAGTGGAAAACAAGACACACACCTTTGTCACTCCATACTTTTAATCAAATTAAACATGTTGTTAATTATTTTCCACTTCAGATAATTTTTTAGCCTAATTGTACTGCAAGTTCTCTTAACTTGGCACTTCAGCAAGATCAGCATCGGAGCTCAGCTGAACAGCATTTCTTGGAAGAAAGAGCAATAGGGACAAATGTAGAATTTTCTTTTATGATTTCTGACATAGTGAATAGTTGTACAATTGGCATTAGATATTTAAAAGTGCCACATCTCAGTCCAGAGCAGAAACATGATTGATAAACCACTGTTGGTGGAACTGCTCATATTTCTGAAATTCTCCCTCAGTCACATTAAGAAAAATATATAAAATATTAATTTAAAGCTTTCTGATGCTTTTGAGGAGAAGCAGATTCTATTCAACCCATGAGATGAGAAGCTGTGTGTGCAAAAGCAGGATCATGAAAGAGCAAGGTGCTCCAGGTGTCCAAATGTATTTTCATTTGAAATACCACAAAGAAATGCATGTGTCATAATAAACAACCCAAAATTTAATGTACTCCTTCTCTTTCATCTTCAATGTGGTATTCATGGGCTAAAATTTATCTTGAGCCTGTGTATCTGACCTGTTTAAATAAGCAGTTATATAATAAAGCATAATTTTGGAAATACAATGAATAATGGGTGTGGATAAACATGCATGCTTTTTATTGACTACTAAGAAAAATGAATGGAAACTGCCCCAGGAAATGCCATAGTAATGCAACTGGACAACTCAGCTCCCAAAAACCTTGTTTAAGGCTATGAATGACAGGGATGTACTAAAATAAATTTTTACTATGTAAAAGATCAGTGTACAAGAAAAAAACTGCCTTGTGGAGTTAATGCTTTAACAATAATACTACCAAAGAGTGTTGTTTACCATTATTTAACTTTAGCAGCATAACAGGGTGAACAATCTGACTGCAAATCTTTACACATCTTACCTGCCATGGCAAGCACATTAACATTCAACAAGCACATTAACAGCGTAGTGTGGTGATTTTACACAGAGTGGTACAAATTTTTGCTACCAACATGTCCCCTCTGGGAGGCTTTCAAATTGAACTATTTTTGTCATTGCCATCTTTACTAAATATGGATAGCACATTATAGATGAAAGGAAGCTAGTCTCAAAATGTTTGATACTTCACAGTTAAAGGAAATATATGGAGTATGTTGAAAAGCACTGGAATTATCAAACAGAACACTGCAGTAAAAAAATCTCTGATGGCAGTATAGAAGTAATTTGAAACTCTTATGCATTTTTAAAATACTAAAACAATCCTTGAGCAGTTACTTTGAATGCAGTTTTAGTGAAAAGTGCCTGGGTCACCCAGTGACACAGAAAATAAATACATATTGTTAAATAAATTTATATTGTTAAATAAATATATATTATTTGACATTCTGTCTGTATTTTGATATTTGCTCTTTTGGCTTTTTGTCATACTTCCTATATACTTTATGTTATTTCTTTATGATGAAAATTCACTGCTAATCCACTGGTAATTGAGAATATTGTGAATAATAACTGAGATGACCACAATTTTAAAATTCTAAAATTCAAAATTTAAAATTTTGGAATTTCTATTTCATCAAGGCTACAAACATGGAAGTAATTGCACCCTCATTCTCTGTCAAGTTTTGGCCTACTACTTTATTTGACCATTTTCTACTGAGTTAAACTGACTTTTTAATATGTAAAACAAATATAGATATAGTTATAGATAGTTTTCTATATCTATGCTTCTAAAAAAGCTAGGGAAGAGCTATGTGACTTTGTTTCAATCCCCTTAATTTCAATAGCTCTTGATCAATGGAGCTGTGAGTGAGTGTTTGAAAACATCTCTCAGGAGTCCATGGAAGGCTGCTGAGAAAAGCAAACCCAGAAGACTTAGATTTAACTTACACAGACATTCAGTTTCACTTGAGGACTTTGGAGTCTGTAAGATCAATTGTTGCTGCTCCTTAATGCCATTACTAGATCTTCCACCTTTATCAGCTGGGCAGTGAGTTTAATCAATGTTTTCACTTGGTTTGGTTCTTCAGAGTATCACTGAAGTTGTTTCAGTTCAGTTTTAGTTGCAAAGGCTCAACTATTTAAAGGCTTGGTAACTCTCCCTAAGCAGAACCACTGCAACTGCTGCACGAGCTTTTGGGAGACAGAGGTAATGGAGTGTGACAGGAGGTGCCAGAGATGTTTAGGAGAGGAGACAGGCAGCAGTGGAGGAGTCAGAGCTTTTATGTAGGTGACAAAGGAGGGCTGGAAGGGGAAATCTGTGGGAATTTCTAAGGGTCAGAGACAAGTGTGGGAGTTTTTCACTCTTCACAGTCCACAACTTTTATGCAACATCTTCGTTCATCTCAAGAGACAGAGGCAGGTACCCAACTCACCTCATCTGGGTCTAAAGGAACTTTCCTTCCTGGTCCCTGTGAATTTTTTATGCTGCTCTTAGATGCCATTTGTTCCCTTCTTCACATTTTCCCCTACAAATCTCAGTTAAATTTGTTAGTGCAAGCCATTGATTTTCATTTCTGCTTGTGTTTTGAGCTGGCAGTCAGCAATACTCTCTTTTTTCTCTCCTGTCATTTTGTTGCAGTTTAATTAGAAAACCGTTTTTGGTAATCAGTTTCAATTTGAAGAAGAAATAGCACAGTTCCAGTTTTGGTTCCTTTACCCCCTTGTTCTTAAATTACCCTAAGCAATTGTGGCATACACAGTCAACCATGTTTGCAAATGCAAACTGTACAAATGCAAACTAGACCTCTGAATGTGCAAGGGGTTTTTTTAGAATATAGTATAAGGTTGCATACCCTTATGCAAGTATCTACAGAAACACCAAAAATCATTGCCTACATAGGAAATAGATGTATGCCTCTCCCAAGCTCTGAGGAAAGGTGTGGATCAAGCTGAATGAAGTGGAATCTGTACTGAGAGAAAAAGGAATAGCATGTGTGAGAGCCATCAACCTTTTTGCCATCCTCTTCAGGAATGCAGGGTCATTAGCTACCAAGTCATCTCTGCTGTCTTTACAGGACTTGATGGAAACAACACATTTCTCAGAGAGATTTACACAAACTGTGTCCTCTGCTACCAATGCATGATATTCTTTTAACTTTTGTTCTGCTTTTTCTGCCTATGCTTACACAACAATGCTCATTCTCTTTTGAGTTTCATTCATTCCAATTTTTCTATTTCAAGTCTCTGTAGCTGGGATCTGTAGATGCACCTCTTCTTCAAGGTGGAAATTGACATTACATTTGTTTGAACGAGGAAAGTGTCCTTGAAAAGAAAAGCAAAATTGTTGCCACAAAAGTAGAGTGTGCATTTAAAAAGAAAATATGTTTGCTTTCATTATAATGTTGGGTTTACCACTCATCTCTGGAACAGAGTAGAGAGCAGCTGTTGGTTTTAATTGTGCTTTTATTTGCAAATAAACCCCAAATTGTTTCTACATCACCAGTATCATCTCTAATGTCTTTAGCAGATAGTGTTTTCTTCTGCACTGCTTGATGACTGTGCCTTGAGTGGAAGTCAGTGATTAATGTGCTTGACTAGACAGAGAGCTGAGTGAAAATGGTAAATAATGACTTGTTTTTATACACGTAAAAAACAGTTCCTTCTCAAGTTGGAAATCCTTGCTTTTGGAAGGGCATTCTTCCATCTTGCTTCCTGCTAACCTAAGGTCACTAGAGTAACTGTTTTTAATGCTGTTGATTACAATGATGTAAATGTCTCTGGCCCAGACACTGCAGTGAGCAAGACTTTCCACACAGAAATATGGTTAAGCTGAAGGCCGCAACTTTTATGAACTACATTGCGTAAAAAAACAGGGAAGAACCACTAGCCAGATGTTCCCAGCAAACTACCCAGTAAAACAGGACCAGTGAGGTTCACCAAGCATAAGACTGTGGAGGCCAAGCTAAATGTTTAAGAGAAAGCTGACCACATCCTCCCTCTGGCAAAAGTGGCCTTGGTATGTGGTCCCACTGAAACTATCTCTTCCTACATTGTCTGCGCTGGGGAGGGGAGAGAAATGTCAGCAGTAACTTTTTGATTTGTGTAAGGCACCACCTTTCCTCCTGTATTGTGGAAAGAGAAATAGCTCACTGACACCTGGCTAGTATTTAAGACATGAGGAGTAATTCTAGCCATAGCTAACATGAAAAACCCACACTGGAAACCTGCTCTCCAGTTTTGTGAATGGACAAACAAGTTCTCTTGTCTTTCCCAAAATCCTCTTACCAGTTAATCAGCCTGATCTTGCTTTTTGTGGGCAGCTCTTTAAGAAATGCATTATACAATGTTGCACCTGAAACTTTTTGCTCAGGTAGCCCATCCCCTGCAACCTGGTACTTCTTTCAACATCCATCATCATTTTCTCTTTATCTAATTCTCCCATCTTCACCTTACCTACTGATTTCCATTTTTCTGCCTTAGTGTGGAGCTACTCTTCTGTGAAAATCCACACAGATGATACCTTCCTGAGGTGGATTGACCTTGACTGAGTACCAGGTGCTCACCAAAGCCGCTCTATCATTCCCTTACTCAGCTGCACAGGGGAGAGAAAATACTATGTAAGGTTTAAGGGTTGAGATGAGGGCAGGGAGAGATCTCTTACCAACTACCATCATGGGCAAAACCAGCTTGACTGGGGAAAATTAGTTTTATTTATTACCAATCAAATCAGAGTAGAAAAAAGATAAATAAACCCAAAACTTAAAACACTTTTCTGCCACCCCTACCTTTTTCCCAGGCTCATCTTCACTCCCAGATTCTCTAGCTCCTTCCCCAAGAGGTGCAGGGGGATAAGGAATGGGGGCTGTGGTCAGTTCATCACACATTGTTTCTACCTCTCCTTCCTCTGCAGGGGAGGACTCCTCACTTTTTTCCTTCTTCACTGTGGGTTTCCCAAGGGTCACAGCCTCCTTCGGGGATCTGCCTGTTCCAGCATGGGATCCTCTAGGGGCTGCTGGTGGATCTCTGCTCCAGCTTGGAGCTCAACAGAGCACCTGTCTCTCCAAGGTCTGCACTACAGGCTGCAGGGGGATAAATCTCTGCTCTGGTGCCTGAAGCACCTCCTTGACCTCCTTCTTCACTGACCTTGGTGTCTGCACATTTGTTCTTCTCACATATTCTCACTTCTCTCTTCAGATGCACTTGTGGAGGATTTTTCTCGTCTCCTTAACTCCTAGAGGCACTGCTGCTGTTGCTGTTGGCTTGACCTTGGCCAGTGGCACGTCCATCTTGGAACCAGCTGGTATTGGTTCTGTCTGACATGAGGGAAGCTTCTGGCAGCTTCTCACAGAAGCCATCCCTGTATGTCCTCCCCCAACTTCCCCTACCAAAACCTGGACACACAAACCCAGTACACTATCATGTCTGAATTGCCCACATCGAAAAAATCTTTCAGCAATCAACTGTCACATTAATATGACACGTGAAGTAAACCTGTGTTGCAATGTATCCTATTTTTCATTTGCCTAGAGGTCCTTATTAACATTCTTTTTCACTCTGAACTATATGCCAAAAGAATTTCCTTGGAAATATGTCAGTTAAAGCCTTTATATAATTTATCATTCTGTGAAGACTGTGTGAACAATTCAGAAGAAAAACTCAATTTTCTGAGTAAATTATTTATGTCAAATTATTTTTAATATCATTTGATATTAATATGATAGTTAATATATCCCTTTCAGCACTTTTATGATCAGCTTTCACAGCAATAATTATTCACTATTGATCATCATCCAAGGAACCTCACACACATGAGTTGAATGAATCTTGACATTTGAAACCCTCTACAATCCCTTTTCTGCCAAGTCTAGACAACCTGCTCAAAGTCATATATGTTGTCAGGCTCAAAGGCAAGAAAAGAGCTCAGGATTTCCTACTTTGACTTCTCCAAATATACATTTATCTCCAACATTAAACTGCAGATGTCATAGTCATGGCAGTGCAGCTCTGTGTTCACTGCAGCACATGCTAACCATGCTTTCAGGGTGCTCAAAGCTAATTAGTTCCCCAGACTTCTAGATTTTATTATATTGGTCGCTGTAGAGCCTCTACTCCTCTGCTTCATTACTGTGCAACCTCATCTATAAGTACTTGGCTGCTGGCAGGTACTGATGATCCAGTACAGTTGTATGTCAGATTGTATAAAATTCTTATTGTTCTTTGATTGTCCCCCATGACTGTGGCATATTTTTTTTCTTTTTCCCTAGATGGCAATTTGCACTTCTTAAGGAACAAATATGATATATTGGCTATACCTGAACATCACCTTGTGAACTGAGATCCTCATGTCTGACTACAGATTTTAGCTGCTCTGAATATTCAAGCAATGCAGTCGCTTGTATAACTCAGTCTGGAGTTATTGGATGCATACTTTCCTATGAAACTTTCATGGGAGGGGTAGGTTTGCACTGATTGCAGATACCCAAGACTGATCTTCCGGAGCAGACAACTATTTCAGCCCAAAATTGGAAAGATCTGTGAAGTGTCATTTAGTATCCTCCAACTGCTGTTGTTAAAGTCTATATGAGATACAGTTGTCTGGAGGATGAACCCTAAAGTTTCCTCCACAAACCATCCAGCCAGCCACCAGCTGTGCCATTTCATTGCCACGTCAACAAATGAAGGCAAAGCACTAACTACCCCAGTGTGCTTTGCCAGAAAATGATCCCCATCTGAATAGCTTAATGTAGTATCTTAATCAGCTTTGCAGTGTCTTCTGTGCCCAACAGGCATGTCTGTGGCAATAGGTGTGCCAATAGGCATGTCTGCTATGGCAGAGGGCTCTGTGTTTAGGAGCCAGCAGCTGCAGCAGTTCAGGATGTCACCATCCACACCCTCTCCATGGTTTGCTAACACCATTGGCAGCAACAGACGTCCACCTCACCCACACCACAGCCTCACCTGAGCTTATCTTTATCAGCAATCTAAACCATGACATGAGCAATCAGTCTGGGCACAAGTCCCTCCAGCTACTCCAACTGCTGTGACATCCAGCAAACTGGAGAGCTGACATCCTGGCTGGGAGCTCGGTACCGGTTTGTTAGCTGGCCTGTCATAGCTCTAATAAACATGCTTTCTTAGGCATTATTTATATCATTTAGCACAGCAAAGTTCACAGCTCAGTGTCAGTGTGTCTCAGCTGGAATGACAAAGAACTAATATTTCTGATAGTTTTTCTGTTCGTCTTTCTTGTTGCACATGACAAACTAAAATCAGAACTATCTCCCAGTTTTCCATAAGAGACTATGACCAGCAGAATTACATCTCTGGGATAACTGGTTTTCAAATTCCTACTTTATATCGATTTTCTTTTGATGTGGTATCAAAAGTTGTGACTCACTCAAAGTGTTTTTCCTAAATGCTAGCTTGCGTGCTTCCAAACTAATTTCTTCCCAGGAAACTTTGCATCTTGAGGGGAATTCTGTTACTGCTGCCAAAACTGTAGGTGTTTGTGATGGAGATGAAGTGCTTTATGGCATGATTATCTCAGATCTACATCGAGCCAAACCATAGAGATGTATTAGCAACATGATAAATAAAGAAAATACTAAAGAAGAGAAAGCTAGGAGAAGCCCACCAGGAACAGCTGAAAGAAACTGTGACAGAATTTGCATATCTAATACTGTACTCAAGTAGACCAAGAAGGAACATTGCAATTAAGGTTTTGAGAACATGTAGTTATTACCAGTGAAAGATTAGGTATTATTTTCTCTTTCCTGAGAATTCCACCACATATACTTTTAAAATATTTTAATGGATCTGTTTCTGTTGTTTTTACCTTATTTTTCTTACCAGTTAATAACACACTCAAATTCATATTCAGTTTAACAATATATTCAATGAATTCAGAGCTTACTCAGCTTATTGCATAGATCTAATGAAATACTATGAAAATATTTAAACTGCTATGAGAATTGAGATTCAGACTTAAAATTAGGTGTGGTATCTCTTTAATCCTTCTCATCATTCAACACAATTTGAAATGTTTGGAATGATTTTCTATTCTTACTTGTAACTAGAATACTTGTTTTTTAAAGGAAATATGATATTTGAGTTGCTAGTGTTCCTTTTAAATGGACAAATGTACACCCACAGACACAGACAGTATGTATCTGTGACTGCTGGAGCACATCAAGTAAAGTGGCTGGATTTTAGATCCCTGCTGGCAAACACAAACTTGTTGGATGCTGTGCAATTCTGTCACTTCACTTTGGTTCTTCGATGGCAGTTGTAATCTTCTGAAAAAAAAATTGGTCTCATAAATTTCTGAGTTGCTTGGCCGAATTCCTGCAACCCCTTGCCTATGCAAAACTGCCTTCTACTCGAGCTTTGTTATCCAGTAAAATATTACGAAAGTTCTCCACTGATCTCACTCTGTCATGCAAGAACTTTTCCAAGATATTGCCTGCTAGATTTCAGCTTTAACTGGTAGGCGTTAATATGTTTTCATTTTCCTGAACCAGGCAATGTCTGTCTCAGGAGCAAAACAAGGATCTTTGAGCCAGACTCTTGCACTGCACATGCAAAGAAATTTTTTTGAGATCAAAGGAGAAATCTGGCTGGTCTGAAGGGTGATATCACTGCTAATTCTGTTTTATTTTCTGCCTAGTGAGAATGAAGAGCAGAAAACTTTATACAATATACACTGTAAACATAACAGAGGACATGAGCCTGTCAGCCTATCATTGACACAGGACATGCAGGCCTGGATCCTGATATTTTGTGAGCAAAGGCAATAATGAGGTTTTGAAAAGTACACATTTAAGAGTAATGGATGCTTTAGAGCTGTGCTCCTACAGGTTCTGATTTAAAAGGCTGGAGGCTTCAATTTGAACCACTAAAATTCAAAATGACAGAAACTTACAAAATTTTATTGCTCTGCATTTAATGAAATTTACATTTACAAGCTGTCAATTTGAAATGCTGAATAAGTCATAGTTTAGAACACTGAAAACCAGTTTGAATTACTCTTGCAGTCCATTGCTTCCTACTCACAGTCTTTCTCAGATACCCAGAATAATCCATCTATCACACAATTTCCTATCTCTCTTTATTCATTTTGGCCCCAAAAATATCTTGGCTTTGAAGGAAGGTCAGGGAAAGAAATGCATCTTGCTGCCATTGGAAAAAAAAACAACAAAAAACCAAACAAAACCCAACAAACCTAGGCATAATGAAAAGCTCCCTTTCTCCTTGCTTAATGTGCTAATATAAGAACATTAAGGCCAATGTACCATCAACAGCTTGGTTGCTCTGGCTGTCTGGAGTTTTTTGGTTTTTTTTGTTAATTTACAGACTCAATTATGTAGACTTAAATTCACAGCATTAGTGGGTGGGAAGGTTAATGAAAAAACACAGAGTAGGAAACTTCTGCTTTATGTGTATCTTGGGTAACATTTTTAGAGGAACAAGGATCAAAGATTATAATTTAAAGAAACTCTCAAGACAGGAATAAATGTACATGACTTTAAGGCACCCCTAAAAATTATGGGATGGCTAATATCCCCATGATTCTGTGGTCTGTTCTAAAACAAAAATATTAAGCCAAATGTTTGGCTCTATATAATAAAAACAGATTATCTAATGGTTTCCAGTGGGAAATATGAGAAAGAGCATTCATAAAGACTCTGTAATAGTTATGAATTATAAAGACTTCCTCATTTTCAGTGTGAACTGAGACCCCAATAGAAACTGTTCGATGCTTATTCACATGCCCTCAAAGGGACTGTGCATGGACATTTTTAATTAACATTATTTGCAACACCTTACTCAAGTTGTTCATTATTAATTTGACATGTTTTGAAATCCTGACCAGAAAGTTTTCATCACTTACTCTAATAACACCATTCTTACATGATTTTAATACTTCTGAAGGGTTACAGTGATTTGCAGTCTATACTTATTTTAATGAAGAAAGAAAACAATGTTTAAGTAATCAAGGTCATAACATTAAAAAAAGAAGTCAGGAAAAATAAAATAAACTTTGGCATGCCATTAGGCCTTCTCTGTAAGGAAAAAACAAAAACAAAAACAAACAAACAAAAAAGTAAAAAATAAGGATACAATTTGATAGCACTTTTGTATTTCCAGAGATGCCCATTTTGTTGCCATTTCACTCTTCTCTTTTCATCTGCTCAAAATGTTTTGATATTTCTTACTGGGTATAAAACCTGTATATCAGCTTCACCTCCATCTGTCCTCACTGGCCTGATGTCTGTGTCTATCAGTTAAAATTATTAAGACAGGCTAAAATGTCTTTGTCTTGCTTAATTTGAATGATTTTTCCTTAGCTTTTTCTCTTTCATGCAGTTTTAGCTAATGGAGCCAAAACTGCATGGTGAGTCTTCAGAGATTTGTCTTAGGGTACAGCATGGGTAGCAAAGATAGAAATATGCAGTAAAATATTGGCATGACCTTCATGTTTGTGTCTGCACAGGATAAGTAAATTCTACTACTTTCATCCCAGAGAATGGTAAACATAACTAGAAGAAAAGTGACGCTGGAGAAACCTGAGAGTACCTGAGAGCTGTACCGTGACAGAGGAAGAGAAACCTGCCCATCTTCATGACGATCTCACAGGCTCAAATATGTTTAAACTTTGCTCTTTAGCTAGAAGCTAAAATGTTGAAATTTAGCCTTTTAAATAAAACGGGCACTTGGCACCTCCCTTTGAGAGCATGTGTTTAACTGTCTCAGCTACACCTTTTGTGTTCACATCTAAACGTTTTCGTTGAAATTGGTCTCGTAAATAAATGCTGGGACTGTAGAACACAAGATGGCAGTGTCAGACGCCACTACCAGCAGTGGACTGTGGGACGGTCCAGCGGGATCTCATAAGAGAGGAGACAAGCAAGAAGCGCTGAGGTTCTCGTCCTTTCTTTAATACCACTGTGGAACAATTGCTAGGAAGAGAGGAGACCTTTCTGTTCCAACAATACCTAGAAAATACTCTGCAGAGGGAATAAAGATACAGTACACTCTGCAGAATAGGTTTTGCTCCACACAATTCACTGAGATCTCCAGGTCTAAGGTCGTGTGTTAAGACATAAAGTAATATGTATCTTACAGTTAGTTATCAAGGAAAAGGGACCTTCTGTCTCTGGAACATTGCTTCTCTTTCCCTATCACAGCAGAGAATGAACATACAGGTTCTTTTTTCTCTCTCTTCCTCCCCCTCTCCCCCGCAGTTTATGTATCACCTGTCTCTAGATCGATACATATAGTAAGAGGATAACCTTTGTCAAAAACATACAGGAAAAATTATTTACTGGTTCCTGAATGCCGTGGTATTTTTCCCGGTTTTACGAAGCTCACTATAATCAATGAGGGTGTGCAAGTGGAGGTCAGAGTGGAGAAGGTGCAAACGTGATCTAAACCGCGGCAAAAGCTTCAGACAGAACCTGCGCGAAATGGGGCCGAGTCCAGACGCCGGCAGAAACTTTTGGGGAAAATATTTTTAAAGACCCTTTAATCAAACCTGTATGTCCAAAGCAAGGGAAGGTCATTAGCAATTACTGTTCTGTTGAATTTGAGGGATTCTTACTGGGGTGTCCTTCATGACATCCTTAGTACTACTGAGCACCTGGGCCCCAGTCCCGCTCCCACTGAGGGACGTGGGTCCATTCCTTTGCACGGTGCAGTTCGGACCCCCAGGCTTGGAGCTGCGGGGTCCCCCGGCGATGTGTTTGGCCCCGCCTAAGGAAGGGCCGTTTCAGCCCAGCCTGCCTTGCCTCGGCGAGAAGCCCCGCTCCCGGCAGTCGGGCGGTACCTGCTGACACGCAGTTGCTCTGTTTTTTTAGTAGGTACTGGGCTGGTGATTTCTTTTTTTTCCATCATCTTTACCTCAAATTCGAGGGCTGAGAAAGCATTTTGTTTAATTCTTGGGGAAAGTGCAATTGCACCTCAGACATGCCTTGGAAGTTTAACTAGAAATAAACCTCCTCATCAAAATACCTCCTCGGCAGCCGAGAAACCTCAGACAGGCAATCCCTCTAGTCTTTATTTTAAAGTATATAGACGACTAAATCTTTGCACTTGCTCGGTTGAAAAGGCTGTGAGAACCCATTTCCTGCGCCTCAGCTGTCCAAAGCGCGGGTCGGTGTGTTTGCCCTTCGCGGGGCCGTGGAACGTACAGCAGGGCCGGGGCGGTGCCAGGCGGCAGCCAGGCCGGATTCAGCACTTTCCCGACGATGACAGTTCCCTCTCGCCACACCGAGCCGGAGCCCGGGTGGCCCGGCGCTGCCCCTCGTCCGCATCCCCTCTGGCCCCGCCGCGGCCGGCAGTCGCTGTGCCAGTGCCCAGCAGAGAAATGAGTTCGTGAGTGGGTTTTGTAGAAGTAGTCGGGGAGAACAGCCTGGGGACTTATATCACCGGGGTAGGCCCGGCTAATGCCCCGACATGCTCCGATGTGCGATCTTCACCCCGGTAATCACCAGCCCCCAGTCTGTCCCACTGGAAACACGCGTGCCTGCGTGTCCGTGTCCGGGCTTCTCTGACACTCTGACTAGTCATTGGGCTGCGGCAGGCAACATTGCAATACGGGGCAGAGTAGCACAACCTCAGCATCCCACTTTGCTCCCTCTCTGCCCGTCCTTGCAACTGTGACTGGGGTATCCACAGTCAGTTATTCCTAACGAAGGAAATGTTTCATGGGTCTCTTCAAACGTTAATGCAGCAGAAGTAACCAGGATTTAAGAAGCAGACGATGCCTGCCGCTCTGTAGAAACGTGGAGTTTCTGCCTTGCAGCACTTGGGCAGGAATGTTGTGCCATCGACATTGCGGTGGCGCTTGCGTCGTGCGGGGATTGAAGTCAAACAACGGCGGCTTCATTCGTTTATTCACAATAACAAAACCAAAACCAAACACAACAAGCAAACAAACAAAAAAAACAAATAAAACCAAACAATCCCAAAGAAATCACCCACGGTGAATCCTCACACTTCCTTTGTGTCAAACGAGACCCAGTACAGGGGTGCATCTGTCCGCAGAGCGTGTGTGTGCCCCGACGGCCGGGCAGTGCCGGGCGGTTGTCGCCGGGGCTGGGACGGAGGCGCGGAGCTGCCAGTTCTGCTTCCATTTGGCTGCACCGGGTCCCACAGAGAAACCTTACATCGCGTGCATCTACTTCTAGGGGAACTGCGGAGGTAAATAACGCCAGGAAACGTGGTGGAAGCAACGGAAAGACACTGGGCGCTCTGTTTGCAGCTGAACCTCCCCGTCAGGCTTTGCTGTCTCTCCCAAAGAGGACAGTTCCAGGCCGTGGGTCGTGGAGGATCGAAGCACAAATACACGCGGGTTTCCCTAGCCGCGATGGTGATAAGAGCAGAGGGAAGGGAACAGCACGCAGGGAGGGAGGGCCCTGGCTCCCGGATCAAGCCGCTTTCCATCTCCTCTGAGGTGTGTAAGCACCTCGGGGGCGACCACAGCCCGGCTGTCTCGAAGGGCGCCGGGGCGGGAAGAGGAGGGCCCGGCTGCTCCGCGTGGGACTCGCTCCGGTCCCCGCCGGCCGCCTCACGGACACTCACGGCCGCGGAGCTTGCGATGGCGAGCGGCCGGGCTCCAGCGGCCTGGGGAAGGGGCAGGGGTGCCGGGGGGTGGGTGGCATCCCAGGTGCCCCGCTCAAAGGAGAAGGGCTCGCTGCAAATGTCATCAGGACCTCGCCGCCGAGCCCGGCGCGTTTCAGCCACATATGGTGGGTGGATTTAGGTGTCAAAAGCCGGCGAATTAGAAATGGTAATTGTCCGTCATTATGGGTGAAACGCGATCTATCACAACAACTGGAACATGTCTGGGCGCTAGCAAAAATAATTTGAATGATTAGCGATCATTATGGATGTCAAGCCGTGTCCATTAAGTTGTATGAAGAAATTATCCTTGACGTGCGAAATCAAACTACAAATACACAGGCCTGACATTGAGAAGACCCTCCCTGCCGGGCCGCGGGAGGCCGGGAGCAGCCCCGCGGGGCGCTGGCAGGGCCCGGCAGAGGCGCTGGGACTGCTGCGCTGCCGGGGCCGGGCCGCCCGGAGCTCCCGCCCCGCTGTCCGCTACGGCCCGTGACGAGAGCTCTGCCGAGAGCTTGCATGGCCCTGCTCGTGGCGAGGGGACAGGGGACAGGCTCTCGACCAGTCAGAGAAGGTTTTGCAAGGAGTGGGAGGCAAGAAGCAGAGAGCCGGGTGGGATGCGGCAGCGGTGGGAGGTTGTCCCGAGCAGCCAGCAGGCACCGCCCGGGGGGGCAGGAGAGAAAAGATGCGGAGAGTTTCTGGAATATGTCTTCTGCCAGGCACACGCTGCATCCCGCCTAGCTGCTCCTGTCCTTGGTGTGAGGGGATGTCTGGGGATCCTCTCCCCCGTTCCCCAGCGGGTGCAGCGGCCCCGACCCCTCCACGTTCTCAGCCTCAGCCGCCGCCCCCCGCTCACCCCGCCACGCCTGCCTGGCCGGGGGCTTTGCCACCCCACTGAAAACAACATTCTTCCCGAGGCGCGATCCGTTTACAAGTAGTTTCCATGTTGCAAATCTTGCATATATTATTTCCCAAGATAAAAATGTCGGTGTTTTCCTTTTAAAGTTCGCCCCATACAGAGGGCTTGAGATAGATTTTTTTTTTCTTGCTCCTTCGTTTCTGTTCCTTTTTAGTGAAATATGTTCGCAAAATCGAAGTGGTTATTTCAGTATCTTTTGGAGGTATGTTGGTAGAATTATGTTATTGTGTCACGAGCCATGACCTGACATGGACACCTAAACACAACTTCCCAGTGGCCGCGAATCCGCGCAGCCAAAAGCAAACGCTTTCCTCGAATACCAAGGAAACCTGTCTGCTTTTTCCAGAGGGTTTTTTGTTTGTTTGTTTGGGTTTTTTTGTTTGTTTTTTTTGTTTGTTTGTTTGTTTTTTAAATCCGGGAAGTTAGTAAATTTTCAGACAAATTAAAGGAACGGTTGCTTGACAAAATCATAGTCTGCACCTCTGCAGAGTGGGGTTTATAACTAGGGAATGAGCACATGTGTTCCTTTCTTGTTCTGCTTGCTGGGAAAATGTAGTACATCCATAGAAGTTCCCTCTTTGCCACCATTTTTCATTCTTAACTGAATAAAGAGAACCGCGAATAGTCTATTACTTTATTATTATTAGTGGTAGTAGNTAGTAGTAGTAGTAGTAGTAGTAGTAGTAGTAGTAGTAGTAGTAGTAAAGACTATTTGTCTTATATGGCCATTTGAAGTACTGTGGCACCCTGCAGAACAGAGTGGCAATGCCACCACCTCGGTAATTCCGCGCACGACACGAAGGAAAATGTCCCCGTGGTTTCTCGGGGGTGCCTTCAGGGCTGCGCACCCCTCCACCCCCCAGCCGCCGCCCGGTATCGCAGTCGAGTGCCTAAAGGCAAGTCCCGAACAAGACCTTTCCCTCGCTTTCGCCCCCTGAGCAGAGGAGCCCGGCACAAACCCCGCCAGCCAAGTCCAAGCTCTGCCGACAGCCGGCAGAACCGCCCTCCCTGCCTTCCCTTCCAGCCTACCCAGCTTTATTCGTACAGTTTGCAAATCTGTATTATTCCCGCGCAAGCCAAAAATAATATTAGTCCTCTCCACGCGTATTTCATCCCTAATTATCACTCGAGTCCTTTGCGACACAAAGCGTTTCTCTGGCCAGTTTAAGAGCGGTGCAGATCCGTGGGCAAAGGGATTTACCCCGACCCGGGAGACAAGCAGCGGGGATTTCGCCGTCGGACGATTTTAACGGGGAGCGGATCACCGGTGCCGAGAGGAGTCCTCGGACCACCAGAGCCGACTGGCAGAGTCGGGCTCTGAGGCAGCGGGCAGAGATGTTTCTTCACAGCCGTCACTGCCTGCAGGATCTGCTTTCCCCACAGAGCAATCTAGGAAACAACGCCGTAATCCGCGCCCCTCCCCGAGCAGCGGCTCCTGTCCCGTCAGTGTTCGCCCCAGCGCCGGCCCCGGCCTGGCGTCCACCCCCGGCCACCCCTCTGCCCGACCGCCGGCGCCCCTGCTCGCACGCTGATACCCTCCAGACCCGGAAAGCTGAAAAATCAGAGCCGTTCCTTTCCACTACTTTTATGGTTTTCTACCATTCTTGCTCGGTGTGGAAGCACTGTTTTACTTGCCAATCGGCCATGCATTAAAAGGCTGCGTGTGGCCTTCCTAGCTCACATGCTTCTTTTCTTTTTTCCTTCCTTTTTTTTATAAAGAAAAAAAATTAAAATACCTTCGAGCATTTTAACCTGTATATTATTATTACTATTACTATTACTATTACTATTGCTATTGCTATTGCTATTGCTATTACTATTACTATTATTACAATTATCTGTGTCCCTATTCTGGTGGGAAGGACATCGTTCACCAGTTCTGGTGGCTACTTGCACTCCTCTGTGGACCTCAGGTAGTCCCTGCGGGTCACCTTCTGCGTCCTTTTCTGTCTCTTCCAGCGCCGAGACACTGCTGCGAGAGAGACTTCCCTGGGTAGTTTGTTTCAGCAGAGGATGTGCTGCTGGCTGCCATCGGTGACCTTCGGGAGCCCAAGCCGTGGCCTTTTTACCGCCGAGTCAGATTTTAGGCAAGAAGTCACAGGCGCATCTGAGAACCACAAAACGTCTTAACCTGCAGCTCTGCAGCCACCACTCCCCACTCTAATTTTTTTCGAGGATCACCCTGACTATCGTCAGCATCACTTGGATTACCAAACACCTCTAACGGCTCCAGAATGGGGCAACAGGCCTGGGAAAACACCGGAGAAAGAGCCCGGGATGATTCTTCAGTCACCCCAAGGGCCTCGGAGCGAGGAGTCAAACCCCTCATCCCCTGCCAGGGTTTTCGTCTGTGGGCCGTAGGACCTGTCTAGGAGGGAGCCAGGGAGGTCTCTGCGGCTGCGGGTGGAGGAGGGCAGCCCTCGTCCGTGGCCTGCCCCAGTCACCGCGACACCCCCCTCCCGGGCCGGCCCGGGCGTGAACTCACCCTCTCTCTCCGCTCCATCCCTCCCTTGGAAAAAAAAAATTTAAAAAAAATTAAAAAAAAAAAAAAAAGAAAAGAAAAAAAAGAAAACCCGAACAAAACCCAAAACAAAACAAAAAACCCACTCCATAAATATTAAACATGTTCTAGGAAAATGGCAAGCCCCACCTGCGGGTAAGAGTCCGCCCTCTCCCGCGGTCCCTCGGCAAGGAACCGGCCAGCGGCGGTGCGGAGCCGCCTCGGGGCGGGTCAGTGCGGCCCCCCGGTGCGGAGCGGTGCGGGGATCCCGCAGACAGCAGCCGCAGCGGGGCCGGGAGCTCCCGGACACAGCCTGCCGGCCCTCCGGCGTCTGTGCTCGCCCCCGGGAGAAGGAGCGCTGCCTGTCCCGGAGCGGTGTCCCGGCACTGACCGCCGTGACACACGCTTGGGAAACGAGTCATTTGCTCCCTGGTTCACCTTGCCCCCGGTTATCACGGTTAATCACGTTGTTCCCCGCAGCAGAGGATAACGCGCAGGAGCAGTCCACTTTATTGAGGTTTTCGGAAAGGTTGGGGGAGGCAACATCCCCGATTATGTGGCCGGGACGAAAAGACCTGCCTTTTCTTTTTCCCATCACCTCGGGAACTACTGGCAGAGCCCTGTATCTCCAGAGGCCGCGGGTCTGGCTATCCGGCCGCCCGGAGGAGCACCCCTGGCCTTGTCCTCGGAGCTGTCTCAGAGGAGCGGCTACCTCGGTGGTTTGGTGCCGCAGATTCGGGAGAGCTGCTGGAAAGGCGGCCGGGATTCCCCGCGGCCCCGGCCCGGGGCCGCCCTCGGGGCGCGTCGCCGTCCCACTGACAGGAGAAGCGGAGCGGAAAAAAGCCTGCCAGGGCCTGCCGGGGAGAGGCCCTTAACCCCGGGCCACCTTTGGCCCCTGCTCCCGGGAGCCCCTGGGAGGCTGGGCAGGTGCTGCACTGTCGCGGGGGGGCTGCCTATGTCCCGGTATATTCTGTCGCTTCTCCTCCTCCCGGGAAAGTGTCGCTGATTTCTACCTGAGTGTGTGTGTGTGTGTGTGTGTGTGTGTGTGTGTGTGTGTGTGTGTGTGCGCGGATGGGAGGAAAATCAACGTGGTTTCCTGTTTTATTACCCCGCGAGCGAGCGGGAGGTAGCTAAATATAGGCAGCCTCCCGGCTGCAGAGTTGGACTCTGCGCCTGTGCGACTGTTTAATACACAAACACAAGAGCCAATGGAGACATATGCAAAGATATACACAATTTACATTACGTTTCAACAATCGAATTTCTTGGAGCTGCGGTATTTCCCCCCTCTCCCTCTTGTCTTTGCAAGAATTTTTTTTAAGACTAGAGCTTGCCCATGGACAGATGGAAAATGATTCCCACGGCCCCTGTACGATTTGGAGTTTGTGAGAGAGGATGAAACTGGGACACATCGTTAGGGAGATTATTTTTACGTAGCAGCCGTGTATGTGCTGATGAGCTGAATGTGTGTTTGAGCGTGTTAGAGCCCAGGTTTTGCTGCCGACTTAAACGTCCAAAATAGAGTAATTCCTTTGGCCGCGGCACAGTTACACGCGTGTTACCGGGGATTTTGACATTAAGAAAAGATAAAGGATTAATAGTGTTTGCTTTATATTTCAAAAATCAAAATTATAAAGAAGAACAGAAATTGAAACGCCTCCAGTTCCAGAAAAATTCCATTAAATTATCGATTAAATTTTTTCAATATCAAATACTGACGTTTCTCAAATATCGGATTTTGTCAATGTCAAAAGAAGACTGTCGATGCATAAATGCTCGATATTAAACACCAATAATAAAATTCCGGGCAACTTTACTCGGATCAGCTTTTCCAGCAACTTCTATCTGGAGTAAAATGCACGTTAGGTTTACCTGGTTCATAGGAAAATAGTTTGACACTTTATTCTGAGTCTTTTACCCAGTGTTACAACCCAAGGTATCTCTAATAACCGTCGCTTCCCTTTTATATCAGAAGGTTCCCTAAAGCACTACACCCGCTAGCAAGCACGAATCAAAATAATACAACAAGGTGGACCTAAGGGGGAAAAATATTAGGCTTAGAAATAGTCCACTCCCTCGAACAGGGGGCCCGATAGGAACCACAGCCGGCTTTGCCGAAAGCCGCTCCCGCCGGGGACAAAACCTACGGCGGTGTGAACTGTACCATCGAACCTCAGATGGGAGTCAGCGGCTCGCTGTCTTGTACGGGGCTACAAGCAGAGAAACGACCCCCGGAAAAAGCAAACTGTGGGGCAGCAGTGGCATCTCTTTACCTCTCTAAGTGCACGGGGGTCCAGATTCTGCCGTCCAAGAGTTTCATTTTTCCAGGAAGGAAAATGTTGGGAATGTCGGAAGGAAATAGTTACAAAAAAGAAATAATAAAAAAGGAGACAGAAGCTTCGGGGTCGGGCCAAATAAATGTCAGTCCTCCCGTATCTGCCAAGGGACTGCAACATCTGGAGCACTCCTTTCGGCAGCAGGACCGCCAACACGCCCGGCAGAGCAGAACCAAACCCAAAGCATTTCCCTCGGTGTCACGACGGCTGTGGGCTTTGGGTACAGAGAGATCGTCCCCAGCCCATGCTGGGGCTGGGGCAGCCCGCGGGCAGCCGCTGCGGCCGAGTGCTGCTGGAGGTGCCAGCCCGGGGACATCTAACCTGCGGGGTGCCCGAGCCTGGGGAAAGCGAAATGACAGCGAGGGAGGGCCGGAGCGAGCGACTGACAGGGAAACAGCCCGGCTGCATCTTGGGGCGGCTTGCAGGCATAGCGGCCGGGAAGCGATGGGGCAGGAGGGGCTTCGTGCAAGCCACTCCGTGCCCGGGAGCCGAAACGAAAGCCTGTGTGAACCAGCGGGAAAGAAGCCGGCGGTGATGAATAATCAGTGGCTCCCAGGCAAGCGGCCGCCTGTGAGCGCGGTCCGGGCAGGGCTTCATCGGCGCAGAGAAACAACTGCAGCCGCCACTGGCTCCGGCTCCTCCGAGCGCCACTGCCCGGCTCCCCGGGTGAAGCTGCCCACCCCGAGTCAGCCTGCCCTCCCCTTCGGGCAGCGCTGGCCTCGGCGGAGACGGCGGGGAAGAGCCGCCAGCACCGCGCCGAGGGCCCGGGCTCGCAGCAGTGGCTTGGAGGAGATTCAGCCCAAGGCGGGAGGCTGCCCCAAGTGGCTCTCGCGGCTGTGTCGGGATACAGACGGCCTGGGCAGTTTCGTCGAGATCGCCGAAGCCCCCTCTTGCAGCCCAATCCTGAGCCCGCGCCCCCGGTCTCTCTGCCCGGCTACAGCAGAGAGAAAACAATCCACCGACCCACGCATTTTCCCCAGGATCCGCCAAGGCTTTAAACGGGCACGGCCCGCGGTAGAGGGGCCGCAGCCTGCACGATGAGGCCGCCATCGACCGGGAAAAGCAGTTCCAGGTCCCAGTGGCTCCTCCGACTGCACCGCGTCCTCACCGCTACCAGCATCCGTAAATTCAGCCAGTGATCCCGGCTCTCCGGCAGACGGGGGATCGCTCCATCCGGCACTACTAAAGAAGTGGTTAAGGCGCTCGGCCAGAGCTCCTGGGTCCCCTCTGCCTCCCACAGAGAGAACGGGCATCAGCGCTGACCGGTGAAGCCGGGCAAGGCGGCCCAAATCTCCGCCAGGCCCAACCATCCTCCTCACCGTGCAAGGGGGAAAAGGAGAGACGTGGTCTGAGCTACGGCCTGAGATCTGCTGCGGAGAAAAAATATCACTGAGGAAATCCGTGTCCGCTCTCAGGAACGACACAAGCAGCAGAGGTAAGTGTTAAACTAAAGTTTATAAATTAAAAAAATAACAACAAAACAAGTACAGCGGGTAGCTTACAAACATTCACAATTCATTTGAAGTAAATAATCTAGTTGAGTGCACAGTGCCATTAAAAGAGAAATGGAGGGGGGGGGGGAAGCAACGAGTTACCTTGGAAGAAAGAGACTGTAATTACATACATTGCTGAGCAGATCATAAATCCCCACCCCAGGAGGAGAGCTCTGCAGAAGAATTGTAAAAGGCACTGATGGTATTAAAGTTTCCTGTTACATTGATTTCTTAAAAAGCCTGACTAGAAATATTCACATTGAATATAAAAATAACAACTTTAATACATCTGGAAAGTGCGAAAAATCCATAACTCCTCCCTCCCCGAACACGGAAAGATCTCAGGAAGAAAGGAAAACAAGAAGCCAGGAGTTTCGATATAAGTCTCACCCTTTTGTGACATATTTATCCTTTGCCAGGGATCATGGAGTACAGGAACAACATGGGCAACAAGAGCAGGGGGACCTGAAAGAGGCTTCCATACATTCAGCACCATACAAGGCACACTCAGTTTGCAACAAGTTGGAAGACCAAGGACTCAGACGACAAAAATAATCTTCCTTACAATCCACTGAGGGAGTCCTTGGTCTCCACTTTTGAGCTGCATTTGGTTTTGCGGGTTGTACTTTTTTTCCCTGTCCTTTGTTTTCTCTCTTTTTCTCCACACAAGATCGAGTCTCTACCGATCCGAAGCAAAATAAAACAAACAAACAAAAAGTCTACACCAAATACACTGACAACATGGATACCATGAACAAGTTGTGCCGAATCGCGAGAGTCCTTGGCTGGCAGGATGGGGACGGGGTGAGGGTCAGGGTGGGGGTGGCCAAGAAGTCCTACGTTGAAAGAGGAGAGGGTGAGGAGCCATCCAAAAATATTATTAATAAAAATAACAATAAAATAATAATAAATACTGTTCGAGGCACTGAGAGCTGCAGCTGGGGCTCTGGACTTGAGAAGCTGAACAGATGGATTGATGGATGGGGGGGTGGCAGAGGGAAGATGAGTTTCCTGGCTGCCAGTGTGTATGGTGGGGGTGCCGGGGCCGGGGGGGTGTGTGTGTGTGCCTCTCACTGGGTGCCGGCGGCTGCGGCGCAGGTGGACAGAGCCCACCCGGGAAGGCAGTAGTAGGGATAGTAGTAGGATGGCTGGAGGGAGAGCAGCGAGGGCGGCCGCAGCACCTCGCCAGGGTGGTACTGTCTCTGGTCGTCGCGCACCAGCACCTTGACGGCCACCTTCTTGGCGGCGGGGGCGGCGGCCAGGAGGTCGGCGGCCATCTGCCGCCGCTTGGTCTTGTAGCGCCGGTTCTGAAACCAGATCTTCACCTGCGTCTCGGTGAGCTTCAGCGAGGCGGCCAGGTCGGCCCGCTCGGGCCCCGACAAGTAGCGCTGGTGGTTGAAGCGCCGCTCCAGCTCGAAGACCTGCGCGTGGGAAAAGGCTGCCCGAGAGCGCTTCTTCCGCGGCTTCGGAGCCGCTGCCGCCTCCTCCTCCCCCGGCAGCAGATTCCCGCACTTGCCCGCTCCATCCTCTTCCTCCGGAGGGCTGCGATCTGCAGGCAGGGCGAGAGCACGGCGGTCAGGGCAGGCAGGCACCGGGACAGCGGCATCCCCGCTCCTCTCGGGACCCGCACCCGCGCACAGGCGGCCAGGCGCGCTCCCTGTGGGCAGTCCACAGCGACGGGGCGAGCGGAGAGCCCGCCAAGCCG